>OX375757.1:25000000-26250000 GCA_947359355.1 Acrocera orbiculus
CTCTCTTTCTAAAATATGAAAAAAAAATTGTGTTCAGGATCTATCGCTTAAGCTTAACAAAACTTACTAATATCACGATTACAATAACATTATAAAATTTTGCAAATTTAAGCACAAACTTTAAATCTTTTACAAAACGAAATTTTTAATTGAAGTCTTGCATCATCTTTTACAAAAAAGCATTCTAATTCAAATATGTATTTCAAAATATCAATAGGATATTTGAATTGTTTGCGGATATATGTAAGTCGATAAAGTTTTCCGATATTTCTATTTATCATTAAGAATTTTCCAAATAAGATAGAGAATATTAAATAAAAAACTTACTGCTAATGAAATTGCTATTTTTTGGTTTTGAAATATTTTGCTATAAATATTTCTTATTTTTGATAGCCATCAGCAAGATCATAAACTAAGACCATTTTTTCGTAGCGTTGGTTTCATTTTCAACTTAGTCAAATATGAACAGAAATGTTAATGATCAATTGAAATTCAATGACTAAATTCTTTAATTCATAAAAAAAAATATTCTTTGCAGAACTTAATTGTAATCCTTTACTTCAAAATCGTAAGATCGTTTTAAAATTTTTACTGTGTTTATTATAAATGAAATGAAAATCCCATCTTGACTATTTTTCAGTTATCTTTTTTATTGTTTTTCTAACGTAAAAGCACACTATTATAAATAAAATTTTAAAATTAACGAAATATTTAATTCAATTTCATATATCAAATTATTAAAATAAAAAGAAAACATAACTAAATAATTATTGTGTAAAACTTTTTTCTTTAAAATATTTCAAAGCTTTTTTTTAAATCTAGAAAAAAGAATTGACAAAAACCGAAGCCATACAAAATCAGTTCAAATAATAACTTCCGCCTTTGAAACAGTACAAGCATTAAAAAACACAAAAAAAATATTTTTAAAACTAAAATACCTAAATTCACAAATTTCAAGAATTTATTAATAAATAAGATAAAAGGAAAAGCTCAAAATAAATTTAAATTAAAAATTTCTGTAACAAAATAAACTCAGGATATTTAAAATAATTCAATCAGCCAAAATTTTGTTTTTGAGTTTTACTGCCAAAATCAATGTTGTAAAATGCTTAACTGATTTTTAAGTAAAAGAACTTGTATCAAAAATTAAGAAAATGGGTTGATACAAATAAATTTTTGTAATTTAATAGTTAGATACATAAAATTACAACTGTATATAATTATAAGCTAAGTCTTTAAAAATGCGAAGTAAGTAATAAAAATAACAATGTACAAAATTTAATGTAAAATTATAATTAAAACTCTTTCTATTGACAAAGTCGATAATTAATAAATTTCTTCAATTTCAAAAATAATTTTTTAGATTATTTTATAGTTTGTTCCTTGTTAATGTGCAAGTATTTTTATAAGTTCGAAAAATCTTCACTCGAAATTAAGTTACCCAACATGACGACGGCCGACATACAACTTTTTAGAAAAATTCGATTTTATTCATCAGCATAATCTCCTTTGACCGAAGACACACATACCATTAAGAACATTTAGTGGTAACACAATTGTTCCTATTCCAAAGCGATTTTATGACAGTAATAAAGAATACGTGCAAGTCAGTGGCGCTGATACAATGTATTCTTACTTTCCGCTTTCGTTGTACGCATAATAGCGTGTCTGCAAAGAAAACTTATAGCAGAAACTCACCGCGATTGAAGTTCATATAAAAAAATAAAAAAAGGTCCACTGTCTTTAATGTCATAATAAGTGAAAATTTTTTTGAATCCAGTATTAGGGTTAATTAAAACGATTTATTAAATATGAATAGAGCAGAAGGTTATCTGATGAAAATAACGAAATATAACGTGCGATTCTTTTTTGAACAACAAACTAAGCTTCTAATGATTGTGATAGAGAATGCAATTTAAGCAATAGTTTTCTGAACGCACTAATCTTACTCTTATCTCTTTCACCAAACAAGCACTTTAACCAAGCTGGTTAAATTAACTAACCAAATGTGCATAATTACTGCGATGTGTGCTAAATTTTCTGATCTGTGGTGATTATTATTTGTATAATATACTATGCAATTTCATAAAATTAATTTTATCGCATAGAATGAAAGTGTTGATCATTTTGCGCATCCTTATTCCACAATTGCAACAGATGTAGCTGTCATTTTTAATACTGTTGAGGCTGATCCACCTTTTGAACCAAACATGATTCAGTTTTCAAAGAGAAATGATGTAGTACGACATGTTTCTGTTCTCGATTCATCGCTTGATCTATTAGCTTATCCGTTGTTATTTCAAAATGGAGGTGACACATTAATATTGGTCATAATATACAAACTGCGTCCAATTCAAGACAGTCAAGAACTAAAACTACGATAATTATTTCTACTGTGGATAGTCGACATGTATGTGCGTACTGAAGGCACCAGATTTTATTTTATTCGGCAAAATCAGACAGTTTTACGAACGGAAGTATACAAAAACTTAACTGATTTTTCTGCATTGAACTGTCAAGTTATTAAAAATGTTGGCCGAAGAGTGATTTTGTCGTCTTCATTCAATGGGTTGTCAAGAAATATATAGTATCAGAACTCTTTGATGGGCTGTCAATTGTTCAAATTTTTGCAAACCTTCTTTATTTGTAACAATGACTTGCAATGGCCAGAAATTGTTAGGCTTCTTCCTATAATTGTACGAACTCCAAATTTTCGCCCAGAGGTAATTGTGCGCATATTCAATGCTAAATAAAAAGAGCTCATTTCAGTAATCATGAAGAAAGATCTTTTTGGTTAGGTGAAAGAACTTATATACATATACAATTGAATTTCAGAAACGAGGTTTGCTCCATGCACACGCGTAACTCAACTTCCCCTGACATTGTTTTTCCATTATAAAAATTTCCCGATGGAATCTATCACCATGTTCACCGCTGACGGCACCCAAATTTTCAGGAAAGAAGTCCAAATGTGAATGTAAGAAGTGTATTTTCAAACACATATTGCTACCTAAATCGTTATAAGCCATTAAAAGTTCTTAGACAATATTTTCATATGTTAGTTACTTGATCGGTGATTCCCAAGAAAATTTGAAGTTACTTTTATAAAAGATTCCCAAGTTGATTTTTCCAAATCATTAAGTTTTTCTTTAAATATTTCGTCTTTTATCAATTTTCTGATTTGAGGGCCTACAAAAATGCTTTCTTTAATTTTTGCGTCACTCATTTTAGGAAATTTATCCTTTAGATGTGTGTAAACCACGTTTTATCCTGTTGTTTGGCAGCAAAACCAAAATATTTTTCAAAAATCCTTTTATAAGTTAAACTACTTGTTTTTATTGCAGCATGTACTTTCTAAAAGTTTCCCTCTAGTGCAAAAGTAATTACAACTAATTACAAAAGTACCGAATGTACCGAAACGATAAATATTCAGTTTTTACTTAAGGCAGCTGAAAACAGTCAGAAAACTGAACTTAGTGATGAATGGATTCATTTTATGCATAAATTCGATTAAAAAATCTCTTTTCAAGTGCAATTGTTTAAATGAAATGCACTTGCAATTGCACTAAATGGATTTTTTAAGCACATATATTGATATAGTTATTTTGAAAAAAATATTTAATTTGAAAAGTAAAATATTACACAAAAACTAGATCTGACCAAATTGATGGATAAACTAATAATTTTATATTAGTTTTGTCTGGATATTGATTATTAAATTCAGATCCTAATACAACCAATATTAGTTTTCTCATATATAAATTTACGTATATTCGGATCGTAATTTTTTGACCATTCTATAAAGTTCCATCATTTCTGGATCATGTATTTTTCTATCAGTTATTTTTATATCTTCTTTATATATATAAAAATCTCGTGTCACGATATTGGTTTGGGGTAATCTTCTAAAATACGGGTCTGCTACTAATACATTGATTTAAGTTTTTGGTTTTATTTATTTTTTGTTGTTGTTGAAGGTTTAATTGTATCATCATATATATTTTTTTTAAAGGATAAAATAACAATTACACACAATCACATTTTAATACTGGAAATTACTTCACAGATTTTGTTGAAGGTTTTGCAGCAAATATTTTAAATATTGCTGAATATTATTGATTTTTTACTATCAAAATTATATTCTATTTATTTATGTTTAATCTGATTCTGAATTATTAATTTTAATTGCTATACAAATATAAACAGACGAAAAACCATGAATACATAAATACAAAAAAATTTTAATTGAGTCTTTGGTGGGTAAGCTTGCTTGAGTGAAGACTGAAGAAAACACTGCTGGCTCCCGGCTGACAATAAATACACACTGGTAAACAAAATAATCCCACTTTCTGACAACCACAATTCTTATTACAATCCGTCTTGCAGTTACAAAAATAGTATTGAGTCTGGAGCAGGCGGAAGTAGGGTTTGAATTGGCTCCAAAAAATTATCTTTAAATTTCCAACCCCATTCTTCTGGGTCCAGTTCATTGCCTAACCATACTTGAACTTGATAAAACACTCGATACGAGTGTTGAAAAGCAAAAGCAGATGTTAGAGGTAGACAAGACAACTGTACTGTTTTCTTGCTCCATACAGATTTCACAAACATTAAATATCTATACTTGTCACGATAACTTGAGGAGAAGAGTCAATCTTGGTAAATGAAGAACTGCTGCTGCTTCATACATTACTGTATCATTATATAATCCAAAAGAAGAAAAAAGCTGTATAAGACGTTTAGATCCAAATCGTCGATGAAAAAAAATTAATAAACCTAATTGCAATCTTGATTTGAAAGATCTGGGTCGAACAGCAGCCATTAAAATATAGTGGCTCATAGATGTACATATTAATTTAAAATGGTCTAATTTGTGTCGTTGTTTTTTTTAAATTACTCCTTCCAAAAAATAAATCAATGCCTCCGGAATATCGCTATTAAGATTTTCAAACATTTGACTCGGCGAAGGATAATTATCATGGTCAACCACTACACATTGAATATCCTCTCGAATAATTGCTGCAGCAGCCTTCAGTACTCTGGATCGTTCTTCTTCTGTATTTTAATTCCTATTTTCATACCAAGTCTTATTGAGAATCTCTTGTTGATTGTCAATAAAACAGATAATTGTAAAACTTCCTTGTTTCTCAGTTATAATAATTTTATCACCATACTTTAACTTCAATCTTCTTTTAATTGTTTTATCATCTAAAGTTGGATTTTTGCAAATGTTTTTTAACTCTCCGAATTCTCTGAATTCTCCGCTTTCTTCTTTTCAGCTGCTCCATCTGCTTCATCACCGCAAAATAATCAAAATTTCTTAAAATTGAAATCGGTTTCACTTACTCGTATTCTAGTACGCGATGGACTTGTCGTGGATGTATTGCTTTTTCTCTCTCACGCGTTTTTTAGCTGCAGCAATACTACTCTTTCGAGGGTACATTTTACGACACTGAACTTTGACTGTTACAGAATTAATATCTTTCAAGTATTCATTTCTTTCAATACTTGCATCAATTAAAGTCTTCATTCCACGATCAACAACAACTTCACTTTCTTCACAACTTCTCTTACAAATAAAGCAATTGCCAGATATTTTGTTAAAATTGTCAAACACAACAAATTGAAATTGAAAATATTATTAAACACATCTGCACTACACTGTGTTATTTCGTTTACGGTTTTCGTTTATATAAATTTTTTAACTTTTAAAACTGCTATATTTCATGAATGGTAATTCGTACGAAAAAGGTGTTGGGACTTTTTTTGTAGAAAATTTTATGATCTACAACTTTTGTAATAACTATTTTTACGATAAAATTTATTATTTCTGAGAAAACTGAAAAAAAACCGGAATTTGTGACCTTTGACCTCGAATAAAATTTTTTGCACAAGCGGGATCGATGGGGACCTTTGATTTTTTATTTGTATTGACATAAATAAGTTCTGTGCCAATTTTCGGCTCTATGTGAATTGTTCCGAAGTTTCGCCTTTTTTACGTCTCTATTGACTGGACTATATGTATTGTCCATAAATGCAATATAAAAAGAAAAAGTAAATTTACAGGAAATAGTAGTAGAATTCAGGAGAGTCCTAGAATATAAAAAGATAGTTTTTGTTTTTTGTTTAAAGAAAACTGTCAAGTTTGTGAGTTTTGAGTTTTTGTTTTTATTAAATGAAAAATAAAAGTTTTATAAATAAACGTTATTTATTTTTTTTGATTATTAAAAAAAGTAAATATAAAAGTTGCGTCAACATACGTCTCCAGATTTTCGTGACTTCTGACATCTTGTTGCGGCTACCCAAAGAGCATCGTGTTCTGTTGTCATTCATGCATGAAGACGTTGAAAAAATTAAAAAGTACGAACAGAATTCAAGTTTAAAGGAAAAATGGAAATATTGCTATATAATTTGGAGTTAAAATTTCCTATTTTGGCGAATTCCATTAAATTTCGCTAAAAAAGTGTGACATTTATGCGGCGAATACCCGACGCGGTGCGTGTTCTTTTTCCATTTCCATAGGAGTACACGTGAAATGATCCTATTGGGTGTTTCCACACGAGGAAAAAAGTTGCCGGTAACATTTTTGTTTTTAGGATAGAGCGGCGAGGAGTAAGGGGTAAAATTCGTAAATTTCGCAATTAAATTTGTTACCAGAAAATTTGTGGTAACAATGAAAAACAAACCTACACATACAAGAAGTAATTTATTTAAATGCACACTCACATTTATATTACTCTATCTGCACATGAAATGTTACCAGGAAACTTGTTTCCCCGTGTCGACAATCAAAATTTGTTCAAAGAAAAACCAGTTTAAAACGAAAAGTTTCCGGAAACTTGTTTCCTCGTGTGGAAACACTCATTAAAACATTTTCAAAACTATAAAGGCAGAGCCATCTATTATAATTTTGTTCAAAGAAAAGGAAAGCTGACTGTACATACTTTGCATTGTATTTTAAGTTTTTTTGATAATAAAAGATAAAATAAATATTATTAATTTAAAATAATTTTTGACTGAAGCGAAAAATGCATAAATGGCAAGTAACTTGACATTTGACATAATTTTAGTTGAGTTTGTATGTTTGTATTATTCTATCTCTCTCATAGTGGGCTCAGACAGGGCGCTCACAACCAAAACTCACAGCGATTCTCTGATTTTTGTATGGAAAAATGACAAATGCATCTCTGTGAGAATCTTCGTTCCCGAACGTTGATTTTGTGAGTTATAGCAGTTTACTCATGGCAGCACTAATAGGAATTGTGACTATTGAAACATATAAACATATAATGACAGTGGAACTTTTGAGGAACGAAACGTTAACTAACGGCATTGGCGCTGTGAAAACACCATTTTTTTTATATGAACTCAATCGTTGTGAGTTTCTGCTGAGAGTTTGGCTGTCTGAACCCACTATCAGATTGTGTCTATAGATTTAGCAGTTGGGAAAGCAATCTGGAAGGCAATTTGAGGCACGGTTACATTCAGAAGTATATTGACTGCAATAATTACATTACAAGTCTTTTCAAAAAATACAATTTGTACCTTTCAACTAATTTTAATGCATTTATGATGCATTATTATTTAAGATAAGTCAATTTAACATAATAAAACTAATTAAAAAGCATAATTTATATATTTTCAATAAAACTGTCAAATAATTAATTATTGCAGTCAATATACTTCTGAATGTAGCCGCGCCTCTGATTGCCTATTGCTTTCCAAATTGCTAGATTTGTGAACCGCATCCATTGTTAAGAAGAAGAGTGCATGCATAAAATTGTAGTCGCGAAATTAAATTTTATTCACAAAATTAAAAAGAAAACCTAAACAAAAGATGCTGGATGGATGGTACTGCCGAACTCTTGCGAATGAACAGGCTGCTGCTACGCATCCAACTGGTGACGATAACGATCTAAATGATGGAAATTCTGCTTCATCAGAAAGCCAAGATGAGCCTACAAATTATAGTAACCAAGTAGATTTTAAAACGCAATATAAATATCTTAAACGTAAATTAAAGTATTTATTATATGTATGTGCCCTTGATACTGTAAAAAAAACTATTATTTAACTTAACATATGTGTGTTTACAAATAGGAAAATGAATTTTTTCAAGATGCACTCCGTACTAATCAACGTAGATTTTTAAAAATTTCCCGTGATAGATCATTTCTACTCGATAGATTACTCCAGTATGAAAAACCAGACGTTTCAACTAGTGAAACGGAAGAAACTGAATCATCAGATGAAAGTCCAAGAGCAGAATCAAAGAAGTATTTTTATATTTGAATTTGTAAAATTAATAAATTAACTATGTATCAAATTATAGAAGAAAACTTGAAATGTTACCTGAAGATAATACTCCTAAATTTCAACCAGCAAAGAAAAGGAACAAAATGGAATCCAAATTAAAAGCGCAATCAATTCAAATGTTAGGAAATAAAAGTAATACCGTTCAAGAAGGCCATATGACAGCAGAGGAAGTTGAAAGACATCTCCAATCGCGACAATCTATTACAGAACTTGTTCCTGAAAAAGCTCCACCAACAGTACCAAACGAAATGTTTAGTAATGAACCGTCACTTGATAGGTTTGTATCCAATAATTGTTAAGATTTTTTTTGTACTTAATTTTTTCTTTTTCTAGCGAATCTAATGATCAGCTAGTTGAAACATCACCGAGTAATATTGGTGAAGAATGTTTGAGTGTGGATAATGTTATTAAATGTGAATATAATCCATAAAAACATGTTAAATAATCAATAGAGGAAAACAACTTTATCAAAATAATTAATTTTATAAGAAATACAGGTTTCTTAGAAAAAAATTTAGTAATAATATAAACTAGGAAACAACAAAAAATGTTATACTGACAACAGAAATAAAATAAATAAAAGAAGGTTTTTTTTAATGAATTTTTGAATTTTTTTGTAAAACCATTTTATAATTTCAGCTTCAATTTAAAAGACTTCAAAAAATTAATGTATAGTTATTAAGAGCAATTAAAAATTGCGTAGCTTGAAAAATGCCTCGTAAAAATCAGGATCTGAAAATATACCAAGAACAAAGATTTTATTCTAAAATAAATTCCCTAAATTTATAAGGAAAGATGGAGCCAAATAGGGACATAAGACGGTGCTTGCTATAGATTAGCAAATTTAAAAAAATTTTTAAGTAGCTAAACTTACAAGTGAGGAAATTTCGATATATAGCTCATTCGTGTTTTTCCTTCCTCACTTTTTTAGTTATAAAAATATATCCAAACAGCCTCTGCACCTGGATATACATCGGTTATAAAACCGAATTATAGAATATAAATTCTATAATAACAACAGCGCTTCCACCTTATGTGCATTCAATTAAAAGTAAAACACTCCAAGATAATACACACTTGTAAAGATAGCCAAGGCAAGGCAATAGCTCAAAGATGATTATAAAACATTATAGTTTTAGTTTGTCTTTAATAAGCCAAAGTATGTCATGAATATCGATTTAATTTTTTTGCTTTTGTAAAAACAGAAAATAAAATCATTAACAAAATTCTAAGAGAAATAAAATTAATAGAAAAGTTCTTTATAAAGATTAGGGAAAGTATAGAGAGAAAGAGCTAGAAAGTTAAGTTGGCCGCTAAGCTCACTTAAAACTAAGTATAACAACAGTACAAAATACTGCTAAAACATTTGATAACCTATAAAAACATTCCTTCCCAGTAATAAGAGAATAAAAGCATTTGATTTTTAGCCAGAAAATAACTGATATTCTTTTCTGGTCACGCTTTTCGCGAGTAACAAAAAATGAAAAGATTGCGTAAGTATATTACACAAGCAAGTTATCAACTGATAAATGTTCGACACTTTTCCAAATAGAAACTGTTGCCTTTATGTTTTAGTACATTCAAATAAGTCATTTAGGACCACAGATCTATTCTTCAGGCAATCAAGCATCACAGAAGACTCTAATACCTCTAAAGAATGTGTTCGCCAGAAAGCTAGTCAAAGTATGTATTCAACAAGATAATGGAACACAATATAGAAGAAAAACTATTATAAAAATATTTAAGAGTCATTAAAACTTTCAATATTAAATTTTAAGGTAAATCTAGGTAAAGTTTACTTAATTCATTCTCAATCTAAAACAAAACACTTTTTAATACAAAATTGCAATAAGAAATATTTTATTTAATTCACAAAAGAAACGTTTTGCCTTTTTTAATACTAGTTTTATTTGGTATTTTTGACTTTAGCCAATCTGGAATAATCCTTTCTCTCGATAACTTTTCTTCATTACTATAATTAGCGGAAGTCATGCTTTCATCATGTTTTCTCTTACGGCTTTCTTGAGAAGCTTGTGTTGCTTTTTCTTCTTTTTCCTTTTCGGTTTCAAAAATACTCATTTCACCAACTTGACTAATTCCACCGTTTATTTCTGTACCACTATCAGTGTGTAGTGAGCTGGTACTTAGGTTTTGGATATCAAAGTCTATATCCACATCTTTTCCCCATAAGTTGTCAGTTTCACTTGTATTAGACACTCCATTCTCTTCAGTAACATTAAGTGCATCTTTCAACTCTGAACGATCATTATCTTGCTCTTCTATAGAAATATTAAATTTTTTCAAATGTTCTCTAACCTGGTGATACGACAAGACGTAGTTAATCATATCATATGTACAAGTGGCAACACATTTTTCCTTTATACTCTTCAAACTAACATCACCCGACAAATCAAGTGGAAGATTTGATAATATAGAACGAAAATGATAATCATCAACTTGTAACTTTCTTAAATTAGCGATTGTACAACAATAACCCGTTTTGATTAGTTTATTCATATAATTTGCCACTGTATTCTCTGATAATCCTCGAAGACTTGCAATCTCTTTCACATTTTTACCTTGCGTCCAAAGCTCATAAGTTTGAAAGTGTGTATCAGTTAATTTAATTTTAGTATTAGTAATAGGTTTCTCTTTTAGTATATTAATTATTTTATCTTGTTTGGAAATTGGTTCCATTGGAGCAGAGTTTTTTGCTTGTAAAATGCACTTAATAAACTCGGGACCAAATTTGTTAATTTTTACATCAGAAAAACCATCTAATCCTAAACATTTAAGGACATTTAGATTATCTGGTTGTTTTTCAACTAAAGTATTTAAAGCTTGATTTGAAGCAATCATATATGGCATAACATCTAATTGAGTAGCAATCCTTCCACGTACCATTAAGAGGTTTCTTAATAAATCTTCTTTAAAATTTTTCTCTTTCTTTGCTGAATTAATTTTTAATAATGGATTCAATTTTTTTATGCTATTTATTATTGGAACAACTTGAGAGTTTGATTTTACTTTTAAAAATGCAAACATTGCCTTGTTTGGCTTTAATTTGAGTATTTCTGTTTGAGCATTTTTTAGCCATATTCTACCCTTCTCAGTTAATATAGTGGTTTGATTCCCATGGTATATTTTACCATAAGTTTTTTGTATTTTTTGTTTGCCCAAGTAATTTTCTGTTTCTAACAATTCAGCCAATAATTTATACCATTCCATTGGTTTATTTTTACCAGCACCGTAAAGTTTGTGTGAATAAAATTTAGTATCTAATTTTTGTTGTTTGGAACCACGTAACATTGCAATAGCCATTTGAAGCCCATATTTTCCATCAAAAGCTTCTATAGCTCCTAAAAGATTACGAGCATCTATAGTAAAATCAACATACCCGTCTTCGTCTGAATCCTCAAATTTATCCGAAACTATTGATGGATTTAATGAATTCCTGCAATTATCACAACAATTTTGTCTTGGAGAAATTTTTAAAATATCTCCATTAAAATATTTGAGGATAAATATACGTCTACAATTGTTTGTTTCTACGAATTCACGCATTTTTTTCGACAATACTTCTAAATTTTGTTCAACGTCCTTAGGCATGTTTGTACTTTCTCTTAGAACTCTATGAATATGAAAATCTCTATAGTTGTAAAGCATAAAACATTTTGAAGGCAATCCATCACGACCAGCCCGACCTACTTCTTGATAATAGCTTTCTAAGTCTTTTGAAGCTCCATAATGAATAACAAGCCGTATATCAGGCTTATCGATTCCCATTCCAAATGCTATTGTAGCAACAATTATTTTCACTTTATCTTTAACAAAGTTTTCATGAGCTTCGCTTCTTTGTTTAATAGTCAAACCTGCATGATATGTTTGACAATTAATACCTTTTGACTTTATAACATCTGCGACACTTTCAGTATCTTTTCTTGTTAAGCAATAGATAATAATACTTCCGATTTCAACTGATTTCACATAACTTTCGATATCAGACCATATACCGTCATTACTCTTCATTTGAACATTGAATTCCAGATTAGGTCTATCAAAACCTGTTAATAATTTAATAGGATTTCGAAGACGTAAGCATTTACAAATATCCTCTTTGACTTTTTCCGTAGCTGTTGCCGTGACGGCTAAAATTGGTATTTTTGGCACTACTGATCTGATTGAATTTAATTTACGAAAAGCACTTCGAAAATCATGTCCCCATTTACTAATACAATGAGCTTCATCAATTGCAATTAATAAAAGTCTTGAATAGAGTGCTTGCAAAATTTTGTTACCCATTTCAGAGATTATCATTTCGGGCGTTACGTAGACAAGATTATATTCAAAATTTAATACGTTATTTAAAATTTGTTTATCTTTTTGTGCTGTACCAAGCAAACACGCTCTTATATTTGAAACTTTTAAAGATAAGACTTGATCCTCCATTAATGATATGAGTGGTGATACAACAATTGTAACCGCATTCAAATAAACCGATGGAAATTGAAAACATAAGGACTTTCCATATCCTGTGGCCATTACAGCAAAAACATCTTTTTTATTAAGTAATATGTTTGAAATTATTTTCCATTGCATTGGACGAAATTTTTTATGGCCAAAGTATTTCTCCAAGCATTCCAAATAACTTCTTTCTATACATTCTTCGGTATTATCGGCCAATCCTTCTGACAAAATTTCCATATTTTTAAGATAAGCATCTTCCTCCATTTTCAAAACAAACTCTTTATAAAAAAAATTCAAAAGTCAATTTTTGTTTAACTTTTTTTTTACCTGACATATTCACAATTGCTTCTTATAAAATGAACTATACCCGGCAGGAAATTATAGCATACAAAAATTCCTTCTTTGGCTATTCAAAATAAGCTACAAGGTATTTAATCTTTCCAATAGTCTGTGTCTTCTTTTGGCAAAAGCTGTGTCACTTAATAGGGACTATTCATTATATTTTTTCCAAGTCGTCAAATGGCTCTCCTCCCATATAAAATTTCATTCCGTCTACTGTAATAATGTGTATAAGCCTCAATGGAGAATGGGTATAAGTGAGTATGTATATAGAGCATGGGTGTCAAACTGAAAGGCTATTATGGACTAAAACTAAAAGATTTACGTCCAGGCGGGCCGCAGAAGAAACCTTAAAATGCATAAACTTCCTATGTTATGTGTGTGAACCATAGTTTTCAATTTTTTTTGGCTATTAGTAAAAAAAATGATTTCATTGAACCACTTTAACGAAATTTTTCTTGGGAAGGAACATTAGGCTGAACATATTGGCAGGCCACAGAAATACTGATTGTGGGCCGCGAGTTTAACACCCATGATGTAGAGGCTTTCTTTGGCTGTGGCTAGATTAGAGTTTTGGACAGTAGAATTATATGCGGAATTATAGCAGTTCTGAGGCGCGGCGATACTCATAACTATATTGACTGCAATAATTGCATTAAAAGCCCTTTCGAAAAATATAATTTCTACCTTCAAACTAATTTTATTGCATTTATAATACATTATTATTTGAGGTTGCATGTCCACTGGTTGGTTGGTTCGAGAGAATGATATCATGCAAAGTAAGGTAAGTCATTTTAATATAATAAAACTAGTTCGAAAGCCAAAAATATATATTTCCAATCAAAATGTCAAACTCAGAAAAACTATTGAGTATAACTGCACCTCAATCAACAAGCTTGTATTTTATGTTTCTTCCATGGGATCCTATAAATGAATAAAGCTGTATAAAATACACAGTCAATATACCTCTGAGTGTAACCGCGCCTCAGATCGCCTATAATATCCCAGCAGGAAATCTGTCATTATGATGACATGTACACATATTTTAAACAGCTATTCATCGTAATCATGTCATCTAGGTTTTAGATTTTATAAGTTTATACTAATACTGTTAAATTCATTAGCGTAAGTATTCGTGCTATGCGTGGTAAACGACTAATACAAAGGAAACCGATAGTGATTTGTGAGTAAAAAACTAAACATGTTTAATTTTTCCTCACAAATGAACATTTCCATATACTTTATATGGGACGAGAGAGCCATTTGACGAGTTATACTCTTTCTTAATACATGCCTGTACACAGCATTTAGTTCGAAAAAAGACACCTTTGTATGGAAAAATCATGTACTTCACTTGTTGGAATCGTGTACGCAGTACAGCCTTTGAAACGCTGTACTCCACAAAAATCTCACATCTATTGTGAATTTTAAGGCTGTATACCAAATCAAAATTAAAATTCCGTATGGGCTTATGTCAAAATTATAATGCAAATGTTGGCAAATTTGTAAGTATATTAGTTTGTTTTGTTTGAAAAGTATATTTTGATTAATTACAATATAGATTAGTGATTTTTACAGTGATTTATATATCTTAATAGTAATTAATTGACAGATCCGCGTAGATATTCCGATCATATGTTTTAATAAGCCGCCATGTTGTACATGGTTTCTCTGTTAAGAAATGGTTTTTTAGAAGAAGGTGTACAAGCATGTACACAGCGTCAGTCAAGAAAGGGTATTAGAAAATTTAGTGAATAGTCCCTCTAACACGTTATCATTATATATAAAACATGAAAACGTTAATTTGAAGAAGAAGATTTGGAAATGTCAAAGAGTGGGTTACATTTGGTGAGAGAGATAAAAGTAGTGCGTTCAGAAACTCAACTTAAATATGTCAATTAGCTGCCAATTTGCGCATTTTTAATTTCAATTAAAAATTATTTTACAATCTAATAATATATTTCTTAGCCTTTATTATCAAAAAAGTTAGTATATAATATAAAGTAATGAAATATCGCCATACAGCTAATGGAACTGCAGTTAATGCTAAATTAAAAATTGATATAATTTTTGTTGAGTTTCTGAACGCATGACTTTTACTCTTATCTATCACCAAATAATGAACACTCCCTTCAACCAACTTTGTTGATTAACAAAACACTCAAAAATATAAGCATTCAAAAATAAAGGTAGAGAATGGAGAAACGTGGTCCTTTACAAGAGATTGTTTTAGAAGAAATTTCATTAGAAGGCTTAGAAGGCATAACCATTGATGGTAAGAATAATAGAATAGTAAAAGCGTTGAGAACATTCCTAGATAATAATAATATTTTTAAAATAATGATTACATTTTTTAATAGCTTTTTCTGCGTCTTACTTTTTAAAATTCGACCTATTTTCACCAGTTTACGTTCTTTTGTACTATATTTAGAAAAAAGTTTTAGAGTTGATTTAATTGAATGGCCCGGCGTACTTATCGTGTAAGGTCACGTAAGAGAAAATTCGTACTAAACACCTTGCACCTAAATACCCGGGGATATCTTATTCCGTGGCTTGAAATGACCCTGCAGTTACACAAAACCTACAAAAAATATCGAAGATGGACGTATTTCATAAACTGCCACCATTTGGAAACAACTCTAAATTTTTCCGAGAAAAACTAAATTAATTCATCAGTTATGTTGAATAAAACTTCGGTTTTTACACCTACAATTAGTCCTTTTTTCTATTATGTATAAATTTATCTAAATATAAAAATATTTGTCCGTTCCATTTGAATTATTACTTTTGAATCTAATTTCAGATCTATGGACAAGACTTTCTGCTGCTTTAAACATCAGCTTACCAATAGTTAATCATATTAAAAAACAAGTTTGGAATTTTATTTTAGAAAACGAACTAAATTTGTCGTTTTATGAATTACCAAAAGCAAGAGAAAAGCTAAAACTTTACAACCGTAAGGATTTGATAGATCACGAATATGGATTACCCTTTCAACCAGTAAAACCATATAAATCCAATTTAACTATAATAAAATAATTTTTTCCATTCTAGGATGAAAATCCTACAAACAGCTATAAATATTCTCCAATTGAAATAGATGGCATCAGAGGTTCTTCTGAATTTTATTATGAGCAAAAAAATGTTAGTTTTAATCAAATTAAATTAATGAATCTTGATGAAATCATAGAAAGGTTTTAAATATTTTCAAAACTTATGGAAAACTCATTTTTTAATTATATTTTGCAGATGGGGTGATAAATTAATTATAGTTGCATCACAAAATCTTCGAGAAAAATTTCTTTTTGAAAGAAAAAGTCCCTTACCAATTAATTTACCAATTTTACATTATTGTGTACTAGAAAAGATAGGTCGATCACGTACCAATGGAGAAGTTACCGTTGGAAAGCATTCTTTGCTTCACTTCATAAATGATAGCTCCTTAATTTTTTATATAAGGTAATACTATTTAATGTGAAATAAGTTTTATACTATAGTTTAGAGTTTAGAACTCTCCATCCGAACTTTAATAGAGGAATTTACACAAATCTTTAAAATCAGTTTAATTTTTATTGAATCATTTTAAAACAGGTCGTATCAATTTTTTGTTTTCAGGACGCTGCTCGTTAATTTATTATTGGAAATCACGTGAAATGTTAGTTGATTGATATTTCGTAGTGTGAGTACTGGCATTACAATTTTTCAAT
Organism: Acrocera orbiculus; assembly: GCA_947359355.1. Lineage (NCBI taxonomy): Eukaryota > Metazoa > Arthropoda > Insecta > Diptera > Acroceridae > Acrocera > Acrocera orbiculus. The sequence goes on from OX375757.1 coordinate 25,016,830, forward strand.
TGCAATACAGCCAGGGAGGTTTGGTCGATTGAGCTAAAAAAAAATTAATAATAATTAGCTGCTTGATCTATCTCAAAAATAAAAGCGATGAACTTGTAAAAGACTGTCTCGCTATAAATTTTATACTTTGTATGCGCTTGCATTCTTAGCTCAATGCATCGTAATTCTTATGCAATTTTTAATGAGCTTAATGAGCTCACCTCCCGATTTCTAATAATTAATGTAAGAATATCTCAGCTAATTAATCATTTTTTGGATGAAATGCATATTTTCTACTGATTTGAATACGTAACCTCACGAAATTTGTTATTTCTGGCAACATTGGACGTGTTTACATATTAGGGGAAAGCAGAAAATCTGCCGAACAATATTTTCTATACCATATATATATGTATGGTATATGGTATATGAATAATTTTTTAGTCTTACCAATTGATATTTAATAAATATAAGAAAACTTATTTAACTACACTATCTTACAATAATTATACTTTTTAATTGAAAAATATATATTTTAATAAATTTTATTCCCTCAACACCAAAATAACATGAGAAAAAATCAGTTAAGACAGCTGATCATCCAAAGTGAAAAAAAATTTCTTTGTATTTCTGTTTAATCAGATATTTACGGTGTGGTTTTCTATTTCGAGTGTTTGGAGTTTTCCTTTTGCTTGTTAAGCTTTTAGCCTATATACACCAACAGTTGATGTGCTTCCGCTAAATTTAAACAGGTTCATTGATTTCGTCCGATGATGTCCATAAAATTATTACTGATAGTTTTTGCCTCAAATATCATGCAAGCAAACTTATTTAGATTCCCAAAATTATGATGTTTCTACGTAAATATTATTATAATAAGAAAAAAGTCGAGAGTGATTTTTCGTAACCTATTGTACATTCATTCCAAATAACTATTTTCTATTTATGCAATACAATTCTAATGTTGAATATTTTGATAATGTTTTACGTGCGAGTCTTATTAAATTGTATGTTCAATATCAATTTCATATATACAATAAAGATATACTATAAACCTTACTTCACTTGAATTTTCTAATATATACGAGTAAGATCCAAAGCAAGAGGCCGTAGAATTTCTGCCTCACGTAAGGGGAATGAATTTTTGAAAGTTTGGATACTTCGTCTAACCTTTTACCGCTCTTATCATAAAACTGACAACTAACGGTCAATGGTGATACACCCCAATCGCTGCCAGAATCAGTTTAAGAAGAAATGTTTTATCAGGTTATTTTTTCCAGGTTTTCAAGAAAAGTATATTTTTATCTCCCACAGGTGAGATCAGTAAAATAATTTGAAGAGTTTCGGGCAAAAATTATTTGCTTGGCTTAAATTATGTTTTAAAAGATTTTCTCTTACTTTTTAGGAATAAATTAATTAAAAGACGGTTAATTCTCAAACAACAATATCTCCTACGAATTGGTCCTACTATATTAAACGGATATTTACTAACATTGCCACGATATTTTACGGAATTTAAAACAAAGACCACTACAATTATAGATAATATCATAAAAGTTTTAGAAGAACAAAAAGACAACATAATACCTTGTGATAAAGCAAAAGAACTTCTCAATGTAGAATATGATAACACTTTTCGAAAAATTTGTAAAACAATTTTTTTCCGGAAAATAATTAGCACTGAGGTATTTGCCTAAAAAAATAAATCTATTGTAAATATTTAATTAAATATCATTAAAATTATAGTATTATCCATTTCGTAAATTTTATCCTGATGCTAATGAGAAAACTTGGCGTTGTAAAACAACGAAGGAAGAGAAACAAATTCGATGTTTTAAATTAAAACCACAAGCAAAATTTGAGTTTTCTACGAAAAAGGTCAATGGAGTTTTTGAAAAACACAATTTAAGTATGTAGTCTAACTTTAAATTTTACGTGATATTATTTTAAGTAGATACTTTTTTTTTATTTTTAGATTTTTTAAGTTTTGGAAAAAATTTTGTTGATATGCCTTTGATTCAGCAAATTTATTTGCAAATTAAGAAATCAGGTAAAAAAGGAATCACTTCATATAAATTAAAACATAAATTAGGATTGACAAGATTATATTTACGTCAGCTATTAGGCAATATGAAAGTACAAGGCTATATTTCTTCGTATTTAAAGGATGAAGGGCGTCAGCGACTTCAAATGTAAGTTAATTAATTTCTTAAATTACTCATGCTTTGTATATATTTTGTAGTTATTTTAGTCACTTTTAGAATTTGTTACTATACCAAGATCAAAGTTAATTAGAAATGCATCGCCAAATTTAAAGTAAAGGCATTATTGATAACGAATAGCTCGAACGAAACTTTGGATAAAGCATTAATGTATTTTTTCATAAACACTGGTCAAAAAGCATATTTGAAAATATATCTTTACATTGACTCCATTATATTCGGTATTCTTGCCCATAATTCATTTTACAATTGTTAAGATAACCAAGGTACAAAGCGAATAGCCAACGAAGGGAAAAATTGACAAAATTTCTAACATTTATTTTACTTTATCACTAAATAAGCAAAATAAACCACAACCAGAAAATGAAAAAAAATTCTTCCCGAAAAAGCAAATAAGAACAGAGAGGAAGCATAGGCTTCTCACTAAAAATATCCACTTTGAATGGAAAAACTGGATTTTTTAACTTTAGTTTTTACATTAACCGCTTTGTTTGGGTACTCACCTATATATTCATTTATACCTGAGATACACGTATCACTTTAACCAATGATCATTTATAAACTATTTTCCCATGCAAAATCCAAGTGACGAATTCTTCTCGGTCAGCTTTATCTGGGCTTTTTTTGAAAATTAAAAGGCTTGTGTCTTCGAAAAATTGTAAACCTTTGGCCTTCAAGGGATAAATTTATAAAAATATTAGTTTTGTGTTATTATTGATTATGCAAAAATAAAAATCGGCTGGCTTACTCTTGAGTCATATATCAGTTTAATTAATCAAAAATATGTATTCAAAAACTCTTAAAATGTTTATTTGCAGGTTTGTTATCAACTCAACAGCCAACCCCTACTTATCTTCAATGAAAGATATTCAAGTATCAGATGTTACGGAACAGGAAGTAAGTCAAAAAATTATTCAACTTTTAAATTTTTATTGCCTTAAAAGGACTTCGAATTTATTTCTATTTGCGTTAATCATTTTGCTATTTCTATTTAACTGTAGGCTATTTTTATTTTTAAAAGCTGTTAGTAATTTTTTTTTTCAAATTTTGTATGGAATTATTGATAAATTTATATTTATAAACATGGTAGCAAAATTTATAGAATTAAAAACCCTACAAGTAAAATTATCATTATTGTTTATTGTAATTGTTTTCTGATTTACTAAGTTTCCTACTGTTTGTAATAATTTTGTCCGATAAAAAGAAAATATTCCAAATGATTTAACTTCGTAAAAAAATAAATGCACTTTAAATGCTTATTTCATCATATCTGCGTTACGACAACGATCATTTTGCTAGTTGGATTAACTTCGTGCCGTAAATTTGATTTAACAAAAAGTAAACATGTGTACCCTTGACTTCCGTGCTTCATATTTAGAGCACAACTATATGAAGTTTCATCAACTTTTGCTGCTCCTGTATAAATAAAACCTTGTATTTCTGTGTAGTTCGTTCATAATAATGCAGATTTTAGTACAAATACGGAAGAGAAAGGTTGCATTTATTGAAACATATACATGATAGTATAATATCTTGAGAATCCTCCCATTGATTTAAAAAATGCCAAATGAAGGTAGAATTATTTTAAAGGGATATATTGCCATACAAAAATATCCTGCCTCTTCAGATCCAGGATTTGACAATCTTATAGTAATGAATATAATATAAAATCAACTGCGAATGTCCGATTAAATATGTTTTAGTTGTATTTGAATTACAAAAACAATAATATATTTTCAGAATGGAAAAGAGTTACGAATATGCTGAGAAAATCATAAGGCTTTGGTAGTTATATCACTTTCATGTCGTTTGGACATTTATTTTATGGGTATACTTTAATGTAAAAAGCGTTATTAATAAGGATTTTCGCATATCTTTGCAAAAATAATGCAGAGTTTTGTAATGTACATGTAAACAAAACAATATAAAGCCCGAAAGTTTTACCTTGGAGTAAAATGTATTCTTAATTTATAGTCAGCACAAAAGAATTTAATTAATTTAAATGATTTTGGATATTATGTAAGCTACCACAAAAAGTATTTGTGTGAAATTTCTGTTTCTGCAGTTAATGCAACCTGTTAATATTTCAAGGGAATATTTTTCAAGTAAAAATGTGGTTAGAGCAAGAGATTTAAGGCCCAAACACAATGAACGCGGTGCGCGGCGCGCAAGCGGTGACAGCTGCCACAGCTATGGGATCTTATATAGCTGAATTTCGTAATTCTGAATGAAAACGCGTTCCACTTGCGCGCCGCGTTCATTGTGTTTGCACCTTTAACCAGAAAATTAAGGATGTAAAAATAATTTAGACATCACAATACCTTACAAGTGCCTCCGAGCACTATTCTGACGATGTAAATCAGGATGGAAATCTGCTTGTGGATGCATTGAGAGAGAACTAGGCTGCATTTAACTTGTACAGAATGCAATGGAAGTAGCTGCACCAATCCATCTTTGCTTGTTGAAAAATTTGCTAATTAATATTGTAAATAATAACATCGATAGTACACAAAATTTTTGAATAATCAAAATTACTAATTTTGCAATATAAAATATATTTTTGAAATATTTTTATCTGCTCCCTTGCTCACTCTAATTTTATATTTATAAATTAATTAACTATTATATTTAAATTCTGAAGTTTATAATTAAAAAAAAATTACTAATTCATTCAAAAATAAAATTTTTTATTCCTTTCCAGATGGAAAATCCCTCGGAAATTTCAATCAATGAAGAAAATGATCCAGAAATTGAAAATATAAATCTTCAAACTTTTGTTGAAGATAAAACAATGCAAATAAATGTTGAAATAAATGAATGTGATTCAGCAGGATTTAAGTGGCTAAGGCCAAAGGATGAAATTTCTACCCAAAAACAGAAGAATCGACAAAAAATCATACGTGAAGCAATAAATAAATTTTTGGTGCTTTCACAAAAAAATTTAATTAACATAATCAAGAAAGCAGAAAATTCTTTACCTGGACTTTCAGGTAAAATAGACAGAAAATCTTTAATTAGGCATTTAACGTGGCTTGCAGAAAGTAAGCTAATAAAAATTTTCCATATAAATTTAAACATGGAAAATTATCAAGCAAATAGAAAATTATATTGTAATTCAAGTATCGATCGTAATCATGAAATGCTACATAAAGTGATTAATAGATTAAAAGCAGAACTTTCATGTAAAATTACCACTGAAAGTCATAGAGCAATAGTAGGTCCTCAAGACAATTTAAACAGGAAAAAAAAGAAATTAGTTCGTCTTAAACCAATTAGCTATCCAAAATTTTTACGTGCACGTTTTGTGCATGAATTATTGTTCTATTTGATTCATGAATTAGATAGACATACAAAAAAACTTCCGTATGATAATGTAATTAAAATGTGGCAAGAAGAAGAACCAAATATTAGCTTTACAGACTTAAAAACAGAACTACCCGACATTTTTTCTCCTGAAATTTCTTGGAAAATGTTTATTCCGCCATTACCGTCGTATGATAGATATAAACGTGGTTGGGGTTTTTCAAGAGATCTTTTAGACCGTTTACCGCTAATACATTACGTTAAAGTATGTGGAATTAATAAAGATACTCACGAATTACTCGAAAAATATTTAGAACATCCGATACGAAGATATTATCTTATTAATCATTTACCAGAAGATATGCAAGAATCTTTGTTAGTGAGTCAATTACAATATAATTATTTTCATAATGCACTCAAAATATTGGCAATGCTTGGCTTAGTACAATTTGGACATAGATATTTTAAAAGCTTAACCAAACTATTTATATATTGTAACCTTAATGCAAAAATCATTGATACGACATTAAGTGAACCTGGCTATTTAAAAATTTCTTCTAATATTGAATATCCAACAATCGAATATAACTTCAAAACAATGGAAGATATTGAAAAATATTGGTTCAATTTATATAACATTTGTATGACAACAAATCTTGGCCGTCGTAAAGATCGTGTAGTGCCTAAATATAAATATTCGGAATATTCAGCAATTCCAACAGATGCTGATGTGGACGTAGCAATTTCCAGAGATATTGGATATATTCCAGGTGATAATTTGGGTGCTGGCGGATTAGATTCACAAATGATTTCATTTTTAAAAAAAAATTGGTGTACAGTTAAAAAGAAGAAATGTGTTAGCAAAAAAAAGCAATTTGATAAAGTACCATATAAAGAATTAATGAAAAAAATAAAAAATAATAAAAGTAAAAAAAAGGTCGTTGTTGTGGGAAGTATAAAAGATATTGAAAAACGAAAAATTTTAGTTCCTAAAGTAAAATCACAAAAAGCTACATATGATAGTATTGATAAAAAGGCATTAAGTCGGATGAATAAATTACGTTGCAAATGGACACCGGCTGAAGATAGATTATTATTAGTAATTCGTGTAGCAATCGAATATTTTCATAGTAATACAAGAGGACGTTATGTTAACTCATATACATTCAGAGATATTTTACATTGGCATCTTGGTTCACTTGATAAAACATCAAAAGCATGCCAAAGACGTATGGTATTTATTATGAAAAAAAAATATTTTCGTAATATATATAAAGGTTGGTATAATATTCTTCGGCAACATCCAAAAATTAATAGACTTTATGGACAAAATTTTTTTAAAGATATTAAAAAAATAAAAAAAAATCTAAATAAAAGAATTCAGTCAGCTAAAATACATTTTATAGTTTTTCTCAGACATATTATTGAAGTTTTAAATGCAACAAAACATAAAAGCGGTTTTTCACAAATTCAATTACCAAATACAATAAACGATTATAAACAAAATTATATAAATATATCTCAGAAGGAACAAAAAAATAAAATATTATATAAGAATCCCAAAAATAAAACTGAAGCTGATATATTACTTATATGTGCTACAATACATAGTTCTGTTTGTTGTAATAAAGATAAAACACTTTATAATGTGCAATTATTTCAAATTTATAAAAATTTTGACGAAGAGGTCTTAAATAAAGCTTTAGAAAAAGTACGTAATGAACAGCTTGTTGTTGTTGCCAAATTCACACCAAACACAAATTTAAAAATTTTACCACTAAGCGGAAATCGTTTACATATTTCATCAGTATATCGTTTTAAAATGTTTCAACAACTACCATATGATATAATACTTGAAAATTTTAATATATTACAATATATGTTAAATGTATTTTTTGATCCAAATAATGAAATAAAATCAATAACATATAAAATTATGAAAACAGCAACATGTTTTACATTAGCTGAATTTACTTCTACAGAAAACTTTTCAATTAAAATTGAAACGCCCAAACAAATTTTACGTTTTGATCCTTCGCAAGAAGATGCCGCAAAAGATGCAGAAAAAGTGATAAATCATTTTCGTGAAATATTTAATATGTCAATGCAACCAGATTATGTTAAAAAAATACCTGATAAAACTATAACTGAGTGTAGTAAAAATAATGTTAAATTTAATTGCTACACGGATGCAATTAAAATCAAGTATAATGCATTTGATTTTATATCAAAATTGAATAATTTTTCGATACATTTTTTTTGCTTTTTGAATTGTATAAATGAGACTATTAATGTTGAAGTTGAAAATATTACTTATGACAGACCATGTTTGGATAATTGTTTGCTAAATGATTCAAATTATTTAGAGATAATTCAAAAATTATCTGAAAAATATGATGAAACATTTGATAATATAACAACTATAGAAGAGCATAATATACTTAAAGAAAAAGTTTTTACAATTACAACAACAAATATATTTAATATTTTTAATGTTTACCGTAACAAATACAATGATTTAATAAAAGATTTAAATAGAAAAGATTATGGTAAAAATAATGTAAATAAGGATGAAATAAATATAATCGGTTTGATCAAAGCTTTAGCATGTTCAACAGATATTGATGATTTTGATAATTTTGAATTTGAACAAATTTATAATAAGGAAGATTTAACGGATAAAGTGCGTAGTTTACAGGATATATTTATTGTAAATGTACCAACATTACATCTTTCATACACTTTGGATGATGATACTGAATTGATTAATTTTAATGGTTTGCAAGTTCCAAAATCACTTGTCAAACCAATTCAAATTCGAGAAAAAATTTTAGAAAAAGTTTTACAGTAAGTTTATTATTTATTATTTAGATAAAATTATTTTGCTATTTGAACGCTATTTTAACTACTATTACAAATAATTTTGTATATTTTCATTATTCTCTGATTGCTGAAAATGAAGCTACACAGCTTTTTTATCATCTCTATCTATATAAGAAAAATAGTATGGAAATATGAAGAAATTCTAATTTAACCCGAATACACTTGTATAAATAACGAAAAATTTGGATGATTACTGATGTGCCACATGGACGGTTGTCGCACTGTAATATAATACTCTCTGTTCATGTAGAATTGAAGCATGCAATCAGTGAAAAGCTATTCACAGTGCGTCCCGTTTCTTGACAGATGGTTCAAAAAGGACTTTTACACCAAAGCAAGGAACAACAGTTCAGTCTATAAGAACTACTGTTTCTGTAATATCTTGATAGCCATCAAAAAATTTAGTATCCTTTAATTTCACATTTAGGTGATATGGAGCTCGGATATTTTGTCTATGAGAAGAAAATTAAACTTTAGTTAGAACTCTAATCATGAGACTAAAAAGCGCTAAAAAAAAGTTAAAATTTTAACTTTATAAATTTTCAAATTCTGACAAGAGTTTTACGACTCTAAATAAATTCCTCCATCAAATAGGAGAATAAACGAACCTAAAATAATAAGAAATAACACATAATTATCCAAATGCTGTTTGACAGCAGGAGGTTAGTGTTGAAATGATCAAGACACAACTTCTCACAACGTACTCCAGGTCAGAGAGCTAGAAACTATCCTGAACCATGCCTTTGCTTTGTCAAAAAATTTTGGAATTTTGTTCAGAAATGCAACAGATATATACCGGTTGGCAGTCTAACATTTCAACTACTATATTATTTGTTGTTCCTTTTCTAATAGCTTTCGCACTCTGAGGAATTTATTGTTTTGGGCACATGTAATGTACACTTGATAATTTTGTATTGAAAGATAGTCCATAAATGACTAATGCACATTATCTAAATGCTCTTTAAGCATTAATTTTTCCAACTCTTTTTGATATATTTTATGATGTCAGACATACCCAGACATACATGTTCTTTTTTGAGGCTATCAATATTTGCTTTTGAAAAACATTTTATACGTTCTAATTATCCATTGAAAGAATTACCTGAAAAATGTCTTTGTGGTAGTCTTTGTTGTTACAGCAGTTTTAGCTTTATCTTATATCCACTTAATGAAAGAGTAAATATTTCACTGTATTTTTGGATCTGGATAAAAGTATGCCTCTATAAATATTATTTTAAACTAATTATTTTTAGTGTCTCAATTAATTCTACAAAACTATTTAATTGATAATTCTTATAGGGAAGCGTTATGGAAACCCACAGACACCGACATTAATTGTATACTAAGTACTATTAAAAAAAATGAAAATTCATCAAATATTTTTTATAATGCTAAGAATATTCTCCAATATATTGAAAATTATGAATTTGGTGTTGATGCTCAAAACTTGTTGGTAATAATTGTAAAGTATTTTCTTGTGATTTAATGTCATATTTATATTTCAATTTAAGGGGAAATTTGGAAATGAAGAAGATTTAGTAAAAAGTGTAAAACTTTTAAGAAAGTACAACCTTGTAAAACGGTATGGTGCAGATTCATACGTCTATGTGCACAGAAGGCATGTGAGAAACTTTCTTATTGAAAGTTATCATATCAAAAGATTACAAAAGGTAAAATTTTCAAACTTCTAGCACACATATTATTATAAAATTTCCCGCTTTAGAAATTCTATAATTAAAAACAATTTCATAAACTAGTTAGAAATATCTTCAATAATAAAAACTGTTAGAGCTGTTCAAATACAGTTTCTTTATGTATTCTAGTCAACAACTGCACTTAATTTCAGCTAAGTTTTGTGGATCGATTTCTATTATTTAAAAGCTCCTCTTATTTAAGAGTTTTATTCAATTTTGTATGATTTTGTTTGCCCATATAGAAATACTTTCTTAGCCACCAATGATACTTTTTCAAAATATACTTATCTAATGCTTTCTATTTTATGTTCCTCTCATTTTTCTAGATTGATGTTTATTACCTATAAACGATACTTGTTTATCGCTTTTTTCTGGTATTTTTCTACTAATCCTTTTGTCATTTGAGTCCAGCTTCCTAATTACTCTCCTTTAACGGACATCTTTTTTTTTTGTTGTTAATCGATTTTTCTTTTCAGTAATTCTTAAAATAACTTCATCTATTTCTTTACCCTCCATTGCATCTAAATATTTTTTAGTATTATTGCAATAATTTATGCCTTCTAAATGGCTCACTTTCACTATATACTCCATATAATTTTCTATAGCTATCTATATCCATAGTTCCATAACACATCGAACACATGCTCATCTTGATTGAGTCCTTTATTTTTTCGCGCTTGAGCTTAGATGTTGGTGCTCCACGTTTATATAACCCTATTTAACTTATTTTGACGATCTCTAAACCAATTTTAGAAAATCTCAAAATCTGGACTTCGTTCCGATTATTTCTCTTAGCAACTTGCCTTATATTCTATTTTTTGCAATTCGTCACTTACTAGGTTTCCAACGTCGGCTTATGTGATTAAGATTCATAACACTATTTTATTATATTACTTTAGGAATCGTTAAAATCATTGGATAAAAGTGCTTTTAAAAGAAAAGAGGTAATTGCTAACCTAAAGGAACAAATCCATAAAAAAAAACGAAAATGCAGTCTTGATATTATTAATACTGAATCATGGCAAGGAGAAGAACAACAAGACGAAGATGACAATCAACAAAATACCGAAACTACACCGAAAAATCACCAAACTAATGATCGAGATCATTTAATAATGTATGAAAAACGAGTATCGAAAAATGTAGAAAGATATTCGGACAACTTACAAAGGGAACAGAATATAGACATAGAGTATTTTTTTAAAATGATTTGGGCTCAAAAAACATTAAATCTTACTTTTTTTTAGAGAGAAAAATATTATATATTTGCATCCTTCTCCGTGGATACGTATTAATGGTTCATTAAATCGTCGAGTTTTAGATAAATGGCTGGGAACTATTTTAAATAATTGTATTATTCATACAGGACAAAAATTTCTTTCATTATGCTACTATTTTAATCAACTAACTCCTGTTAATATTTTAACACTTTTAAAAATCTTACGTGAACTCGAATGTTTAAAAATTAGATGCTATTCAAGCAATAAAAAACAAAATCTTTATTCAGAATATGATGATTTAAAAATTAGTAATATATACTTAATTATTTAATATAATATTAGTTAATTATTTTTTTTAATTTATAGGTGATGCAACAGAATTCACAAAACTAGAAAATATTTTTATTATTGTTGAGCCACAGGGAGTAACTAAACTAGGCGTGTTTATTGGTAATAAAAACTATAAAATTGATTTTTCATAAAATTGTTAACAATTTTATTGTATTTCTTTTTGGAAAACTTGTTTTAATGTTTAAAAGTATATTTACTGATTTAAGATAGTAAAATTTTGGAGTAATTTCACTATTTTAATTAACGCCTTAAAGTTCCTACATTTAACATTAATAACAGCATTTTCATATTCAGAAATATATCACATAAAAGAACATTTTTAATAATTTTTTAAAATAAATACTAATATTATTTTAATTTATATTACAAAAGTATAAATAAATATTTTTACTGATAAAAATATGTTTTTTTTCGAAATAGCAAATAGTGGGGTTCCTGGAGAATTAAAAACATGAAATCTGCGGAAAACTACCCTAAAAACATCTTTTCGTCGTGCTTAACAAAAAAAAATTAAAACACCCGAATTTTTAGTGTTTTTTCGGACGCCATAAAAAAAAATAAATAAATAATTTTACCATAAATTTTTTTGCTCGTTATTTATTAATACTTTAAGAGTATAAAATATTAATATTTTTAAAAAATCAAAATTGAAAAAACTGTAGGTCGGAAAAGTGTGGGCTTACAAAAAAAATGGCGTGTCCTGGTGTGCACGATTTCAGTCCTTCCAGTAAAATGAAGAAAAATTTTTTTTTTCATTCTTCAAGGAAAAAGTTGTAGTTAGGCCGTTAGGGGACTCCGAAGAGTTTTTTTTAGAAAAAAATTGTTTTTCTCAAAATGGCGCCGGTTTGATGGAAAAGTTACGTTTTCTCCGTTTATTTTTGCCTTTCGAAATTAAAATAAAAAATTGAGTGAAAAACCCTTCATAGCCGTATACTCTAATATATAAAGAATCTTTGTACCAAATTTCATGTGAATCGGTTAGATAAAGCTTGAGATATCGCGCACACCGTTTCGAAAAAACTAATTTCGAGAAAAATGCGCTTAAAGTTTTACAGCCCACACATTAAAACGAAATAATTTAAAAAACCAAAATTTACTTAAGAGAACATTTTTACTTTTTGGTAGACATAAAATTTTGAAAGGTCAATAATAGCAATTAAAGTAAAATAAAATAAATTTTCTTCCAAATTTTTAAATTTAAAAAAACCTAATCATATTTAGGTCCAAATGTTAAATGTCATAAAATACTACAATTTTATCTCAAAACAAACGTCTAGAAAAACAATAAAAGTAGAGAAGCATATAAAGAAACAAGGAAAAAATAATACATATGAAGCTACAAGTCTTTAACACATTGTTGACCGCCAATTTTACGCTTAACTATCTTATGTCACCGGCTATTAAGTCAATTAAAAAAATCATTGTCGAAAAGTAAACCCGTTACTTTACTAATACTCGGTGCATCACTAAGCTCGATAGATACACCCGAAATATTTGAATAATCCTTCAAAGTTGGTGTAACATCACTTTCAATCCACTCATATTCAAAATCACTTTCACTATCAGATTTTAGTACATTTATTTTTTGCCGGTTTGCTGGTTCAATCTCAGACCCGTAACTTTCTTCCGATAAACTATCACTTTCCGAATCACTACAATTTATTTCCCATTCACTCGGACAATCAGATAAGTCATCCGCGTATAATTCATTAAAAAATTCTTCGCTATCACGATCTGCAATGTGTGCAATTTTTACAGAACTAAAATTGATTAAAACTCTGAACATCTAGAGAAATAATTTTTTTTATAATAAAAGGAACATGTCTAAACACGATGAACAAAGCTTTTGAAGTATTCTATATTGCCCTGGGTTTTATAAATTGAAATGGCTAATGCAAGTTCAATCACGAGTTAACTCTTGACCGGTCAACATCGTTTGGGCATGAAAACACGAGTTAACTCGTGACTGGTAAACAATGTGTTAAGATACAAAAATAAACCAAAATTCAGATAATATAATTTAACTAAAGCTCACCTTTTTAATATTAAAAGCCTACTTAAACTCTTTGATAATGACAAACATAATTTTGTATATACCTTATCCGATTTTTCCGGGAACTGTTTAATCCACTTAGCGAAGCTTAATAATAGAATAATAAATTAAAAGCAAGAAAATTGTAATTGTATTTTTTTCTTTTTTATTATTTATTAATGTATTACGCGCCAGCAAAACAACGGTCATAAAAACGAGAAAAGCTAATGTAAATAGCATTAACATTTATTGAGGAAAAACACACCCAGAAGATAACAGTTTACTTAATTTGAAAACAAAGTTACTTAAAAATCGATCGTGTTTAAAGTTTTATTTAAAAATACGAATTTTATAAATAACCTTTAATATGACATTAAATCAATTGAAAAATTAAGAACTTGTTTATTGTTAGAAACTTCATTTTGTTTAGCTTCATGTGCATTATTATTACTGTGATCATAGTTAAATTAAGGAGCATCAGGTACAGAATGTGAAATTTCTTCTGTTTTATTCATAATTTGTAGTTCTTCATTATCAAGTTTATAAACTGTACTCTCATTAGACATATTTAAATTATAGTTTATACTAGATTCTTGTTTTTCTAAATTACAATTTTGCAGAGTATCATTGAAAACCATGATTTTATCAATATTGATACCATAATATCCTTCAGGAATTCCAAATATTTTAGCTACCGAAGAAGTTAATTCATAAGTATTCAAGCTATTGTTAAAAACTGTTTTAATACTAACTTCTTCCAAAAAGTCTTTTAATTGATTAAGATATATTGGTACTGGATCTTCTGAAGTTTCTGCAGTTTGCTTCATTTTTAAAGAAAATAAACTATATAAGCTTAATTCATTAGCTGCCTGATATAAAATTGACTCTTTAAAATGATCTGGATATGCTTTCATATGGCGAAGCATATGACCTTCCCCTGAGAATACCTTATTGCAAGTATTACATCGGTTTTCTTTGTAATATTCTTTTTTTATTTTTTGTAAAATTGTATTTTTGGAATTATTATTTTTGTAAAAGATGAAATCAGTTTCAGCAGCAAATTCATTATCACGCAAATCTTTACCCTCTTCAGAAAAAAGATTAAAACAATCTTTTAAATGTTTTGGCGGCCTGGATATTCGACCAGATCTTGTTCGAGCAGTTGAAACACTTTCTCTGGCATCAGATTGTTTTTTACTTGTTTTTGAAAAGTTAAATTTATTTTTCGAAGACATTCTCGTTCTTCGAGTCGATGTTTCTTGTAATTTGTTCTTAGCAATATGCTTATATTTATTGTTGATTTCATTAGTTTGAAAAACATCAGGCTTCTTTTTAATTTTCCTTTGAAGTATCTCTTTATGAGGTACTGTGTGATATGTATGATTTTCTTCAGATCTCTCTATTTCCTTTTTCAAACTAGAAAAACGGATATTTTCATTCAAAATTAATTATAAAAAATAGTGTAAAAAGTGTGTCAGGAAAAAAGTGAAGAGTCTTTTGAGAATCTACAAAAGAGAATAGCAAAATTTCTATTGGCAATAATAATTTGTTCTTACCTGTCAAGTTCCAAGTTGTTGAATTCTCTAGAAAACTGCAATGGGTATTTCCTTCCATTTACAAGCCTTTTTGGTTTCATTTTGAAACTGAAAAAACGAATTGACTGACTCAATTTTATACATCAGATTTCAACTTACATTGAAGAAGTGTTTATATTTCCAGCAGTTAGGTGTGTTTTAATTTCATCATTTGGAATTCTATACTCATTGTTAATTCTTTTATTTTCTTCTTCATAACATTCATAAAATTTATCTACAGATAATATTCGTCCATTATTTTCAATTGGTGAGAAACATACATTATCAACAATTTTGTTTTCAGGCCTTTTATAGTTCTTTCTTAAATAAATACCTGATTCTACATTTTCTGTTATTACCACCTTGAGTTCGTCTTGGACCACCAAAAAATTTTGAAAACTGGATAAATCGCAAGGTTTACTAGTAACTTGCATTGTTATTGGGTCCATGATTTTATAAATATATTTGCGACAGGAATTATGGTAGAAATAGTTTTTTAATCAATACTTAATTGGTAAATTATAGTGTTTTTTAATATCTTGAATGTAAATTTTAAAAGTTTGACATTTCTAACGTTTTTTTCGAATTTTAAAATTTATATTAAGTTTCAAGCTGCCATGCAATAAGTAAAAAATATTTTCATTACTACATGCAATTATTTTAGTATTAAAAGATTAATAATGCAAATTTATTATTAATTTTTGGATTAATAAAAACATTTTTGCATTTTGGTTGCAGTAGGTATAAAATTTTTGAATATCAATTGCATAGTAGGCATTGGACTCGAAAATTTCTAAACCTAAGCAGTTTTAGGCCGTATATATTGATTGCGTTTTCGGCAGCGTTTTTGAGGTGCGGTTATACTCAAAGTATATTTTGATTGGAAATATATAATTTATGCTTTCTTACTAAATTCATTATATTAAATTGACTTGAGGTGAATAATAATGCATTATAAATGCAATTAAGTTAGTTGAAAGGTAAAATTATAATTTTCTAAAAGATTTGTTAGTTATTGCAGTCAATATACTTCTGGGTATTACCGCTCCTGAGAACTCCTATAAAATCTACTATAATACCGCTGTCCAAAACGCTAATCTAGACAACCCTAAGTGAATATATATTAAAGTTTATTGACATGTCATGGAAACAAAAAACAGCTGATTTATTTTACATATAGTTGACATAAGATTCTTTCTTTCATAGCTTTATATAAAACTAGTCGAAAAACAAAATGGGAAGAACATTTTTGGAGCATATGGGAGGCCTTAAGCTCTTTTCTTGTAATGCTTGTGATGCAAATTTAACAAACAAAAGTGAATTGATCAGTACTCGGTTCACTGGTGCTACAGGTATTATTCAGTTTCGTTAGTTTTATTTAATAATATTTATTGTTGCTTAGGTAGAGCATATCTCTTTAGGCATGTCGTAAATTTAACTTACAGCAATGTTCAAGATCGTGTAATGTTAACTGGAAGACATATGGTTCGCGATGTTATGTGTAAAAACTGCTCAGCTAAACTAGGATGGATGTACGAGTTTGCAACAGATGATTCTCAAAAGTAAGTTTTATTAAAAATTTTATTTCAAAAGTTATTAAGCCAAAAATTGTTGGCAAAAAAAGATTTGTAGCTAAACTTTGCTTTATTCAAGAAACATAATACTACATTTATTATTTTAGTTATAAATTTGGTACCTTTAGAATTTTTGTTTTTTCTGCAAATAAACATATATTAGAAATCATATTTAACTTCTAGATACAAAGAAGGAAGGGTAATTCTAGAGTATGCTCTAATATCGGAGTCAGAAGGATTTTTAGATCCTTTTTGCAACAGAAATAGTTATCATGAACACTAATTATATGACTTTTTTTAAATGAATAAGCATAGTATTAGAAAAATTATGATCATACACAAATATTTTTAAATGGATTGTATTTCATAAGCTTAGAAAGGTATTTATAAATAAGAACAAATGTCAAATATATTTCGAATATTTAAATGTTTAAATATAATATTTTGAGGCATTGATTTTATAGTTTTCAACAAATAATATGTCTGAGTTTAAAAGTCAAATAATGGTCACGATTTTTGAATGGTTACGATTTTTGAATATTTATTTAATAAAGCAAAAGTAGTGAGATACAAAATCTTAAAGTATTATCAAAAACTTACCACTAAGGCTATAATTTACATTATGGTTATGAAACAGAAAATCGTAAAAGATATGTAACAGATGACCTAATAATTGCGCCTAAAAACAAGTTCAATAAATACGGATTCCCCAAAAAACTATGCAAAACAGAGCGTATTACCATCCTAGCGATCGATGTATGTGTACATTGTCTGATAAATGTCACATTCTTAAATGTAAGATCATTGAGAAATTTTTTAACAGAATACACTAAGAAGTGTACACAAGTAAAGTTCTGTAAGTAAATTAAGTTAATTTCTTTTAGATTGGAGTATTTGAGTTCACTAATTTTCTGCTAATTGCAACAGTTAAGGAACACAACTTGGTTCAAGGAAATTATTAATAAATTATGCATTGGGTTACAAATTGATAAAAAACTGATGAAGAAATAATTTCTAGTGTATTAAATATGCTTTTCTTATCAAAATAATATAGCGAATGCTTTGTCACTACTAAACCTTACAGCAATCTTTTTATCTATATATAAAAAAAATTAAGTATATATATATATATATATATGTAAGCATTTTAAGCTATCTGAAAGAAATATCCAATTGAGCTGAAAGTTTAAAAAACCTTTTAACATTAGCCTGAATAGGTTTCTATTAAAAAGAACGAAATCGAAAACCTCTCTGAAAAAAATTGCGGTTCGGAAGGGGACCAGTAAAAAAAAGGACATGCCATCAAAACAGTTGACACGACTGATAAATGCTTTATTAAACTTTGGAGTAAAGCTTCGACATTACGAGCAGTTGGAAACACAGTAAGTTTTGAAATGCTGCTAAAAGTTCCAACAACCGTGGAGGCCATTTCAAACTATTATGACCTCTTTTTAAGCAAAAAAAAAAAATAGCAGTCAACGCAGATTTAATGTCCAAATATAGTGAGAAGGCCAAATCTATCATAAAATTAGTTCATTACGTGTGCTAAACATCAGAGGTTAGTTGTTATTTTTAAGTAATCGATGGAAATAATGTCATGGATGCAAGATAAAATTGTTACCGACTGTCGACAAATCTCTACCTGATGAATATAGCAGGTGTCCATTGTTATGCTTGGCAACGAATTCAATGCGTGTGACTGTTATTTAGACGCAAAATAAAGAAAAAATTCTTTAATTTTATAATTTTTATTGGTTTGTTAAGTTGGTATTTTAAAAGAATTTTTGGTGATTCTGGTGAACTTAAGGTTTAAAAGAAAATAAATTTTGCTTCACAAAACAACTTTTATCTTTACTCATAATCGTTATGTATAACAATTCTGTAGTTCCCAATCTGTAGATTAGGATGCCTTCATTTAATATTGCGATTTACAATATGCAGTGATACGAAATTTAGGGCAACTTTCATTATAATAAAAAGAAACGAAGGATAATAAATAAGTGTAAGCTTTCTTTGTATTTTAGTAAATAACTATATAAAATCTCTAAGCAACTTGCAAACCAATCGATTATTTTAGCAATTATCTTTCATTATTTTTATATATCTGTATTATTTCCTATTTCAACATTTAGCTGGATTTACTTTCTTGTCTTTCCGCTTTTATAATCTATTAACCCTTACTATGAAGTGTTTAGATCTTAGTCTAGCATATTTTATTGATCAACGGACAAATTAATTCGTTGATAAATGAAACAGGGTAAGGATACCAGCCCTCTACTATACAACAAAGCAGCAGCAGGTATAGTAGAAATAATAAACAAATAGCTCTCAAAAAATTTAATACTTACGAGTACGTATGTAGGTATAAACTATACAAGAACACTTGTTTGCTAATTAAATTGAACCAACAAAAGTTTTCAATAAATTTCAATACTTGGTACTCATGTTACAGACAAAATCTTTTGTTTTTTAAAAACAGCGCTCATGTCTAAGGCAGGAGCTACACAGCTGTAAGTACATTTATTTATTGAAGAATAGCACAGCAGTATCTTTGCAGACTAAAACTATCCAAATCTTATACTACAGAATACAGTTGATTTAGAAAAAAATGAGCTTGCTTGAACCGAATCCAATAGATCAGGTAGAGGCACGTAACCTTTTGACTTGTATATGAGATGGTAAAAAGCATTTTTACCTTAAATTGAGTATAAAAATGTTTCTCCTTTTGAATCCCAAGTGGCTAACCGCCTTGAGGGCAAGAAAAAGAAAATCAGACGATATTTGACCTAATTTCTATGCCACTCAAGCCATGGTCAATTGATCATAAATTTTCAACTCAAGTTTTATGATTAAATTTGACGATTTCAAATAAATCTATTTGAAATTTTGAATTTGCATTTAAAAAGTTACAAAGCCTTTGCACAACAATGTCTTTAATTGCAAAACAGCCTTATAAAATTATTAATACTGAAATCATTAAAACTGATATTGGGAAACATACATTTTATTAAGTGGAAGAAAATTCCCTTTAAATCTGATTATTCATAATATGATCAACAGAATGCCTAGAAATAAAGTAAAGGCTTTACTTTTTTTGCGCCATTGCGTTTTCAGTTGCCAAAATTTGAAATTCTTGAAATCTCTCAGAAATCCTTTGATTCATTTTCATATACTTTTCCATACAGTTTAAAGAGCATTTCTCCTACAATTAAAGTAAAATGAAACAAATATCTTTAGATATCAAATGTATGTTAACTTCATCATTTTTTAAAGTTCGTGATGTAAAGTCCTTTACACAATCATTAAAACACAGTTGTGATAATTTATTATATGATGCCAGAAAATCTTGAAACTAGTAAATAAAAAGCAGTTATAAACAGTTTTATGTTTTAATATTTCAAAAACTTGCTATTTTTAATTGATCTTTATCCAACGTACCCACTCCAATTGTCGCACTCATTTTTCTTTTCGGATTATACTAATAGAAAATATATTCCTTCCTTGACACTTTGCTGAAGTGCTCCTATACCTAAATGTAAACAAGCCATAATTCTCTTAATAAATTCAGGTCATGTCTGAATTAAACTTTTGAAATTTAATGGAACAAAGATATTTAAAAATATAAAACGAAAATAAAATGCTTGGAGTAATATTAGTCGAATATTTCCAAAAATTATTGATTATCAATAGTAAAATATTATTAAGAGATATAAATTTGTTTAAAAATAATAAAATATTTGATTTTGTATTCACTCTAAATGCTTTTCTTTATTTTAAAACCAAGCATTTTTTCATAACCTCAATTTAAAGTCAGAGTTGTGTGAAAAATATACTGTAAGAATTGTCATAAATTTAAGGCTCAATAAAATGCTATTTCTGATCTGACCTGATACTGTAAGAATAAGGATTTGTTTTATTATTTTAATGTAAAGAATTGTTAGTTTTTTCAATGCTATTATTGGAAAAAACAATATATTTATTTGGAAACCCTTATGCAAATATTTTTTTCCATTAAAGTTGTAAAATAACTAAGCATTAATGCCTAATATAAATGAAAAAGTAGTTTCGGCCAAAACAGCCTTATTAATGGTACTTGGAGAGGATTCAACAAAATATTTGAGCTATATGAAACTTTGGTTTCGATATAAAGTGACAAAAGAAGAATTTGATTTAGAAGCAAGAAAGCTCCTAACTCCAGACAAAATGTATTTACATAATCAATTTCTTTCAGCCTTACTTAATAAAATTGATTGTATTGTAAAACCAAATTGTATTGCATTAGATGATTCTAACATTCATAAAATAAATAGGAAACGTAAAAGATCATCTCGTAGCGGTTCTGAAAGAGTTATATTTGAGCCATTTGATATATTTGATTATCTTAATGAAGATAATTTTAATTTAATAAGACCACCACATTCAAATGAGGATCCATTACAAACAATTCCAACTACACGATATTGTGTACAAGAATTATTTCTACCGGATGCTGGTTTTATTATGGGAAGAATGTTAGTGGGAGCTTGGGAAGCTGGATTAGTTTATGTTGAAGATACAGTGGCTGAATATGTTGCCACTGCTGTACAAATATTTTTAAAAAATGTAATATCTTCAATAGTACTAAAACGAAGACATTACTGCGTAACTGGACAAGGGACATTTTTTTATGATATCGGTGTTAATGTTAAAAATCCATTTATAAGAAATACAGTAACAAGACAAAAAATTGATGATTCACCCTTGGAAATTGATAAAGAAATTACTACAATGAACGCTTTAAAAAGAAATAATGATGATGGAATATTTTTATCGGCATGCGAACAATTGTAAGTTTTAATAATTTTTATTTAGAATAAAATGAAACTAATTTTTTAAAAATTTAGATATCCACTGAAACGAAGTTTGATTACAATAAATGATCTCTATAAAATATCTCTTGATAAAAATTTGATAATGTCACATGCACTCCATTCTATAAATACAGAAAGAATGTCACAGATGCTTCATTAAAATAAAAAGTTTATAAAAATAAATTTTTTTATGAATTTAATTTCTCTCTCAATTTAATAAATAAAAGCGTAATTATTTTCACTCTCAAGTATGCCTTTACATTTCAAAGAGTGAATACTTTTTTCATGTAGCTTGATATACTACTTTAGCTTGGAAAAGTTGATAATATCATAAAATTAAAAATTATTCGGTAAATGATATATTCATTCGCAGTGTACAAAAGGCGAAACAAGCCGCCGCAAAATGGTGAACATTTTAGTTTCGATAGCCACAGCAAAAGGACTTTTTTTTGAATATGCAAAAAGCGAAGCGCGATTTCACGTTATATGATTTTACTTTTTTCCTGCTTATATTCTCGCTTTAAAATGGATAATATTTATCGTAGTTATTTATTTATTTTTTCATTATAAGGAGAACGTTTAGTTACTTTGCATACGAAAAGTAAACATCTTTTGTTTTTGTAGAGGGGGGGGGGGGGGGGGGGGGGGGGTTGTTTTTGTGGAGCGACTATTAAATAGAATCTTTGTTTTTTCCTATTGCAGATATAGTTAATCAGAGTTTTTATAGACAGAATATGTAGTTCACATTAGAACAAAAAGAATTACCAACAAGAGAACCAAATGTTAACAAATCAAACACCAAAGTTTCTTTAAAAAGCCAAATTTTTTAACATAAACTATAGTAAAAGATTGATTTTTATGAATTTAATTATGATATTTACAAGCTGGTTTCCTTAAAATGATTGAAGTACGTAAGGCTGAGGAAAAATTCTTTCAACTTTGCCATTTACCTTCGTAGTTTATACTTGTGCATTTTCTCTTGCAGGTCATTATATTTTCTTTCATTTCACAATACTTCTGAAATTAATTTAATAAATTTTATTTAAAGTTTTTGGACTTAGTTAAACGCTTAATAAAACTTGATAGCATATTTAATAACGATATTATTCATTGATTAAATTTTAATCAATAAAATTCATGAATTTAAATTTAAATAACAGGAAACAACATTTCTTTATTGAATAATATCACAGAACATGAATTGATATATGTATACATACACACATGAAGTAAACAAAAGAAAAAATACTTACTCCAACCATTCCTAAAATTCCTAAGATTCTTGAAAAAAATCACTTTTTTTGAAATTTGATCTCTTGTAACTTAGTTAAATATTAATTGATTTGTATGTCTTATTTATCAAATTAAAGAAAAGCATGATAGCTTTTCAAAAAGAGCCATTTTTAATGAATCAAAAAATTTTTCTGGAGATATAGACAAATAAAGGGAATAAACCCAAAAAACACGTTTTTTAAGAATATCTCAAAAACGCTTCTTATGATGTAAAAATAATTGTTATTTTCGGACTCAGCGACCTAGAATTACCCTAGAAAACATCTTTTTGTTGAGATTAATTTTTTTTGCCGAGTAGTGTATCTATACGTCCGTAGCAGACTTGAAAAATGAAAAAATCACGTCCCCACTTAAGGATCTATAACTTTTTTATCTTACTTTCGATCTTAAAGATTTTACCTTTAAAATTTTTGTAACAAATTTATCGTCTACAAAAATTTTAAAATTTTTTAGTAATGAGGTTTTTTGAGGCAAAAAAAAGCAAATGACAATGTGTGATTTTGAAAAAAGGTGAAAAAACACTTTTTTCAACTTTGATCACCTGTAACTCCGCGAATTTTTATTTGATATGCAAAAGTAATGTTTTGTTGGAAAGAATGAAAATTTACCATTTCAACAAAAAAGGGATTTAATAATAGGTTTTGAAGATACGATCCAATAATGAAATGACGAGCTAAAAATCAGGTTTTTTGGCAAAATATCAAAAAATGGTTTTCATTTTCGAATTCAGCGACCTCAAATTAGTCTAAAAAGCACTTTTTCTTTGAGTCACATTTTCCGTGTAAACTAGTGTTATTTAAACAGAAGTAGGATATGGATTCACCGAATAAGTTTGGGGCGCGAAGATGATATTAGGATAACAATGCAACTGATTTATTAAAATTAAATTCATATTTACTTATAATTGTTGACCTATCAGATTGAAATATTTGTGTTTCTCTTGTAATACTTTTTTCAATTGGAATAATATTGCATATTTGCATTTCCAATAAGCACAATACATAAAGGGTAACAAGCAAGAAAATGACACCACGAGACGTAGTTTTTACAAAATTGTTTTCGTGACTCAAATTTTCATAGGACGTGTTTAGAAAATATATTACTCGATTTAAAAGAAGGTATTGTTTGAAGAATAGTGGGCTATGTTCAGATTTTTGTTGAAAAGGACACAAGAGGACAAAGCGCATCATAGCATTTTGGATATCTTCTCATGTGTAACACTTGGTTCTATTTCAAATAACAAGGGAAGAAATATACTGAAAATATGTAAAAGTTTGTACATGCAAAATACATTAGGATTGAAACTTTGTCCGGCTTCTATACTTTTTCTATTAGTATCTCCTTTACTTAAATTTTATTATTTCGTACAAATGTGTTTTGCTTTTTAAATATTACCTTTTGAATGACTGCTAAGAAGTGTGTTAATGGCTATGTTATAGTTTATACAATAAAATAATTTTATATTTTTTTCACGAATTGTTTTTGAAAATCATAGCCTTTAATTTTTTTTTTGTGTTTTTGTTTTTCAAATTTTAATACCAACTTTTATTTATTTATTTTTATTAAACCTTAAGTTTTTGAAATTAATATACATTTCAAAGTAATGACCAACTAACGGTTAATATATGATATTATGATTACTTTTAAAATATATGTCTAATCATATTTCGGATAATATAACACGCTTTCGAAAAATTTCATGTCTTTTTTTGCAGCTCACCGAAATTCTTACTGTTCGTAAACGCTTTAAGAATTTAAGAAAACATCTTATAAAATAATTGGAATATCTTTCCCTAACAAATGAAAATCTAATGTGAAAGTTTTGAACCATATTTTTTTTTTTTTCAATGGACAAAACCTTTTAATATTGCAACTATTAATTTTAATAATTTGAATAACACATCTCTAATAGCTATAACATCAAATATAGAGGCCAAATATTAATATTTTTATTGCTAGCATCAGATCAATTTTTCTGTGAATAAATTCAGACTAGAATTACTTTTGTCTTTTATAATATAAAATTCATCAACAGCTAGGTTTAAATAATAAATAAAAAATTATGTAAATAAAAAATATGTTTGATTAGAACAAAATTTTGATTGAGATTTCATAATCCCTTTTTTCCTAATAAAATTCTTTGTTTTTCAAGTCACCCGTTCCAAATATAAACTGAACGAAAAAAGGGGCTTAACTCCTATGTCTCGAGTTTTTTTCTCTTTTTCTTCGATCATATGCGGCCTTGCACTTTTTATTTTGAGCCCAGCACTCTTTTCTCATAAATTTCTCTATCGAGATAATCAGTGTTGCAAGAACCACCCCTTAAGTTCTACTACGCATAGCGTGCTCGTTAGGATGCCATGCGAATGACATCTGACCAATCTAAGCTATATTTTGTTCTAAGGAGTATGAAACCTAGCAAAAAACCCTAGGGTCACATAATATATATCAATATAAAAAATCAAAATTAAATAATATTTAAAACAACTTGTGAAAACAATTTGATATATTTAAATCAAATGATAACCATTTTTTTTTCTTCCAAAGAAGCGTTTTCGAGAAAACTTACGCTATCACATAATTTCTCAAAATTTTTTTGTTATTTATTCAATATGAATTAGGCTTTAAGTTTTAAAAAAAATTATCATTAGCTTCAAATTTTAAAAACCTTGAAACTAATTTTTTTTCATCTGAAGAAAAACAAATAAATATGTAAGAAATATCTGAAAGCGGTAAAATAATCAGTGTTTTTAACTTTGATCGTTTTTAGTTCCACCAAAATATTAATTATTTACATACGTATGCTACATTATCAAGAAGGTAAACTACCACGTTTATAAAAGGAGTCTGCTTAGTCTGGTTGAAAAAGTAGTTTTTTAAATCTAGACCAATAAAAAAAAAGATTCAAAAACAAGTTTTTTGGAAAAATCTCGAAAGCACTCTTTTTGCAGTAAATGGTCATAATTTTTGGACTAGGCCTAGGAAAAAATTTTTTAGTTTTATATATTTTGATGATATTTGAATTGCATCTAAATTAGGAAAAGAGCATCTTAATAACCTTGACCAACATTTGAAATTAATTGTGAGATCATAGTTTAGTAATTAATGTAGAAAATTGTGAATTTTTAAAGCACAACATAAATTTTGTTGGTCAATTTATTGGTTCAGAAGGTGTTAAGCCTTCCTCTGATAAAGATGAGAATAATTTGGATGTCAAACAACCAGATACTATTATACGTAATGAGCCTCGCCATTTTTTAGCTTGATAAATTTTAACCATAAATTTCTTAATCCACTTAAATTTGGTCCGATAGCATATTGACATTTAAAGTCTGTTTCCAAATAGAAGGATTTTTTAAATCAAATACTTAATCCTCAGTTGTCATCTTTTTAAGTAAATTAAAAAGTATATCTTACATTTATTAGTTAAATCTATAACTGCAAGGATAATTTGTAGAGCCTCTGGAATCTGGAATTAAGCAAAAATTCTAAAAATTAATCAAAACATAAATTAATTAATATCATTTTAAGATATTTTATAAATTTATTGAGTTTTGTAAAAAATTATGTTTAAAAATAAGGTTAATTAAAATATAAGCTGTTATTTGAAATGTTCAGATTTTTTAAAATAATTTTTTTTTAACATGATAAAGATCCTTTATCTTGAAGCACTTCACAATTTTAAATTTATTTTATGAGCTTCTGTTAATAATAATTGTTCATTGTTATGAAAACTTTTGATTAATTCATCTAAAATATTTTCAAAAAAGTAGATTTAAATAGAAAAATGACCAATGAACTTTAATAGATAATAATTTTTCTTTAAAAATGTTTTATTTAAGTTAACGATGAGGACAGTAAATGTGATAAGCATTTCTTTGAAGCTATTCAAAATGAACCTTTCTTCTATATTCATACGTTTACTATCTCCAAGATGAATGGGATGAATAAATTTTGTGGCATAGCTTTCTTCTAAAAGTGTCAAATGGTTATGATAAGGCTGTGTGATGTACAAAGGAAACAATCAACTGTATTTCCTGGTTAGAAAAATTCGTTATTCAATCAGTAAGAATTTTTTCTTTAGTAGAAAAGATATTTTTAATGTGAGCCTTATTCACTTAAAGTGTCTTTTGTCATTTATTCTATTATTTGTGAGAATGAATAAATCTGTAACTTAAATAGGAAATCAAATCTGAAAAACAAGGATTGAAAAAAGTTGCTTAAGAAATACAACTTGTTTCGAAAAAACTTTTATTTCATCACAATACTATAGAATGTAATACAGTAAACCATTATTGAAGTTGTGCTCATCCTTTCTTGAAATACACAATTGTAAATTAGCATTGCAGGACAATGAGTTATATATATATACATATATATATTTATATATAATTTCATATCCTGCGGTATTGCTTATATCATTCCTCCAGATTGTTTGAGTAGAAGAACAAATACTTCGTGAATATAATCCGATTTGAAGTTGTCGTTAACAAATTTTAGTAAATTGAAAATAGTTTTAGTTTTTGTTCTGTGCAAAAAATATATACAGCATATAATAAAAAAGAAGTCAAAAAATTTTACAATGAGACAAATATTATTCGCAGCGGCGACAACTTTTTATAATGCAAACCACGATCCTAGAACATGATAATAAATTAAATATTCGGTGGTGTAGTGTAATATCCTTGAGAAGAAATCAGTTTCTTTATCCTTTTTAAGCAAATGCTGTGACCAATTTTTGTAAGGATTTTAGTTTGCTTTGAAAAACGATTTTATTTCTGAAGATTTTATACAATCACAAATATTTTGTAACATATTATCCTTTTTAACAAAGGCGTTACATTTTGTGTGCTACATTTTTGTTTAATTGTCGATTGAAATAATTTAAGTTTACAAATTGATATGAATTTTAGAAAAATTTGATTTGAAATCTTTTATTACTAATTTGTATTTACTTGATGTCTAGATTAGCGATTTGGACAGCGGTTTTATAGAAGTCTTGAGTTTACACTCAGAAGTATATTGACTGCAATAATTACATTACAAATCTTTTAGGAAAGTATACTTTCTACCTTTCAACTAATTTTATTGCATTTTTTAATAATATGTTAAGTAACTTTAAATTGTTTATTTGCATAATATAGTCAAATATTTGGGAGCATGGAATTCTTCTCGGATACTTTTCCCTATACTCACGAGCTGTATTTGCTATTTTAAAATATTTAGCACAAAAATTATTGATAGTAAATTATCTTACTGGTTTTAATCGTATTTTTCACTAAACTTCTTCAAAACTTTAATATCTCTTATTAAAAACAGTTATTTTAGATGGTGTGAAAGTATTGATAAGCCCTTAAAGATAGTCAGGATGAAAATTCTTATCAAGTTATCGGGAAAGGCTTATTTTGTTAGATTTTTATTGCACTATAGAAAGCAGCTAGGTCATGACAATGTACAACCTTTTTATTAGAATACATTTGTAGTTTAAGAAAATTAAAAAGAGACCAACTTATGTTGGCTCGTTTTTTAATAAATAGCAAAAAGGGTCAAAAAACGCCTAGGATTTTTACCTATGGAATTTACTTAAAAATTATTTTCTCCACCATTTATTATTATTTTTAAATTTTTGCTTTTTCAATAATAAAACAATATTGTAGGCTATTGGAAAAAATTTTTTTTTGCTCATCATTAAATAAATTTAAAAGTTATAAGTAATCGGGTAAAAACGACGTCTAAAGAATCCAAGATACTGTAATTCAAACAAGTTAGACCCTCATTTTTTTGAGTTTTTTGTCGATGAAATTTTATCTACTTTCTACTTTAAGCATTTGATCACACAACTCGGGACACCCTGTATATCAACCAAAAGTGGGCTTAGAGTAAATTACTTTATTGATCTTTGAATCATATTATCTCAAACTAACTCAAAACCTTCCTTACTTTAGTTAAAAACTTATGTATCAAAATTTTTAAAATTTCAAGTACTAAGCAATTTGTCGTCCTGACATTTTAATATATCACGTTTAAGCAACAAAGTTTAAAATCTTCCTAATATTTATACCTAAATCTAATAATGTTCTCACAGTGACATTATTCTTATCGTTAAAATGAAATTAAACTTTATAAGAAGTTTTTCGAAGGGCTCATTGTTTGCTTAAAATGCCTACGACATTGAAATTCTTAAAATTTATTCAGTTGCAGACGAACATCTGCAATAGACTGCTCAATGAGAGTTCCATTACATCGCGTTAAATCTGCCTGTTGTCATTGGAGCAATGCCAAATCCTATTATCTTTATTTCTACGGTAGATAATTTAATCAAAATGTTTTGATTACAGAAGAGAATTTTCAAGTATTAAATTATATGTATCTGTACGAAATGTGCTTTTAGTTTCTATTTTTATTGAAATGAAGCTTTATATTGAAAGATATTCAAAGAAAATTTAACTCAAGATGATAATTAATGTTGTAGGGATATAGATATTTAGCTTCTGATTTATAAAGAGCTTTATATTAAAGTTTTAGTTAGTTTCAGGTTATCTCAAATTTTTTCCATTTCTGAATATTATTGTATGATCTCTATTTTAATGTAAATTCAAAAATATTTCGTATAAATATTTTAACTTTGACACAATATAGATATAGTTATTCCTTACGAAATCTCAATGTAACTAGGTTTTGGAATGTATTTTTGCAAACGTTGAAACTATTGATTTCAATAGATATTAATGCTATCAAATTATCAGAAAATTAAAATCAGAAGAGTTCTTGGATGATGATCTCTTGTAATTCTGATTTTTTGTTTTTCTATAGATAATAAGCTTGAGAATCTCAAACAGCATATTAATTTATTATAGCTTTCCTTGAAATAGTTAAGAAAAATTAAAATTGCTATTCTAATAAGAACTATAATATTGAATAAAAAAAATATATTTACTTTATTTTAAAAATAAATTACGTTTAGAAAAAATTAAAAGTTTGAACCGAAAAACATATCCTATACATTTTAGTCCTTCGTTTAACCTCTGTATCTTAAATAATCTTAGAAGTCAATCACAAAGTCATGAAATAAGGGAACGTCTATCGTCTTTTTTTGAGTAAAAGTATGCTTTCATCTGTCATGAATAAATTATGGTTTACAAAAAAATAAATTTTTTGCACAGCTCACATATCAAGGACAGTTGATTAGTGCTAAATTTTTACACTACCTCTAAGTAAGGGGATGGAATGGACTTTATAGTGGGTGGCAAAATAAACCATTTGACTTGTTCTCTGCATTTTCTTATTTTTAAGGAAAAGCACTTAGTCAAAAACGTCAAGATGACATTTATAGACATTTTTGGCTTTATTATTACCTTTTTTTTATATTTAATGTTTGGTAATTTTACAAAAATTATATATTTATTGAAAATGGTGAGAGGAAATCTGTCAGATATATATGAAAGTTAATTTAAATGAAAAAGGTATCTCGGATTTTCTTATGCTATTTTTTCATTAAAAGTTCCAGTATTTTTCCGTTCAAATGGAGTGAGGTACCATTATGATGAAAAATTTACTTTAGAAATTCATTAATAGTGAGCTTTTAACTTTGAACTGTCATTAATGCTTAGCTTTTATGTTTATTAATGCAAGGGTCGGCTTAACTATAAGGCTAAAAAAGGCTATAGCCTTAGGCCCTTGAAAATTTTCGGTCCTCGATTATGATAGTGAATTTTATTTTTTATTAGATTTTATTAAAAAAATTTTCTTAAGTAAAACATTTTAAAGGACATTTAATTATGAGTTTTAAGATAGAGCGAGAGATTCTAACATCAAACAAAAAGATGATGAAAGTAGATGCTTGTGGATGTATTATGTCTTAACTCAATTGAACGTTATTGAAAGTTACCCAAACGCAGACGTGACCTTGAGAATTTATTTGAGTTTAATGGTGACTAATTGTTCGGGTGAAAGATCGTTTTCATTATTAAGAAGAGTGAAAAGTGTATTACGATCGGATTTATCGCAAGATAATCTCACTGCTTTATGGGTACTTGCTATAAACAGTGAACTCGCTAGAAATTTAAATGTCGAAGAGATAATTCACGATTTTGCTAGCATAAAAAGTAGAAAAAAAACTTCTAAAAACTATTCAATTATTATTGTTAAATAAAATTTATAACCAAATTTTTTGTGTATTTATTCACCTGTGTTCAATGACTTAAAAAAAAATTTTTCGGCCTTTTCAGAAAGTTAGCCTACGGCCTAAAAATGCTTAAGCCGGCCCTGATTAATGCCAAAATAAAGTTAATATGAACTTTACATGACTTCACTTTTTCCATATTGTCAAATCATATTTGGTTTGGTACGCACTTTTATACAAAAACACAAAATTTGGTATTATTTATCAAAATAATCTTCTTCGAGAGTGAAATTATTCCAACGCTGCTCTAATATTTCTCTACAGGGCGTACAGGGAGATAAGTTTCAGAAAATACAAAATTTATTTCCATTATCTATTAATCTATTTTTTGATAGTATTTCAAAATTGAGCTTATATTTATAATAATAGTAAATTTTTGCTTATGCGTTAATTAATATTTTAAGCAAATTTTGAAAATAATCATATAAAATTACAGTTCTTTCGAATTCAAATATTTTGTTTTTATATAGCAATCCATCGGCAAAACGATTAAAAGGAAACCTAACTTCTTTCAGTTTTTTAAATGTCAAGCAAAATAATATCAACGCTTGCTAGAAATAATTCAGCAAAATAATTATAGAAATATTTAAAAAAAATCTCAAATCTTTAATTTTTGCTCATGTATACTGTTGTAGTATAAAATATAGTATAAATTATAAAAATTAATTGGAAATAATGAGTGAGTTATTTTAAGAGCATTATAAAGTATTTATGTAATAAAGTATAATATTTTATTTATCCTAAATATTTTTAGGAGTATTTTTTATAAACAAAACTCATTCAGAAAATTATTACTTGTATTTGCATTTAATTTCTGAATTGTGTCTGGGCACAGAATATTTAAAAAAGAGAGAAAAGAAGAATATTCACAAAAAAAAAATTCGGTGATAAAAACTAATAAAAACAAAATTGAAATACCTTAATGTATTAGAAAATGTAATAAAAATCAATGTCTTTAATTTGACTAAATATATAAATAAGGTCATAAATGTTACATATTTTTAAATATCTCATTTGATGATTTGTTTTGTTCACTAGTGCCAAGAAACATGCATTAGTAATAATATTAGGAATTTCTTTATTTTTGTAAAACACATTTTTGAACACAATAAAATAATCCATGTTTTTTATTTATTTTTTAAAAATTACCTAATTTTGAGCTTTTATCGTACGAACATATTAAAAAAGTGGCACCCCACATTTGAACACATTATGAAAAATTTAGCCAATAAATTTTTGAACTTTTATACTTCATGAATTTTTGAAGCCTTAGGAGAAGTTAAAACCCTAAAATCTATTAACATGATTCAACCTTTTAATCAAATCTATATTTTGCATTAATATTGAAAAATTAAAAAACGAATGGATCATAGTATGGCGGAAGTTATCTTATTTTTTAAGTGAATGAATTCATTTCGCAGTAGGTTAAATATGTCAAGCAGGCTAAGAAAGTTTACTTACTTGACATATTTAGAATTTAGAGTCTAAGCTAACAAATGCAAATTAATGTACTTGATATGTTTAAGTTGCCATTAAAAGTTTAAAGTTTAAACGATCATTTTATTAATTTATTATCATTAAACCACAATAGTTTGCGACATATAAATTCGGAAAGCATGTTTTTATAGACATTTAAGACCACAGTTTGCTTATTATATTATTCAAATTCCACAATGCAAAATGTCTAATATCCCAAATCTAATTAATTAAATTATCAATTAATTGTTGAAACTCTCCAATAAAAACAATAAGATAAATTAATTAATTATAAATTTTAATGGATTTAATAAAAAAATCCAGGAAAGAGAAAAAAAGAAATATTGAGTATCTTTTCAGATTTCGCATGCAGCAATGACCCATTCCCTCATCAATTTCTTTTCTACCTCTTTGTGTAGTCTCTCCCCCTGGACGCGGTTTTTTTTTGAGAGATATGTTTCCCAGTTGCTGTGACAATGCCCTCCCCTACACTCTACCACTATAGCTGCGCATAGCAACCTCGCAACCAAGTCAGCCAAAACAACTGGTGAATTGTGCGTGTCATTGGGTCACCATAGGGGTGTGGCCTCGACCACGAATGATCGTACTTAACATAGTATTTACTTTTTCTTTATTGGTTTTCCACTCCAAATATTTTCTACAATTTTTCTTCAAATGCCCTTCTCTTTTACAAAAATAGCACAGTTTTTCATTCAATTTTTTAACCGTTTTTAAAATCGTTTCCTTTTCGTGTCCACAATTGTCTTCAACACGACGATTGTACTTCGCAATCAGCTTTGCTTTAACCATTCAAAAAGTCATATCATTTTCTGAACTTGATTCTAATGCAGTAACAAGTGAATCATAATTATATTAGTTAAACTGCTTAGTAGCAATGCGGCTTTCAAATTATTGATTAATACATCACCAAGATCAATTAACCTTTGAAAGAAATTACTTTGCATTATTTAACACTATATATGCGGCGCATAATGCACACTTTATTTGTGAGGGTATCCTTTTCATGACATTCTTTTAAAGCATTTCATGCCCCCTTAGAAGTTTTTTCTGAACGAATATGTCCGAATTGACTATCTTCTATACACAAGATAATTCTCGCAAACGCTTTTTTAACATTTTCTTCGAATTTCAAAATATCATTTTGGTTTGAATCCGCAACCTTTGGTTTTTCTTCATAAATAACATCCCAAAGTTTTCAGTTTATAAAAAATGCTTCATGTTTGGAAGTTCCAAGTAAAATAATTCCTTCCATTTAGCTTCTCAAACTGGAGCTTGCCTGATGATACCATATCTTTATCTTATTGTTTTTTCAGTTACTGGGTCCATAACCTGTTGAAACTCTTCAATAAAAACAATAAGATAAATTAATTAGTTGTTTTAATTGAATTTATATTTAAAAAAATCCTTTTCTTTTTATATCAAAAATTGACTGCTGTCAACAATATGCCTTTTTTACACATAATATAAAATCTAAGCCTACTAAAACAAAACATAAATCACTATGATTGATTCCAACATTAATATATTATAAAGACTTAAATAAAGAGGAGGGGAAAATGAACCTGAAAGATTTCATTTTTCAGTATATTTTGTATGACCAAATTACCAACATCAAAATCTATTTTCAAGAAAGTATCACTTTTTACGAAAACTTTCAAATTGATATAAAATAAAAATCCTAAAAGGATTTTACTTAATCCTGAACCACTCAGTCATCATCTTACGTAGTATTTATCTGAAACTCTGTATGAATTGTGAACAAGAAAATTTTTGTAGTTTATTTACATTAAAAAATTATAAATAAAAATGTTTGATCCTTAAATAAATTTCGAAAGATTCTACATAAATATTGGAGTTTTCAGACATATTGTTCTTGAATCCTTTTATTATTGCTCTTTTATTTCACATATAACTAAACAAAGTTTCACCTCTGCAATAAAAAGTAATATAAATGAATATAATTTCAAAAGATGTTTTTAAAGGATAAATTTCAATGTTATTTATGAATAAAGGTTTAATTAAATAGTATTTATTCATACCTAGTAACTTATATGTGTAAATAGATCAAACCACTAAATAATAAGCAGAATATTTTTGGAAACCGCTAGTCCTAAATAATTTAATATACAAAGCTTGAGTCCATTAAGAAATAGTTTTTTAATAAAATCATACAAAACTATTTCAGAAAACTTATTACAAGAGTCCATTGCATTATTTGATCTATATATAGGCATTCTATCCCTTTAAAATAGGATGATAATATCTCATTAACCCTTTTCAAAGTATACAATTCAGCGTTGGTAGGACTAAGATTTGAAAATAGTTATGTCAGACTACATTCTCTTATATAAATATAATATATTATGGAAATACAAGTATTAGCATGTATAAGCTCTTTGGTATATATGTTACATGAAATTCATTGAAGGAATGTCTATCCTTTTATTCAGGATTATATCACTAGGTCCTTATTTTCTATTTTAAAATTAAAGAGTATTACATTTAATTTTCATATGAGGAGCAGCTGATAAGCCTCACATTTTGCTGCGGAAGCAATTAAAAGTTTCAAATGAAACTTCACTATTTGTGCTTAAGGATCTTCTTGTATACTTCCTCAGAGACATTCTAATGGTCATGTACTATGCCATTATAGTTTTCAAATTGCATTTGGATACTTAGGAGTATAGTTTTATCAATCATAACACAAACTTGTTACCAAATTCTAAATTTATATAACAATTTATATCAAACTGTAGTATCAGATATTATGCAAGGAATATTTAAAGAGAAAACTTTGAAAGCCAGCTATGTTCCAAAAAAAATTTTCATTATTTTGAAAATTTGCGCAAAGATGTGATATGTTTATAAAAATATAAAAGCTAACATAAAAAAACAATCAAAAATTAAAACAAAATTATATACTTTATTTTTAGTTTAGTGTTTTATTTTGGTTTAGTAATTATTATTTTGTCTAAAATTTTCTTGAAACTTTTCAACTTTTTCAAAAGAAATTTAACTAGTTTTGTTTTTTTCATGCAAGATTAATCGAATGATTGGAAGGTCAATTTAAAAATAAAAATAAATAAAGTGGTTGAAAAATTTTATGAATTTATAAAGAACTTGCTTTGATTTTCTTTTTTTTATTCATTTTACTCATTAGTATTCTGACTTTGTTTTCCAATTTATTGAGTTCTCATTACATCAAATTAGTGCTGGGGGAAGCAATTATCAAGCTTAATTTTGTGTATAGGTCAGAATCTCTCAAGACAAACATCCTTAAAAGGCGTTTGAAGCACGTATTTAATGATGTTACATCTGACTGAGTAATTTTAACTGACCAAAATTACTTTCAGCTTACATTTATATATGAATTAGCTTTTTAATTGTTCAATCAAATTTAGTTTTGGTTATTTAATTCTTTTAAAAATTATTGTACTGCTATATAGAAGCCATGAAGTCTCTGAAAAACTGCCTAATATAACCAAGTTATCTAAAAACTTCTAAAATATTATAAATCTCATTAATTTTGTGGTAACATAAAACTTTTAGAGTTTCTATTTAGTTTATTTTTTATATACTTTTTGAATTAGTTACAAAATCAATATTCTAGAGATATATGAATGCGAAAGTGAATCAGAAAAAAACGAATTTACAAGACAGGTGTTCAATCCATAAAAATTAAATTACCTAAACGTACAATAACAATTAGGATATTGAATCTATTACTAAATATATAATATAAAACCTCAAAATTGAAGAAAATGCGTAGGCTCATAAACTTGAAATTACCCAGCAGCTTGCAACAAAAGAAAACGTTTCCTTTAAGACCAATTAATTGGAGATCATTAATAACAACGAAAACATCTGGGTATCTGATTCCCTCGAAGTACTTAATGCTAAAGTAAACCTTGCTGCCGTAAAAGAAGATTTCCTATACATTTGCTTATGACGTACCAAAGGAACCAGAACGAGATTTTAATTTCAAACCGAAATGCGGGAATAGAAGAAACTTATATGTATTTAGTATTAAGTTCTGATGTACTCAGAAGTTTTTAAGAAGTGAAATACAAGAAACTTATAAATTATTAATGCATTTAAAAATTTTAGATGTAGAAACTTTACGATTTTTTGCAGTAAGATTATAAACAAATTTTGTATATATAATCAATATTGTACTCCTGAGAATTTTTTATCAGGAATTGTTTGGAAAAATGAAATTTTGATTGTTATAAATAATTTAGGAATTTGAAGAATTCAAATTCACAAAATTTTAGATAAAACTAAAACTTAAACTATTTTAAAAATTTACCTTTTTTTATTAAAGATTTGACTATGTTATAACAAAATAAAAATTAATCTGTCATATTAAAATGAAAACTTCTTTAGAATTACTTGGATGAAAGTTTTTCATTACCAATAGTAAAAATCAATATTTCAATATTGTAGTTCACTTTGCAGTTACTGATATTTGAAATATGTAAATACATGGTTAAATTTTCATAAGAAACGAACTATTAAGCACCACATATGAAAATATTGCTTTTGGAAAAACTTTTGTCTTTTGCTGCAATATAAATAAAATTTTTATCGAAACAATAATTAGCAAAAACTATATATCTTTGCTTTTTGCTGGTTTTTGGTTATTGGTTATATTAATTTAATACATATATCTTTTATGTCCTCTAATTTTGAGCCCTCAAAGAAAGTAGAACTCTAATTTTTTGAATATATTATTATTTCATTTGATAAAAGGTTTAGTTAACGGCAAAATTGTGAAAATTATTATATTTTTTTAAAACTTTAAGAGAAAGTATTCAATGACATTACATGGACTACCAGTTGATTAATTCAAATCTGAAGGTTACTCGAACTAAAGAACTAAATTAAAACAAGTCTATCATAAAGTCCCAAAATAAATTTAAAGTATTTAAAAAAGTCCACATCTGAAATCCCTTTAATTACTTAAATTTTTTTATAAGCCATCAAATATCTGATTTGCAAGTTAAATTACTTTTACAATCCAAAGTTATCTGAAAGTTAACCAAAGTCAAAATGTTTAAAAATATGCAAACCATACTACTGGAATTGAGCTCTTTCTATTTATATCTTGTTCTCAAGATGAAATTAAAAAGAATTGTCTAAACAAATCTCACTTTCATTTACCTTTGCAAGAATATGATGTCCGCTAACTCTTTTATCTCTGTACTAGTAGAAATAGCTTTTTAATTTAAATTGTTAAAACAAAGGATTTAAGGATATATTCCCACTATGCAGCATCTCATATTGCTTATCCTCTAGAAAAGTTTAGTTGGCTGTACATGTGTTGTGTACTTGACAATAATTTAAATAATACCCGTTCTTAACAGGCGCTATGTATAATATAACCTTGTAGTCTTCCATACAAAAAATCGGTTCTTAACAGGCAAAGTATGTACATGACGACAAAAAAAAAAACATGACGTCTAAATCTCTAAGCATATGACGTCAAATGTCAAATCAGACGTCACAGTTTGTTAAATGTTTTAAAAGTGTTTTAACTAAAAAACTAAAGAAAAGTTAAGAGGTTTTAATTTATTTTGGTAAACAGTTTTTTAAAGTTAAGTAATGAGTATTAGTGAAGTAAACTGAGTTAGATATACACAAAACAACAGGATCCTATAAGAAAAAATTCTTAGTAGATGTCAATTTTCTCTGTCTACAGACTTTAAAAGGCTGTAGTTACTACACATTTCCAACCACCAAGTGGCTTTCTGTGTAGCTAAAGATGTCAAATCACCAGTATCTGGTAACTGACGCTGTAAGTAAGTGACAGACGATCCTAAAGTGAATTGGATTAGATTGTGAATTATTTTTAGTAATTATTGGTAAATTTCAGTTATAAGTGAAATACAAATTGATTATTATATTTTATAATTTTTTCTTTAGTATTAAAAAAAAACTTCAGAACTTTTTTTTTAATAAATTAGTCACTTATAGCATCTGTATCTGAAAATCTAACTTCTATGTATATAATCAAATTGTTACTATAATTGAAAATTGGTAAAAAAAATTTCAGTATTTCAAAATTACTTTAGTAATAAAAAAGTGAAAAATACATTTGTTAAGGAACAAAAATAAAGTTATACTTTTTTACTTTAGGTTACTTATAAATATGTAGAGTTATAGGATAAATCTGTCAAAGACTATGAATTGTACATTCCTCTAATTTTTCTTATCTTCTTCCTGTGAATACAATTTTTAAATTTGAGTGAAAGTTTCGTCTTCATGGTTTGCATCAGCACAGCTTGGTATTTCTACAAAGGTTGCGAATTTTTCAACATTCTGGATACTAAACTTTTAATGGATTTCTGTTATATTTTGGAAAATTTATTGCACTTAAGAGTTGTAAAAAATGAGATGCACGTTTTGCATGCAAAGTATATCATATTATTAAATAATTTTTTTTTTTTAATTTTGTGAAAATTCATAATCGTTTAAAGCGGTCAGCTAGATGTATTTGTTATTTATGTTTATATTGTGTTTAGATTTGCCTGTGTTTCTATTTACCTCTATATTCTTTTTTAGAGAAATTAGCCAAATAGCTCATAATTTAAATTTGATTTAGATAAGTGTTTATGAAGCGTGTTTACACTAAACAGTATATGGATTACGATAATAACAATACAGGGCTTTTAGAGAAGCATAATTTGTACTTCCTTAATAATTAAATTATATTTAGAATGCATAACAACTTATTACAAATACGTTTGTTAGAAATTTTCCTTTCAACTTCATTTTAATCAATCATAGTAATTGTTGTTTTAGAAATAAGCAAATCTTCTTTTTCTATAACAACAAATAAGCTAATATGTGTATCCTTTTGATTTTATGAAGTTTACTAATAAAATTGTGATTTGAGTTCTTACTGTAACAAGTACAAATATTATTGTTATTTTTAGATCAGTACCCGAGTTTATAATTTTAAGGTTTTTTTTGGAGATTTTCTTTAAAATTTTATGAAAAAGTTGTGAAAATTAAGGCTTATTTGCTTAAAACAATACTGGACTAATTTCAAGCTCGAACATTTTTTTCGAAGAATACGAACGGTTCTACTTAAAAACTTTTTTCTCCGCCATTTGTAATTATTTTTCATTTTTTCCTTTTTAAAAAATAAAACAATATTGTAAGCTATAAAAAAGTTTTTTTTTTCACTCCTTGTCACATGGATTCAAAAGTTATAAGTGATTGAGTGTGTGGGGATAAAAAAGAAATGAAAACTTCAAGAGGCTGTAACTCAAAAACGGAAAAAGTTAGACACCCGCTTTTTGTGTTTTTTGTCGATGAAATTTTATCCAATTTCTACCCTGAGCGTTTATAATGATATTCTTAGCTCAGCTATTATTGCTGAGCTTTGTAAGCCATTTTTACGTCAAATGATCATAATCTGTCATATTTTTTCATGGAGATATGTTACAATAAATGAAGTAGCGATAAAATACAAACAACATTATTAAAAACAATAACTAATTAGTAATTATCTTAAAATATAAATATTCGTTGTGTTTAATATAAGGCAAACTAATAAATATTTTTCATATTATTCATTAAATCTTTTCCTTCTGATTGAATTTAACAAAATCGAAATCCATTTTATATTAAGCACAAAAAATCACTCTTAAACTTATATGAAAGCTTTAATAATTTTAATGATTCTCTATTCTAATGATTCTATTTCTCTATTGCGAAATAATGCATTTTTTATAAAACATTATTGAAATTAAAATTACACTTTTATTTTTAACAACTTCAAAATTTATTTAATTTTTATGCTTGGAAATTCTTAGTAAGTAAATAAGTAAGTAAGTAAGTAAAAGTAAGGGGGACAAAATGCACCGCGACCAGTCTTGATCTATTGTTCTCCCCGCCAGACATGTTATTAAGGAAACCTAATACCCAGGTCCTTTGCCAGAGTGGAAATTATTATTTAAATAAATTTTTCGAAAGTATTTAAATTTTGCTTTCTAATTCGACTTTAAGTCTTAAAAATTGAAGACTTAATATAAGCACGAAGTTAAGTCTAATTAAGGGTTAAGTATGAACTGTGAAACGCAAAACCTGGCTAAGTATGTTTTTAAGTTGACAGATGCGCTAAGAAAGACTTAAGTACGAACTGTGAAACCGGGCGTGAGAGAATAACCTCCCACAAGGACAACGCCGTTTGCAAAGTGTGCACAAATTTGTGTCTCAAAAATCGAACGATGAGGTGTATCACATTTTTAATTTTATATTTTTCATTAATATACGTATACACGTCATGACAAAAAATTCTGCCACTCTTCCATGACGTATATATATATGGCAAACACAGTTAATTGATTACATAACCAAAAGGCAAAATAAAAACAAATGATAACATATTTACAGTCAAAATAATTTGAAGCTTAGTTTTTATTTTATTGGACAACCTGTATATTCACAATAAATCCTCAAATTTCATTGTGACAACAAAAGTAACTGTTTTTCGTATTTGCTGTTTTATCAAAACCATTTTTAAGAGAATAAATGAAACAAAATTAAAATTTTTTAATGATGTAAATAATAAATTTTTCAAAGTATTCAATCCAACACCCCGCACTTAACCAAATACAATTTAATAATGTGCATTTAGCTAAAAAAGATATCTGCAATATCAATGATTAATTTCCACAATAAATTACTGCTATCATAGGACTTGCACCTGGCATTCTTCCAAATTTTAACGTTTCCTCTATTAGTGATACTACTATTTTTGTGCTAATGTTTAGTAAATATTATTAATTTTGTTCATAAATTTAAAATTTTTCTTTTATAGCATTGAAATATAAATAACACAGTTCAAATAAGTAGCAATGAAGAAAGTGAAAATAAATACTGATACAAAATAATTTTTGTAATCAAATGACTTGGTTTGGTCAATAATATATATGAGAATGCTTAAAATGTTTTAATATCTTTTTTATTTATATACTAACTATAAGTACAATTTTTTTCAAGAAAAAAGTCTATTCAAATCAAATATGTTAGTTTAATATTTAAGTAACTAGAAACAATAAAAATAAATCACAAAATTCATTAAAATTCTCTAAAGAGTCTCTATAATTTCATAATTTACTAAAAAAACTTATATATATATATAAAGATTAGCTAATCAGAATTTTCTTTCTCATTATCAGACTATTGGGATGAATTAACATCTAATATAAAGTTAATCTTATATATCGTTAGAGTGATACCATCCTCCAAGTAACTTTTCCGCTGTAAAAATCACCGAACTGCTGCTATTAATGAGTAACATCACATGACTCGTGCACCTACTTAACATTGCCAATATTACTCTCAAATTGGTGGAGTACAATAAGTGTTATAATGCCTTGCAGGTCCTTCATTGTCAATAGCGAAAGTCTTTAAGTATATGTGCCTTCAACCTTTTCCAAACTATTCGTTATTTCATCTAGTTCCAATAAATTAAGTGTTCTCATAAAATTAAGCATTTTGTTAGCAATAATTTCAAATATTGTATAATAAGTCATCTCCATAACTACTTTTGATTTTAGGAAATCAAAAAGCCTTACACATAGGGCAAACAATCAAAGGAATTTGTGAGTTCGGAATGACCTGTATTAAAAGTTCTCATCGTTTTAATAGGCCGTTAAAAGATTCAATAATCCAACTAATGGATGTTATTAATCTTGATTCATTTGCTTCTTTTAGTCTATATTGAGTTTTATGGTGTATATTTTGCATATCACTCCTAGACTTTCAAGAAATTGTGGACTGTCTTTAAAGCCCTGGTCAACAAGTAGTATGTCATCAGAACCAAGATATTGGAGTAAATATGTTGCAGACGATGACAAAGCAGAATTGAAAATTCCAGCATAATTATTTCTAAAATCTGAAAAATATGGGCCCAACCCTTCGGGTGGTCTTACAAAAATCTACAAGGTTTTACAAAAGGTCTATCACCAATTTTCAATAATTCTTAATAGCTATAATAATAGCTATGACACTTCTTTCATTAGAAGAAAGTTTTTGATCATTACTTCTAGTATGGCTAAATAAATTCAAGAACGAAATATTTTAGTATGAATATAAAATCAAGCTTATGCATCTAACAAATATTAAATAACAGACTAAATTATAAATTTAAATATTATGGACTACATTTTAATATAAATTATTTTGATACTGACTGTATTTTCTTTTTTTTTTTTGTTGAATTGTTAGTTATAATCAGTCATATTCATTTCTTTTCTTATCATACTCTTTCGTAGAGCTTAAATATCCATCAGAAAAAACTTAAGCAGATTAATACTTTTCCGAATCATTTATATTGGTTTTTGAAAATTTTTAGCTTCATTATAAATTGAAGAATTAAGATTTTTTCTTATGACCTATTTTCAATTTTAGCAATAAAAAGATAAATGCAACTATAACACAATCCTATATAATAAATATGTTTTTACTTCCAGTACGGGATATGAATATTAGAAAATGGCAAAATACATTTGAAATATCCTGAAATGGCAAAAAAAAAAAATAATATATTCCAATTGAAGTTCAATAAGCCTCAGTGCTTCTGAAAAGGCAAATTTTCCGCGTTTCATCAGTTTACGAAAGGATTATTCTGTTATCTGTTATGTCAATACATCTGAACTGCGAGCAATTTTTATTATCCTGATGCTTCAATAGGAAAAAAATAAGCTTTAGCTCATCAATGATTGCAACTTAAGAAGAATAATGTTGGATATTAAAATCATTCCTAAAATAGACACAATAACAGATAGCTAATTGCAAATAAAGTCAATAAAAATATTTTAAACCATTTTTCATAAAGA
Source organism: Acrocera orbiculus (assembly GCA_947359355.1). Lineage (NCBI taxonomy): Eukaryota > Metazoa > Arthropoda > Insecta > Diptera > Acroceridae > Acrocera > Acrocera orbiculus. The sequence goes on from OX375757.1 coordinate 25,060,337, forward strand.
TATTTATTTAATGTTCAAAAAAATATACTTGTGCTCCTTTAAAAATAAAATAAAGACTTCCTCAGGAGCTTTTAGAAAATTATATTTTTAAATGTAGATATTGCTTGAAATGAGATAAATAACCCATACTAATCAACGAAAAAATTTTCAAATTGTAATTTAGAGGTTAATTTGCAAAAGAAAAATTTCTTAACTATATCTTTACTAGTAAGTAAAATTGTTATTTTTCAAGTTTACTTATATTTGCTTCAAATTTGATATAAAGTATCTAAAGGCTTAAAGAGTATCGAACCATCTTAAAAATAACAACAAATACGGAAGAAAAAACATTTAATAAACGTATTAATAAAAATTTAAAAAGATTTAATGAAAGAATTTAAGAAAACCATTAAAATTGTTAGTAGTTGCAAGATAATCGATGAAAAGAAAAAGAAAAATTACATTTTTTCGTAAATTGACGATTTTGACGATTTCATGAAAAAATTCTTTCCATGTATTCGTTTACTGTGTGATTACTCTTTATGCTTTGTGTTATTCAAATATATACGGAGCCTTTTCTAATAAATATACACTTACAAGAAGGCTCAATCACTTTCTTATTTATCTTTTAAAGAAAATTTTTTTTTTAAACTTAAACTAAACTTTTTTAAAGTTTTAAAATTCTAGTCAGTAATATATTTTTAGAGCTTAAATATCAATTTAGAGAAATGATAATATCCTGTCTATTGCTGCTTTGAATTTAAACATTATGATTAAGGTCATGGATTTTCTTTTATCATAGTGTGATTGAAAAGTATAAAGCTAATGTCAATCCAAAAATATAATATTTATTTTTAAACTAATATAATTCAAAGACATTAAATCATAAAACCGACATTTATTTTTTTAGAATTTTCAATCTAAAAACAGGTCATTGAAATGAGTCATATCCCTTCAGTATTTTTATTTCCTACTTGATTTTTCATAAAAGATATTCCAATAATGATATTAGCCAAGGCTTGTAGATATTTAAACTGGCAGCTTTTACTGATTCTGTCAAAATTTGACAGAGACAACTTTAAAGGTTTTGGTAAGACATACGGATTTATTTGGAGCCCCCATCAAGAAATTATTGGATCTAATATTATTGAAAGTACAGTAAAAACTTCAGATTTTGACCTGAATGGTTAGGATTTAGGGGCTATATATAATTAAAAAAAGTTTAAATTCCTAATCCAATCATTTTTTTTTTTTATTAATATAGTCACAAAAAGATCTAAGATTTTATAGCTCATGGCTATTGAAGGAAGCTTTAAATTAATTAGCACAAATTTTTTATTATTCTTATATATAGTAGTTAGAATTTCTAGAAAGAAACTTACGAAAAAGTTATGTGTTCATCTATAATCGCTAATACACTTCCACGATTTTTCCTTTCTCGGTACTCAAGCAAAGCGTCACTTTCTTATTACTGCGAAGTAGTGATAAATGACGGTAGAATAAATTACATGGAAATTAACGATATAGAATTTGCAAGAATATATTAGTCTATGAGTGGACTTCATGCACTCGGTAGCGGTAGTTCGAGACATTATTTGGATTAAAATTATTGGTTTTTTTTTCCTAATATAATAGCTCTGAAGAAAGAAATTATACTGTATCTCCATGTAAGCAGATTAATGAAATTTCCATGCAAAGGCTACAATAAACAAAAAATAAAACAAAAACTTGCTTATATCACATGAAATCAATCAATAAAGAAGAAACCAAAGCAGAAAAATAGTTGCAAGCATTGTTCATTGCTAAAATTATTTACTTTGAATGAAAAAATTGAACGAGCTCATCTAAAATCACTTTTTCTTTACCTTAAGAGATTATGGAAAATTATTGGAGCTATTATTATTAGATTATTAGCCTAAATTTCAGTTTGATATATTAGCTTTGACTCAACTTAGTTTTGGGCGAGACATACATATAAAAAGCAGTGAGTTTGCAGGGAGCTCAATTTCAATCAGTTTTTCGGTTCTTTCTATGTTGTCTGCTTATATTTTTAAAAAATCTAATTATTTGCATACTTCTTACTTAAAAAAAATAAAATAGAAACGTCACGGACCACAGTCGACAGATATTTATTTTCAAGGCAGTATGTATACATAAATATTAGTCTAAACAGTATAAACAATTATTGTTTAGCTTTGAATAATTTATTGAAGTCATTACTAAAAAATATATATTAAGGCTGTGAGTATATTGTATACGAATTAATGTGATTTTTTGTCACCAGAATTTGAGCAAGTCCTTTAAATAGTTGCAGTTATTCAAGGTTAAAATAGTGAATATTGAATATATTATTAACTAGAAGAAATACATATATAAAATGAATTAATGTATTAGATATTTCCAATGCTCAGAGTTAAGATAGTTTTTAGAGCTTGAATCTACAAAACAGATAATTGGCACCTTTCCATTGCAATTTTGTATATTTTCTCAAATCAAAAAATTATTGCTAGAATATTTAAAGTTATTTGCTAAAAATCTAACAAAAAAGCTTATATCTTAATTGTAACATAAAAAAAATTGAAGTAACAAAAATGATTTTATTGACATACCCTTTAAAAAACCGAAAAACAAAAGTTTTTGAAGAGAAATCTTTTTTATGGAAATCATATAACTTCTGCAATATGCTTGATTTTAAATTCAAAAATGATTGAATATAAAAAATCTTAAGGGATTTTAGCAAAAGGAATATAGTTACTTTACTTAAGAAAGCAGGTAAGTGAAAAGCATCAACTTTGCGCCTTAAGGCAAACTCATATTAGTAAATCCCAAAGGAAACTTAAAAAATGTAACAAAAAAAAATTTAGGACAAATCTTAGAGACATAAAAAATCAAGAAACAAAAAAAAAAAAATGCAAAAATCTATAACAAAAAAGAAATTTTTTTTGATTGTGGTGACACGAACAAACCTATGAAGCTGTTTCAGGAATTGAAAAACAAAATAGATGATTTGGAACACAATAGCAGAATAAAACCACTAAAGAATTCTCAATGGTCGCAATAAAAATTTTTCGTATCCTTAATGCCTTCAGGGGGTATGCTATCAAAGATATAAAAAAAGAAAGAAAATGTGGTCAACTTTCACACTTGAACTAAAGTGGTCTCAAGAGATCAAGTATAGCCAATTGGACGTTATTCTAAAGATATTCATGGGTATTTGGCAAACTTCTCACGACAATTTATTGTTGGCTTAAATGGATTGTGTAGCAAATATCTCTCCCGATAGGGGAATACCCCTTAAGGGTAAAGGCTATAAGGGTGTGCATTGAATTACAAATGATGTTTTTATACGATTCTGGAGAATGCAAAGTTTTCATTTTCGATTAATTTTTTTAAATTATTCTATTCAAAACATTATATTGATGTTCATTTAGCATCATATGACCAGAAATGTGCGATGGGCTTTAATGTTTTGGAAATCGTTTTGAATAAATAAAAAAATTATCGTTGAATTAAGTTTTTGAATAGCCCTTACTATTGCTACATATCTTCGTACATGGCTAATAAAAGAAAACATATTCATAAAATTCGATAGTTAATATAATAAAATTTTTCTAACCTTCATTTCATATTAGTTTAAAAAAGCATCATCTTAAAACTCTTATAGTTTTCTCTATGTTGGATAGGAAGAAAGAATTTTTATAAATTTTATAGAATTAGGAATTGAATAATTTTTCAGAAACGAAATTTTAGTGTAAGGATTAAATATTATTGTATCCTATTTTTACCTAAATAATAAGCTAAATTAAAATTATTTTATTTTTCATTGTCAAACAAGAGAGGAATTTTTATATATAAGATTCATTTGCTGCAAAATTAATTATTAAATTAATTTTCAACTCTGCAAAAAGAATGTAGATTTCTTGATTTCTACTTATCTTTATTGAAAATTTATATTTGTTCACGCATTTTTAATCTGACCAGGTTTTTAAATAGTAAAATTAGTTAAAAGTGATAAAATTTCAATAAAATGAAATTATTTATAAGGAACAAGACTTCTTCTTGAATATCTTTTCAAATGCCTCATGAGCAGCCCTTTACAAGCTTTCAAATTGAGATTCATTTGAACATATGAAATGATTTTTGGTTATTCAATTTTAATTCCTTGCAGATATACTCTCTATTTTTATAAAAGAAAATATCTTTTTAAAAACAAAATAATCTCAGTTGCAGTTTAGTTAAATGATAAATTTCACAATAATACAAATTTTTTAAATACATTTTGATATAAGTAGAATGGATTAAATTTGGAAAATTTTATCTTAGCTCAAACTCTAGTTATTAGTTTAAATAGAGTTTGCATTATCTTATTACTTTAATCGCAGAAGCTTAGGGTTAATAAGACGCCATTGAAAATCAAAAGGAAGCTGTCGGATGCATTGATATTCAGCATAAAGCAGAAATGCAAGGAGTATTTCTAAAGATAACTTATCTCTCATGAATGAATTCGAGAACAATGGAGAGTGTGCACTTAATTTCACAATTTTCTTTTTTGCCAAGAAAGTGGATAAGAAAATTTTTTTCTTCATCTTTTTTTTGGAATCAAGTGGGAATGCATAGCAATCATTTGCAGACCAAACGACTTTGCCCATTAATTTCCAATAAAAAATTAAAATCTTTGTCAGAAACTAAGTAAAAGAAATTAGTGAAGCTATTAATTATACAGAGTGAGACCTAGCTTTATTATAATTATAATTTTTTATATGATACTTTTAATTAATTTGTTTACTATAATTTAAATTAGTATTAAGAAATTTTTAAATCAAAATCATAAGCTAAAATGTAAAAATAAATTTCTTTTCACAGCAAATAATTTCTATTTACCCACACTTATTTTCAGTGTAAGCTAAAAATTTAGAATTGTAAATTTGTTTAATGATAATTATTATTATAAATTTTTTAATACGATGTGTCTTTTTTTATTACAAATTATTTATTTGCCATGGAAAGCTCAACTTTTAAGCCACTAAAAGAAGAATGTTTGAAACTAAGAATTTTCAGAAAACTTGCTAAAATAGGACCTAGCTTTAGTCCCAGCCAAACTAAAGGGTATGAGTTCTTCCAGTAATTGCATATAATGTCAATCATTAGGATCTAACGGAAAATTCAAAAAGTAAAGTAAAAGATAATAGCTTCACTCTCGCACGTCCCCCATACCCTGTAAAACACTTTAAAAAACTTCAACGATACCTTCGTTCTCTCTTCTAGCTGTAGTGGAGTAGAACACACCTTAAATTCCTGAAAATAATACAAATAAGGTTTCTTAAATGCATTCACTTAAATAAATAGTATAAAATGTAAAGCCAATAATTAATTTGCATAAGAACGGCACCTTGAATACCAAATTTATTGAAAAGCTGACTAATGCCTAGGATTCACTAGCGCTTAGCGGCACAAAATTTAGCACTAATTGCTAATGAGTCCATTAATCTCCACTGAATTGGTATATAGCCTGAATTAGCGTCTAGTTAGCGCTAGCTTGTCGGTCTTCGGGCCCACAAGAAAAAAATATTAAAGGCACTTTTGTTCTTAAAAATTTTTTTGAAATCTAAGCTTCCATTGAATAAAAGTTTAATTAAATTTATTAAGAGATTTATAAAGTGACCAAGCACTTAGAAAATAAAAAGTCCTGTTAGCGAAGCATTCACTTCTTTGCCAGAAATCTTTCCGTATGAAAAAAACCAAAAAAAAAAAAAAAAGTGCCACGGAAGCTCCGATATCCTATAAAAATGTTATTTTTAAAAGAATACAAAAAAAAGCGTCGCGGACGATAGTCGAAAAATGTGGAAACTCATATTTATTCATATTTATCATATGAAGAATTTCAAATTGAACTTTCTGCTAAACTAAACTAAACTGCTGAAATAATAATTACTTTATGGTCTCGAGCTATATAAATGTGTTCTTATTTTTCTTGGAATATTTTTCTATTTTTACTTCTTTGACTTAACCAGCTTTACGGCATTTGTCATAATATTCTTCTAAGTGAATTGTAAGGGAATTTATCTCCTACTGCTCTTTATTATTTATACTTAAAAACTTTTAAAACGATTGTAAATTAGTAAAATTTCCAAGTACAGTTTTTTATTGTACAATCGCAATTTAATTTAGACTTAATGAAAAATAAAACTATACCTTGTAAAGTTGTCATCAATATATTTTACCACAAAGTTATACAATTGCGTTACTCTTCAATATTTCTCACAAATATATAATTTATCATATCGCAACAATAGTAGAAACTGCTGTACCGGCAATAACGAAAGCAATTTAAAAGTCAGTTAAAACTTCATCCGGATTATTGTATAAAAATTTGCTAACATTGTTAGTTTTTCGGATAACACCTCTGTAGCATGGACTTGTTTCTGTTCACTATCACAAAAGTTATTAATACACACATTTCTGATTTGGCCGAATTTTTTTTACGGTTTTAGAATTGGAAAAAAAGATATACGTGTTTGTAGATTTTTTTTTATATACCTATTATATATATCTATCTATTTTTTTTTCTATTTTTAATATATAAAATTCTCGTGTCAAAGTTGTAGTTACCATACTCCTCCGAAACGGCTAGACCAATTTTGAAAGAATCTTATATGTATATTCAGTAGATCTGAGAATAGGTTGTTATCTACTTTTTATACCCCTAAGTGTTAAGGGTGGTCCACCTCAAATTTTTATTTTTTATTTTTTGGACAAAATTTTTTGTTTTAATTATTTTATAATGTGGTATTAAAAAATACATACAATCCTAAATTTTCATCCTTCTACCATCAACCCTTATTCAATTATCACTTGATCAGTTATCCCTGCCAGGTGTCACTTCTGACCCAGTAAACAGCACAGAGTAGGGATGACATCTATCTCACACAATAAGCCGTTTCTCAATCCCTACAGTTTTCGGCCATTATTTATTATTCCAGAAACCCCAATTTTTTCCAATTTTTGCAAATCATTAACGGGAAAGTGTCATGTTGCGATTGCTGGAAACATACTTCAGCATTTGAATCCACGCCAAATTACATTCGTCAACTATAATAACTAAGCCACAGCAAAGCGTGACCGGAACTACTAGTATATATAAATTTATATAAAAAATTAATGTTATTGTTTCTTTAATTTTCATTAAATTTAAAAAAATAAATTCTTCATATTTATTTAGTTATATTGATAAGATTTTATTTGTATTCCTTCAGGAATTCTAGAAAAATGTATGCATGTGTTTTATATATATAATTTTAATTTTTTTTTAACTTCAGAATCACATTTACTTAATATATATTTAGTAAAATACTTTTCCGTTTTATTTATTTACGAAAAAATTGGTGTCACCATTAGCGTTTTGAACAGTGGTTTTATAGGACTTTTGAGGCGCGGTTATACTCAATATTTTTTTTGAGTTTGAAATTTTGATTGAAAATATATAACTTATGATTTCGAACTAGTTTTATTATCTTCAATTGACTTAACGTAAATAATAATGTATTATAAATGCTATAAATTTAGTTGAAACTTGAAATATAATTTTTCGAAAGGACTTGTAATGTAATTATTGCAGTCACTATAATTCTGAGTATAACCGCACTTCAGAGCTCCTGTAATACTGCTGTCCAAAACGTTAATCCTAGACACAGCCTTATAAAGTATATAGAAGTGACGATTTTTCATTTGGTGATGCACTGCTGTAGTTATTAGTTTTTTTTCTAAAGGTTATCTTACCTTTTTTTATGTTAAATAAAAAAATTAAAATTGTTTTAGAAATTAATTAATGTTTTGAGTAATCACAATTATATGAAAGAAAAGTAAGAACAGAAATATGTGTTTCTTAACTGATCGTATTCAATTTTATTGATAATATAAAATATTACTCTACATATTTGTTTTAGGTTTGTAACTATAAGAACCATTCTTTATACATTCAAAAAATAGTTCAATGGAAAAAGTCAAAATTAATTTCCGGAATTTCGCTATCGACAGACTTTTTTTTTTATGGGAAAGTGTAATGGCGATAGGACCAACGATAAAAGATAAAACGAATAGGCTAACAGGGCTTAGGACCATAGTATTGCCAAGCTTTAAATTATATTTACCTATGAGTTATATTTTTGTGACTAATTGTGAGTATTATTTACATTCTTTGCGGAGTTTTAGTTTATGCCATGCAAATTTAAACCACAAAAACTATAAAGAATGATGGCTTCAAAAATGTTAGAATTTAATTTTAAAACAAGTTTGTGTAATTTAAATTAAATATTGGTTAGCTTCAAATGTTTATCTTAATCTTTATTATATTGTAAAGTTTTATATGAAATATATATTGGTTTTGAGTAGTATAAAATAACTGCAAAATTTGTAGACAAATATTATACAATTCTTTTCATTTTATTCCTTTTACTTATATATTCAGTTGAATATTTTTACTTTTGGTTATTTAGTTAATCTAAAATTCAAAAAATTCAACTTGTTTTATTTTAAGCGTAAAATAAACTCTAAATAAAACTTTTTCTATACTCGTAAACGAGAGTTCAATGAAATCAAGTCTAAGCGTCCATCATATTAATGACTCTAACAACCTCGCCTCCCCTAAGCAGTAAGCGTCATGCTGTTGTAACTTTTCTTACATCTCAATAGAATATTTTGAGAATTTATGGCCAAATCGACTTTTCAATTTTTTCTAAGTGGAAAAAGAGCTTAAGGACAGCTGTTGCACCCGACTTATCATTTCCCAGTTTTCTTTTGGCTCCTTCAGCTGCCAACGCGTGATGGGTCTGATTTAAGCGAAGAACAAATCTCTATCCAATATAATTTTTTCTATATAGTTCAAAAACAGCTACCAAACATGCTTAAAAGAACCCTTCAATATAGTATGAGTGGATTATATGAGTTCTAGAGTTATTGTAAAACATCAAATGGTATAAGTATGTTATGTGGCAGGAGGAGTAGACAATCGCTTTTGGTGTTTTGACACTTTTTTTGTAATTTGTTATTTATGACTTAAAACAGAGTAAAAACAATAAAATATGTATGTAGTACAATAATGTTTTTGTTCAAGAACAATGAAACCTAAATACTCTCTAAATTAGATGATTTGTATATAAATTAAAGAAATATGCTTACTTTATTTTAATTTGGATAACTCTACAATAGAAATATCTGGGCTGCAGTTCTACGGAGTCTTTGTTAAGGGTTTTATTCTTTCATATATAATTTTTTGATTTAAGTAAAAGTAAAGTGGGGTAAGTCTTAAAATTGGAAGCTCAAATGAATTTTATAGATATTAGTTATAATAACTGAAAATCTATTATTTGGAAGCTTGAAATTATTTTCTGAGTGAATTATTTAATCATCATTTAATAGGCCAAGTGCGATAGGGGTTGAAAAGGGTTCGTTACAGAAAACTGATGATGCAATTTGGTAAAGCGTGTTATTAGCAAGGAAAAAAAAACAAAATTTGAACCTCTGGAAATGTTCTGGGGCGTTGTTGTTTTCCTCATTTTTTGGCGCCTGGCCTATAAGGGGGGAGATACCTCTAGAATTTAAAAAAAATCGAATTTTTCTTTTTTCATAATATTAAAGTATGATATGTTAAGAATATATTGTAAAAAGAAAAAATCAAAAAATTGATTATTTGTGGAGTTATTGTCAAAAACGTTTGGGGGTTAGGGCTCGCATACCATATAACACTAGTGATGATATTTGTACAAATCCTTTGTACGGATATAGAATTATTGAATTTTTTACAGTTTTTACTGCGCTATCTGAGCAGTAATGAGCATAGTCGACAGTTTGGCATTGAAGCTTTAAACGCGATTATCTCGAAATTGTATATTCAAAAACTGCTCGTGCCAATTTTGCATGCTCTAAAGATATCGCCCCCCTTAAATAATTTTATTAGAACGGCAAATTTTTTTTTTTTTTTTTTTTTTGTGGTTATGATTGCTACAATCTTAATTATTATATTAATTTATTAGTATTGATGACTGATTTTTGTTATAGTGATATCATTGTTAACAGTTCACAGTGGTTGGATCCAATTGATCCTTCCTCCTTTATCTAATATGGTAAGTCATGTGGTTTACTTCTTTGTAATCGTCTATTTTGGTTTGTTGTGTCCAGCAGCTGTTAGGCTTCTATATTAGTATGGTAGAGTAACCTTTTTTCATGTGCAATAGCATAGTGCAAAATTTCATCATCTATCCATTTTATTTTTAAGTCATCATGTAGTTCTTTTTTAGTCACTATCTAAATGCGTTCGTAATTAAGCGGAGGATCTTGTTTTGGCTTCTTTGAATAATTTCTCTGTTTGTTTTACGAGAGCACCCCCATAGTTGGATCCCATACGTCCAGATGGGTTTGATTATTACCAAGTATAACAGTCTTTTGTAACTTAGATTCATCTTAGAGTGTTTACCAATAAGCCAGTTCATTTTCAGCATTTGCAGATTAATCTGCTTGACTTTTTTACGTACATGATGTTTCCAATTCAGTTTGGAGTCCAGGTGTAGGCCCAGGTATTTAGTTGTTTCCGCCTGAGGTATACTCTCTCACGGCAAATGAAATCAGAGCTGGGGAAAATTCGAGATTACTTTTGTATAGTAGTCTGATATCTTGGCTTGTTGCTTTTAAGCACTGATTAAAAAGAAGTTTAGTCAATGGTCTTATAATAAAAACGTATCCAATTAAAGAATATTATATATGCAAAATAGTAGCATTGGATAGAAAAAACGTAAAATAAAAGCAAATTCTTTCATTGTCAGAATAAAGACAATCACAAATGAAAAAACACCTTACTAATCGCCTTAGTGTAGACGATACTTTGCGTAATTTTTAAATAACAAATTGTTAATTTTATTTACCCAGTAGGGAAAGTCGAACTACTTCATCAATGAAGTTCAATGTAGTTCCTTTCTCGGGAAAAGCATTAATGAATTTTGTTAGAAAAGGGGACGAAAAGTAGCCGTTATGGCTACTTTCCACCAAAAAAAGTCTTCGAAGAATTCTTGTAAGTCCTGAAGCTTTCTCCGTGAGTTTTTCTTAAGAAAGGGCAAATTCAAAATAAAATTAATATCTTTTTTACTCTAAATAATTATTAATTTCAAATTAACAAATTAACAATAATAATAAATAAAAAAACTTTGATACAAAAACAAAATAAAAATAATTCAGTTCATAGTTATATTATTAAGTTTTAATTTGGTTTATATGTATTTGTTATAATTATTGTCACAATTAATTAATCACATGATCTCTTAAAATTTTGTTGTTAATTATATGCTCAAATGACATTTGACTTAGAAATGTGTGTAGCGTCTGTTACTTGAATTTAAGCGTACACGTGTGTGTGAAATTGTTGATATTTTACGCATAAGAAAAACCATAGCCACTTTCTCCATAAAAAAGTAGCTATGAGGGCTACTTTCTGTGAATTTATCACTTATGTACTTTTCTACCATAAAGCACGCGAGAATTCGTCAAAGGAAAATTCACTGATGCGCGATTTGCCTACTGGGTAAATATATGACTATGATTTTTACTTAAACATTCACGCAGTAGCATATTAAGTAGCCCTATAGGCCAAATGAGATGAATAATAGATATAACTCCTTTGATTTCAACTATTTGTAGTTTCTTCGTTATTTTATTTATTTTTTTTTGAATATGCATGAAAAGGAATGTTTATCAGCCAAACATCAAAATACCACAACAATAATGTCGCTTTCAAACTAAAGCTTTTTTTTATTCTATAAATTGATTTCTATAAATTTACAATTCTATAAAAGACATTTCTCGTATTCTATAATCCAATTATTTTCAAAGATTTTCTCAGACAGCAACCCAAGCAAATTCTCAATTCAAGAACGATATAATTATCACATTGTCTCAATAAGCTTATATTATGGGATGAATGACGCAACGAAGTGGGAATAATCCGAGAAAAAACAAATTTTACAACATTTACGAAAAGAAAAATGATGTCATTCTCTAATTTTTGCAGCATATTAAGGATCATGCATGAAAAATATCATGTGATTTTGAAAATCATAAATTTCTCTTATCGACAACGCAACATTGTTTAGGGAAATTATGATAAGATATAATTCACAAGTGACAATCGTGGCAGCTTTATGTGTATCCATTAACTCTTATTAACCTATTTTTTTTGCACACCAAAAAGTACATATGTTCATTTAATATTTCTAATTAAATAAAATTAATTCATGCTAATTTTTCTATTTAAATTAAACGCAGGATTTAATGACGACATATCAATACCAATGTGGCTTATATATACTCGACGTATATGGGACATACTTTTTTAAATTTTAAACTCATGTTAAACTCTCAAGTAATATATATGTTATTAATTTTCGATATTCTGTCATTTTCAAATTTCTTTCGTTTCGGTCATCTTAAACAAAAGTCAAAGGAAATGTTCGTATGTACATTTGAGAAGCTTTTTTATATGAATGCATGGGTAATGGGATATATTGCGAGATATCATTTCTTTTTATAGCAATGCTTTTAAATTTTTGAATTTCTTTAATTAAAATGCAATGTGTTCTAATTAATGAATCATATATATATATATAATATATATATATTTTAAATTGAAATTACAAAATTACAGCCTTGTAAAAACCATTCAAACTCTCAAAAAATTAAGAACTCGATTTTAAAATAAAATTCATGTGTTATAAAAAAATAACAAAAACCAATAATCAAAAATATACTAAATTTATACATGTAATATAAAATACAAGACAACAGTCATTAAAAGAACTGAAAATAGTTTTTGATATTAAATATAATATAAATACTGGTTAAGCACTTTGCATTAGCAAAACTATTTGGAAATATCATAGATTCTTTCAGCCGAGATTTTTCAATACACAATTTGAAATTTTTTAAATTAAATTCATTAATAGAGCTAAGTTATATGATTATAAATCGCCTAGAAAAACATTGCAAATTTCAGGCTTCTCTTATTTATATAAAAGCGCCCTTTCATTGTAACAAGCACATCCTAAAAGATTGCGCGAAAAACAATGAGTGATATTGGAGATAAAGAAAAATCTTTGTTGTCACTTTTACTTTGCTGCTTCCAGGTTTTTCAGTTCTTGCTTTTATGATCAGTGAAGGCATTTCGCTATATAGAAGAATAGAAAAAGAATATTTATGAAAAATAGCTTTGTGTTTCTAGCAAAACATTACTTTTTGCAAAGTAAATCAAATATAATATGTAAAAAAACAAACGTTGGCCTGCAGTCTATTCTCTTAAACGTATTTTGAAAAGAAATTTCAAAAGCCAGGAAAGCTAAAAACTTCTACAGCTTACACTGAACTTGTTGTTGTTACTCAATGATAGACCTGAATTTTGCAACGAGTATCACAAATTTTTTATTTTAAAAGAGAGCAACAAGAATTAAATTACAATAGTAAAAGTTACAAGTAAATTGATTCATTAAATTGTATATTTCTTAGTGAAAATCCGTAATTTTAAACATAGTTTTAGTTATTGCCTATCTAATATTTAGTAAAAAGCATAACTTAAAGTCCTTTGAGGCTGTCCAATTTAGTTAAAACACAGCCATTTGGTAAAGTTTTTTTTAATATTTGACCAATTTGGCGTTATTAAAACTTAAGTAGTGAAAAGATAAAAGTAAATCATAAAAACTGAATTAATGATATCATAAAAAAATATAATTGTGAAAATTAGATATATTTAGCTAACTATAGATTATTTTCCATTCAACTATTCAACATTGCAGCAATTAGATTCAGGCGCAAATCATAAAGACCAGAGTAGCAGACATCCCTTTTAGGTTTCTATACAAAGATATTAAAACTTTAATTACATGAAGGCTGGTGACTGGTGACTACCCATGGTTCTACTCGTTAAGTTTGAAAATTAAGGAATTTTCATTGAGAAACTATCTTTAATCATTTTGAAAAGAAATTTTCTTGAATGGTTTCAAATTTAATGGAATATTTTCATTAATCAATCTATTGTTTCACTAAACTTGAACGGTTTTATTCAATTTTCTGTATCATTTCCTAATTTTTTGGCAGTCTATGTATTTATGTATGTATAATAATTTCCGGGAAAGGCAAATTACTTAAATAGACATTTAACTGTATCAAATCTGCATTTAAATTTTATGTCTGTGAGATATGAAAATATGTAACAGGTGACGAATACTTGTCATGTCAAAGATATGCTTAATTAGAATAACTTAAAAAGCATTTTTGAAATTAAATGAAGACAAGAATTGTATTTTGAGTTTAGGAAGTTTGTGGAACGTACACATTTTATCTTAATTAGAATAAATAATATTTTCTCAATATAAATACTTTGAAGATAATTTAATAGTAAAAGTGATTACCAGATTTTAAAGCAATTCGACTATAATTGAGTTATTACATTTTTAAAAGTAAATTTAATAATTTCTACAAATTTTTTTTAAATTATAAATTTAAATTTTTCAACAACTCGTTTAAGACAGTTTGTAGATTAAAATAGCAAGACCTATACTGCAGTAAAAACTTTCAAGCCTTAGGATTTGAACTTGGAATAGGGAGTTGGATCATTAGTTCAACTCAAAAATTGCAATGGTTTTAGTTACACTACTTTTTCTATTTTCAAAATATTAAATTCACAGTAATTTCGTGATTTGATTGCTTTCATTGCTTTTTGATGGAAAAGGATACCGGCTTTAATAGTTGATTAGTGATTTTAGCCATCCAGAGCTTGTCACATCGAAAACGCGAAGAGTTGGATCAGGCATTTTAACGTGGCTGCAACAAACTCCGGCGATAACTTAAACTTTAGACGCCTAAATTGGAGATTTGCAGAAATTGTTGAAAATGATGATCTAATCTCATTAATTTAGTTTTCAGTTAATTCAACATTCTCAGCATCACACAAATCTGAATTTTTTATGTTCTTTAAAGGATACTCCGCGAAAAGATATTTGATTAAAATAAAAAAATTATAACTGAAACTGATGGCTATGTTAGGAATAAAAATAATAACACTTAGCGTTGTGTTAAAATCAATGAATCCGTTTTTTCGAACATTAAAGGCATAATATCTATCAACCAACCTAACAAGAAAAAACCTTGTTCACAAAATAATAAAGCGTCTGCCCATTGAGGCAATGGACACAATCACAAGTTGACGCTTTTGGGAATAAAATTGAATGATTCACATTTTGGATTGTTTTACTTCATTTACTTTTTTCTTTTTTTAGCTATTTATATTTGTAATTTATGGACCAATTTGGATTTTTATTACTTATTAATATATTCTTCAACCATTTGTTTGAAAGTATTTAAGCTTTTGAAGCATAATATATAAAAAATTTACTAAAATACTTAAACTCTCCTTATTTGCTTTAATGAATTTTGCCAAAATAAGGCGAAAGATGACTTCCATATTTTTGAAATTATTTTTTTTACTTAATTTCATTACATCTATAGACTTTTATAGTATTTTACGAGTTTATAACTATTTTATGATATATTCAAAAATTCTTGCAGCTGTGACAATGAAAACGATGACAGTTGCTGCTAAAGGTAATGAAAAATCTCTGAGCTATAAGGATACATAAAGCTCTTGCCAGCACGTATTGTCTATAACATCATCGATGAAGTGAAAGCTAAGGATGATGAGGTTTATTGTATATTTTTGGCACGTACATGTGTTTTGATATTTCGATTGTGATGGCTTGACAAATATTTATCAACTCGGCAAGTTTCGTCACGAATTCAATAAATACTTCAACTACAAGTGCTCATGGACTAAGCACCTGAATATTCAATTGATATCGTTGTTAAAACATCAAAGTTTTAAATTATATTTAGTATCAAATAAAAATCATTTTTTGTAGCTGGTGAATCTAAGAAAAGTAATTAAAAAATTTTAATTTAAAATTTTTATTTTAACCAAACCAAAATAAGCAAAACTATGATTCATAACTTTATACTATTAACAAAAATTCAATTTTAAACTAACAGCCTGCTCCAACTTCTTACAATTGTTGGCACTGTGACAAAATTGACCAAAAATTTCAAGAGTGAAGCTTTGCCATGTGGATAAGTAATGAGTCCGCCCAGCTGGAGATTACTTAGGTCTGCTTTTGAACTCTATTAAAATCCATTTGTTTGAGATTTGGAATTTATCCAACACCCCTGGTAAAGATGATAAATTTTTACTATGAGACAGGACATAAGAGTTATTCAAATGATAATTGCTATGAAGTTAGTAAAACCGGTGAGCATATTTTTGAAAAAATTCAACTATTTTACAAAAGGTGAAAAGTCTTAAAGCTAATGAGCTTTAAATAATGTTTAGAATCAATTGCAGGGATTAATTTTTAGCAAAAGCTAACATAATATTCAAGTAAAAACAATTCTTTTTCAATAGACCTCTTATTCTTTGCTTTGTAGAATCTTGCAGTTTAATTTGAAAATATTTGCCATGGTGTCTTTTGTCTTTTAATGTGAACAGTGTATACTGTGTATAAAACTGGTATGTGATAGATTCGGTAAAATCAATTAAATGAATCCTCAGTAATTAATTTGAAAACATACTTGACAGTAGAAATAAAAAATTTTAAGCAAAAATTAAATAGTAGGTAATCCATTCTGCAAATAAATTTTAAACTACTTTACGTTAAGTTCTAGAGCCCTAATTTGAATAAAAAGCATAACTTAAGATTTGGAATGTATGATGCTGCTTAGCTTTAAATAATTCAATATAAAAACTCTCAATTTCGTAAAAAAATTAGCTTACATTAAAGAGATGTGAAAAGTATAGAAAAAATTAAAGATTTATATCATTTGTTGTAAAAACGTATACATCAAAGCAATCACGTGTTTACTTGGCAACAATTAGAAACTAAAATATGCTTTAACTGTCAAAATGATTGATAACATAAATTTATTAATAATGATAAGCTAGTAGAAATGCAAAGAATATAATAATACTGCCCAAAGCGATATCAGAATAGAAAAAGTATAAATTATCATTATTTAAAAATCACCTAAAGGGCAATTTTTAAATAAAGATTTTAGCTTAATTTACACAAAGTAAATTTTTGAGCCATAAAACAAAAGCAGAAATATTTATGTTTGTAGGGTTCATCTCATATTATCATATTCATGTAGAGTTCATATTCATATTTTGCGAAAAGAAATGTTGTGCGTATCACACGGGACCAGAGCTGGGATTCTGTCTCGGTGAGAAGTAAAAATGAGAATGAGAATGTCAATTTTTTGCATATTTTGCCATACATTATGTGTCAAAATCCGACTTTCTCATTCTCACGCCAACTTCTCATCGAGACAATCCCAGTCTAGGCCTGTTTTGAGATTTAGCAACGCATATACAATAAAGATAACTTTCAAAATATGTTTTAGTAAAATGCTAAGCAAGGGGCAATAGAATTTCTGCTTCACCCAGGGGAAATGAAATTTTCAAAAGTTTCGAAACTCTGTCTTAAATGGTCAGCAATAATTTGCTTTGTTCAAACAAATTACTTCGGTGTTCAAGCAGAGCGTCTCGATGAGAATTTAGCATGTGAATGAAAAAGTCGGATTTTGGCATTTCTTTTCAGGCGAGCGATTTTAATTAGCAGTGAGAATGAAAAGGTTTGTCGAAAATTTTTCACGTGAAAAATATTTTCCAACTTTCTAAAATTCAGTGAAAAGTGAAAAACATCGTTAAAAACTTTGAAAATTGAAGCCTTAAAGTACAAAATTTAATAAAATACAAAAATACAAAATTTTCTTTGTTTGAAGTTTTATTTTTATAAAGGCACAAGAAAAATTAAGGGAAATGGCTGCAGAAAGAGCTACGAAACCATCTTTAATTTCACTGGAAAATGTTGAGAAATTTTTGTAATGAAACGACGAGATCCTAGGATTTGCGAGTCTGTCGGAAAGCACAATGTAACTATAACTTTTTTGTGGGTTTTATATCTCCAGATATTGAAACAAAAGAACCATATGATTGCAATTATTGAAGGGAATATTTTTTTGTGTGTACGAGCATACGATATGCGAATGAATAAAGAGAAGCTAAGACATTTAATTTATACAATAATTTTATTGTCTACATTCTGTTGGCGTATACAGTGTAGTGTGTAATGAAAATGAATTTTGGGTGTAAATATACTAAATAAAAATATATTTGTCTAACTATTTCAAATCATAAGAAAATATCTTTTTTTATTTTTATTCAGAGCCATCACTATCATCATTAGAAGGAACATCTGAAATTCTTAAAGAATAATAAATGTATAATAGTTTTTTTTATCTATAAAGGGTTAATCGATTTTGAGTCAAAGAATGAACGTATGACCAGCTTGAGAAAAGTCTTGCGGTTTGCGCAGATGAAGCTGGAATCTGTAAAACTTAATGGCCAAATGCGAAAGAGTCGGTGGTTACATTGCAGCCAAATTCCAAAAAAACTAATGGCTTTGTTATGCCTTTTTCAAATAATTTCTTGAAAAATGAAGTTTTTCTATTGAAGCATCCCATTCTTCCAATTCAGTAGAATCAAGTTCAATAAACACAAAATTGCTAGCTTTTTGCTTGTATTCTTTAGACATTTTATCGTCATTGTATGTAGGATGTAAATGATAAGCCGCTAGGGTGTATTTATTCAATGCCAGTGTAAATGTAGACAATTAAAGTTTACCCGTAGAGGAATAATCCTGCTGATAGCTCATAATGTCCAAAATCTTTTTCAAATTTTCAATCCTTAATAAAATTATTCGGTAATTAGGAGATCACTTTCTATTCGCTTCATCTTATTGAGATTAAACTTTTTTTGAACTAGCTAAAAATAAGCAAATATAAAACATAAGAAATTTTTAAATATACAAACTATGAATCGAAATAGATTTTAAGTATTGCAGAAACATAAAATTTCTTTTTTAAAACATCCTCATTAGGATATGGCTAGTACAATCTCAATTATCGTAATTTATTACTATTGTTGAGTTGTGCCTTTCACATAAAATGAAAACCAACTTTCCTTTAATATTGCTTTAAATTTAAATATAAAAAAATGAAAACTAACGTAAACTAATTTCTAGATTTATAATTTAAAGGAAAATTAACATAATGTTGCTTCAACCGCTTCGAGCAATGAAATGATTGACAATTTTTCTGGTCTTTAATAAACTAATATCGAAAGAAAACTTATTAAAATTGTATCTAAGTATATCCGAGAAATTCAATAAAACATTTCTTCATAAAATAAAATTTCGTAAGAACTGTGATATGCCCCCAACTTTTATGCTAAACTTAAATTGGCTTTGAATTTCATTCAAAACTTTCAAGCCCTTAGGTTTCAAGTGAATTTCTATTTGAGATTTTTGAATATTTTTTGTAGCTTGCCGTTTGTTCTTTTGAAAATAAGAAGCATCAAAATACAGAACTGATGAATTATGGTTACAATAGCCATACAATAGGTTATTATCAGTAAAATAAATAAGAAATTTACTAAAAAATAATTAAATATACCAACATGATTTTATTTTCATAACAAATAAAAGTAATATTTTATTGCCTATATATAAAACTCATAAAATTAATTTATAATAAATGAACATTTTCTATTCCATATCTCTTTTTTAACACTCTTTACAAACTTTGCTAAAGAAGCACTTAAAAATTGAACAAATTAAAAGTTAAATCACAGAAAAACATCATTTTGTGGGTTACGACAGCTGCTAGCTTCCATTAAATTTGGTTAAAGAGCCAATTTCAGTTTTTGAAAATTACTTTTTGGAAGACAAGTACTAAACCGCATTTGGCTCTGGAAAACTTTAAAGAAAATTTGTAATGAAAAGATATCAGTCCAAAAGTTTCGAGGCCATATGCATGAAATGGCTCCTCAGATATTCGTTGATTGTTTTCATCCTCATGAATTGAAAAAAAAAAAAAATAGTGACAGTAATGACTTGAAAATCTAAGAGAAAAGAGCCTTGTTATATTTTTTTGTAATTTTGTAATTAGAGAAATTTCCCAGTTGACTAAGTGAATTATCTTTGTAGTTAATAAGTTACAATTTTAAAGTTTTATTAGTCGGTTAATTATTTTGGGAAAAAATATACAACACTCTGACCCTTATCCTGGATACTGTGTGTATTGTAGAATATCTACATCTAAATTTTTTATAAATCATGTAATAGACACTTTTAAATATATAGCCATAGTTATTTTAATTAACTGCATTACTTATTGTCGCTTTCAAGATAAACGCAATTCATGATGCAATATGCGGAATTCTTTTACAAACCGAACTTCTTTTGACCGATATATTTTTGACTTGACTGAATTTTTTTTTACGAATTTTGCATTTACAAAAAAAGATACGTGTTTGAGGATATTTTTTGTACATAGTTTTCTAAATATAATATTCTAGTTTTTTTTGTGGAATCAAAGTTTTGAGAATTGCATGATTTTTGCTTGAAGGTCAGTTTTTAAAAATTTAAAACTTCGGTTTCATTACCGTTAGGAAGTTTTTGTTTTTTTTTTGTTTTCCAGTTAAAGGATTGAATTTTTTTAAAAAAAAGTATCTCAATAAAATTTATTAACAAATTTTTATTGTTATAACCAAATGCTACACAAACTTTGTAGCAAGTATTACCATTGTGTTCACCGCCTAATTCTCAACAAAAATTTTTCTTTTAATTAATGGATAAACTATTTCCAATTTAAAAAAATTAATATTTCGAGTGCGCCAACTTATATTGGACTCCATTGTGTGCGCATTTTTTTAACACACATTGTCTTCCTTTATAATATAAATGTTTATTCCATATTTTTTAATTTTTGCATTGTGATTAAAAATTAAACAAAATAATAAACCGAATAATATTAGTTAATTTTAATTAATTTTTTTTCGTTTAGATTAATGAAAACTTTAAAAAAGCCAAAAAGCTAGATATACATGAAAAATAATATTAAGGAAAATTTATTTAATCAGTTTGCTAAGCTAAAGAAAACAATAAATTTTTAATAATCATAAAGAAAAAATAAAAACAAGTATTTACGTTGTTGAATATTATGAGCTACATCTTTTTATGCAAATTAAATATATTATAACTTAAGTAATTTAAATCGATAATGAGGATATTCTATTTTACATGACATAAAATACTTAATCTGTAAAAGTAATTTTCTTTTACTCGGTTTTGTCATTTTTCCAATATTCTTCTTTAAAATCTCATAAAATTAATTTTGCAGGACCCTTAAATTAATTCAAAATATTTTCTCTTAAATAGCAGTTGGCACCAGGGCTGTTTTTTTTTTTGTATTTATTTTTTACAATCGTGGCTTTTTGCATTCCCCATTTTCACTAAATGTTTCTATTTATTAGCCAAAAATGACGCGACGCTCTTGGAATAATAAGTTTTCTGATTTGAATGCCATGGTAGAGTTTAATTTAATTGTTTAAGTGGGCGGCTCGTGTTCAAGTCACGTTGTTACTTTTTCTACAACAGAATTATAGCTCATCTTGTTCTGAATATTTTTCTTATTTTATATTGTTTGCCTTTTGTGGCGTCTAAGATGTCATGCTTTGATTAACAAATTGTAAGAAAATTAAGAATTTCACATATTGGATAAATATTTAAATAAGACAAAGATAAAGAGATACGTGAATTTTATTGTTAATCTTTATTACTTGAAAGATATGTAATTGGAAGGGATGGTAGGTCCTAAAACTACTATTGTAGTTTTTATTAAAAACAAGTACAATGAAATATGAATAATTGCATGAATAACTTCCCAATTCAACAAATTTTAATTATAAAAGTGCCTTAAAAAACTCTTAATCCTTTTTTTAACGTGTTATATAACTAACATTATACCAACCATTGTAATGATACATTCAATTTTTATAAAAAATTATTGATAAATTGCATATTATATCGAGCATTTGTACTTTTATTGCAAAGGTTAGACTCAAACATCCAGCAAACCTGCTATAAAGCCTCTATAAACACCTTTTAACAACTTTAAATTTTGGAACAAATTTTTCAAATGCATGAAGGAAATAAGACTTTGCAAAGCAGGATATGCACATTTATATAAGTAGATTTTTTCAGGTAGTACAGCTGAATTGTAATTATCAGGAGCCGAAATTTTTCGTACTGAATTCATACTGTTCACCCTGTCACTTTAAAATTACAACCATACCAAGGGTTGACAAATGCTTTACTACAAGTCCAAGAACGAATTTTTGGAAAGCAGTCAGAGGCTGTGTGTAAGGCAGTCTGGCTAGTGTCTTGTGGGTTATCCACATTTTTAATTTATTTATAATACATATTAGTTTTTTATAAAAAATATATATGTATATTGATGTTTATATTTTAAACCGCAAGACTTACTGACTAGTGTACGTAATATGTCAAGCAAGTAAATTTTCAAAGCCTGCTAGACATATTACGTACCTGCCTAAAACTACTGCGTTCTGTTTGTTTTAAATTAAATTTAATTTCTTAAATAAATAAATTCGTGTCATGTCGCCACATCACTCCCCCACCAGATGGATGGAAGATCCAACGAAACAAGAGTAGAACCATATCAGCGTTAAGTAGCCCTTGATAATTAAAAGTCGCCACCTATCATCTTACCTTAAGATGGAGAGGTGAAAACAAAATGTATGGTTAGACTGCA
Source organism: Acrocera orbiculus (assembly GCA_947359355.1). Classification (NCBI taxonomy): domain Eukaryota; kingdom Metazoa; phylum Arthropoda; class Insecta; order Diptera; family Acroceridae; genus Acrocera; species Acrocera orbiculus. Next base: position 25,083,068 of record OX375757.1, read on the forward strand.
GTGAGTCGCAGCTTGTTTTGCTTTAATGAGTGTAGAGAAGTACTGCAGTGAGTCGCAGTAAATAGATATTAGCTAGGATGCGTTGAAAGACTGCAGTGAGTCGCAGTAAATTGTTATCTCCTAGAATATCATAGTTTAAATACTCCCTTAAACGAGATGAAATGCTACAGTAAGTCGTAGCTTTTTTTCTTATATTTGAGGCGGTGATAGGCTGCAGTGAGTCGCAGCTTGTTGAAATCACCTTAAATATTTTGAGGCTTGCAAATAATCATGTGCAGAAGCTGCGTTTACTTTAAAATTGCGCAAAATATATGCAGATATAATTTAGCAAAGATAATATGCATATATGTATTGCTAAAATAAAATAAAGTTAAATTTTAATATTTAAAAAAAAATGGTTTCATTTTAAGTTATGGATTACATCGCTGATAATACGAATAATATTATAGATAACACGTAATCCAATTTTTGGCAAGTTATTCTTGCTAGGCTTTACTTTTAAGAAATGGTGGAAGCTTGATAGAACTGGAGCGATCGAAATAACTGAATCTCCCGCGTTATTATTTACTGTATACAAACAAAACGCTTACAATACTTAAATTATTAAATAAATAAATATATATATATATTTTAATAATTATAATTTTTAATATTATTATTTTAAAATTATTATTATCTTTTAAATGATTTTGACACGCTCAGTGCAGCCTCACACTGAGAATTAAGGCTTTGTCCCGTGTCAAAATGTTTTAATTAAAATACGTGCTTACTTGACTTTATTCTTAAAATTGTTCAAATTTGAAATATAGCTCTTATGTAAGTCCTGAAATCTTGAAATTATTTAAGTTCTAACTGCCTGCTACTATCCGGGTCACCAATTGTTGTGGTGGCAACACCAGGAGTTGAATTTAGTTGTTTTCTGACTTGCTCACCAATTATGATGAACTGGAAAATGTTCTTCTCAATCTCATGTTGTCGATGTATTAAACTTCGTAATGGTACTGAAGAAATTTGCATAGATGTTGACCTCTATAGTGTTGATGCGGGAATAGTCCGAATCCAAAATCATTCATATTAGAATTAATTCTTCAATTTCCCAATTCATCAGCTTTATAAAGTTCCTCTTCGGGTTCACCAATATGTGGTGATTTACTGTCCATTGTCGGGGTCACCAATATGTGGTTTTTCCGACAGTCGGGGTCACCAATATGTGGGTTATCCACATTTTTAATTTATTTATAATACATATTAGTTTTTTATAAAAAATATATATGTATATTGATGTTTATATTTTAAACCGCAAGACTTACTGACTAGTGTACGTAATATGTCAAGCAAGTAAATTTTCAAAGCCTGCTAGACATATTACGTACCTGCCTAAAACTACTGCGTTCTGTTTGTTTTAAATTAAATTTAATTTCTTAAATAAATAAATTCGTGTCATGTCGCCACAGTCTTCTACAAGTATGGTATTACCAGTTAAAAAATGTGGAATACAAATTTCTTAAGCTTGGTGTTTGCTTATAGTAATATTCTAAACATTTTTGTTATTAGTGGAAGGGATATCTATTATTTCTGCTGAAAAATTTTATCCAAATCAAAAAGATTTTGAGGCAAATCTATTTGACATTTTTGTTAGACACTTTCAACAGCTATACAGGATAAAGTAATGCTCCACAAATGTGCGCTTGCTATTGCATTTGTCTAATTGGGGCATTCTTTTAGAAACCGAACACATTTTTGATTTGGCTGATTTTTTTTACGGTTTTAGCAATGAAAAAAAAGATATACGTATTTAAGGATTTTTTTTTTTTATATATATTTTAGAAAATGGAGGGGGTCAAATTTTTGAGAATTTCGTGATTTCTGCTTGAAAAGCAGTTTTAAAAAATTCATAACTTTGGTTTTATTGCGACTTTTTGTTTTTTTGTTGTACAGTTAAAGGATTGAATTTGTGAAAAGAAAAAATTTAAAAAAAAATTGTTAAAATTTTTTTCGAGTACGCCACCTCATATTAGGCTCCATTGTGTGTGTATTTTCTTATCACATTTTGTTTTCCTTCGTAATAAAAATGTTTATCTATATTTTTTATTTTTTATATGTATAAAGAAATTGAATACAATTATTAATAACATTATTTATTAAATAAAAAAGCTTAATGGAAAATGAAAGGAAATAAATAAAAACTTTATTTAAGCAAAAAAAAATTATTCACTCAAATTTTATTCTTAAATATATTTTTCATTATTTCATTATTTAATTCGTTGAGGTCTACATTTTTTGCTGTGGCATTGTTGACAATAGCATCTCGCAAATGAATGTATTGCTTTTGTTGGTTATATCGCAGGTATCGTAGCCGTTCACTCTCTATCTTTACATACATGTCAACCATGAATTGTTAAAAAAACTCACGACATCGTAGAATGACGTTGTCCTGACCACGTCTAATCAATCAATACGCATAATAATCCTTTGAACTAACGTTCTTGTTTTTTTCGGCTCCTGTAATAATATATTAATAAATATTAGTTAACAATAGCTAAATTTAATGAATTAAGATTAATAAATTAAGTTTTTGTTAAATGAGTAATGATCAAGTTCATAATGAATATAGTACCTGTTGCGGGATCTCGCTGTTTAATATTTATGAAATATCTGTCTTGTACCTTCCAGAACATTAGTGGACATCCAAAAGCGTCATATTAACGGTGTGTATCAGCAATGAACTGGAGATTATTGTTTTTTCTATGAATCAGGATTTCTCGTATAGCTGTATGTTCGCCAACCATGGTTCCAGCAACGTCGTCAACAACAGGTGCGTTAAATCTGTGAATGTGTTCTCCACCAGGTGTAATTGTAATTTATGCATGTGTGTTTGATTACTTTCAAGAATTCATTGTGCTCTTTTAATAGAACGTCAAGCTCGCTGGCGATGCGTCTTGCAAAAAGTGAATTAAGATTATTGTAGCCACAACGTGCTTCCATGCGTACATCCTCATCGCTCATTAGGTAGATTTGTAAAACTTTATGTGGTTTGTTTGGCATTGGCAGCAATGAACCCATTTTGTGATAAATTTGGCCTTTGATTTTAAATGTTGAATTAAATTGTTGTCTTTTTGGCATTGTTCATTGTACAGAACACACATAAATAGAACAAATTGAATAATTTGATAATGAAAAAAAAAAAATAGTAATAATGTATTTATCGAAGTGAAACTTTTTTATTGACCTATGAGAGAAATTTTTTAACAATAATCTTCATTTTTTTCAGTTATACGCCATTTTCTTTACCAAAATTCAGTCGCGACTTCAAAAATAATATTTTATTAATAAAGTGATTATATAAAAAGACTTATTCTAATTCAAGTTAATGTATATAAGTGGCCGTGATTTTAGGATTTATCTAGCAGACATTGATTAATTTTAAAAATAAATAAAACAAATTAGCCGATTTATAAACAAAAAAATTCACGATTAGAAAAAGAAAACATATGTAGACGTGCATTTTTAAAAATTATTCATTTTTATTCTATTTATTCATTCATTTAGAATACCAAAAAATCAATGCATGTCTACTAAACTAACAGTCATTCAATGATTGTACTACTTTAAATAGATAATTTCAATTATTTACTCAAAACATGTATAGTTGAAAAAGTTATCGGAATTGACTTGAAGATTTTTCATAAAGAAATTTCACTTCTACCATCTATATTATATTTAGTGTTATTCAGTGTATATCATGTATAGTTTTTTTATTATTTTACCTACCTTTCACAATGTTTCTCTTTTGAAATGATTTCACAAAATTTTACACACACTGACAATACACACTGATGCGTGTAGCACAATAAAAATCATTGGTGTGAGCTCGTGACACATATGTCAAGTAATTTTGAGATTATATGAAATCACTGAATTAACTGAATGTGAGAACTACACTCAAAATTAATAACTTTATATATAGGAATAAATAGTTATAGCCCTGCGAATTAATTGAATATAACACTGAAATAGTAAAATGATGATTGTAAACGTCACTATTACGATTGATGCACAAACAATAATAATAAATCAACATTACATAATATTCCCAATGTCGTTCAATTAATACCCAAAATAATTGAATTAAAATCAAAATTACAAAAAAGTCAAAAAAATACCTCACCTGCTTAAACCCTTAATATTATTTTTCAACATCTAACCAAATGACATTATAATATGTCAAAATATTAAAAAAAAATTAAAAGAAATCAAAGTAACTCACCTGTCAAATTGAGAATTAATAAAAGATATGGAAGATCATTCATTAATATAAAAACTATCGTATCCCTCAAGTTAGACCAAACAACGCATGGTTACAAAATTTCATTAAAATCGGTTGAGTAGCTTTGGAGATTAGCGTAAACTAACATCGTGACACGAGATTTTTATATATAAAGAAGAATATTCATAAGATTATAGTTAAAAAATAATAAACGATACATGTGGGAAATTCTACAGGAAACAAGTTTAACTACAACAAGCTTACGAAATAACTTATCACATGTAATTTCGCTGATTTTGCTTCTGTTTAGTTAGTTTTTACTTCTTTTCTTAAGTGAGTAGATTTTCTTCTATTCTTTAACGTAACGTACGTAACGAGAAGTCAATTAATTCTTTTTACATTATTTTTCTTATAAAAATCCAGTTAAGAATAAAAGTTTTCAACAGAGCACAGTATGAAAGTAAAGTAAATGGTCAGTGCCTTCATTATACCACATTGAAGATAATGAGATGCAGATATAATAGAATGCCAATTTGAGGAATTATTTGAACTAAATGAATTACTTACCAATATACTAAAAATGAATATAACTACCATATACTATTAATTCTTACTGAAAAAAAAACGGTTTTACTCTTTAATAGTAGAGATCCTAGTTTAAATTCAGCCGCTCGCCTGAGTAAATTAGAAAAATTAACAAAAAATAAACAACAACAATTAAAACCTATGAATCAGGCCAAATAATCTATGTTAAACATAATAATCTAAAAAGCTAACCGACAAGCATACAAAAGAACAGTCAAAAAGTTAAAAGACCACTTAATCTTATTGGCAGTGCATAAAAATGGATTGCACCCAACCCCGATCTTGAGTATTTTGAGATTATAAAAGATGAACTAAGCAATGTATTGATAAACAATGAAAAACGATTAATTAGACAGAATAAATAATAGAACCAAAATTTAAAATGAAGCTGAAAATTCACTTAAGAAAAAGGATATCATGCTTACTGATCAAATATCACTTTTAGTGGTCAGTATAAACTAAAATTAATTATAGAGGAGTTAATTAATATTAGATAAGCCATTTATTTGCCTGAACTAGGCATTAAATTAATTCAATATTGTTGTCAAAAGTTGATATAAATTTAAGGTTACAAACATTACATACAGAAATATGTGTACTAAAATAAACCACCTCCGAGGAAGCTTTTGATTTTTCTAATGTTAAAATTTTTATTAATAGCTCATACTTATTTTATTTTGTTTATATTTTAATATCTACTATAGCAGAGGTCGGCAAACCTTGGCTCGCGAGCCGCATGCGGCTCTTCGGTATCTTGAGTGTGGCTCTTCTAAAAAATGTCATTGCCATGCGGATACTTAAAGTGCGGATAAAGATTCATAGTTCATGTGTAAATTCGGTTTTCCTGACTTCAACTTTTTTTTGGACTACTGTCGTCAAAAAGTATTTTTTCTTCATTTCTTGCAATACATTATATACAGGCGCGTGTCTTCTCAGGGATCAGATTTTTATAGAAGTTAAGTGAGCAATTTATTTAGCAGTCTCATTGTGCAGTGATTAGTGTTTAGTGATTGTTATAAAATAAAAGATTTTTTAAAGTGCTCTGTCTGACATGGCTACACAGAAAAAACAAATAAAAACGGAAGACGAAAATCGTGAATAGTCAAGTTAAGGAATTTTTAGTTGAAATTAAGAGGGTTTACGCAAATCTTATTTTACATATTAAGGTACGCTAGTTAGCAAAGGAATCGTTTTAAAACATTTTGCTCCTTTATTACCAGAAATCAAGGCATTTCTTCTTGAAAAGAATGTTCATTATCCAGAACTGAATTAGCCTAATTGTAAACTACTAGGGAAGGGAAGCACAAATTTTTCGATGTTAGAAGAAGTTATTTCATTCGAACACAAATTATCTCTTTTTGCACAAGATTTGGAAAAAACAACTTTGATTCACTTCCCGAGCCTGCTGGAATATCGCCAACGAAATAATTCAGATATTGCAATAACTATTTCAAAACAACACTTTTAAATATGAGGGAAGCTTTTCACAAAAGGCATCAGGATTTAAGAAACAGTAAAGCAACATTAGCCTTTATTAAAAATCTACAGTAACAGATTTAAATTTTTCTCCTTTTGATATTGACATTGGTAGCTTCAAAATCCAATTATGCGATTTCCTTTCCAAGGAGATGCAAAGCTATTATTCACATTAGTGTATGTCAGTCATTGGCATAGGTAAAAATCATGAATAAGTCTTAAAACTTTAGATAAAGTTCATTTGGTAAATTTTAGAAGCATTGTAGGGTGAAAAAAGATGAGTTTGGCGACCCCTGTACTATAGATATGTTTGAAAAATTTTTAATTGTACCAGTAAAACCAAACAATAATATAATTAATAATGTAGTTTTTAAAAAAAATTACAAAATATAAGGAAAATATTAATTAACATTTGTATGATAAGCTTTAGTCAGTTTTCTTCTTGATTTTAAGTGAAATAAATCCAGCACATGCAATTAGACGTTAATGCAAAGTTTCTGGTTAAATTTTCCTTAACCTGTCTTACTTACTTCATTAATAAACATGAATTTATACAGCCTACATAAATATTTCTCTCCCTTTTGCAAAACCTCTAAAAACTTTGATACAGAGGCATCGACTTTCCTTATTAGCACAGAATTTATACAGCCAATAGATATTTTTCAAACTAAAAACATAAAAACATGATTATCACCATCATTCCCTCTTTATAAATGACCCAATACACTTCTACCTTGATTTTAACATGCCATTTATAAGGTTACTGTTGGAACCTTTCTTTTGCAATCCTTGATAGGTATTGATAAACTAATCGGCTGTGCGAGTGGACTTTAGCAAGTACATAAATTAATTACTGTTTAATTAAAAAAAATTCCTTGCAATAGTCTATTGTATTAAATACCTCCGTTTTTATCGATTTGGACACTAAGTTCTAAATTCTAAATTCTAAAATCTTTAATTTGGCTTATGAAGTTGAAGAAAGTTTCAAAAATGCTACGAGTACGGCTATAAGAACACGAAATAATGTACAAAGAAGGGGAAAATAACGCAAGTGCAAATTTCTCAAGTCGAATATGACTTAAAACCACAAATCCTTAAAACTTTGCACTAAAATTTAATGAAAGTATAACCAAAATTTTAGAAAATATTCACTCATTACGCCACGATGATGTGCTATATTTTAGTTTAAAAAATAAACAAACAAAATATAGATAGATGAGTGAAAAAGTACAAAAATTTACTGTAAAAATGAGTCAAACTAATCCCAAAAAACAATTTGGTTTTTGGACTTGATTTTCATAAGGCCCGGCCTTTATTCTATGATAGAGTGCTCGCTTTGCATGGCTACTACGAAAGAATTAAAGAGGACTGAAGAGGACTTAAAAGAGGATTTATACCATATACATATGCGTAGGAAGAAAACAAAATAAAAATATGAACAAGAAAAATCAAAACCGAACATATTGTTGAACCCTAACTGATGAGCTCAGCAATCAGAAAAAAAATTTTGCACGACCCTTTCCTTTTTTTCCCAGATTATGTTTTCGAATGGTTATATATATATATATATAATAAATTAATAATTATTAAATGAAACTTAAAGCTTATAGTAAAAGACTTATTCTTTTTTTCTTGGACCTCACGTTATTTTTTTTTCTGGTTAAATGTTTTTGCTATGAAGAAAAAGAAGTACATTCCTCAATGAAACTCAAACGACCAAATCTAAAAAAATGGAATACACTGTTCATTCTATCTTGACTCCATTTTGCAGCATAAAACAAAATTTGAAAAAAATTATATATTTCAATCACTAATGTGATTTTAAAGTATTTATTATTTTATCATTTTTTGAATTTAATTCAATTTATATTGTATTTCTTATTTGGAAATTATTTTCTTTTTAGAAAGGCTGGTGTTTCTATCCAATTAAGTTTGTTATTTTTTTTTTTTTTTGTTTTTTTGAATTTGTAACACTTTAACCAAATTTTTGGGATTTAATATGGGTTAGAACCTTTTTATTCCAAAAAATTTTCTGTTTTATGCCACAGAAAAATTGTTCTTTGAAACAAACTTGGTCATCTTTCAAAACCAAAAACACCGAATTATCAACTTACATTGAAGAGATTAAAACAACTTCGAAAGTTTACTTTAAAAAAAAAACAGCCTAAAAGTTCGTATTCTGATTTTCATTGAATTTTTATATTTAACTGCACACATAGCACAAATACATGATAATATTGGTTAAAAGTACAAAAGTGTTCTACAACACTTTGTCAATATTAATGATCTCGCATAATTAAAAACAATATATAAATACAAAATTTTTGATTTGGAATTACTCAAATACTCAAAATAAACAATAATCTTTAAATTTTATTAAGATGTAAAGAATCATGAATCATAAAGAATTTCTTTCCGAAATTAAATTTTCCCTTTGTAGTAAAGTTTCAAGCCCCGTGGACCAAAATGAAAAGTTTTGTAAAATATCTTCAAATAGAGTTGATACTTAAAATTAACTCATTCATTAATTACTACTAAACTACAAAGATTTCAAAAGTTTATCAACAAACTTACGAAACTAAGAAAGTAAATTGAATTACAATTAGTGAACATCTCTTACTAGCATTAATTTTCTATACTCAACAGGATTATCCTAAAGGACAAAAAACATCGGCCAATACTCTACCAACATTTTGTGCAACTGAGTATCTTTATCAAAGTTTTACTAACTTTGGTTTTTATGATTAGTAATAGTTTCTAAAAAGTAAAATTTGTTGTCTATCTATTGGAGATAAATGGAATACACGAGCTTTCTCCTAACTTGACGCATGATCTATTTAAGTTTACTAGTAAAAGCCACGTGGTTTTTAAATCCACCACGTGTCATTTGTAAAAACCCCTTAACGGTAAAACATATCACAAATATTCTACGCGCATGCTTTGCTTTCAATTTTAATGAAAACAAAAGATTCTATAAATGCTTGCAATACATTTATTGTTACCATTCAAAATTTGTGGAATCTAATTTTACAATTTATTTTCTCCATGTGGGGAAGATATTATTATTTGCTGGAAAAGGATACTGAAATAAATTTATACATGGGTAAAACAAGCTCAAATGCATTTTTAGTTCAAAGCATCAATATTGTAAGGATTTGTTGGATATGAAATTTTCAGTTTACATTCATTGAGGCTTGTACTCGGTTCACTGAATAAAATTTAAACATTTTGTATGTTTTGTACTCGCAATATCTATAGTTTCTGATTAAGAATATTTAAAGGAATACAGAAATTATTTAAATCAAAGATATGCTTTTGAGATTCAAGTGTTTTGTGTTTTACTCAAATAAAAATTTAATTTTGTGTTAATTAATGCCAGAGGAGTAAGTTGATTGAGTGATTTAGTTTCATATTAAGACGCTAACTGGCACTGCTACGAAAGTTTTCTGCATAAAGATATATTTTTTTTTTTATTTTGTGATCTATTTAAAGGATATAATTAAATTTTATATATTTATAAGTAAAAGGATATGCTGTGCAAGTTATTAATATTTGTTGGAATTTTGAAAGGTATGAACTAAATAATAATCTATAATTATTGTTCGTTATTTATTGTGGTCCAAAATTCTACTGAACAATTTTGTGTATTTCCAAAACTAATTAGAAAGATGATTTGAATTTGAAAGATGAATTTTCATTGGATAGATTTAAGTAATGATTCTTATTCTGTTTTTAAAGAAATTTTTCTATTCGAATCAAAAATATTCGTTATACGTAAAAATCTGACTTCTTATAACTTAAAACTACTGAAATTTTCTTCAATTTAGCTCAAAATAGTTTTATTTTTGTTTGTAAAGTTTTTTTTCGAAAATTTTTAACCATAACAATAATAGTAATAGTTAATGCTCAATAATGCTAAATTTTAAGATAACCATAAGGTATATTTTCTTTAATATTTTGCAAAAATACCGAAAATATCCCGAGTCGGTGTAACTTTTATTATTTAACAAACTAAATGATAAAGTTATATGATGGTCATTGAATGAATTTATATATATATACATTTGAGATATTTTTGAAAAATAAAATTTTCTCAAAAACTTTGTAAATCTACCCAATAAAGTCCAAAGAGTTTCATATTGTATATTCTTGCTCAGTTAATGTTTCCTTTAAAGAATTACAATAGTAAGAATTCTAATTATATGAAATATTCTGTGCTCCTCTAGAATAAATATTTTCTTTTCGCAGAGCTGGAGTAAGTTTACTTTTATTAGATTAATCATTTTGAAAACAAAGTCATCAAGACATTCTAATAATCTCCAACAAATCTTATAAAAATACTGCTTGCAATTAAGAATATTATTCTAATAGGTTATTTAGAAGTTAGCCTCCTTTATTCAACAGTTTTCAAATCTAAATATTATTAACTCAAAATATAGCTATTATATAGTTTTTCAGAAATCTCCATTTCTTTTTGATAATAAACACGAAAACTAACATTAAGAAAATGAATTCCTAGTTACAAGCACCGTGACTTATTTGATCCAATAACTAACAAGGATTTTGGCACCAGATTTATTATTGTCTCACTTTTAGCCATTTAGCCAAAGTTGGCTATTTGAAACTGATGTTTCTTATTAAATAATTTCATAACTAGTGGCATATTTCATACTCACAAAATGGGCAAATTAACGAATATAATTTTTTCCAAATATTTAGGTTAACAATATTGATGCAATGTGGTTGCATACTGTTATGTTATGTTACAGTTGTTGGACTGTGTCCGAATTGTGCCCTAAAGGAATTTATCATTAAAACGTCATTTTGTTTTTTTGATTTTTCTATCTCTTATATAAAATTTAAATTTTTTTAAGTGAGATCGAATTTGCACATTTCTTTGCTTATTAATTTAACAACTGAAGAAAATATCCCTTTGCCAACCTTAAAATGAAAATTTACCTATAAATAAAGCTATATTTGATCCATAATGACAGAAACAAAGCAGATAAAAATGTCATCATAAGTTTCTTTTATTTACATTCCGCAAAATGTGTAGCAACGAAAGATACAAAATTATATAATACCAGTTCTATTACCCTATAACATAAGCTATATTACAAATTCATTCGATTTGTAATACTAAAATAAAAGAATTTTTCCGCTTAAATATTTTAAATCGAAAAGAGATCTGTATCATCGATTCGTAAAAATCTTACACCCTGTTTCATACATTAAGTTTCATATATTGGAAAGGAGAACTTTTAGGAGTAAAATTTCTGAGAGAGGACAGAGTTCAGAAAAGGAGTACCATTGATCACCTTTTGGAGAAAAACCAAATCAGATTATAAAGACAAAAATCAAATATGAAAGCGAGAATTTTATTAGTAAAGAATCTTTTACAAAGTTAGGTATTAAAACGAAATTAATATTTACTTGCTAGTTTATTTTATTCTGTAATGCGCTTGGATTTTAATTAATAAGTTGTCTTTTCAATAAAAAAATATCCCAAAAAAAATTATGGAACAATGCAGATTAATTAAAAAGTCCGGATTTCAACATAAAAGATTATCTTCAAAACTTGTGAGCTGCTTCATAAATATAGTCTCCTTAATTTTAAAAAAGCTGTTTTGAAACATATAACCATATGAAGTATTATATGGTATCATGAACCATATAATTTTCTTTTGATGCTAAAAAAATAGTTGTCACGCTTTTGGTGCAAATATATAATCATAATCAATTCCGAACTTCCAAATATTATAGAAAAAACTATTTTAATGTTAATTGTATATTCCTGTAAAAAACGTAACCAAAAATTGAGGAGAATGTTTCTATTTAATCACAATAGGTAAGACTGAAATATAGTAAGATGTGCGATCTAATATTTGAAAAGTTCAAAAAACTCCGTATTGGTATTCAAATAATCAATTTATGTTAGACATATGCAAAGATATGGATCGTAAATCAAGCAACGAATACATATTTAAGTTATTTTATGCAACCTTCAGCTTGGCATGTCATAAACAAATTTTCATTGCACTTCTTCTACAGCAACAATCACAATCTGCTGCATGCCAAGAAGAATTTTGATTACAGTGTTATATAGCAGAATCACCGTTACTATGAGGACAATAAGATTAGTTTGAAGCTTTTTCAAGAAGAAAAATTATCGAATCGAACTAATCATATACCTACTACATACTGCTGAGATCCTTACAAACCTATTGAAACTAGATTCAAAACGAATGATTTAACAAAGCTCGTGGGATTTCATGATTGATGTTTAGTACTAAAAATAATTTTATTAATATTTTCAAGGAAACTTAGAAGGCAAAAATCTAAAATATCTTTCATTTGTTAGATAACAATTAAGTATTTGTAAATAAGTGTTTTAGTATGAATTAGGTTTATTCTAAAAATTTTGAGTTTAACTATTAAGTGTTGAAGTTTTGTTTAAAAAAATTCAATATCTGTCAAAGTTGGTACTTAAGCAATAGGGAAGGAGTGTTGAAAATCAAACCTAGTACTTTATGTTTTGCTTAAGTCGTATATGCTATGTCATATTTTTATGTTGAAGTATGCATTTTGTTTTATGTTTAACATGTTACAATAGTAATACTCCTTAAATTATAAAATAACCCTCTCTATATCCGGTATTTTCACAGACTTCAACATAGATTTCAACATAATTGGTTACTATAATTGGTGTCCACAAGCTCATTGTCGTTTTGGATCATGGCGGGAACGTGAACCACCAATTATGATTGAAAGTTTTTAAACCCAATGCCTTTAGTTAAGCCAAATATAGTTAATATTAAAACAAATTTTGTGTATCCTTTCATGCACTCTATAGGAACTGCTGCATTTCAAAACCTGCACTTTAAAAAGCATTCTGTAAAAGTGACTACGATTGTATATGTGTTAGTTGTAGGCCTATAGCTAATATTTTAAAGTAAAATTTAATTCTTTTGCTTTTTCATTCAAGCAATTGTCTTCCGAATTAACTATCTTGGCATATTTCAGGTATTTCTTCTATCGAATTTGTTCCAATTTAATTTTTGATCATCTTCAAAAATTTAAAACTTGGTATAGAGAAACTTATAGCATAAGATTTTGAAGTACAGCATTAAAGCATTCCGTTTGAAGAAAAAATACTTAACCTCTCATATCTGACGAGAGATAAAATGCAACCATAAAATGTACAATCCATTGAAACGTCGTAAGACATATAAATTGCCTGCATTATAGCTCAAATTGCAGGATTATATTGGTTGAAATGCTTCAGATAATAATTTTCGGGAGGGTTTTGAATATGTACATACATATGTAGACGTAGTGAAAGTTTACTTAATCTGAAAACATGGATTGTCTCAACCATTATTAAAAATGTACTTTTACTAAGCTAATGCATTTTTTTATTTTTTTAAGAATAAATGCTTCATCATCTCTAATATAAATTACTAATGCAAACTCGGTGATATTTATATAGGTTTATTTATAATCATTAGACTACAAGAAAAAGAAAAGAAAAGCTACTGTCTTAGTTTTTAAATTGAAAATTTACTGATGATCATATGTTAACCACAGACGAACTTTTACTGTTTAAAGCAAACAAATTTAATGAAAATTATTTTTACGCTGCAAAAGAAGTAGTGTTTTATATCAAACGTTCTAATTAATATAAATATAATATTCCTATGATCATTTCTTGTAAGTATTTATTGAATCTAATCTAATCTCTTGATTGATTTCGAAGTTTTTCCTAGTTATAGTCTACGTCAATTGTGGACAATATTTTTTCATTAAGGAATTTTGTCCGTAAATTCGTCCATGTATTTGTCAGTGATTGCCCTGTGCAAACCTCCTGCTGCCTAAATTTGTAGGGAATACTCTGATTCTACTGTCAATAAAATAATGACTGATTCCGATCATGAGAAAAAAATTATGATAGGACTGGGCTAATAGGGAATGATGAAGTTTAATAAGCCAACTGCTTAATACTGAATTTAATTCTTTCCAGATTTTTAAGATCATATATTTATAGCAAAGGATTATTGCTTTCATATTTAAAAAACCACAAAGGTCAAATATAGTAATTCACGAGGCTATTTTGTATTATATCACCAAATTTCTATCTATTATCTTAGGGAATGCTTTCAGTACTAAAATAAAAAAAATGGAATGTGGTTAGAAGGAAAAATCCCCCGGATGAGGAATTCCTAGCAATTGCCAAACCAATCACTTTATTTCTTTTCTGATGATGAGCAGAACAGCTTATAACAACATTGCGCAGTATTTTGGATAAAGTTTATAAAAAACCACAAATTGTAATTTACAATCACAAAATGCGTTAATAAGCGTTAAAAATTACATTAAACAATGCCAGAAAAACAATGTTGTTTAATCTTATACATGTGATACTGCTGTTCTTTTAAATTTTTTTTTCGAATCTTTGCGGGCCAGCCAGTTGTGGTCTATCCCACTATTAAGACATTTTTTCTTATTTTTTCTACGTATAGATTGATTCAATAGTCATTTCTTTAAGCCCACATTAATATTAAAAACAAAAGACTTAATTTATTTTATTAATTGAAAGCGGCTTCCACAGAAAAACTTTCCAATTTTAAATTTATTTTTTGAAAAATATAAAACTAAATTTTGTAGTACAGTTTTTAGATTTGTCATTTCAAAGAAAACTTATTTGTATAAATTCATAATCCAGTTAAACGCTGCTTCTCACTCAAGTCCAGAAAATTGTTATTTTTCTTACTTTTGCCTTCATATTTTGAAAAATACCTCAAGCGTATATAACGTAAGTAAAAATGTCTACTTGTATTTAGTTTAAGTTTTAACGGTCGAGTATAATACATTGGATTTTAAGGTGTTAAGATATTTTTCGAATAAAAAGTGCGATGACGAGAAAGTGCTTAAGGGGGTCTTCTAGTTTAGAAATTAAAATCAATTTTTTTTGCATATTTTCATAGCTTAGCTCCTTACAAAAATGTTCTCAAGAGAATTTTTCAAAATTCAAATTTTTTCGGAGTTAGAGCCCATTTTGTGGCGCATTTAGTGCTTAGTTCAATTCAGTCTTTAAAACTTTAAACACGTTTTTCTTGAAACTACTTTTTTAGGAACGGTGTGCATGATATCTCAATTTTTTGCTCAACTGATTCAATTAAAATTTGACACAGAGATTTTTTATAAATCGGGCTATGTCATAACGAAAATTTTTTTCCAATTTTCTTTTTTTTGTTTTTTTAAATTCCGAAAGGTTAAAAAAAACAAGAAAAATTGTAACTTTTTTTTCAAACTGCCACCAATTGTTGTGAACAACAATTTTCTTTAAATAAAACATAACTACATTCTTCTAGTTGAATAATTAAGAAAGATTTTTTTCTGCAGATTATTGGAAAGGCTGGAATCATGCACACCATTGCTGCCGGCCGGTTGTAGTATTTTCAATTTTGATTTTCTATTAATATTATTAATTTTTTATATTCTCAATACATCAGTATTAGAAAAATAAAATAAATGTTATTTATTTATTAGGAGTTAAACAAATTCCTTAATATTTATAAATTAATGAAAGAATCGGCCATACTTGTTCAACGGCCAATAGAAATTAATTAAATTATTAATTAAGTGAAAGTGGACTTGTGCTTGAAAAAAATGCGGTAATTGCAAATCCAAACATTTTGATTATGAACTTGCAGATTTCGCGAACTCTTCGAAACCAAAATCAAAAAAAAAAAAATCCCGGTAATATTAAAAATTCACTATAAAAATAGGATAAGAATTAAAAGAAAAAAAGTGTGTAATTTTGGTCTATACAGAGCACTACTACCTATGCCCGCTTTGGCGGGTAAGTATTGCTCTAACTTGTTAAATAGCCCTAATTGGCTAAAATAATAAATAAATCTTTGAAAATTAGTTTTCTTAAAACACATCGGCACAATAACCCTCGAAAACCTGCCCTACAATGCAACTAGCTTTAAGTTCTGTTATTTCTTGCCGGTTGCGGGAACGGAATTTTGATGTTTTCCACAGAACAATATTAGTTCTTGCCCGTTTAAGATTTTGTTGCTTTTCACTCTGCCCTCAAAGGCAAACAGTTTAACTAGAAAAATTAATAAGGAATAGGGAAATGTCCCTTATCTATAGTTTCTTTGACATTCTTGGAATGATCGCCTAGAATCGATGGTTTTTTGTTACTTTTATAAAACAACACAGCTTTTGAACAGTGCCAGCTGCTATCGATGAAGAGGCACCACAAAAATTTAGTTTTGTATATAAGACTTTCACGAAGGCGTAGTTTCTACAATTTCAACCACAATTTCGCACATATATTTACACAAATTATAAAAAATGCATAACAGTTAATCATTTTATTTATTTTTGAATTTCCATGAGTTAACTTCATTGAACTAGTTGGCAGAATTTTGTGAGCGTCCGTAGCAGACATGAAAAATGAAAAATTCACAATCCTCACTTAATTTATAACTTTTTTAGTTTTCTTTCAATCTTAAAGTTTTTAACACCAAAATTTTTATAACAAATTTATCTTATTATAATTAAGTGTTAAAAGTTATTCCTAAAAACTTTTTTGACCCAAAAAAAGCAAATAAAAATGGGTCAATTTAAAAAAGGTGAAAAAAAATCATTTTTTTTAAAACTTTATCTCTTTTAACTTTATCAAATATTTATTGATGTGATATCAATTAAAAGGAAAAATTAATAGCTTTTCAAAACCGATCAGAAAAATTATTTTCTTGGATATAGACCAATAAAAGAAAATACACGCAAAAAACAAATTTCCTGAGAATATCTCTAAAATACTTCTTTGAATAAAATAATGATGGTGATTTTCAGATTTAGTGACTCAAAATTTTTTTTGTAGACTAGTGTAATGTGACTTTGTGGATGAATTTTCTTCTTCATGCAGACTTCTTGGCCTGGGGTAATTTTCAACTGTTAATACTTTCTTTTTCTGGGTTAAATATCTTCCGGGCTATTTTTTGCTTAAAAAAGAAACATTTACTCAAATTCATGGTGATGCGATTTACTCTCGAAGACAAATTGTAAGTTTTGAATATGTTATGTCGTTCAAATTCTTAGCTAATATTAATATGCTGTCTACCTATATGAGAAAATGCTTTTTAGAAAAGTAGTGGTCCTAAAACTACATTCATTGTCTTTAGAAACACTGATGCTGCATTCAATAAAAGGGCATGCAAATATATCCGTGATGCTTATCATGTACAAGCCATTTTTTCATCCGAATCATCACTAACAGATATTTGGTGATATCCATTCGCTAAGTCAAAACTCGTAAATTATTTACATCCTTTTATACCATCTATTTGATCCTATATTCTGGGTAGCGGGTAAGTTCTCGGAAGGGTTTTCATAATTAAGTTTCTATAATCAATACACATCTAGTATTTGCCTATTTATTTTAATGAGAAAGATAGGATTACTATAAGGAGAGTGTGGCTCTCGAATGATTTCATTTTCAAGGAAATCGTTGACTATTCCTCTAACAATTTCCCGTTCTAAGCGGGACAATCTATATGGCTTTTAAGTTACTGGTTAAGTTTTATTTGCATTTTGTTTATTTTGTCCATTTTCCTTACAATTCGTAAATATTTCTTATAAGCTCTAACATTTGTTTTGTCCGCTAGCTTGTTTTAATTGAAACACTGTGCGGCGATTAAGAAACAGTGCTCTAAAACATAGTATTTTTAACTATGAACTCAATAAGCTTTTCATACATCTCTTTTAAAATTATCAAAACTAATAATAATAAAAGATTCATGATATTTGTTAACACCCCGAAGGAACTCATTCCACCGAAGAGATAAATAAAATAATTAAATTATTTGGTTGACTTTGCATTTTTTATTTGAAATATTATTTGACTGAAAATAGAAAAACAAAAAAATAAGTTTCATTGTACTCACTTTGCGTGAGAATTATTATTTTCCGAAAATTTAAAAACATAGTCCAATCACATCATAAAGAAGTAATCAGGGAGAACATTTTTTTAAATTTATTAATCCTAAATAATTTAATAAATATATTCAAGCTATTAAAAATAATATAAAATAGTTTTCTTTTTATAAACAATTCAAAGTATCAATTTTTAAAAATTTATAGAAACAACTAATTGTAAGCAATTTTCCTTATAAATTGTAAAAAAGCCAGCTTTTATTTGTAAAATTATGATAAACGGATGGTTACTACACGTCCAACTCTTTGAAAAAGTTCATCAGTAGTAGAAAATTGCATTTCCTCTAGTTCCATTTTAACACTGTTTAACTTTTGTTCTTCTTCTTTGTATACAAAATCTTTAAAACTTTTTCAAGTTTTAAGTTTTTTTCTTTTGTGCTTTTTCTAGCTTTATTGTTTAAATTCTACCACCGCAAAAGTTGTCTATTAAAGAAATTTTAAGCTTGTGTATAATTCTAGCTCAAGGTCTTCCACTCTCGTGATTAAATGATAAATGACAAAAATTTATGTCTTATGTGCAATACTATACATGAATAGTCTAAGTTTTTTTAAGAATTACAAAAAATTTGTCGTTAGAACTCCTTATCTTCATAGAATGCAGCAAAACTTAAAGATAAAAAAGATTAAGAGATTTATTAATTGTCATTAAACTTCCACACTCTGTTCAACCTGACTACGAAATGTGAAAGCATATTTCTCAATTTTCAATTGCTTTTTCAATGTATTTTCAATACACCTTTTTTTCTTATCAACTAATTTTAATGTGAATTTTTATCTAGGAAGTATTTTCCGACGCTATAAGTGAAAGACCTATTAGTGAAGTCAATGATGGTAAAAAACAGCTAAAACCTCGAACTTCTAAAGAACAGCTCCGATTTTGATGATTTTGTTTTTAAAAAAATTAGGGGGTATTCTAGTATTAGGATATTAGGGATTCCAAAAAATCGTTTTTTTGCATAGTTTCATAGCTTAACCCTTTAACAAAATGTTCCCAAGAGGACCTTTTGAAATTTAAATAATTTCCGGCGCTACAGCTTACTTTGTGACGCATTTAGTCCTTAGTTCATGTTAATCTTTAAAACTTTAAACGCATTTTTTTCGAGACTACTTTTTTCGAAACGTTGTGCATGATATCTCAAGTTTTATCTAAACGATTCACTTGAAATTAGGCACCAAGATTCTTGATATATTAGAGCACGGAACTGCGAAGAGATTTCTAATAACTTTTTTTTTTTTAAAAAATTCCGAAAGGCGTAAAAAACGGAAAAACGTAAGTTTTTTTTTAAACTGCCGATATTTTGTGAAAAACATATTTTTTCTAAAAAACTTTGTAGTTTTAAAACCACACCTTTCTTCTTGAAGAATTAAAAAGAAATTGCTTCTTCATAATACTGAAAGACTGGAATCACGCAAACCAGGACACGAACCCCTACTTTGCCAGCATAAATAAATAACGAGCAAATTTTTGGTAAAATTAATTAATGGTTTTTCTTTTCATAGAAACACTAAAAATTTGGATTTCTATAGTAGAATACCAATAAATTTGATATTTATATACAAAATTCAGCTTTTTCTCTATTATTTCCAAAAATTTCTAAATACATGAATTTTAGTATAAAAATATTTATTAAAATGAAGTTTTACGTAAAAATTCAAAATGCACATCATTAAAATTTCGAGTAAAATTGGAATTGAAAAATTGGGTTGGCTAAAAGATAATTATTTATCTCCGATTAAAATGGCGCGTCCCGCAGCACCCGACAACGTCTTAAAAATAATATTTTGCTCCTGTAAAACAAGATGGGGCTCAGCGTGTGGCTGCAGGAATAGTGGCTTGCATTGCTCACCTGCCTGCATCGTTTGCAGTGGAAGCGACTGCGATAACCATCCACCAACCGAAGAAGATGAAGAAGATCTTCATGTACATATGTAACAATAATTTTAACATTTTATTATATATTTTTCATGTTGTTGTATAAATTAATTTTAATTTATGTTAATGATAAAACAATTAACTTTTTATATTTAATGAAATATATCCTTACTTTTTTATGTATTTTAGCGTCATGTCAATACACCAAATTCAACGAATTTCAACTTTTTTCCGCTAAACTAATTTAAAACTCAAATATCTTCAACTTGTATTATCAAACAGTTATTTTACGTGGGTGTGAAAATATTGATTAGCCATTAAAGACAGTTAAATAGAAAATTCTTATCAAATTATCGGGGAAGGCTGACTTTGCTAAATTTTTATTGTACCATGGAAAAAAGTTACGCTATTACAATGTACCAATTTTTCATTGGAAAACATTTGTAGTTTAAGAAAGAAAAAAACAAATTATGTGGGCGGTTTTTTAAAAAAGAAGCAAAAAGCCTCAAAAACTGCCCGGAATTTTTGCAAACTTTTTTGCTGGAAAATTTTTTTCTCCGTCATTAGTTATTATTTTTCAATTTTTACTATTATAAATAAATAAAAAAATATTGCAAGCTATAAAAAAATTTTTTTTTTTACTCATTATCGCATAAATTCAAAAGTTATAAGTGATAGAGTGGGTGGGGGTAAAAACGGCGACTGCAAAATTCAAGAAGCTGTAACTCGAAAATAAAAAAGTTATACCCCCACTTTTTGTGTTTTTTGTCCATGAAATTTCATCTGTTCTTTAGAAGTTTGAGGTTAAAATGCTCTATTGACTCCACTACATAAGTTTTTATCCCGAAACCTATTACAACTACTTCGTTTTTGGCAATTTTTTTTTCTTAAATTCTCGATACTGAAATAATCGCCAAAATTACAAGAGTTTTAGCATCGCTAAAACTTAATTTACCTTAATTAACGGAAGCGGACTTTGTCTACTTTCACTGGAGCTGTCAACCAAAAAAACGTTCGTAAGCGATATAAAACTGACTCAAAAGGATATTTCTACAAACATTACGTTTAGTCTTCAAAAAACAAAATTAAGTCTTTTACTCATCATAGACTGTTTCAATTGGAAGAAATTTTCAAATATATGTAAAATAATGATAGTTGCCAATTCACATGGGGTGAATTAAAGAATCAAGTGAGCTTTAATGCTCCTGAAAGCAAAACAATTCCTAATATATTAATAAAAAGTATGGGATAATGTTGCAATTTTATCTAAAACATTTATAGCACAATTGTTTGTTTTAAAAATAAACAACATGATGTCTCATCAGAAATCTGATGTAAAGAAAAATGTATGAATAAAAGCGAGGACAAATTAAGGATTTTAAAAGCCACTGCAAATATTAGTAGATCCCACAAATATTGCTATATTTTTCGGAAGAACTCATAGAAGAATAGAAAAAATAAAGGAGAGAATTATAAAAAAATGCACTTTAAATGAGCCTCTCATTTCCTTCTATCAAGGGGGCTGTTACAATTATATGCCACAAAATGTTGCTAATTTTGTCTAACTTACTTACGTAAATAATAAGAATGGTATTATAAAAGTATTGAATTTAATGTAATCTAAAAGCACTATAGTTCATAATCCCTGCTTATGATTTGCTCGTGCGTTGAGAGCCAGTTATATTTATTTAGGATTATATCGAATCATCTAAAAGTACAGATGATGGAAAGTTTACAGCATTACTAGAAAATAACTCTGATTTATTTTACTATGAATTACACAGGGGAACCAACTTTTGATAAGTTAACTGAGATGTTTTATCAGATTTTATTATTCATGATTCTATACTTTCATGCAACAGGACACTTCCGTTACTTGGTGTCTATATTAGCGATTTGGACAACAGCGAATTAAGGGTGATCTGTGTCGCGGTTACACTCAGAACACTTTGACTGCAATCTGTTCTGTCGAATAGTATAATTTGTACCTTTAAACTAATTTTATTGCATAATGCAATAAAATTAGTCAATTTAATATAATAAGACTAGTTAGAAGGAATAACTTTTATATTTTCAATCAAAATGTCAAACTTTGAAAAACTATAGAGTATAACCGCCCCTCAGAACTACTATAATATCGCCTATAATGTTGCTGCCCATATCGCTAATCTAGCCGCAGCCTTATGCAAAAGCTTCACATGTTTATTTACTCGATATGCAATTTAGATTTTTATTTTTTGTCAAAGAAATATTTTAAAATAAATAATTTCTTTTGAAGTTTCAAGAAAATTCCACTGGAACGCGGAAGTTTTAAAATAGAAGTATTTTTAGTACACTTCCTAAACAACGCCGCTTTTTAGGCTAACACACCTCCACTATAGAATATAGTAAAACATTGTTTCTTCAAATTAGTTACCTCAGCTTTCTGTAGCCTGAAATATTTAAATTTGCTTAGAGTTTTTGTATAAAAACCAGTTAATACCAGTTTCTCCTGACAGAAATCCATTTCAAATTGACCAAGCTCAGTTAAAGTTTACATCAAACATTAATTATTTTAAGTACCCTCCCAAGTCATATAAACTTTAAATTCTAAGAAACAATTTAAAGTTTTTATTACTCACTGTAAATTACTGTATTTTAAATTATGTTTTGTTCATCAAAATATTCAAAAAACCAAGTACAGTAACAACAGTCCTAAGCCAATGTTAAAAATACACTGTGTGTGTTTTTTGTTTGTTTTATTATTTTTGAAGGATAAAACTAATTTATATTCCTCTCGACAACTTATACACTAAAGGGATCAGTTGAGATACGAAAAACTTGTTTTTTCATAGATGCGGCAAGAGTCTATACGTTATCTCTGGTAACCTCATCATGATGATTTTAATGGTGGTAACAAATAGCAAACAAACAAGAATCAATGAGTAGTATACTTTTGTCTTCTACTTGGTTCCGGTAAATCATACAAAAATTCCATTATATTTTTTTTTTTTTTGGCTTGCATATGACCTTTTCAAGGTTCTCGCAATATTCCATGGATAGTAGCATTATTTAACTATTCTCTTTTGCAATATTTTAGCGAATGTATAGATGTGTTTTAATCTTTCTAAAATCAAATTTCGTCAAAAGAGCAAAGAATAACCACAGAATCGTCAGATGTGAAACAAAAAGAGCCTCAAATATTGCTACTTTTCTATTTTAAGAAACTTTATTTTATATTGACAAGAAATGTAACCAGATACACAGATGCAGTGGATTAGTATAGAAGTCTGTTATTCAGAAATCATAAATTTCAAATAGTTTTAATGAAAGTCAAGTGGAGTGAAGTGAAAAAGTTATAAGGAAGCCTTTGCTGGTTTTGGATAGATTTGTGTAGAGGGTAAGCAAACGAGTTCTTTTACATTTTCGATTTAAAAGTATGATAACAGAATTTGCTATCGTTATATACATATGTATATCATATATTTGTAGAGTGGCTTATGCTTGATATAAGTTTTTGATTAAATACTGCTAACAACAATAAAATAAAATATTAAAACAAGTTATATTGACTTCTTCTATCGAATATCAATTAGTCCTAAAAAATCCCTAAAGATAATTAAGCCCATAACTAAAAAGATAGAAACTTTAATCGAGAAACATTAAAATGTAAATTATTTTAAGGAATTACTTTTTGGTTAAAAGAAAATGCAAGGTCATTTATAACACTATCCTCAGGATTTCATTTTTCATAAATCATAATGTCGGAAGGATTTGTAGATTGGGTAAAATATGATGTTAAATTTATATACGAGTGAAATTATGGGAGTGAATTTCGCTTTATGAATCAAAACAACATTTTTCCTTTCTTGAAACGTTTATTATTGGTCTTAAAGCTTTTAAGTATAAATTAAAAAACTAATTTTATTTTATCCTATCATAATGTATTTATAAATATATGTTGTTAAGCTAAATCTATTTTGCTTTTTAGTTTTTTTGGCTTTTCAACCAGAGTTTGCTGAGCCAATCCTCAATGTATCAGTTGCTGCGGGACGTGATGCCATATTTACGTGCAATGTGAAATATTTAGGTGGATATAGAGTAAGTTACATTTTTACATTGTGCTAAGCTAGTGGTTTAGTGTCTCCAATAAATCCCTTAAAAAAATGGAGATATCCGAATTCAAAGCCATAAAGATTGTGATATGTCATTTAAGGGAATAAAATATACATATTTATGGGAAGTTAAGAATTTGCTATTAGCTATATTTTGTTTGTATTATTTTTTGTTTCAAAAGATTAGACTAAAAAAAGAATTAATAAAAACGACTAAAGACTAATGAAAGACTAAAATCAAAAGACTAAAGAATTAATAAAAAGTCAAAACCAATTGAACTAAATAATATTATGTCTAAGCTATTAAACAAACTAATCTAACTTACCTTAACATATTATTAATATAGCAAAACCACTCCGTTTTTATTTTATGTTCATTGGCTGGAAGACTATTTTTAAATAAAAAGTAAGACTGTGAAAGTCAATTATTGTCAACAATTTGTATTGATGGCACAGGGTAAGCATAAGCGATAAGAAAAATGTAATATTAATAGTTGGCTTTCTTTTCTAAAAATTTTCATTTAACTTTGGGGTATTAGCCATTTGTATTAGCCGTTTCACGGCAAAACTTTAACTTTTGTGTAAGAGCTATGTTAAGATCCTGCCATATTAATCATAAATTTCAAAAGTTTTATTTCCAGGATGTAGATGGATGCAGATACTCAAATTAATTATTTAACCAAAAACAATAAAAGCATTACAATGTATATGTAATATAATAATTATTCTCAAAACTTTCAACATTTTGTATTTTTGAATTACTTTTCAGAGAATTTTGCCACAGATTTCCCACAATATGTGGATTCCTCAATCATAAATAGACTGTATAATAATTTATCAATGAGTTAATCAATTTAGTAAAACTTAAAGTGAAAAAACTTACACATTACCACATGCTTGCAGTTATCCAATCTTTCAGTTAATATAAGTCGGGGCGCTAGAACCTTTGTTGGTGAGTGTTGGGGCAGCCAAATAGCTGTGTTGGATATTCTACCTCTGTCACTAGCTTTTGTAAGCTTTCGATGGAAGTAAAGTAGTTTACTATACTTGATTACAAAACCAATGTATCTTCAATATCTACATTATATACTCAAACGCTAAATAAATTTTATTTTCATTAATCAAAAGAATAGATAAGTAAATAAATAAGTATGTATATTATTATACTAAATCAAAATTCGTTCCTTGATATTCGTTACAACATGATTTATATTTATGGGTATTATGAGTTTTAACAACTATTCTCCATTATAAGGCACCATCAGATAACTGCAAATAAGAATAGATGAAATTGCTAATGACGTCGAAATAACATTATGTGTCATTACTTGAAGAATTGCAAGTTTTCCACTCAACTCGATGAATCAATTTTACCGAACAATGAAGCACTACTCTTATCATACGTACAATTCATAAAAGAAGAAGAAGACATTTGTCAAGAATTATTATTTGCTTAAAAAATGAAAACTTATACAAAGGAAGAATCCATATTTAGCACCATGAACAAGTTTTTTGAAGAGAAAGAGATTCCTTTTCATAATATTCTGTCTGTTGCTACTAATGGCGCTCCAGCAATTACAGGTTGTCATAATGATTTCATAGCGTTTTTGAAACAAAAGCTACCAAATATACTCACCGTTATTCACCGTCAGTATTTGATGGCAAAAAATATAAATGAACGTCTACATACGTCACTTCAAATCGTCATAGAAGCAGTTAATAAGATAAGAAGAAATTCATTGAATCACTGACTTTTGGCCAGCTCTGTAGGAAAACGATGCAGATTACAATCGCTTGCTCCTACACATAAAAGCTCGTTGCCTCTCGAAAGGTACTTGTATGAATCGATTTTACGTCTATTTGATTCAGTACTCATCCACTAAATTCAAGAATATTTTCTGCTTTATGTAAAGGAATGGGAAGTGATCATAAATAACTTCTTTTACATTACGAAGTGCGTTTGGCTATCAAGAGGAAACGTTTTAAAATGATTTATCGAATTGAAGAAAGAGGTTTCAATATTTTGAGAACAACATCCTCAAATGTCAAGCGATGTAATATTTCAATTTAAGGGGTTAATTGTTGAACTTAATATTTCATTATTGAAATATTATAAAACCAACCAATAATATACAAGTAAACTTATTTTATTGTACTCATGCGCAAAAATAATAACAGTGGCACAAAAATTTTGACCAAAACTTTAGATGAGCCATAAAATGGAAAATACCAAAAATTCAAAAAGAACATTATGGTTACCATTTTAAATTGCAGTCAAGTTGTATCATTATAACTTCATTTTGACATCGCAAATTTTCTGTAAATATAGTTAATAGTATTAGTTTTACACTTTAATATTGGGTCACTATGGAGACTGCTGCCTCCCCTTATTCATAATATTTTTAAAATAAAATTATTCACACATTCGATTCGAGCAAGTACAATTACTTCAAATATTATATTAAGATATTATGGCTATTATTATAAAGCAAAAATACTGCTAAGTCCTTGAATACCAAATTAAGAAAAGTTGATTCAAGCGTTCTAATACCAACCAACTAGGTGTGTAGCAATAATATTCAAAATATTTATTAGTTTAATGCTAGCTCACTGACAATTTTATACAGCTATTAATTAAGCAAAATATCACGTTCAGAAAATTAATAAAAACTAATAATCTTAAGTTAAACCAAAAGAAATGAATTAAAATTACTTAAAACCTACTAATTTTTAGTTTTAACATTAAATTAAACATTCAAAAAAATCTGTAAAAACTTTCTTCCAGGTTGGATGGCTTAAGGCTGACACCAAAGCTATTCAGGCAATCCATGAACATGTTATAACCCACAATCCTCGTGTTAGTGTTACACATTCCGACCAAAATACATGGAATCTTCACATCAAATCTGTAACTGAAGACGACCGTGGTGGCTACATGTGTCAACTTAATACGGATCCAATGAAGAGTCAGGTAAATTTTCAAGTCTCATTAGAATCGGTTTTCACAAAGTATATATAATATTATCACACTTTTATGTTCTTCAGCTTCTATAGAAGAATAAGCTTCTATTCAAGTAAAAAGAAAAAACAAAATGCAGTAATTTGGAAGTTTTTCAAAGCATTTCTTCTGATGGTGCCATGAATATAAGTATATACATATATATATGTTATATGTATGAGAAACTTCAACAAAATTTAGTAATACCAAAGTTTTTTGTTCTAAATGAAAGTTGAGTCATCTCAAATTAAGGGAGTTTTCAAAGTTAGCTAAATATATATAGTATCCAATGACAGACATTTGTTCTGTATTGGCTCTGTGTGTAGTCATTTTACACTTTCACGGTTCAAAGAATAAACAGATATTCAACCTGCTACACAAAGAAGTTGCAGTAAACTTTATTTCAAGGATTTAATTTTGTGTAGTTAGTATTTTTGAAAAATGAGGATTTGGTTAGCTCAAAATTGTAAGCCTTCTCCTGTCTTGCCTAAATGGTTTCTTTCTTTGCAAAATCAACCGGGTACTCTTAATTCTGTATGGTAAAATCTACTAGATACCTTCTGATACCAAATCTTGAGAGTTTTGTATGGATTGTGAGAGATAACATATTGCATTGTTTTCAGCTCACAAGTAATTTTGTCAGAAACATAGAATATGTAATTATCATCCTATAGTAGTTGAAAGGACACAGCATTTAGATATGATAATCTAGATAAATTTCGAAAATTAAATGAATATATGATATACATATAAACCTAGGAACACGTTGATATATTTTGATTAAATTTTCTACTAAATTTTTAATTTTGATAATTATCTTTGAAGTTTACTTAAGGTAAATTTAGTAATGCTAGTCATAATAGGAATTTAGGATTGTAGAGTAAAATATGAGTAATTTGTGGGTATAATTCTACAGATATTGGATATAATAGCTTTACTCTTAATCTCCTTGTGATTTTTGGTAATAAGTATCAAAAAAATTTGAAGTTTGAAGTCATTTTAATTATTTGTTATCGAGCCACAGACCTTTTTAAGAAAATTAAAACTGTTAAGCAGAAAGTTAAATTTTGGGCTATAAAAACTAAAATTTTTGAAAAAACATGGAACTTTGATGAGCCATTAGTTCCCAAAAGTATAAGTCTAGTACTCTGCGAATAAATTCTTCTCTTGTTGAAAGATTTAAGGCCATCATTTGCAAAGTTTCTTGTACAACGATCGAAACATTTAAAAAATAACAATTTTTTTAATTAAAGAACTCCCCCACTTCTTCCGAGATCTTGTGTTAGGGTGTATTTTGCTTTATGATACAGTTGGTCATTATTATTGAACCATTTTCAGCATTTTTCCCATTGTTTTCTTCTAGTATTTTAAAATTTTCAAAATTGAAATCACTAGCCAAATATTACCTGCAAGTTCATTATCATAATCCAAAAACTAATACTAATTGTTTTGAAGATTGAGACTATTTAAAAATTATGTGAGCCAGCAAATATGTGGCCATTTATATGTCAGGCCAAAGAGTTATTAGGCGATCCATTTAGTATTCGAAAATACTAAATTCGCATTAAATAAAAAAATAATTGAAATAAATAAAAACTATCATCAGAATATATCAGTTTTCCCGATCATACCTGAATATACCTTCTTAACCTGTCGAAGCAAAGGTACTATGGCTTATGGTTTTGTGTTGGCTTTTCTTTAATAAACAAGATTCCAACCATCACGACCAAACTAATTTTTAAGCTTATGCATAAACTATCAAAGGACTTTTTTGTCTCGTTATTTATTTTTCAAAAATATTCGTTATCATTATGAAAACAAAGCATCGTCTAATAATATCAAGATATTATAGCAATAATTTTATTCTGTTCTTCTTACAATCCTAAGGTGGTGTCAATTTGATTTTACAATATTAAAAGCTTGGTAGCTCATTAGATTTTCCATCTTTCAAAGTTCAATTAAATGTAAAGTTATAAATAACAAACCCTTCACAAAATTTAGATGAGCACATTTAAAAGTTTTTATTTGGAACAAAAAATGTTAAAAAGGTCTTATAGGAGACTACACTATAACAACCTTTTAGCATTAAGTAATTTTCTTCAAATTAAATAAATAAATGTATACACACATATTTGTAGTAAAAATGAACATAAATAGTGTTGAATTTAGTATAGAAATAAAAGAGATATCATTTTTACACAAGGCTATAAACTGTTTTCTTTATTATTATTTTTTTATTTCATTTCAGATTGGTTACTTGGACGTGGTCATCCCACCGGATTTCATTGCCGAAGACACATCATCAGATGTTATAGTTCCTGAAGGTAGCTCAGTTAAATTAACTTGCAGGTATGTTAGAATAATAATTTAACGCTATACATATCCCCATTCAAATATACGACAAAAACCAAAGAGATATAATATCCGCAGCGCATAGGATCATTGAACAAATGTATGGCACCTCATACACCAATTAAATATAAAAGAATTTTCTAGAATTTTTATAAGAAAATTGTATTTTGGTTTGTTTTACTTCTTGGTAGCAAAAAGTAAGTAATGACCTCAACTGTTCCGTTCAGACCTATTGCCTAGACGAATAAATTAAAGCCACAAAATAGTCGTGATAAAAGAAGTTTCTTTTGTACTTTATTGAATGAGCTATAACCTCATTGTTCATTCTTTAACGACGAGATTCTTTTTATTTGGTAATACAAACATCAACGGTATATTGCTTGTTCAATATTCATTCTAATCCCATTAATTTTATTCCGAGTCCATGTCATATATGAAAGAATAGAACTTCTTCAATTAATTATGTTTGTGAAACACTTGATAGTTTAATTGAATTTTAATAGTTTCGACGAACAGAAGTATGTAGATCCATTTTATTTAATTTTAAATGAAAAACAATAGTTCAACACGTGCAATTTTTAAATAAAATTTTAAAGTTATATAGTTTAGTTTTAATTGGTTCAAAGGCAGGATAATTTGTTTTAGTAATTGAAATTATTTCTTGAAATTATTATCGCTATGGGTGTATTAAGCTTTCAATTAGTTTCTATGTAAAAATATTTAGTAATTATTTACTTGAAGAGATGCTTTCACGTTTCAATATTTAATATAATTTAACAGCCTAAAAAAGGTTAAATGTAATTTTTAAAATAACACAAAAGGTTGGATTTACGAAAATGAATTCTCTTATACAGAGAGAACAACTACAATTTCCATGACAATCGCAATTTATGCGAAGCACAACAAAGAAGTTGCTCATACGAACTGTATGAGTAAAAAGCTTTAACACTCAAACTCACACAAACTCTTGCATTTGGTTAAGTGTCGATGTAAATTGGAAGCCTTCCAAAAAATTAGTGGGAGAAAGTTTTCATTCCATAAAAACAAACCAGAAGGCAATCAACAGGTAGTCTTATAGTTTATGCTGAGTTAAATAAACATTTATTCACTGCAATTTCTTCATAATTTATTTATAATTACAATGTAAATAAAAATTGGACCATCATCAACACATAAGAAAAAACTTCGATAATATCTGGGGTTATAACAAAAAATAAATGAGATATCTAATACCCTTTCTTAACAGGCGGATGTACAAACTTTCTGACTACACAGAAAGCCACTAAAAGAAAAATTAAAAAGTTTCAGATCATTGAGTGAAGACGTCCGATCACCTGTAACGCCGCCAATTTTTATTTGATTTGTAAAAGTAATATTTTGTTAAAAAGAACAAAAAGTTTTAACATTTTAACAATAAAAAATGTGTGTAGATTTAATGATAGGTTTATAAGCCCATTATTAAAGACGAGCTAAAAAACAGGTTTTTTGGCAAAATATCAAAAGCCATTCTTTCAACAAAAAACTGGTTTTCATTTTCGAATTCAGCGACCTCAAACTAGTTTTAGAAGCACTTTTTTTAAGGCCCACGAAACTAACCCAAAATTTGTCGACTAGTGTATTCTAAGTTCGTACTGAATTGATACACAAAGGTTTAGATAAGTCACGATTCAACACTACCAATATCAATTCAGTACTAAAATTACAAACTTTTTAATACATTCAGTATGAAATCATCATCAAACATTTCGACTAGGGTAAGCTTTACAAAATCACAGGTTTTTTTTAGTTATTTGCCTTAAACAATTCTAAAATAGCAAAAAGCAAAGATAGCAATAATTTTTGATGGGCCATAATTTGAAGTTTAAAAAAATCAAAATTAAAAAACACATTGTGGTAGCCATATTATATCGTTTCAAACTTACATAATTGCTTTAAGTCTAATAAGGCTTGCTGATTAAAATATTCTTACCCAATATTTGATATAAGGAGTTCTCATATCAAAAGACGGGGTTAATATTGCTCTAATATACAAATTTCAAATTTTCAACTACATAATTAAAATAACGGGCTTTCAAAAATTAAGCCATTAGTGACTTCAGGGACAAAAATATTTTCTGCTGCTGTGTAATTAGTGCTCAAATCAATTCCTATTCCTCAAATCCAATCAACCATTCCAAAAAATCCTACCAAAAAACTCCTTCCAAAAAATTAGAGCTAACTTTCATGTTCCAGAGAAATGACAGCCCCCCGTTAAAAAATTCAAACACAAGTATACCTTTTGAATCACCCAAAACTTCCTATTTAAGCTTTTTCCAAAAATATAATAAAATTTTTCAGAGCTCGGGGCTATCCTGAACCAATTGTTACATGGCGCCGTGAGGATGCTGGTGAAATAGTACTCAAGGACAACATTGGCACTAAAAATTTCGGTAAAACTAAAAAATTTAAATTTAAGAAATTAACTCAATATCTGTATATAATTTTTTATTCCATTTTTGTTTGCAAACAGTGACATCTTATCGAGGTGAAGCTCTGAAGTTAACAAAGATATCACGCAGTGAGATGGGCTCATATCTTTGCATAGCATCAAACGGCATTCCTCCTAGCGTTTCAAAACGCATCTCACTAAGCATTCACTGTAAGTTAAAAATTTTATTTAAATTTTCAGTCCACCCAATGTATAATTACTCACTGACAGCCCACAAGATAAATAGCATACTGAGAAGGAAAACTAAGGTCATACGATCTCACAAAGGTTTTTTATTGAGGTTTAAATTGGATGATTTCAGGAAGAAACTGTGTTTTTCCCTGTTATATTAGTTATTTTGATCCTTATTTGGTTAGATATGGTGGGAGTTTTTATGTCACAGCCCAATTGTTTCGTTGACTAAATTAAATGAATTTCAGCTTTTGTTCAAAAGACAAAAAAAGTGTTGGATGAAAAATATTTTGGGAAAATGATAAAATCATTGCATACATTCAGACCTGTGAGAGGGGGGCAATGTTTTCAGCCTCATTTAAAACCAGTACCAGCAACTTTTCTAAGACATTATCATTGTCTAGCTTATATACCAACTTTCAAGTATATTACACCTCTAATATACGCTTAAAAGCCTATAAAAGAAAACTCTGCTTGCTTACTTTAAAGTGGAGACATAAGATCATCAACAACTTCTAGTTGAAAAAAAATAATGTTACTTCAAATTCAAGCAAAAATAAATTCTAACCTAAAAAGCTCTTTTCGGTCAACATTCAATAGTCAAATAATTGTATGAGCGATGATGACGCATTACACCCAAGATATACGTTCAGGTCACACCTCAACGTATATCAACGAAAATATTCATAATAATATAATTGAAGGCGAGTAAGATGGCTGAAACTTAACGTAAATTTATAAAACTGAACGTATTTACAATATTTCACTTCAAAATTTCTGCAAAAAGAACTTTGTACCAGGTTGGTGCCATGTTTGCTAAGGTTAACCGGACTTGACCGAAATACTATTTCAACCTTGAAATTTTCGTTTTATTTAAAACACCTGAACAGTAAACAACAAGTAAACAATAGTTAAAACAATGGATGAGTTAAACAACCCTTAAAGAAGGCAAAAACAATTTTAACAGCACATAAAGTTATAGCAGTGTTTAGTTGTTACTTCTTTGCCTTCAATAGTTGTTATAAAAAGGGTACCAGAAAAAATCTTTCCGACTTTCGACCACACAAGTTTAAGTTGAAACTATGCAAAATATGAAAATTTAATAATTTTAATGATTTAATTTTGACTATATTTATTTTAAAATTTTTAGAAAAGTGAAAGGAACCTTCAAACTTAAAACTATTGTTTTATTTTTAAAAAACAAAATTTAATTAATATCATTGTAAATGTTAATATTTTACTTTTCTGTAAAATAATTCTCAAACCAGAACCTTAGAAGTCTAGCTACAACTCTTTAATGGTAGTTTATTTATGTTATATGCATAGTCACTTCATTTATCCGTTTAATAGAATATATTAAGTAATAAAAAGGTTTTTTTCTATTTTGCACATTTATTGCTTCAATGGAGTAATGAGGGGTAAATGCTACGTACTGCCGGAATTAATTAGTGAGCCTGTAACAAACTAAAACATTTAAAAGGGCTGTAGAAAGCGTGAAATGTTTATTCAACACCCAAGAGGATAACGTATAAAACAGGATTTCTCTTGCCACTCATTCCGGTGTTTAGTTAGATATATTCTGAAGTTTTGAAGAAATTGTGTGTGCTTAGAGGATGTAAAAATACATTGTTATTGAAAAATAAGCATAAGGCAATTGAAATTAATTTGTGGTTAATTACTTGCAATTTCAGTAAATATTTTCAGGTAAATTACAAAACAAATTTTTGATATAGGTATTGATTATCAAAAGCATATACTATATTTCTCTACTCATGAGAAAATAACATATGTTACTCAAAAATATATGTATTTAAATAATAAATTATAAGGTCTTTCAATTCTCTCAGCATTTGTTGGCAACAAACAAAATTTTCTATATTTCCTCTGACTCTTAAGCATGGAAATTATTGTGCATTGGCTTGAAAATATCTGCCGTCTGATCTAGCCGAGAAGTTTTTAAATAAAAATCAGTTTCCTTAGCAATAAAACCTTTTCCCGTAGCCTCATTGTGCGTATTGTCTATATCTGCTTTTTTCCGGCTTCACAAAATAGTTCCAGAAACTATCATGCATTCCAATCTTTTTCTTACGAAGTGGAGAACAATCATCATCGGTGCTAGATATATCACAACTAATTTTCAAAGTTTCTATAATAACTTTTTATATGGTTCTTCTCGCTTAAGCTAATCCAAGAAAACTATTTTCTAGTCGCGGATCAAAAAAAGGAACAGCCTGATATTTGTCTTTACAATCAAAATCATATCGTTTTTGAAACTCAGTAAAATTCTCATAATATATAAATATGGTGCTCTATTCTGTTCCAATTTATACCTTTCCCAGGTATATCAACAACGTGACAACATGTGGAATTACTTCAGAGATGCAGGAAAAACCTGAATTATTATTAAGTTATTTTAGGGTTATCTATTTATCTCTTTAAATTATATGAGTAGT
This sequence comes from Acrocera orbiculus, assembly GCA_947359355.1. NCBI lineage: Eukaryota > Metazoa > Arthropoda > Insecta > Diptera > Acroceridae > Acrocera > Acrocera orbiculus. The sequence continues at coordinate 25,117,834 of OX375757.1, forward strand.
TTGATGCATTGCTTTGAGGTCTGTGGTCTGTTATTTACAGAGTGACATTTCGTTTTTGTTTATATAACCACGCCATTTAATAATACAAAGAGTTTCAGCCTGAGCTAACGTCTTGACCTAGTTGGTAGTTTGAAAAATTAAGTTCTTGGCGAATAGATTTGAGCTCAATAGATAAAGCTCAACAGCTCGTTGCATTGAAGGTATAAAACACCTTGTAGAAATTGCTTTCCAGATCCTGGCTTCAATTTTTGTGTAAATTTTTTATATATCATAATTTACTCGCTTTAGAAGTGCGAAATGGTCTCTAAATTGAGACACCACCTTTGCCACATGAGTCTTTAAAAGCCGATTCGTTCGATGTAGAAAAGCATTAGTTAACGTAACGTAGTGCTTATCATGCGTGCGATTAAGATGGTTTTTTAGGGTATTAGTAGCTGTCAAATATGAAACAATTAAGTACAATAACAAAATTGACTAGATTCACTCACATATTTTGCTTAAACTTTAAATGGCTTATTAGTAAGTACTAAAGTACTGAATTATTGAGTTGTAAATTTAAATAAATATGGACTTAATAACTCCAGCATTGTACATATCCTACTTCTATGGTTTCTGGAACAGAAATGCTAGTGCAACAGCTCAGCACTATCAAGAGGTACTCAAAAAGAAGATCATCAATATATAACATATTTTCAAGTGTTTATAATAGAACTTTAGATTGTGGGATTAATTTTCCATTATTTAGTCATCCTGTACTAGAAAGCTTAGTATTAAAGCTTGGCATCGATGTTACTGACCAAATGGCATGTAAATATAGTATCAAATTAGTCTCCAAAAAAAAGTGGTTTTATACTACCAGAATTCTTTATAAAATTAAATGAAGAAGTACTCATCCAGGATCTATCAACAGGAATTCCATTAATTTATCATGCACATAGGCCTCGCATGAAACAAACCATAAGCACAACACACAACTATACTGTTGAATCAGAACAAATTCAGATTGGATACCTCCATACAAAAGTTTGAAAAGATAGACGCTCAGAAAGCGACACAAAATACGAATGGCTGGACCACAACTAGAGCTTCAAATAAATTATAGATTAAGCAAAATGTTGCATAAAATTTCTTAAATTTTTGTTTAATTTTAATTTAATTTAAATTTTTTCTTGCTTTTGTTTTCTTTTTTCATTAGTTTGTTAATGCAGTTCTGTCGGCAAAAATTAGGTTTAAGGTTAAACTCCAGAAAACCAACCTAAAATTAAATGAATTTTTCTTTGTTTTTTTTTGCAAGCGATCTCTATTCTTTTTTAAATTTTTTTGTTTAGATTTTGTAAAGAAAAATAGTAATTTGGTTTTTTTTATAAAAACTAATATTTCAAAAATGATCAATTGTTTTTTCAAAATGTTGTTAGTAAACAATTTTTCAATGATCAGACTACCGAGTTGCTTTTGCTATACCATGCCATTATTGTATAAACACACGACAGTGTAAATTATATCAAAAAAGGAGTTTTTTTTTCTTCTAGATGAAAAACTAGTTACGAGAATATTTAGAAATCTGAATATGAGATTTCAAGGGAAAAACCACAAGAAGCTGATATCCCAGCATGTAATATACCAAGTTCAAGTATTACACGTAAATGGAGTTAAATATTGTAATAAAAATAAGACCAGGACTATTTGTAATATATGTAAAAAAGTATATGTGTAGAAAAGGTACACAAAGTAAAATATACGTATGGAAAAAATATGTCAAATTCAATACTGCTGCTCCTTTATTTGTATCTGATTCAGAATTGAAATAAAATTTTGAAATGCTATTTAGTTACAGGTTTACGAGTATGTTATAAGTATTCCTTATTATATAATACAAAATATATATATGGTGGATAAGAATTTATTATTATTAAAATATATTACTTTTAACCTGATTAAAATGTTTATTCCTTTTTCAAAACTATATGCGACTAAACTCCACAAATCGTTTTGACTGGTTCGGTAACTATAGGTAATTTAAATTTATTGGTGTACCTAGTGTTATAGGTTCTATTACCTAAAATTTAAATACTTTCTGCATTGACATCTCTGAATTTTCTCATAAACATTACTAAAAGCTTTTTCAACATATAGACAAAATATTGTCCAAAGGTGTGCTTACAATTAAACTCACAAATCATTTTTATTCAAACATTGTTGTGTCTTTTATTTCCGTATAAAATAAATTTAATTAAATCTACAAGTTTTGGTTAACATACTCGATCTCATTTAGAATACACTTTTGAAATTAACTGATGTGACATTGAAGCTTGTACAGTATTAGTATCTTTTCAAAAATATATTTTGATGATTTATCACATTTGTTTTCATAAGAAATGACATCATTTTGATCCCAATATTACCAAGCTGTCTTTCGTTTAATCCTTTCAAGAACTTATTTAGCTTAACTCAATTAGGGTTCTATTATTTTCTGCTTGAATAGTTTCAATACTCAATTATCTGTATATTTTCTATATGATATAGAAAGATCAAAATCATCAAGAATTACATTCAATCTCGAGTAGGATTATGTTTGTATGTCTGATTTCAAGAATGATTCCCAAAAAGAATACAAGCCCAGCAATATCTTCGTCTATATACACGCCCTTATACTTAGTTTGTTTAGACTCTTTTCATGCTTCATCAAAATCAATAGTTTGAAATTTTGAATGACCCATTGAGACTCCCTTCATTAAATGCATATTGTAGTCGATCTAAGTGGTTTTTAGTATAACAAAATTTTCAACAAGAAAAGATTCGCTAATGTCATCTAGTTGCATATACACATAAATATATTTCAATATTTATCTAAAAGGTCCTTTGTATACACGCAATTATAGGCTTTAACTTGAATACAGAGAACTTTCAACATAAAACAAATCCCTAAAATATCTAACTGATTTAATATTATTTATATATGCATACACTACATGTATATACAATATAAAATCTTCAATAGATTCTCCTTGTGTCCTTGCTATGCAGAGTATAGTATGTATGTGAGTATAGTTAACAGTTTCTGATTTATGGTTTCTAGTTCATCCTGTCATCCAAGTACCGAATCAATTAGTTGGGGCACCGCTTGGTACTGATGTCCAGATCGAATGTCACGTAGAGGCTTCACCAAAATCAATTAACTATTGGATTAAGGATACTGGTGAGTATCATAATTAACTTTTCTTCATAAATGTATTAAATAACCAATTAATGATATAAAAGAATATAAAAAATTGTTTCTGTAATTAATAAATTACAAATTTAAATTTAATAATCCTATTAATGATTAATATTAATGGTTTTATTTTATTAAAAGTATTTTATTTATAAAGTTGCTTGCTTTTTCCAAAATCATGACTTTTCTAAATTTATCACTTAAATTATAGATATTATTTTTCAAATTTTTTGATTTTTGGGATATTTTGGAATTTTTTAATTTTATCAGTTATGATACTTTCAACTTTTGATTTAACATTGATTTAGTTTAAATGTTTTGAGTGATTTTTTAAGTTCTAGCATTTGGCGTTTATTTTTGTTTTTTGGTGAAATCAAGGGCTTTTATTTTTATGGTAAAAGAAATTTTATTATTTTTAGAGTATAATGTGAAATTAAACTTATTCTAGAAGTGACAAAAGTTATTTCTTTTAATTTTCAATTTGCCTTCTATGTAATCTCCTTTAGAATCAATCTATCTCTTTTCCAACATTTCAATTTTTGCATTATAAATGAGCTTGGTTTCGCCTCTAAGGTAGTCTTAAGTTTCTACAGTAAGTATTTCATTTGAACTAAATCTTTTACAAGGAGCATCTTCTGCAAAAGTTATCAGCTGCAAGGATATATAGTTAGAAAAAAAGTAGTTAAAACCTGAACTAATTCACTTCTGTGCAAAAAACCATTTGCTTAAAGATTAAAAGTTTTTAAAAGTAATATGAACATTTCCTTAGGACGACATTTTTGTGAAGTTTCAGCTGACGTTCTATTTATCTAGCAACAAAAAACATGAGAACTCCAACATCAGTATTTAAATTATTATTTTTTGTTTAACACATTCTTTTGATTCAAAATAAAGGGCTATGTATTTTAAATTAAAAGAATCAATCAGATATTTTACGAGTACAATTGTAGATTATGCTACGTTATCTAATAGGAATTTGGACAGAAATTTTCTGTATTTTAAATTTAATTTTACAAATATTTATTCATTTTACTACGTGAATATTACGAATTCGTTTTCAGAATTATTGGATGTTGTTATAAACACCCAATAAAAGATCTGTATACCCTACAACGTTTATTAAACTCTAGAAGCTTTTAACAGCTTCCTGTTTGTGCTCCTGACAACTATCAAAAAAATCCAATACTTGACGACTATAAAACTAGGAATCTTAAGCAATATATTAAAATATTTTTAAAATTTTTTAAGCTTTTTATAAAATAATATTTCAAAAATGGGCATCAAATGAATTCTTTTTAATTTTGTATAAAATTTTAATATCTAGGAACTAATACCTCAAAACGAGGTAAAAACAATTCCGTTGGAGTAAAACAAAAAGCTATTAAAATATTTCTGATTAGCTTTCATAGCGTGTCTGCACGGGGCATTCACAGCACCACTATTGTTAGTTAGTGTTTCATTTCTCAAAAGTTTCGCTGTCTTTAAATGTCAAGTAAAGATTTTTTGAATGCAGTATTAAACTTTATTAAAACGATTAAAATATGAATAGAGCAGAAGAATTATCTGAAGAAAATAAGAAAATATTACGTACGATTCATTTAAGGTTGAAAACTCAATATTATGGGAAGTTGAAGTGCCCCTTTAAACTGAAAAAAAGTTCAGAATTTGCTTTCGGTGTAACAGAAATACATTTTATAGTCTAGTGAAAAATTTTCTGCATAGAAAAAAAAACACTAACTGGCGTAAAGCCATACAGCTCGACAAAAAAGTTGAAATAAGTTTGCATGCTTTGGCAACATCTGGAGACTACCAACCTTATTTGGTATTGAGAAAAGCACTGTAGGCCGTACTTTAAAAGAATTTCGTCTAGTTATTGAGGAAGCATATGGAAGTTTTTTTACCCAGCCACACAAGCAAAAATTGAAAAAACGCATTAGATAAATTATTTTTGCCTCAATAATACAATCATCATTATAAAGATATGTTGTTATTTTTGACTAAATTTAATTGCTAAAACCAAATCTTTATATGAACTCATAGTGGGAGAAAATTTAAGAATTGTTCTTGCCATCAACGAAAACAGGCTGAAATCTTGCTACCAAAAGTAGGAAAATTAAAAAAAACTAGTACAAGCTCAAAACTAGGCAGCCTATGGTTGAATATCGAAAGGAAAAAACAAATTGATCCAAGTGAGAAAGAATAAGCCAAAGTTACTAAACCCCCTCGACTTTCTCCAGCTCCATTCTCCATTCTCCAGCTAAGTTGGCGGAACAAGAGGAAGAAATGATTAAGATTTGTCAAATATAAAAACCAAACACTGATTCATTTTCTATTTAATAATTATATGAATTTTAGCATTAAGGTTAAGAGAGTCTAGAATATCAATTTTTCTTAAGATATCAAATGCCCAGCTTTCATGAAATAAGTAACGTCTATTCTTGGTAAATAAAGCTAAATAAATCTCTAAGACAACACAACAAACATATAAGTTCAAGTCAGCCCTTCTATTGTTGTCTGACCCAATAACTTAAGATAATCTTTGGCTCTGCTTAGGTTTCTTAGTAAACATCTAACAGATAATATACTCCTCCTTTTTAATGTTGTGTCAATATACTATGTAAAGCTACCAAACAAAGAGAAATAATGATGTTTCAATCAACAGGTGAAATGATTGTTTCTTCTCACAAATACAATGTCCAGGAGATATCAAAATCCGTCTATGAAACACGAATGATTGTGATTGTACGCAATTTCCAGAAGGATGATGTCGGCTCATATCGTTGTATAGCAAAAAATTCACTTGGTGAAGTTGACAGTAGTATAAGACTTTACGGTAATACAAATATAATATCTTTTATATTTATTTATCTTTATATCTTTAATTTGCTTCTTTTTTTTGTAATTTTATAGAAATTCCTGGAAATAAAAAAACCGCTGCTATACCAAAACTTGGAACTGATAAAAATGATATCAAACAGAATAATATCAAAATAACAATTCGACCGAACGATGAAGATTTATATAGTTCAGCTGAAGATTTTGATGATTCAGATATTCCCATAGTTTATCAAAGGCCCTCAAAATCATCAATAGATGTAAGACCTCATGTTCCGATAATTGATTTTGGTATACCTACTAGAAAATCACAATACTTTATACCAGAAATACGTGGTGGTGTTGATAATGAGCTCACATCGTTGGCTTCTTCAGGAAATTTTTCAATTTTTAGTAATTCGGTTTGGCTAGCTATATCATTATTGATAGTATTTACGAATTCATAGTAGGTAGTTAAATCAAATAATATAACAGCCAAAATGATAAAGCCTTTTTTTGATAATTTTTATTTTTGATGATATCAAACGATGAGTACTCAAATCAATTTTTAAATTTAGTTTAAAAAAAACTTAAGCAATTCTGAAGAGCTTTAGTCTTAGGTATCTGAAACTTCAAAAAAATGAGATTTGAAAAATAAACAACAAAATTCTAAAGACTTAATTTAAAATTAAAGAGCTTATCTTGTCCTTTTGAGTTGAAAAAGAATATTTTTAGACGTTAAATGATATTTGAGTTCTGTATGTTTGCTTACAAAGATGAGCGTTACATATTATATTTAAGAAATTTTACAATATTAATCCATTTGTTTTCTGTTGTTTTAAATTTTTATAACATTGTTACCCTGCATAGCATTTAAGCAGTTACTAATTCCAAACTTTCTTCAAACTTCGAAGAAATTATTAGGGATTGAATTAACAAGGAATAATTTGCTCGCTTGATTCGAAAGCACGTTTAAGCTTTATACTACGACTTCTTACAAGATTTTCACTTGATGTGCAGCTTAAGTATTGAAACTCTCTAGAATAATTTGCTTTTTTCGTTAAAAACAGGTATACATTCTATTTGAAATATTTAACTTTCACAGAACCTTTGCAAATTGGCTTTTTGCAGTATCCTCTTTTTAAAGCAAATTGACAAATATAATACATATTATTTCGCTCGACAGTGAGATTACCATCACTTAATCAATTATTACTTTCATCATGATGTTATTCTATTATTATTATTGTTGTCTCTGGTTTTTGAAGCTTGGTTTCCTGTATATCAACTTCAGTAAAGCTACAACAGAATAGTTTTCAACCAAAAATTAAATAAATTAACAAATTTATAAACATGAGTATAGCTTATGCAAGCCAAATAACTGATTAACTACAAAGTATTCTATGGGAATGTTATATTGATTCCGTGAATTTTGAACATTGAACATTTTGAGCAGTGTTGCAACAAAAGTTGGATTTGCAAACAGATTTTTTTTTTTTTTTAGATTGGTACATGATGCACTGTACAACAAAAAGCATTGAGCTTTTATTTTATAAATTTTTTTATTTCATATACATATATCGAATTCCATTTATTAGAGAATTGATCTTATATTTCTTTTATCCTTTACTTAAGAGCTATTTTCAAATTATTTAACTATTTTCCATATTTTTTCCTAATTCTTAATTTATGTTCTTCGTTGCCATAAATCAATTTTTTTGTTCTTACGATGAGGTATGACTAACTTCTTTTTTCTTTTTAATAGGAGTATTTGAATAGTTTTTATTAGATGTAATTTCAGTTGTTGGTTCATTGATTGATTGATTGCATCCACTATTCGATGATGATAAAAATGTTGCTCTGCAATATTTGATGTATCTCAGCATGTTACATTTTTTTGTGAAAGTCTTAGGGCTTTTGGGCACCTCACTCCCTCTACAGGACTTTCTGAGCGGGAATATTTGCTGTGTCTCAGCATGCTTGCTTTTTTTGTGAAAGTTTTAGGGCATTTTGGGCACCTAACCCTATCTACAGGACTTTCTGAGTGGAAATATTTGCTGTGGCTCAGCATGCTCGTTTTCTTTGCGAAAGTGAATATGTGGAATTCTTCTCACATAGAATTCTTGTAAGACCCAATTCATTGATTTCCTTGAAACTTACGTTATAGTTTTTCAAAAACTAAGAGATCCAATTTTTTTTCAATTGGCTGACGTTCACTTAAAGGGTGCAAAACTATCTCCTAAAACTAGCTTATCTTTTTAAGGTGAATTTTAATAATTTTTCAACAAAGCAAAAAATAAATTATATTCATTAAATACTAAAAACTTTTGTTGTATCTTGAGCTCATCAGAGTTGAATCCCTTAATTTTTATAAACGAAAGTCATTATTTTTTGACTTATTGTGCGTTTTAAAATTATTAGAAATTTGAATAATTTATAATTTATTGATTAAAAAGCTAATAAAAACATAAAGTCGATGTGTTTTTGGATATTTACAAAACACATCACGGCGTGAAGATGTTTTACTTATTTTCGAGATAATGAATAAATCCAATTTATATGAGCATTTTACAATATTTTCATGCAAGTTATTGTCTTTAGTATATGAATGTTACATACACACTTACATATACCACCCCTAGAAACCACCTCGAAAAAGTGTTCTTCTATACCTCGAGTTCTAGTGAAAATTTTAAAATAAAACAAAATTATATTGAAAAATTCAGAACAAAATCATCCCTGGTTAACAAAAGCTCTGATGTATTGTTCTTTCATTTTTTAAACGATTCATTTAATAAATTACAACTTTAAGCTCACTCTTATAAATGTAGTTATTTTATTAGGCAAAAAATTTCAATACACTACGAAACAAATAATTAATATTCTGTTTAAAAACAAGTTAGAGTCAGGTAGCCTGATTATGATTTTATTATAAAACTCAGGGGAAAGCAATATAGCATTACTTTTTAGATACCAGATTTAGTTTCTTTTGATTTAATCTGAATCAGTTTACCTAATTCAAGCTGTCACTCAAAAGACCGTTTTTAGTCAACTTACTTTTTATTTGTGACTTTATTTCTTATATACAAGATTTTGTGTAACTTGATATCTTTATTATTCTAAACTCACATTGGGTTCAATAATATGTATTATCAGCTAATTCCTGTTTGATGAGACTCCTTTATTTTTTTGTAATTCACTTAATTATCTAAAGTCTAAGCATATTCTTTATTATCAAAGCCAAGCCCGACACAATTCAAAACAACAAAAGTATATAATTTTTATTAGGATAACTATACCTTAAAACAAGCTAATAGAAATGTCTACAATAAAGTTTTTATCTAACATGAGAACTTGTCGTCTGACAGCTTATTTTAATACCTTTGAATAAAATAAATTTTCATCGATTTTAAAATTTAGCCTGCGCCTTTAATTATTTATAGTCTAGTAATGCACAATTACAAAATCATGATACAATAATGAAACGTAAAGTATTATTACTCTTATGCTAACAAAAGGAAGATAAATTCTCTAACAAAAAACTGCATCCTGTAGCTAAAACCTCTTTTTTCTTTTTCTTCTTCTTTGTACAACAACTAAGAATATTTGGTGTCAAGTTTATTTGATGGCGGTCTCTACAGGAAGTACACCATTTTATTTCTGCTAAAGTTATTTTAACAAACACCATCCACCTCAAGTCTAATGTAAAATCGTTATTCTACTCCCTATCAATGCAAAATCTATTCACTTTTTTATACCAAATGTATCATAGTTTTACAATTTTTTGCTTATTTCGATCTTTAGTTCAACTGAAGACATAGAAAATTATGTTCGTTTCAAGGTAATTTTTTGTTTTTCCTTAAATGCTAACGAGTTCCTAATGTCTATGAATAAATAATTTTAACCGTATACTTCGCTGCCATATTTTGAGCAGTAAAGATCATTCATTTTTATTGCTATTATTTCAATATTGCAAATATTACTTAATTTGCTATTAAGGGGGTATTCTCATGTGATCACTTCGAAAATTTATTTTTTTTTTTCATATTTCGATAGTAAAACCTATCGAAACTTTCAGACCGAAATTCATAGTAATAAATAAGTAAATAGTCGCCGACGCAACGTAAGCGACTTGTCTTGTCTCTTGAAACTTTAAACGAGTTTTTCTCGAAACATCATTTTCTGAAGCTGTCATGGTTCTAAAAACAAAACCATCCAACCGATTGCTTTGAAATTTATATATGTTCTTCTACTCATGGTCCGTACCAAAATTGATTATTTTCGAAAACATTTTCTTATTTTTTTAAATGATTTTTAACAAAAAAAACAACATTTTCTACATGCCGCCATTTTTTTTTTTTTTTTCAATGGAATTGATTGATTTTGGTAGGGACGATAGCACACACTTACTGAACAATAATCCATTCGAGTTTTTTATTTCGGACAACATGAACAGCCGCTATTACCATGACCAATCTTTTTCAATTAAAAAAAAAATATATAAAAAATGTAAAATAAGAAGAAAAAAAAATTTTTTTATACAGTTTGGGATACAAATAATAATATATAAGAAAATTAAATTGATTGAATTGTATTGTGTTATAAAAACAAATTCCTCAAAAAGAGGTAAAATTTATGAGTTCACATGAGAATACCCCCTTAACTGGTCCATATTTCCCAACAATCAAAAAATTTGGGTTTTAATTTTATTATTTCTTTTTTTAGAGAAATAATTTAAAATAACTTTATTTAAATCGAAGGTATCATGTTTTTTGCATTAGTTTTTAAGGTTTCTCTTTTTTAATGCATTTATTATGCATATAATAGTGCTCAAATGAATGAAGGTGATTAGTATTCAAATAAGGAAACTGAATTCTGAAAATGAAATCAATCTGAAGATTTCATTTAAGATATAAAATTAAGAAAACCATTTATTTAACAAATGAAAGATAAAGATATCTATGTTCTTACAGTGGCTGTCAACAACGTTATAGCCTATTTGTAGAAAAGCTGTAAAATAGAAACCTAAATTATTCAAAAAATGAATCCTAAGATAGTTAATTTTTGAAAAAATGATTTGTATTTTGCTTCTTTGCTGTATAAAATTTGTGGTTTTTGATGGTCAATACTCTCAAAAAATTGTGTATATTTGATTCTATTATTAAATTGGTAAAGTAAAGCAAAAGTATAAACAAAAACAATGAAAATAAAATAAATTCCAGTATAAATCTAAGGAATAATAAATTAATAAAAGGAAAATAATTACAAAAACATTAATATAATATTTTAATATTTTAAAATTTTGTTGTACTCTTGATTTTAGTTCTACTTGAAATTTTTGTTATACTTTTATTTCTTGTTGTACGTCAAATTTTTGTTTCACTTTTGATTTTTGTTGTACTTTACGAACTTATGCGTCTTGCGATTAAAAATCGCATTGGTCTGTTGAAGGCTTTATCTATTGTGATTCTTTCTGTTTCTTTTATTATGTGATCATCAGTAAAGAAAGTTTGACCCTTTCATGGCTATATTTAATTGTGCTCATATAGTTAACACTTTTTTTACGAATCCTTTTTAGAGATATGGTTAAAGAAAATGAATTAAAATATTTTAAAAGCTACAACATTTTGTAAATTTTTTTTATAAAAATCACATTTTGTCTGACAAAATATCATTTTAAATTTTTTTGTTTAAATAAGTTGTAAGCTCAACAAATCTAATAGATGGAATTTTAATTCATAATTTAAACAATATAAAACCAAAAGAACAAAATTTACAGAAAAATCTATTAAAGTAGAATGAACAAAAAAAAAAAATTAAAAAATACCCAGAAAATATTCATTTTTATGATCAAGCTTTCATAATTGGCTATAAATTGGACCATCATTATTGCGGTATGTAAATTTAGGGCACTCCCTTGGTATACAAAGTTAAACATTTTGAATGTAATAAACCGCTTAAAACAGTACCCACAATTGAAGGGCGCAAGTGTTTAAAATTACACAGAGGATATGGAAGCTTAACTACATATTTGGCATATGTGATAAATTACCTTAGCAATGTTATCCACGAATCAGTTACTAAAGTCTCTTATGGGGCTGCTTTAGCTAAAAACTTAACCAATTAATCGAACATAAAAGGTAAATGTATAGAAGTTTGCTTTAAAAATTTGATGCATAATTTGTGACTAGGTTATGATAAATTCAAGTTATAGTAAGATCAATATTTTTAATGGAAGCCATTTTATAATTTCTCATCAATCTATTACAACGATGATGTGATTGGCATACACCTAAAATTTTCTTTTATAATATATGTTTAGTTTATTGAAAAACTGTACTTTTATAATACAAAATTCAAATTTTTCTATTACATAATTCCAAAAAGGCTATTAAGCATTTATTATTTCTATAAATTGAACATATTTAATTATTTTTGAGATATTAGGCAGGTGAAACATTTTAATGTTTAACTTCCAGAGTAATCAAATAATAGATAAAAATATTTTATGTAGGCTAAGTATATCATAGTTTTTGCGACTTTTTGTGTTACAAATATCATATAATTTATACCAAATCGAAAATCAAATTGTTCCCACCAATGTCGTAAACTTGCCCAAGATAAATATCTTCAAGAGTATCAGTTTAATAGTTAAGTATTATCAAAGTACGAGTACATCTTAGAGTTTGTTGTTATTATTTCTGCACGTCTGAACGTTGGTCATGTATTATTGAACTTTAATTATTTAAAGAAGTTCGACATATATTTAATGGGAAAGTTTTGTTATCTATAAAAAGCTCTTATATATTTCTAATTAACTTTATACTACAAAATTATTTGAACTTTCCTCAGAGGGATTGTCATTAAATCTTGCTTTAATCGACTTTTTCTGAACCAATTTTCTGTTGCTTTCAAATATTTCAGTGTCCTCTTTTTGTAGCTTATACTTATGAATAGTTTTTAATTCGTTATTGGTCATTGAAAGCAAGTGTGCGTTTTTAAAGAGTAATAGATGTGCGTTAAAATATTATAATTGACTAATTTTCTTTTAAATTTACTACTGAATTGTATATTTTCTATATTTAAAAAGTCCTTGAAAACTATGTAGTAAAACTTTTTGTTAGCATTGTTGTTATGAATTATAGAAATATAAAAGAAATATATCACATTTATGAAGTTCGTTACCTTTTAAATTTTTAAGCAGTTCAAATTAATTGGTTAGATCCCTGGTCTCATTGTTATAAGTAATATAGAGTAGAATACAAATCTATTTTTTGAAATTTTTCGGGAGATTTGCTTACAAACATCTTGATGGCAATATCAGCAAAATAAAAAGATGTTCCGAGTGTGCCTGGAAGATATAGTGCATCGAGCTTAACAGGTAACTCATGAAGAAATCCCAAATCCAAAATTGACTCACCCATGATTGATAAATATGGATTGGTAAATATCAAACACGAAGCAGAGAATTAGGTTTGGTCACAACATTTATCATTTAAGAAGTAGCTTGGATTTGTTGGATCATTTAATCATCAACTCCACGTGTTTAATGAATCATTTGCATTTTGTTGTCTTAAATAATACGGTGGAAACAAAAAGCTCTTTTATAGTTTTCAGACATAATTTTGATGCTCTAAATCAATATTTTTACCCAGGCATCTTATAAGTCATATCTTCAAGCTTTTGAATTATATATTTATATATTTAAATCTCTTTGAGAAATTGGTTTTTGGAAGTTAAAGAGTTAAAAAATGTGCTTAATAGCTTTCTATTGATAAAGAAACCAAGGAGAATCCTCCAGCAATACCACCACGACAGAACATCTTACGCTCTGACTCAGTTCAAGTAACTAGTTCAACTTCAGCAAGGCATTTAACACATCAAACTCCAATGAATTCTGCTCCTCCACAATTTATGCCAAAACCCCCGCCACCATTCTGTAATTCAAATGGTAATCATTCTCTGCTTTATTAGTATTAATACCGAATAGAAATTGTAAGAAACCATATTAATTTTTCCTTCGTGTAGTGCTTCATTTTACGCAGGATCATACCACTTTACCATTTTTCCTCATCATAAAAGCGTTTTTAAGAACTTTACTAAGCTCTCAAAGGAAATTTGCCTATAATTTCTTATGATATAATTATAATAATAACTAATGTCTATTATACACTATTATGCTCTGAAACTAAAATCGTGCTTTGCAAAATTGTTGTGAAACTTCCTTGACTAAAATAAATTAGTGTAATGAACAGCTTCTCATGTTTTCTTTATCTTTTTGAAGTATAAGCTTTATAATTGGAATGATTTAGCACTTCATTTATGCTTATGAGGTAAAACTATTATTCGGCTTTTTTCAACAATTCTCATGTACTTTCATTTAATTCTACTAGTATTATTATGAAAAATTCTTATAGTTTAAAGAGATATTTTTTTCGCAAGCTACTCAAATTAGTTCATTATTTTCAAAAACATATTTTCGGGATGATTGAGTACTCCGCAAAATTAAAAAAAAGTTGTTTATAGTAAAAATTTTTCAAATGTTTTTGTTTTTATCGAATAAAAACAACAATTTTTCAATGCTGAAAATTGTACAATAACTTCGAGCTTGAATTTAAAATAAATAAAAAAACATAAATACAAACAACAGCAACAATAATAGAATGTAAAAAAATGTTATATAAATAGTTAATAGCATAATTAAAACAAAATAAGAAAACAAAAAAATTGTGACTTATTATTATTAAATATTTAAGTTAATTCTATTAAAAACTTGGTTGCTTTACAACATAAATAATGATATTTATAAACTTAGTAAGAAATTTGTGAGCCTAAAATTTTGAAATTGTAGGAGTTTCATTTTGTACTTTGTGGAAATTGACTGTGTTACAAATGCTAGATTTTTTTCCTTTCTTAGCTTTAAAAGTATAATATTAACATCTTTCAGATGCATCCTGCTGGTGTATTACCATCTTCAAAAAGCAATTGGTGAAATTTCGATTCTCGAATTCGCTATTAAAAAGGCCAAGTATGCCATTTTTGATTGTGTTTTTCAAATAACTCGTGCTTACAAAATATTGAAATGTAATGTTCATTTTTTAAATTAAGCTTCTTAGCACTTAGCTGTCATTCCGGGTTGTATACAAATAATAAATTGATAGCAAAAACCAGTCAAAATTTAAAAAACATACAAAAATTCTGTTTTATTTTTTCAGTTACCATTTTTTTCTATAAAATATATTTAATTATTAGTTTAGCTATAAAGGCTTATTAAAATCTAAGAAAAACAATTAATTTACCAAAAGTTAAAATAATTTATAACATTGCTTAATAAATTTTGCTAATTTATATTTAAATTTATATCTTATTAATTTTATGAAAATATTTTGGAACCTTAGCTGCCAAATATTGAAGCTAGTCAGTATTGTAATATACAAAGCTATAGCCAATACATAATTTTGAAACTATAACTGTTGTAAATATTAGGCCTGTTAATTTTACTATAAAATATAAAAACAACAAATTTAAAAAACATTGAAAAAAAAAATAATTTATGGAATATTTATGTTTTATTTGTTTATTTATCCCTTCAAATAATTGAGCTGTGCCCCTAATTGCAATCCTCTTTACGTTAATCTTATTTTACAAAACAAAATGGTTGAATGATAAATGATTATTTTTATGCTTTTTCTTTTTTAATTTTTCTTGCAAGTCCATACAGATATAATCTTTATATACACATACATACGGAGTTGAGTTTTTGTAAAGAGAAAACATGAAATATCCATTTACCCCTCCTTCATCACAAAAAAATGAGTAAGCAAATAAATCAGTTTTACTTGTGCAAAATTGGACAGAATTTCTGATTCCATAAGTTATAGCAAGGAGACAGACATTTGTTTGTATGCGTATATTCCATATAATACTTTTTCTCTAATTTCCTTAAGTTATAATTTTTTATATTAAAAAGCAATCACAATTGATTAAAATCACAAAAGCAACCAATCGATGTCTTAAACGATAAAGCAAATAATTTAATGCAAAAAACATCGGAGCTAAACAAGGTGAAATTAAAAATTGATTATTACTCGTAAGTCTATGGAATTTAATGGTTTGATAACTGTAAAGGACGCTGTTAAACATTGTGGTCTTTATGGGAGAAGTTTTAGCCTTGAGCACAGTGGGAGTGATTTCTGACCGTGCGAATTATCGATTACATAAACTTGTGTGGCAAATGTCGATCAATCAGCTATATTTGACGGTACCTCAAGAACCTGACTCACTTTGGTTTTTTGGCTAGGGAAACACCAGGTAAGGTGAAAATTCGGAATATTCGGAGTTAATTGTGAGTCTGAAAATATAGTAGACCCAAAGGTGCATTTACCAATACACAGAAAGCAAGCTTTGCTTTGACATTTATTAATCAGCTGGGCGAAAGCCGATAAAGTTTTTTTACTTTATACATTTTATATATTAGTGTTTTTAAAGATAATCAAAATTGTTTTCAATTAATTCTTATTTTTCCTTTAAAAAATTTATACACTTTGGACACTAGGCACAACTTTATGTTACAAATAACTAATACATATGAAAACCTACATGTACACAATTAAATTCAAAACTCAAGAAACGCTGTGAAATACCGTTTCTCGAGTTTTGTCAGTTTTGAGTCAGGTTTTTGAGGCGCCGTCAAATATAGCCCAATCACATATAAATGGGCAAAGTTGTTTTTCGCATGGAGTTGGACAAATTTAGAACGCCGAAAGTAGCTTGAAGTGACTTCCATAAGAACCCAAGTTTTGTAGGGAGTGGGGGGGGGGGGGGGGAAGTACAGTGTAAAAAACACTCCATACAAATTTAAAAAGCCACTATTCGTTTGAAGTCATGCAAATTTATGAAATTGCTTCCATAAGGACCATGAGGTAGCATGTGTGACAAATTATTGTTATACAGCCCAAGACTATCCCAAAATTAGATTTATGAATGTGTTCAACCCAAAGCAGCTTACTTGAATGAAATTGAGCTTTATTATTAACCTCTGCATTGGCAATTAAGAAGCAAAGGATTTAATGTAAGATGAAAGATAAGTTTTCTATGAAAATTTTTTTAAGATTAAATTTCATAACTACAACAAATCAACTTCTTGTTAAATAAATATAGTAGTAAATTATTATCCCTGATTTCATAGTAGTTTGATTTCTGTAAGTATTGCTAATTATGCTTGAAATTTTAAGGTTTAAAATTACCAATAAGTGAATAAACCATAATTAACAGTCTTTTAGCCACAGCAGTAAAACATTTATATAAAATGACGTTTTATCAATCAATTTCAGTTAATTTGAGAATTATTTCTAAAAGTAACCTATGAGTATCCATAGAAATATCTTATTTAATCAATAAAACAAAAAAAATTAAATTAAATTTTTTGTTAAAGTAGCTACAAGTATATTTGACAGAATTAAAATAATTTCTATTGAACTTCGGTTAGTTATCATTCTGAAAAGTGGAATATGGTAAGTTACTTAAAATGTCATTTTGTAAAATATTATAAATCGATGGCTAAAAATTGAAATTTCATTTTTTTTATATATTTCCTTATACACATTTTTGGAAAATTGTCAAGACTGTGAATGCATCTTGCTAGCATTTTATACTTTTTAAATAAATATAGTGACGTGTTATACAACCATCAAACAGCTGTTGCAATTTGTTACTATAAAGCCCAAGGCTTTCGTCGAATACTAAAACCGAAATGTTTGGATGGATTGTATGCTTTGGGTAATTTGTCATACGTGAGATCTGGAATTGACACTTCCATTTAATGCATATGAAAACTTTATTGTCAAATGATTGAGCTCTTCGATTTATTATGCAAAATATGGATTATATAGTTTCATTCTAATAGATTTATAAAATTTTACCGAAATGCTTTTATTTATCACAAATTTTTCACATATTCAAAAAATTAAGTTTATTTAATTTTGAAAACTTCATCTGTCTGGTGAAGATTAATTAATTATAAACATTTTGAAACTTTTTCTTCAGAAAAGATATCATAAAATTGATTAATCTGGATAAATTTTATTTTTGCAATGATACTTTTAACTGATTTCTGAGATGGGATTCTGCCATACATTATATGACAAAATTTGACTTTTTCATTCTCACGTTGAATTGTCACCGAGATAGAATCCTACTTTTGATAGCATTAGTCACCAATGTTTTAGTCGCAACTATTAATCATTCCAAGCTATCCTAATGAAGATATTAGAAAGTTATCCAGACAAACAACTTTGCCTGATATAAGCCATTCTTTTAATGAAACAGATTAAATTTATTTAATGTTTACATATCTATTATATTATAAATATGTTTTAATTTAACTTTAAATAAAAGTTTCTTAATCTTTTGAATAATTTACTCTAATACCATATTAGGTAGGTACATGAATAGGAAGTATTTCTGTTTATAACACTATTTAATCTTTTGGGTGGTGACAAACGAGTGGTCATGACGGTGACAGCTTTTCGATTTGCTGACACATGAGAATGCATTAGTCAAATTGCATGAAGTGCACATATAGAGTCATTAATTTGTGCGTGTATTATTTTCATTGTTTTAAGGCACTGTACTTTTTGAAGAGATCTTGTTTTTATTTTCTATAAAATTTAAAACATAAATAAAAACAATTATAACTTATTTTACTTAAATTACCTTTAATATAACCTCAATTTTAAATTTTGAACAATGACAGATGTAAAATGTCAAAACAACATTTGTATGTATGTATTATCAAAGCCACGGTGGGTTCAAATTACGAAGCAAAATACCTGGAGATCCAACCTTCAGTTGTAAATTATGCAGCGGCATGCCTGACAAATCTAGTGGGTTTAAGAACTCTGCTGGATAATTCACAGCTTCGGTGGCATCCCAAACTGTATCAATAGATTTGTCCCCTGGCAATAAATGTTGTGTTTTGAGATTTAATTCGTTGACGTCCACATTTTTTGCTGCTAAAATTGCTCTTTCTGCCATATATCTACATATGATATTTCATCAAAATCGGTCAAGCCGTTTCGGAGGAGTAATGGTAACAATAGCTGTGACATCCAATATATATATTTTGCTATTAAAAAATAGGGGTTGATGGTGGAAGGGTGAAATTTTAGAGTTGTATGTATTTTTTAATGCCACATCATATAAAAATAAAAATTGTGGCAAAAAATAAAAAATAAAATTTGGGGTGGACCACCCTTATCACTTAGGGGTGCAAAAAATAGCCAACAACACAAAAAGTGGGGGTCTAAATTTTTTCGTTTCCGAGTTACAGGCATTTAAATTTTTCGTGCTCAATTTTTAACCCCATGCACTCATTCGCTTATAACTTTTGTAATCATAATTTTAAAAAAAATATTTTTGAAGAGCCTACAATAGTATCTTCTGAAAAAAAAAATTATTATAAAATAATAATTATTTTTGGAGTAAAATAATTATCAGTACTACAGTTGGTAAAAAACCATGCCATTTTTTGAGGTCTTTTGCTTTTTTCTCCTAAAAACACCTTTATAATTTGCTTCTTTTATTTTATTTTCTTTAACTACAAATGTTTTCCAATAAAAAGTTGGTACATTTTAATGGCCTAACTGTTTTCCATAGTGCAATAAAAATCTTACAAAGTGAGCCTTTCCCGATAACTTAATAAGAATTTTCTTTATTTTTTACCTAGAAAAAAGTCGAAAGGGGTCTGGATCTGGAGATCTTTGTGGCCAAACTACAGCTTTACCTTCACCTATCCATTGATGAAAGTGTTTGTCAATATACTGAAGAAATGAGGCTAAAATGAACCGGAAAACCGTGTAACCGGAGACTTGTTGGAATCGTCGGCTCTTCTAATAAATCTACAAAATTATTTTGAAGAAATTTTAAAAAATTTAATGAATTCATAACCTGAGATAGTTAAAAAAACTAATCAGTTGGTCATCTATCATAGCTGCCCGTACATTGATGGAAAATTGGTGCTAAAAGTTTGAAGGCCGAATAGCATGTGGGTTTTCTCTAGCCCATTTATGTAAAAGAAGCCTCATCCATCCTGATTGCTTTTTTGAACTACCTCAGGTTATGAATTCATCAAATTTTGCAAAATTTCCTCAAAATAATTTTGTAGATTTATTAGGGAAAAAATAAAGAAAATTCTTATTAAGTTATCGGGAAAGGCTCAATTTGATCGATTTTTATTGCACTATAGAAAGCAGCTAGGCCAAGACAATGTACAACCTTTTTATTAGAATACATTTATAGTTTAATAAAATAAAATAAAAAACAAAAATTATTAGGGTGTTTTTTTAAGAAAAATGAAAAAACGTCAAAAAATGCCCGAGATTTTTACAAACGGTTCTACTTAAGAATTTTTTTCTCCACCATTTGTTAATATTTTTAAGTTTTTTTTTTAAATAATAAAACAATATTGTAAGCTATAAAAAAATATTTTTTTCTTACTCATTATCGCATAGATTCAAAAGTTATAAGTGATAGAGTGCGTGAGGGTAAAAACGAAGCCTGAAAAATTCAAAAGGCTCGAAAACGAAAAAAGTTAGACCCCCACTTTTTGTGTTCATCTACTTTCTGCCCTAAGCGTTTGTACCATCAATCTCGAAACACCCTGTATATATATATATATATATATATTTATATATATGACTTCCATGTCATTAGCAGTAAGAATGATTTCATACCAAGTTACTGAACAGCTTTTTATTACATTCAAAAAACCTGTGAGAGAATATATCGACAGTCTTAAATTAATAAAAGATGACCCAAGAATATGAGAGTTGAAAAATAACATAAAACTTCATACTAATATGGATTACAAAATTTTTTTATAGTCTATATATATGTACATATGTATATATAGAGTCTTCATACAAAAAGTAATTAGAACAAAAATTTAAAATGATACATTTAGGGAAATACTGGAAGTTTGAGCTTAGAACAGGATTCTTTTTATGTCTGGGAAACAAATAAGTTACGATGTTATAACACAAAAATTTTTTAATCCTGTTTTAGCAGAGTAACATTCAACATTCAACCATTCAACCAGCCTTTCCAATTACCGTTTATAAATTTTTGTAATGAAAGATCATTTAAATTTTAAAGTAAAATTTTTTGAAATAGATAAATTTTTGCAAAGAAATTTCTAAAAACCCTAAAATTCAGGAACTAATTTTATTGATTTTCCTTATTAATTTAATATGTTTTTTTTTCGTTTAAACCTAATTCTATTTGTATTTTGCAATCCATATAAAAAAAAATTGTTTGCATTTATATGTATATCTAATTAAAACTGACTTTATTTTTATTATTCTTGCACTAATAGTTCTATTTCTTTTTATTTTCTAGGGAAAGAAAAAAGCGGGTAAGTACATACTATAAAGACTTATTTTTTAAACATTTTAAAGAAAGTGCTGATCATCTTATGGGAGTCTCTATGACGCCATATAAAGTCAGCTATTATGCATTAACATATCAATGACCATCTTTAAGCGAATTTAGAATCAGCTTCCACCCTCAAAACCCCATTAAAAATAAAATTCTTGTCAAGTAGCTTCTGATGAAAGAAAGCTTTCTGGCTGGTAAGAATCGTGACAGACATCCTTAAATAAAAAATGAAATGATGTATACATATATAAATTTACATATTATTTCAATTTTTGATTTTTTTAATGCTGCCTAATTTATTTATGAAAAAAAAACAAATCAACTGAAAGTTTTAAGGTTTTTAAATGCATTTTAGCTGTCAGGTGTAAGTTTATCATTGCTAAAAATTCTTTTACTTGCTAACCTTAACCTTTGTTCTTCAGATGGTACATGCAAACATAATTTGAGTTTTAATTCATGCAAAAGTAAACAAACTAGTAAAGTTTTTGACCAAAAATTAATTTGATAAAGCTATATAATTAGTCTATTATCTGTCTAAAAGAAGTGCAAAATACAAGTAGCTTCTACTTGATCATAAAGACTCTTAATGCAATTAATAACTCTTTTCATTTCTAAATGAAGTCAGGATTTGCAATTTTCTTATTTTTTTATTGTTTTTAAAATGGCAAGAGTGAGAAATATCTATATGAATAGATTCAAAATATTTTGGAGAAAAATATCTCTGATTGACGCTAGTATAGTAAACATTTAATGCAAATTGGACAATAGGTTAATACATATTTGCAAACAGTTCAAAAAGATTTCAATAAAAACATTTAAGGCTGCAGTTATAGACATATTTAAATTCTGCATAATAACTTAAAAATTAGTTTATAAATAAAAATAAATTGTTTTTCATAGTCAAGTATTACATCTTAGGCTTAAATTTGAAAAATATCTTTCAGCATTAAGTAGTCCTTAATACCGAATTACTATTTGGTACTTGCTTCTAGTGAAGCTCTCAGTTAAAAATATTTCAATGCATTTATAAGATTTTTGTGCTTTTCACTAATAAATTGTTTGAACAAATTTTGAAAGTTATTATCTAATATGCCAAACATTAAAACATATAATAACTTTCAATTTCATCTGAAGCTGTACTTGCTCTAAAATCTGTTAATAATTTTCTTGCTAGTTTTAATTATGCTAAGAATTCAAAACCTTCGATCACTGAAAGCATTTAAAACATATTGAAGTTTAATTTTGATATTTTGTAATATCAATCCGTACAATATGTTATGATTTTGAAACTGTACACATAAATCATAAAAAACAACTCAAAATTACATTACAACAGAAAATGTAAACAACTCATTAAAATTTAACGACTTTTTGCTATTTCAATCTCTAATGACATGTTAAAAAATTTGCGCAGTTTATTCTACATGCGAATTTGTGATATTTATATTTGAATTTATCTCTTCGAAACCTATTTTAAAATGGATTTTGGAGTACTTGTAACAGTGATAATTTACAGTTAAAGCTAACACTTCAGCAAACTTTTCAAATAATAGGTAGACTTTTTTTCAATATAAAACCCTAAAAAAGAATTCATCCAAATCAAAAATGTGTCCGTCAATTTATGTCAAAATCTGTTCCGTTTGTAAAACCCTCTTAAATTTTTTTCTATTTTTTTTTTTATTAATCTGAATAATAACTAAAGCCATTTGTCATATAATTTCAATAGCTATAAAAATTACTGCTTATGGTCAGAAAATGTAAATTGATTTGTTTAATTTTCAAATCAAAAGTGGGTAAATTTCAGTTATTTTTATATAACTTGTCAAAAATATACTTAAAAAATTTATTTAAAAAAATCCTATTAAAATGGACTTACACCATTTTCCTAATAAACTTTTTCGTATGTTCAAAATACACTATTTTCTGTGGAGGAGAAAATCAGAAAATTTTCAATACTATCATTAAACTTATACAGATTTACATAAATTACTTACGATTTATGTACTAATGAAATTTTGCCTTTCTTTTTGTGGTATTTAGTTATCATTGATGGTGTAGACACATCCACTTTAACTCGTGAAAAACTGGAGGCATTTGCTTTGCAGTGCCGAAATGAATTGGAACGTGAGCGTGAGGAGAGAAACTTCTTTCAAATTGAACGAGACAAGATAAGAACATTCTGGGAAATAACTAAAAACCAATTAGGTAATTATGAAATAAAAAAAATTTAATTGAAAATGTATACCACTTACATAGAAATAAAACAAAATTCAATTAATTAATATAATACATTTGTTTCTTCCAACTACAACAGCTGAAGCTCAAGCAACAATTCGTGATAAAATTCGAGATGTAGAAAAAAATCAAGAACTCTCAGATATTGATATCAAACATGTTGTCCAACAAATGAAATACCTTCAATATGAAAATCAAACGAAAATCGCAATGGTACGTACTGATGATATGGCACAACTTCAGTTAGCTCAAGAAAATTATGGCCTCCAATTAGAAGAGATTTTAAAAGATAAACAGGAGTTAAGAAAATTACTCAAGGAAAAGGAAGAAACGACTGAGGTGCAATTGCAACAATTAAAAATGCATTGTAGTGAACAGTTAAGGTAATTATCCAATTTTTGATTAATTTAAACCTACATAAGTTAAGAATATTCACTTTATATGAATTCTTTGTCCTTAGTTAATTAATTTTCAAGTTTTGTTTCTGATCAAATTAAGTTTTTATCATTTAATTAAAGTTCAAAAATTAAAGGACGAAATTTCAAATACCAGTAAACCAAAAATTTAGAACAACAGTAATAACAAGCAGATTTAACAAGGATATTTTTATCCGATTTGTCTAGACTTTTTCTACAAAGCTGAAAATTTTATATTCATTTAATTCTGCTTTATAGCATGACTATTTAAGTCCTGCTGAAATTTTATGCACTACACTAATGTAAAGAATAGCTTGAGATATTAAGCATTAAACGCAATTGTAAAATTAATAAAAAGTATACAAATATTCAAAACAATTTAGGTAAACCGTAACTATGTTAATGAAGTTTTGAACTACTTTAATTAAAATTTTTTAACTAATAAATTAAATAAGAATCAGATAATTGGCAAAATAATCCGGTGAGAAAGTACTTAGAAAATAGTTCGCCTATAATTTGTGAGTCCAATAGTGAGAGTACAAAGACGGACAAAGGAATTAAATGAGCAGCGAGGTTAGAAAATAGCAAGACTTAAAACAGCGATAAAAGCGTTAAAAAAGTGCAAAAGTATTTAAAAATAGTATTAAAATTGACTAGTTTTAAGAAAGGATTGTCGTAGAGTAGTTTTCGTTTTTTTATTTAAAAAATATTTCGCCTGTAATTTGTGAGTCCAATAACCTAATCCTAAAGAATAAATTTTTATTTAATTCAACATATTAAGTAAAGCGTTTTAAAGCTTCAAAAAGTTATGAAATATCAGCAATGCAGAAATGTGAGAAATGAATCTAGAATTAATGTGAGGAAAAAAATGAGCTATCTTTAGCTTTGTTATTAAGAAGATATTAAAAAATTACAGCGAAACTTTTTAAAAATTTGTTCGTATAAATGACTAAACAAAAATTATTAACATTTGAAAATTTATAAAAAATTAACATAGTCCTGACAATAATTATATTGAAATAATGGAAGAAAGAAGAATAGTATTTAAGATTCACCCTACAATTACTACAGCTCAATATTATACTATTTAATTTGATAATTTTCTCGATAAATATAAATGAAAATTACCCTTTATATTTAAAGAAAACGTCCATCTCTTAAAACTTGACTTTTTTGATTTTTGACTGATTTTTCTGCGTAGATGAAACCAGCAGAAAGAAAATAGAAGAAACAATGCAGAATCAGCCAAGCAACGTATCCACCAGAAATGGCTCGATGCGGCTTTTTTGTTCACTCAACTTAACCTTTACTGGCTTATGAATTGCATGGAAAACTGAATTAAGCCCTACATATGTATATAGCTTCTAATTGTGATTATTTGGAAGGGGATATTTGATTAACATTTAAAAAATCCGTTTCTCTCACAAATTATGAAAATTTTCTTGAGTCCAAAATATATACATACTTAACTGTAATTAAAATATAAATCATCACAACTCATTTAATCATATAATTAAACTTTTAACATGTTTTAACACCTCAATTTATACTCCTTATCAAGAAGTTTGTAAAATAAAATGACAAAACCTTTACAAATTAATCTCAAAAAAAGAATATATTTTTTGAGATATTCCGAAATAACGTATTTTTAAGGCTTTCTTCTTTATTAGTCTATACCTCAAAAAATAATTATTTAGTCAATTAAATGCATAATTTTGTAAAGCCTAGTATTATTAAATAATGAAAATTAAATTCAATGGTTAAAGATTCGATTACAATACAAAAAATAGAGAATAATCGTCTAAAGCAGGGGTGACCAGCCCACGACCCAAAGCAAGATTTCATTTGGCCCAGAGAACTCCAGACGAAAAAAAATATTAATAGTCGGCTTTGGTAGTAAGGCCATCCAGTCATCAAAGATCCTGCTTTCTTCATTCGTCCAATTGACAATATATCATTTGAAATATTTTTAATTCTATACAAAATGCCGTATGTAATTTTTAGCAGATTAACTTCATCACGAAAACGAAGTGTTAAGCTTTAAAACATTTAACTTCTAATATTTATAAATTAATAGAGTTTAAAAATTAGCATATAGTCGTGCCATAAGTTCTGTCCCTACTGTTTTTGTAAAGGGAAAACTATTTATGTACTCAATCAAATTATTTATATTTTTTATTACAAGCTAACATGGTCTTAGGTCTTAATATATATAATCTTATTCAAAATGTCCACTCTTTCTCTTCAATAGTAAAAATTTTTTCATCTGTAAAGAGAATTTTTAGTATTTTTTCCCCGCGTACGTCTTCAAGAGCCATCGAGAACAAATGAGCCGATTTTCCGAAGCTTGTCATTAAGCCGATGACCTGTTGACCTTTGAAAAGCGCCAAGATTAAGGTCCCTTTTAACAATACGAGACATAATTCTCTTGCAAATTTTCATCTCACGTGCAATGTATTTTTTGCTTTCGGAGCAAATTTCTAAGAATTAAATGACGCACTGCTTCAATAACATCTTTTGTTCGACTGGTGCGAGGTCTGCCACTTCTTGGTCGATGTATCGATTAATAGTACGACACACGAATTTCATCGTGATTTACAGGGGCTGGAGAAGTTCAAATATCTCCTTCTGTTCTTTGTTGCATTTGTGTATAGCGCGATTACTGCGATTCTGTTCTCTTTGACGCGCCACTCAATGTTACTTCTTTGAACGACTATTGACTAATAATGTTTTTCTGATAGCGCACATCCTATTTAAGTTAAGTAAACTTGTTTGTACGTATAAGTTTCACGTAGCGGAAGAAAATAAGAAACAGAACTTATGGCACGACTATGTATAAAAAAAAATAAACATGAAGACACAATCCAGCAAAAAATTTATATACCATATTAATGCTAGGTATATTTTTGTGTGGCCCAAAACAATTCGTCCACTTTCAATGTTGCCCAGGTAAGCTAAAAGGTTGGATACCCCTGGTCTAAAGTATTTCATCTAAAGTCTCTACAATGCAGCCAATACTTAAGCTCAATTTGATTTCTATTTTTGTTGTTTTGAAATTTTCATAAATATTGCAGAAAAATGAAGTACTATGAATGTCACAAAATCATTTTTGAATTTTTTTCACTTAAAAAATCTTGAATACTCCTTCTCTTTTGACAAAGCAATACAATTTTTATATTTCTTATTTTTTCTGCTTTTCTTTTTATTAATCTAAATAATAACTTAAGCTATTTGTCATATAATTTCAAAAGCTATAAAAATTACTGCTTATGGTCAAAAAGTGTAAATTTATTATTTCATTTTCAAATCAAAGTGGGAAATTTCAACTATTACTTATATAACTTGTCAAAAATATACTTAAAAATTTATTTTACAAAACCCTATTAAAATGTACCTACAACATTTTCAAAATAAACTGTTCGTATGTTCAAAAATACATTATTTTCTGTAATAATTACCTGGCTTGTGGAGGAGAAATCAAAATCAGAAAATTTTCGAAATTATCATTAAATTTATACGGATTTACACCTCAGAAAATAATTATTTGATTAGCTTAAACTGTATTTTAAAATCAAAAAATTCACCTGCGTAAACTAATGAAAATTTAACTGAATTACAGATGATCAAAGTAAAACAAATTAAAATACAATATAACATAGAATATTGGTATTTATTAAAAATAAGTTGAATAATTTTAAAATATTTTTTTAAGCAAACAAAAAGAAGCTTTAGAGAATGAAGCACTTTACCTGCAAGCGTTTAATGAGCAAAAAGTTAAGCAAATGAAAGAACAAAGTGACTTAAAAAGTAAAATGGACATGTTTGAAGTGAGCGAAAGAAAAAACAATCAAATTGCAAAATTAATTGAAAATCATGATACAGCACTTAATGATTTAAAAATCTATTACAATGACATTACAATGAATAACTTAGCATTAATATCAAGCCTTAAAGAGCAACTGGATGAACTTAGGTCAGCTTCGGAGAGAAATGAGCGGCTTGTGAGTGAAGTAAACGCACAAAATCGTAATCTTGTTGAACCATTAAAAATTATCCGAGAAGATTTAAAAATATACCGTCGTAAATTGGAGTTGTATGAAAAAGATAAAGCACAACTAGCCCGTTTAAAACTTGCATATCGTACAACATCCAAGGAATTAGAAGCAATAAAATGGGAAACAGAAGTTCTTAGAATGAGTGTTGAGGTACTAACTAAAGAAAGAGATCAACTCAAGTCTAGCTTTGAATCAGCTGTTTTAGAAATACAAGAGAAATCTAGTCTTAAAAATGTTTTACTTGAACGTAAGATCGAAACCCTTGAATTTGAAGCTGAAAAACGTGAAGCATCTTTTGATGAATATCTTAAAGCATCGAATTTGGAACCACTAGAAAAAAATACAAAATTAGAGAATATATTTGATTCAAAGAATGAAATGATACACAATTTACGGTATGAATTGACCCGTGTTTGTAAGGCACACGACGATCTCTTAGCAACATATGAAGCAAAATTGAATCAATTTGGTATTCCAAAGAGTGAAATTGGTTTTCAACCATTGCGTACAACATTAAATATAAAATTTGGTAAGGGACCAGCTGGACTTGTTACGAAAAATATATAAAATTAAAATTTACAATTCTAGTAAAAAATTATTATATACTTAAAGAAAATATATTTTGAAATTTTAATATAAACTTTTTTTTTTGTGAAAGATTAAAATTAATAACACCAATTATAACTTTTCTTTTATTTTAAAAGCCTCTAAAAAGGCTTGAATATAATTCCCCTTTTGAAAGAGCAGTATAATTTTTACGATTCTTGTTTTTAAATGTTTTTTTATTTTTCTTTGTATTTATCCAATCAAGTTCAAATGAATTTTGTTGTGTTAGCAGTGCATGACTATTGATATTAATACAGTTAGTTCAAATATTAATTCATTAATTATATTGAATAAACTAATTTTAAGTTTTATATGAGAGAAAAACTTCAGATAACTGAATGAAACGAATTCTGAATTCGGAAAAAAGAAAAAACAATCTCACTGAATGGAAATGAATAAGAAATATAAGTAGAAATATACTTTAAAAATTTTTTTGTTATATTACTAGTTTTTCATATAACTTGTCAAAAATATACTTAACAAATTTATTTGAAAAAATCCTATTAAACTCCATGCTCCCAGGTTACATCCGCTGTATAATGAAAACTATTAAATTATTTAAGTACAAATTAAATAGCGGCAAAAATCTAATGAAAACAATCCCATAATTCGAATATTAATATTTTTGATAACCTTTTGCAAAATGCCCAATGATACATTTAAGATTTTGAATTGTCCGTGGAGCGTTGACATATGCGTTGCTTTTAAAAAAAACCCGACTATTTATGGAGGATATGATGTCTACTAATATTGATTTAATTGTGGTAACTTAAAGATTCGAAGCAATGTTATACACTTCTCGAATCTTAGTTACGGGATTACATACGCGGTAACAATACAAGTAATCTAAAAGGAACTAAACAATGATACAACTTCCACTATCAACTAAATAAAACTCCACTGATGAATTTGACTGAATAAAACTCCATAGATGCTACAATAAATCAGACTGATAAAATTTAACACTGAAATAATACAAATTTGACTAAATAATAACCACACTGAATGATAGAATGCGAATAAACTATTTCTTCATGTCCTCTTATTTTTATAACAAATTTTTTAGGTCTTATCCGCATAATAATCTGCTAGACATTGCTAGACAATTTTAGCTTTGTGCTTTAGATCACTATTTTGTTGAAAATAATAATTTTTTTTTAATCCCAATTTGGAAGCACTAGTACTTAGTTTATGTTTAAATACATATTTTTATCCATTATCCCTTCAATAAATTCCAGATTTCAGACCCCACTTGCCGACATACAATCACTGATCCTTTACCATACTTTACTGTTGGCCTTAGGCTTTTCAGATCGAGCTCAGTATTCACTTGTCTCCACACAAACTTACGTCCATCAGACCCAAACAGGTTAAACTTACTATCATCCGAAAATATAACACGATTCCAGAATGTATTGTCTTTATTAATATACATTAATATACAAAATTAATCCTTTCACTTATTCACTTTATTAAATATAAGATTTCTCACACGCTACTCTACCTTTAAATCAATAACTTCTAACAACTTTTCGACATGTTTCAGCGCTTACGGATTTGTTAAAACTATTTTCCACATATTAAACTATAGAAAGGGTTTTTTTTACTTCAGTCACTAACAATGTTTGTTCCCGTTTAGTTAAAATTTTTGAACGATCTGCATTATGATGATTGTTACATATTCCACATTCTTTTATACACTGAATTGTCAATTTACTTCTATTTATCATTTCACTTATTTGTTTATATGATTTTCCTTCGTTATGACACTGTAATATAAGCGTTCTCTCTTCCAGTGTTGTATCCACTTTTCTGCGACCCATTTTGAAAATACGCTTATGTGTTGTTGTTATGCCTAGGACTCACTAGCACTTAGCGTATAGGATGACTTAGCACAGTAAAAATTGAGAGTTTTCCTAAATACCAATCGGAGTGGACTCACTAGCATATTAATGTTTTCATTGAGAGAAAGCAAAATGCCATAGTGATAGTTTTATTTGTGATTTATGTGTTGTTTTTTGCTTTAAGTACAAAATCTTAATATTCAATGACTGAATTCTTCCCGAATTAAAATATTCCTTTGATCTTCTTTGAAAAACAGAGAAGCTAGCGTTAACTAGTCGCTGATTCAGGCTATATACTAATTCAGTGGAGACTAATGGACTCATTAGCGTTTGGTGCTAAATTTTGTGCCGCTAAGCGCTAGTGAGTCCTAGGCATTAGTCAATACATAAAAATTTTCTAAAATAGGTGCGACTTGAGTATATATTACAATATCTAGCTAGATTACGAATAATTTTGGGACCATTTTCATAAGAAGGAGTTAAAAAGAATTTATATAATTTCTAAATGAATGTTTCCATTGCCTTAGAACTTACATAAGCTTAAGGTAAGTTATTAAAGTATATTCCTGTAATTTCATTAGTTCCTAAATGCTTCCCAAAACCAAGCGTATAGACATCTTTGCTATCAATTCGGGGAGGTGCGAATAATTCTGAGAGCCACTGTATATATATATATTTAGGCTATTTGATGAAAAATAGAACTTTTATTAAAATGTTTATGTCTAAATTAAAAATAGTTAAAATAATTCGCTTACGCAAGGATCACAACCTAATGTTTGAGCTGCGTACCTTCTGGTCTTGTATTACATTTCATGCTATCCTTTGGACCTTAGAAAACAAATAGATTCTTTTGTATATAATAAAACGGTTGATTACTGTTACGAACTGCTTTCTATTTATCTATTTTATCTGCTTACAAAATTCATCATACACAAATATAGATATTGCTGAGAAACGATATAATTTGTATGTGTCAGAGCAATATAAAAGAGATACACAAACGTGCAGCTTTCCAATAAAAATACAATTGAGATGGAGCAACAAAAATAGTTACAATTTTATTTTTTATAATACATTGTGCATGTTTGGCGAATAGATGTTCTTTTACTTATTAATATTTTGCAATAATTGAAGAAGTCTTAAATTAAAAAGCCTACACAGCAATGAGTAATAATTACAGATGCCTCTGATCAATGCTATAAAACTATCAAAGTAAGCATTATAAATATAAGAAATTTGATAATACCATCTATCTATATTAATATTAATAACCAAAAACAATATATTCCCAGCGGTAAATCGACAGCTCCAAAATCAGCACCGAGTGCTTTGGTCTTCATAAGAGTGGGTCTACACAGGACAACTCACAGTAGAAATTCACAGCGATTCTGTGAGTTTTGTATGAAAGATAACTTAGACTTCTTGCTAATTTAACATTGTAGCTCACCAGAGCGCAGCGCATTAAAGGGGGCACTCGTAAAGGGCTTTAAGGAAAGATTTTTCCGAGCGCTTTATTTAAAGGGCTTAATTTTTTTTTAATTTTTTTTTCATATTTTGATTTTAACATTTTTTGAAAATATGTGTGTTCATTAATTTTTTTTTTTTTGTGCTATGGCCATCAATCGCGTAGGCATCTCTACTTTTTGAGGAGTCTATTTTTATCTGATGCAAAGAAAAGCATAAGAAACGAAGAAACAATGATTAATGTAGTTTATTAATTTATTTCTAATTACTTATATCAATAAATTTACAAAACAACCTTAAACAACAGTAAACAATAGAAAAAATTTTATTGCATATTAGTTTTTTTAATGAAAATTTCTTCCATGAGATTTTGCAAGGCCCAACAAATCTTGGTGAAAAGGGGGTAAGGGAATTTTTTTAGTTATCAGCTTTTATATTATTTAAAAACAAAAAAAGGACTTTTTTTCTTCCAATTTGTTTATATATATTATTTTTTTTTTTTTTGCTCAAGCCTAGCGCTCTTTTCTTTGAAATTAGCAAGAATATGATCAGGTTGTCGTCGGCAAGAACCACCCCTCTACTTATTCCGCTATAGCAAGCTAACAGCTCATTACGACTGCCGATAAAACGACAACTGATAGATCGTGCTTATGTTTGGTCCTCAGGGGTATGGACCCCTGCAAAAAAATATACGGACACATAACAGAATATACAAACGTTGTAAATTTTATTATAAACTCAATGTACTTCAAATATACTCAGCGTTTTTGTCAATTTAATAAGTCACTCAAAATCGAGTTATTTCCATTACATTCTCCTGTCTTATTCTAAAAATCGTACTGAGCTTAATATTGCCTATAATATTACTATTAACGAAGTTTAAGTATCATAAATAATACTCGTGTAGCTTATTATTAATTTCAATCTTATTTTTATACATTTACAGATTAAAATAGTTCTGAGATAATAGGATGAAGCTTTCAAATATTTTTTCTTACAAATGATATAAATTAAAGGAGGAATTTTAAAGAGAGATTTAAAATTAAACTTTTTCAAGCTCTATTTAATTTAAACGAAATTATATTTTGTGAAAAGGAAATTAATTTTATAAAATAAATATTGACCATCCTAAACTTTTACCCTTTATTGCTACATGCTTGTATTAAAAATAAATAAGTGGTCCCTTGCGTGTACCATGTGCTTAGATAAAGTCTTTAAATGGTTAAATTAACTGTTGCCTTAGTTCAAAAATTAATAACGAAGCCAATTAATTCCAATAAAACTCAATTCAGTGACCACAACGGGAAGATGTTTTTCCCATAATGTAACAATTTTCTGAAATTTTTTAGGCAATCCTTGTTGGTTAGGAATAAAGGAGGTCAAGTTAATTGCTAAATTTGTTTTCATAAAAGAACATAATGAAAATTTTCGTAAATATTCTTCAAGTTTTTGTTATTACTAAATTTAGGTAAATATCATAAAATAGGCGGTGTGACTTAATTTAATAATGTAACAGTTTCTCTAGAATCTTAATATTTCTATATTTTAATTGAAAAACTACATATATCTATGAAAGACAAAATAAATAAAACTTTATTGGAGTTAAATATTTTTTCATTTTAGAATTTTGCTTTTTAATACATAGAAGTATATTAATACATGGCAGGTATCTTTTCATATGGCATCTGCTTGTTGATAGTTGTGTTGAATTTGAAGTTGGAACAGAAACGAGCAAAGCAAAACAAAATGAAGAATATGCTTATATATATTTTTTTGGGGTTTTCTTATTTGAGTTTAAATTTTACTTTGAGTGTATCTTGTAGTTCTAATTAAAAGGAACCCCTTTTTGTTTTCAGTGTAACTTAAATGTTGGTGATTCAAAAGGATATTTACCTGGTTTAACGGTTGATGCCAGTAAATCAATTTTTCTTTTTTTGTTTTTGGTGCAATTTTTTTTCATAACATTCCAGGTTTTTTTCAAAAAACTACTAAATAAATTTCGCACTTACAATTAGTTGTTCTATGATCTGATGTCGTGTTGAGTTTTAAAAGTTTTAATGAAGAGAGTGCGTATTTAATGGGAGTGCGTTGTTTTTAAGTAGAGCATTTATTGTAATTCTTCTTCTCACTGGACTTGAAAGCATGAAATAAGACATCTTATGCTGTTTTCGAAGAAATTGTATTTTTATCAGTGAAAACAGTATCAAAGGACTGTTTATTGCACGAAATACTTTATACATACATATGTATATAATATTATATTTAAACTTGTTATTTAATATTTTTTGCGTTTCCCCTTATTAAACTGTATATTTTTTCTTTTTATTGTATCTAAAAAGAACATTAAAAATCAAAGACAATTAAAATTTAAGGAATATAATTTTCTTATTCCAGAAGGATTCGAATTTGTTATAACATCATGCCTTAAAATATAATTCTATATAATAGTTTTTCAGAATTTGTTATTAGCTTTTGAATAAAATAGGAATTTAATTTTTCAATTAGAGGTCAAAACTTCTAGAAGTTGTTTTATTAAATTTAATATTTTTCATTCATCTATACACACATATATATATATATATATATAATAATAATAAGAATAATAATTACTGATTACTTGGAAAAAAATGTTGTTTTAGTTTTTCAAATATGATCACTAAACTTCACCACAATTTCCAACTTTTATTTAGAAAAATTATGAAAACTGCATAATAGTTGAATGTTTAAATTATTTTTCAATTTCTTTTAGTTAACTTCATTGAACTAGTTGGCAGCAATTTGTGAGCGTTCGTAGCAGACCTGAAAATGAAAAAAACGCGTACCCACTTAATAATCTTTTATAAACTTTTTTATTTTTCTTCCGATCTAAAAGATTTTAACAGCAAAATTTTTGTAACCAATTTATCTTTAATAAAAGGTCATAAAAATTTTACTTAAAAAATTTTTTCCTCCGAAGAAAAGCAAATAAAATGGGCCATTTTTAAAAAAGGTGAAAAAATTTACTTTTTTCAAATTTGATGTCTTTTAACTTTGTCAAATACTTATTGAGTTGTACGCTTCATATGTCAATTAAAAGAAAAAAATAATAACTTTTTAAAACCGGTCATTTTTAGTCAATCGAACATTGAGTTTCTGAGATATAGACAAATAAAGGAAAATTTACCCAAAAAACACGTTTTTTAAGAATATCTCAAAAATGCTTCTGTGAATAAAAGAATGACAGTAATTTTTAGATTTAGCGACCCAAAATTACCCTAAAAAATATCTTTTTGTCGAGCTTAACTAAAAAAGTTAAAAATTTGTAGACTAGTGTTATAGTTTAGACTAGAGATGCAACTAGATAGTGATTTTGGCCGAATACCGAATGTTCGGGCAAGCTCTCGGCTGAATATTTAGTGGAAAATGTGTACATTTTGTGCTAGCGTAATTCAGTTTATTCCCAGTGGGAAAAAAAGCGCTCGACAAAGCATTTGAAGCACGAAGCGCCTGGTCTCCAATGTAATCTGTGTAGTCTTTTAACACGCGATAGTATTGAAGTAAGGCGCTTGAAATTAAGCACTTTTGAGCGCAAATCTAAAATTATATAAATCCTTAAAATATTTTTTTTTTATTTATACAACACTAATACAATAATTTTATTCAAATAATAAAAATTAAAATTTTATGAAAACTACATGACACAATCACCAATTGAAGATTGTTTAAAATAAATTATTATTTATATTCAAAAATTTCAGATAACAATCAAAACAAAAAATTTGAAAATTAAAGCAATTGATATTTTTACTTACCTAAATTATGTAGACGATATCAATAAACTAGACTAACTAAAAACAATATAACCTTTTAAATATGTTTCTACTTATCAAATAGTTTTTCACTTTTGGCGCCAGTAAGACACGCGCTCTTGTTTGTACGTGTTACCCTGTATATTAAAAAAACCCTTTGATTTTGACGGTAAGGACAAATATCTGGTTGTTACATTTCTCGATCCGCGATTTAAAACTAGTTTCCTGGGAAAACTACGGAAAACGGAAAAAGCAAGCATAAAATCATCTTAGAAACTTTAAAAATTAGTTGCGATGAATCTAGCGCTGATGATGATTATTCTCCACCCCGTAAGCAAAAAAATGAAACACATGATAGTGTCTGGAACTGCTTTGAGGAAATTGCTACACAAACAGATAATACGCAAAGTGACGCTTCGGGAAAAAATGCTATTGCTAATGAAATTGATTTTTATTTAAAAATTCTTCACCTAGAGCGGATGGCAAATGTTTTCAAATGGTGGTCAGTAAACGCACAATTTCCGTGCTTAGCCAAATTTGCTAAGATTTACCTATCATCTTCTGCAAGTACTGTTTATAGTGAGAGACTATTTTCAGAAGCTGGAATTATATACGAGGAAAAGCGCAGTCGTCTGCTGCCAAAAAATATAGTTTTCATTCCCCATAATTTGCTGCTTGTAGATTTTAAGTATTAAAACAGCTTATAATTTATTATTTAAATATATACAATTTTGAGTAACATGTGTTATTTTTTCATTAATACTGAAATGTAATATGTGCTATTTATTAATACTTTAAGAGTATAAAATATTAATAATATATAAGAAAAATCAAAATTGAAAAATCTGTATGTCGGCAATGTGGGGGCTTACAAAAAAAATGGCGTGTGTGCACGATTCCAGTCCTTCCAGTAAAATGAAGAAAAATTTTTTTTTTAATTCGCCAAGAAAAAATATATATATATATTTCATATATATTTTATATGTACAAATTGCACAAATCACACAAATTTAAATAAAATTTAACATATGCCAAAATTAACTATTTCAATTAAAATATAATGTCTAACAATTTTCATTAATACGAAAAGTAAGAAAAGAGTTTTGCATCTCAGACTCTAGAATATTGTAGGTAATTATTACCAAATAAATAATTTAATATGTTAAAATCTTTGAAATAATTAATTCAGGCAACTCTTACTTACAGTTCAAAATTCTAATGTTCATTTTAAATATTTTACATTGAATAAGATTCAATTTTTATTAATTTTTAAACATTTAGCTCAATGCCCACTCAAAGTACTCTACTCTTGCCCTTTTTAAAACTATAAAGTACAAGAGCTTTTTCAAAATAATTATATTACCTTGAAGTCAAATTTTTTCTCAATTTTGAACAATGAATCCATGGATTTAGTTGGAAATTTCCATTAGACTTAGAATTATTCTTGTATATATATATTTATTAACCCGGTAACTTTTTGAATTCAATTCAAAGAAATATGGATTTATTAAAGTAAAGTATTTACGAGCCGCAAGAAAAACGAAAGCGGGCCTCAGGTTGCTCATCCTTCTATTTATTTCTCCGGAGCGAGGCTTGCGCGTAGTCATAGAAACGCTGGTCTAGGATGAAGAATGTGTTGGTTTGGTTAACCAAGTGTGTTGAAGGAAGTGTTCATTTGGTGAGAGAAATAAGAGTAAGAGTGGGTCTACACAGGCCAGCTCACAGCAGAAAACTCATAGCGAAACCGGTTTTTTCATACAAAACTCGCAGAATCGCTGTGAGTTGGCCTGTGTAGACCCACTCTAAGAGTAGTGCTTTGTTCAATAACTCAACTAAAATTATGTCAAATTTCAAGTTAGCATTAACTGCAGTTCCATTAGCTGTATGGTGATATTTCATTACTTTATATTGTATATTAACTTTTTTGATAATAAAAGCTAATAAAAATATTACTAAATTGTAAAATATTTTTTGATCGAAATGTAAAATTGCGCAAATGGCAGCTAACTAACTTTACTTTTCGCTATGTCTGGCGATAATACGAAAACTGATCGATCGTACCTATTTATGATACTCAGGGATTTCAACCGCAACGGAAAACATATGGTCATGTAACAATTTTTGTTCATAAGCTTCAACTGGTTAAGAAGAAAAATATAAGGTGCCATTAAAATGCCTCTGGACCCTGAAACATATCATTTAAGAAATAAATTTTGATTTTTTTGTTTCAAATGATACCGTTGTAATGATGTAATGGTAATGACGCGCACCGTAAAATAACTCTTTTTCAAGGCGTCTCCAGACATTCACTTCCACTCGTTATTTAAGTGGCCTTTATATTTTGAAATAAAAATATTTTTAAAATTTTGTCTTATCATATAGAAATTAATTAAATAAACCACATATACCTTTATTGACAAAAAAAATACTTGAAGACACTGAAATAAGCAAACCATTTCCTTAAAGATCATAAATGTAATTGATGTTATTCAACTTTCGGGCATGATACTAAAATAAGAAATGATAATCTACGTCAGATTGCAATACAAGCAATCCAAGATTTTGAACGCAAAACATGAGTTTTGAAATAGTAGTGTAACAATCATATCTCCTTATAACTTTTACAATTTTATTTATTTATTTATTATTTAATGTACTGCATTAATATTTTGTGACTTCTATTTATTGTGGCTTAAGTCTATATACTTCTTTATGCTTAGTTAAATTCAACGTTTTATTTTCATCAATTTGGTAATTTGTAAAAAAAAAGAAGCAATTACTACTCCCAGTCTTCTATAAATGGCTGATCTATTGAATAAATCATAACACCACAATATAAACAATCAGCTGCTAAAATATTTTCAATTTGAATTTTGATTTGTTCTCGTGATCTTATCTGTTGTGCATTTGATTCGGTTGTATTTTGCGTTAACATATTCTCTAGTTGTTGTTTCAAAAATGCGAGTTGACGATTTTTTTCTGGCGAAAGTATTAAAACTATTTGTTTTTCTAAGCAATCACTGTGAAACTTATGGCCACAAAGAAAGATAAAGAAGGGCTTTATAAGCAAATTCATTTCACAAATATAGCATGGCTCGTGTGACCCTATAATAATTGTACGATTTCGAAAACTTTGTAGCTGATTACGAATATATTCCGCTGATTTGGCAGACTCCTGCATATCTTTTTGCTGCTCTTGTATAATATTATTGTATTCCTATAAAAAATCGTATTTTGTTTGTTTGAACAACCATTAATTATGTATTTACCTTGAGTGCATCACAAATAACTTCCTTAAAATCATCTATCTTTTGAAAGTCAGAAAAATACGGTAGAAGGTCCTCAATTTTAAGCAGATCACATTCTTTGAGGAGTTCAAGGGCTTTCTTCACATCATTTTTTCCTTTTATTTCATGCTCAGCTGAAAACAACGCCTTATTTAGTTTTGATGATCTTGTTTTTTTTTTTCAGGTAAGTAGCATTTATTTTTATATATAAGTGGGAAAAATGTGTTAACTTATATCTTGGTAAATTTCTCTAATATCTTAAATTAAGTGAAAAATGCAATTATATTTTCTGAAAGTATTGTAGTTTCAATATTTGAACATAACCATAGTTATGATTTATATTTTTGAGCGGAAGGTACCGTTTTACAATTGTTTTTAATATTTCAATTAAACTTAAAATTTTTGAGATAATTTTTTGCGTTCTACTAATTCATTGAGTAAAATAAACATATTAAACAATTTAAGATAAGAGTTGATTTTTAAACCGGAATTGAGTTATAGAAGTTCCTTTATATGAAAACCAGCCCATAGTTGAGAAAGTTTACAATAGAGATGTATCGAAATGTATTCAAAATGTGGTTATAAAAATGAGTTATTTGAATGCTTAATTGTAAAAACTTTTCTTTTAAATTTTTCTTCAGAAAGAAGTTAAATAGGTCTGAATTACTCCGCTATATCACAATTTTATACTTTTATATACCTGTTTTATATAACTTTAAAGAATTTTGAAATTTTAAAGATTTTGTGGAAAATTTGTCCCATTACTTACCTATTTTTAGCCAAAGTTTTCTCTTCAATCCAGTATCTGTTGGTTGTGTTGCTATTTCTTGAGCTAATTGTGAGCTTACACTAAGTGCTAACTCTACAGCCTCTGACCACATTTCTAATAAGCATTGTAATAACACGCATGCTTTTGTAGCATTATTCTGTTGGCAAATTCTTAAAGCATAATAAACATCATAGTTTACTAAGGTTATATCACGACCTTGTGCTTCTAAGTAAATTTCTAATTTATCTTGGCGATGTTGAGCGTAAAGTTTAATTAAAAAATTATGAACAGCTCTATCGGCCACACATAAAGAATCCACAGCATACTCTAAGTATTTTATTGCTTCAATAATATGTTCGTTGTCTTCAATACATACAAGAGCTGACAAGAGTTTACTTGGTTGTAATAGATTTTCTTGTGCCATTATTGCTGAGATTGTTTCACGTGGTTCTTCTGCCAATAAAATTGCACAAAATTTGTAAAACAGTTCCGCATTATTTTGACTGCGAAGAATAGACAAAGCATCTGAATAGTTATTTTGGTTGATATACTGGTTTATCACAGATTCGAAATCTTTATTAATAGTTGTTAACATTGTTAAATTATGTGTATCCCCATGTGAAGCAATCAGATCAC
The DNA here is from genome assembly GCA_947359355.1 of Acrocera orbiculus. NCBI lineage: Eukaryota > Metazoa > Arthropoda > Insecta > Diptera > Acroceridae > Acrocera > Acrocera orbiculus. Next base: position 25,158,394 of record OX375757.1, read on the forward strand.
AAATAACAGAATGATTAGTACGTACACATTTCGTTACAATTGGTAAGGTCATAAAAGCATCAAAATCTCGCTGCAAACGACGAAACTTGGTCGGATTATCTGAATGCCGTGATATTTCAGTTAAATGAAGTTCTATCATCCATATTACAAGCATTGTAATTTGTGTTTTATCTTCATCTGAAAGTTCAGCTAAGCGATTCCTAAGGTAAGTAAGAAGAGGCTCTTTGTCATAAAGCTCTAAAAACTTTAAACAAACTTTTTCAAAACTTGTCCGAGTTTTCGAGTAAATAATAGCACTTTGAATGTAATTTTGTTCATTATAATTATTTTCAGCCTTTTTGCATAAAACTATATCAAGGTGTGCAAGATTTTCTTTGGAATATTTTTCAGCTAGCTCGTATTCCTTTTTCTCCAAGTACATTAGCCAAACATTTCTTTCTTCTCGCGTAACTTTAAAACGAAATATGCTTTTAGCACTGTAAATATATATTGAATTGCCCATATCGTCTTTAATTACGTTCAAAAGGTTTCCACATGGTTCACTAAAATATTCCTCATAAATAATTTCTTCATTCAAATTAGAAATTACAGTAACATGATCATCATATAAAAAAAATATATGAAACTCTGTTAATACAAATGCGAATGGCGTTTTTAGTTTAGGTTGGATATTATCAGATTCCATAATTTTGGAATCTAAAGGTAGCAAAATGCTTCTTTTGTTTAGTACGATGTTTGGAGTTTCAGCTTTCGGATCAATCTAAAACAATATGTAGTTGTAGGTTTTTGTATTTTGACTTTAAATTAAATAGAGTAAAATTATCTAATTTTAAGCAAAAGCTTTATATTCGTCATTCTAACACTATAAAATTTATTTTGAAAGGAAGTCAAGTGGATTCAAAAATTTTAAAATAATATTTTCTATTGAAATTCATTTACCTCACCAAATAAAACTTTTGATTTGGTTAACCAAGCGAAATTTTTAGGGAATTTACTTGTTGCATCAATGTAGAAACGTAGTTTTGAATATTCTAATGAATTTGGTACAGTTTCATACACTATTTCTTCTGGAATTTGCAAATTAGCGTTGAAAATGTTCTAAAATCAATTAATTATCAATATATAGAAATTATTTTTTATTTATATTCAACCTGAAGCACAGGTTTTTCACCTGATTTAAATACTTCATGAAATTCATAGAGTCGATCAATAGTTGTCACTAATATAATAAATTTATTCGATTTTGGAGCTCTAAAAAACTGGATTCCAGTTATAGGACATATTTTGCCACGTTCTAATTCAAATACCTAAAAATAAATATCATAAATACTTCTTTCCATGACCAGAGAGTTAATTATTGGTTTTAGTTATTCATTTAATTCGAGTCATTTAAAACTCCTATAATCATAATTGTATTTAATCACCTGCTTCAAACTTCCTTGAAACATTTTTTCTCCATCGATTCCAAATTCAGTTTCAAAGATAATACCTTTACTAGTGCCAATTAAAATTTGTCCTGTATTGGAATCAGAAACGTTTTCGTAATTAAAAGATACAGCAGTTACTTCATGGTCTTTTAATTTATCAAGTCTTTTAGGTTTTGAACCCCTTCGATTGAGATAAAGAAGCTCAGGAGAAACATTTGTTGATTTAGGTACAAGTGCAATTAACAAATGATTTCCCGTAAGGTCAAGGAATAATTTTGACACACTTAACCCATTCAAGTACTTATCAAGAAAAACTTCTATAAGAAGAAATTATGAATTAAAATAGTTAGCACTACTTGATGTTATTTACCATCTTCACGATCAGGCCGTAAGAGAAACAATCTTAATAATACATTGTGTGACATTAAACAGACGAGAAAATTATTTGATACAGCTAAATGTGTGATGTCATTAGGAAACTTTAAAGTCATTTTTCTTTTGGTAAAAATTGGAGTTTCTTCCTTAATTCGGATTGTAACATATCCTGAACTAGGGACGTTTTTCCTGTTCAAAGATAACATCCCAATTTCTCTTTTATTCAATGTTGTATATTAGTTTCAAATTGACGCCATATTTTCTTCTGAAACTACATAAATATAATCACTTAAAATAATGTAAAAAACTGATTACTACATTGAAAACAATTATTCTACAGAAACGTCAGCTATTGCTATATCTGGAAATTGCTTACACCTCTGCATAAGCTGTGTTTATTTTCCAGCAAGTGCCAGCGGGCTATACACTTCAAAAAAAGGAAATGCTTTTTGCTTTCTTTCAGGGTACTCACATTGAGGCCGGTATCATTCCATTTCAGGGTAATAGTGTGTTTCCATTGCAGAATTACTGACGAATTTACTGGCAAACAGTAAATTTGAATGAAAAATTATAAGTGCATTGCGGTAAATTACCACTCAAATTTCGTTTTTAAATAAAAATTTACCACATGATCATATGGCAGTATGCCGAAAAATTTCGATCTGCTTAAAAGAACGGAGCTAAACAAAAATCATTTTGCGAAATTTTTGTGCTTAAATTAAATGAATTTTATTTATTAATACTTTAAATTCCGTAAATACACAATAATTTCTTAATTGGGAAGTGCACATGAATAATACACATACACATAATACATGAATAAGCACTTTTGACATTTGATAATTTTCGTCAGTAAATTCGTTGGTAAATTCATCAGTGATTTCGTGCAGTGGAAACACTATTTTTTTGTATGTTGTTTGTGCCAGTAAATTCGTGCGGTGGAAACGCACTATAAGTGGTGGTGAAATGTAAGACGGAGTTTCGCAAATTTCGAAAAAATTTTTACCCCTTCTGCCTCATGCTTGGCATCTTTCTAATACTCGTACATATAAATTTTGACATAACGTCTGTAATATTTTACCAAAACATATTTACATATTTTAGTGGAGTGAGAATTGTAGGGGAACATTTCCGATCTGATACCGGCCTCAATGTGAATACCCCCTTGCCCATACAAACCTGTCTTCTTGAATTTCCAGAAATTAGCATATTATCAAGAAATAAAAATGGGAAAGTAAACAGAAAGATTTGCCGACAGTGCTACAAAGAAGGAAAATATAAACGTAGTAATTACTCTTGTCCTGCTTGTGTCATTAATCCTGGACTATGTTTGGGAGAATGTTTCAAAGTATATTTTCTTTTTATTATTGAGTTACTTTACTTTATTATCTTTAGAGATTCTTATAAAGATTTATTTCTCGTTTAAATTTTTTTTCCACAATTCAACCATTTTTTTTGTAAACTTTTTACTACTTTTTAAAAATTTTCTTTGTATTGTATTCTTTTCTTTATTATATAATAGCGATTTTATATTATCTAACTGTTTTTGAAATAAATTTTTTAATGATGTATTTTCATTTTAACTTACATTGCACACATGGTGTTCAATCCGCTTCTCGCAATAAAAATTTTCCGAGGAGCGAGTTGTACACTCGGTGTGCAATGGTCTTATTTATGTGAATTCACTTACGAATTGGGTTATTTCTACAGTAAACATGTTTTTTTATTAAAAATGAACAATATAAAAGAAAAAAAAAATTTCGCTCCTGGACTGGGATCCTGTCTCGGTGCGAAACGAGAATGAGAATGTCAAATTTTGACATATTTTGCCATACATTATATATCAAAATCCGACTTTCCGGAAACTTGTTTCCTCGTGTGGAATGGCTCAATGCTGAATAATTGACGGTACCTCATGCGACAACCTCAAAATTTTGTGTACATTCAGGTTTTCACATGTATTAGTTGTATGTAATTTTAAAGTTGTGCCTAGTGTCAGAAGTGTATCACTTCAACAGCTGATTTCGAAAAGATTTTGGGTTACATTTGTAAAATAAATGTGCTGAAATTGAAACAAATATAATACATACCACCTCCGCTAGATAGTATGAGAAACAGAAAACAGGTTTTATATGGAAAAGACAGCAAAAAGCATTACGTTTTTTGAAGTGTATAGCCCGCTTTAATGTACAAAAACAATGACGCGGTTTGCGGAACGGAAGCGGACTCATGCAGAATTCTGAAATTCAGCTATATAAATTACTTTAGCTGTGACAGCTCTCATCACTTCCGCTCCGCAATTCGTATCATTGTGTTTGCACCTTTAGCTTCGAACATAGTGCTTACTACTAGGATCGATGTTTTGTCCTCAGTGTTCACAATATATTTAGTTGGTACAGTAAATTTTTAACAGTTTTCTAACTACAGAAATTGTAAAGAGAAACGTTCAATGTTAAAATTCAAGAATATTTCATAAAATATCAAATAAAAAAAATTTGACGAATTTCCTGAAGGCGTCTAACTTCTTTAAATTGTCACACAGGCCGTATAGATTAGTGTTTTCAACAGTGTTTTCAACAGTGCTTTTAGGCTGTCTAGATTAGCGTTTTGGACAGCGGTTTTTGGGATATTTTATAGAAATTTTGAGGAGCGGTTTTGCTCAACAGTTTGTTTGAGTTTAACGTTTTTTTTGTCGCTTTGTGTTTGCTGTTCCAATATATTGCGAATTTGTGGTAGCTCATATGTCACTTTTGTTATCTGTAATTTGTTAATTGAATAGATTTACGTATATTCTCAGTTATGGTGATACGATGGTCACCCACTGTCTACTGTCTTTATTTGACTCCAACATTTAGAAATAATTTTATAAATCCGATTTTATTTTGATTAAATATCCAAAATATTACTCTTTTTGTAATATTCACCGAAATAAATTATTAATAAGTTATTTAATGCCTGTTTTCCTTTCAAATGTCCTTCACGATTATTTAAGCCCTCCTCATGAATTCGATAAAATCCAAAAACCATATTTTAATAAGAGCGGAAAAAGTTATTTTATACTTAGTTTTGTCGTTTTCATTGCCTATGGTTTAAAATATCGCCACCGCATTCCTTATTTTAGATTGAAATATGAAATTTACGTTCAATTTTTTTAAAAATTTTCAAAAAAACAAAATTCCCGACAAAATCCCAGTCCTGGTTCTTATCCTCATTTTGACGTTCACAAAAATCCAATTTCGTCTCACTGAGTTAAAAAACTAATTCTGATAGGCGGTTTACACCGGCAACGAAAGGATGGTGTGGATACCCCCTTTGCATGATTTGTATGAAAATTTCAAACAAAACAACTTTTGCAGTGTGATATATTTTCGAAGTCAGCTTTCGCAATTGCTATTTACTAGTGAAATCTTTTAAATACATTATACTGTAATATTTTTACGTATATTATTTGCGTATATTATTATTCAAAATCTACGAACTGATTATGTAATTAAAAATCCCTTCTATGCACTAGAAATGCCAATTCGTTGTGAATTATTTAATATAAAACTTCAATCTTTGCTTGAGCAAGATGAAAAATAGGATATTGTAAACTTAGAAAAATAAATATCATTTTAGTTTTAGGTTTGTTTTTTTAGATTATTGATTAATTAATAAATTTGATTAATAACTGCTTTACTTTTGTTTTATTTTTTGTCAGGGCAAGACAAAACCCCTTTGGTATATATATATATATATATAATCGAGCACCTTGAATTTTATTAACTACATTTTTGATATGTTATTTTATTTAAACGATTTAAATGTATACATGGTAATACAAATAATATGTCGCTAAAATTTTCAAGAATGACATCAATTACTTAAATATTTTGTGGAAAGGTGATTAGATGGAATAGATATGGATTAAATTAGTAAATTCTTATCGAAATTTAAAAAAAAGTGTCATAAAAGTATGCATTGAACTTTTGAATCTTTAAAAATACACAAAATAATTTCAATGTGCTTACTGGCAAAACTGGTATTAAGCTAACTTCTAAATATTTTATTAAAAATAACCTGAAAAAATATTAATTATTTTTAAATACATAAAATAATTTAAAAATACTTATCGAAATGCCATAATTTAATTCCTTTTTGACACATACAAAGGGGAATTTTTAATGTCGGACAACCTGCTAATTCAAAATATAAGGCAAAATTTCCTTTATGCAGCCCTTAAAAGGCTGTATTTTATACAAGATTGCGACATGCTTAATACGCGTGTTTTTTCCATTACTCCATTCAAAATTTCCGTCGTCCCATCGGGGGAGAATGGGTATTAGAACAAAAAATTGATATTTTAGATCAGCTAAATAATGGTAAGAAATCAGCAGTAATAGCAAAGGAGATGGAGCTAAACGAATCAACAATACGAACAATTAAACAAAATGAAAGTAAAATTAGGAGTGCTGTAATGTCCAGATCTATGCAGACCTTAAGTAAATCTTTACGTGTAAAGGATTCGTTAATACCAAAAATAGAAAAACGTTGATGATTTGGATAGAAGATTACAATCAAAATAATATTCCTATAAATAGTTACTTAATAAAACCAAAAGCCCAAAATTTTTTTACTCATTTAAAGGAATTGGAGACTGTTTCTTCCGACGAGCCAAAATCAAAATTTGCCAGTAGTAATGGATGGTTTGACAGATTCCGAAAAAGATTTTCCTTACATAATATTCAAATTCAAGGAGAAAACGCCTCAGCTGATTGCGAAAGTACTCGGAAATTTAAAGAACTTCCGAAGATAATTGATGAAGGTGGATATACAGGTGACCAAGTTTATAATGCCGTCGAAACTGGCTTATATTGAAAGAAAATACCTAAGCGAACGTATTTATCGAAAAACGAGAGATCTGCTGGTGGGTTTAAGGCATCTAAGGAGAGAATAACCTTGCTTGTTTGTAGTAATGCATCTGGTGATCATATAACAAAGCCAATGTTCATCAATCGTTTCGTAAGCCCACGGGCAATGAAAGGTATTGACAAGAATACACTTCCCATTTACTGGAGAGCAAACAAAAAGGTCACAGCTACTGTATTTCACGATTGGTTTTACAACTGCTTTGTTCCAGAGGCCGAAAATTACTCGAAAACAAAAAATATCAGTTTCAAGGCTTTATTCCTGATAGACAATGTTCCAGGACATCCAGCAGACTTAGCTCATCCAAACGTAAAAGTACTTTTTTTACCACCCAATACAACATCAATACTACAAACTCTTGACCAGGGTAAAATAAAGCCACTCAAATCTTATTATATATGTAGAACACTTGAACTTATATTGGAAAAATTTGAATGTAGTCCAGCTAAGAAATTACCTGATATATGGAGAGATTTCTCAATTTTAAGAAGTGTGGAGTTAATATTTCTATCTGTTCAAGAATTAAAGTCTTCGACATTAAACACCTGTTGGAAAAGTCTTTGGCCTGAAATCGTTTTGCAAGAAAATTTTTTAGGTTCTACAAGTATAAATATTGAACCTATAGTAAATATTGCTAGATCAGTGGGTGGAGAAGGATTTGATGACATGAACGAAAGAGATATTAATGAATTATGAAATGACGCTATTGATTTAGATGAGGAAGAGCTTGTACAATTAGCTGATGACGCAAATATTTTGAATAGTCCTAAGTGGAGCCAATTGACGAAGTAGACGAAAATTTATGTATAGAAAACTAGAAGAAAATAGTAAAACTGGGCAAAAAATTGGAAATACTTGTGACGAATTGTGATTCTTCAGTGGAGCGATCTACTGAATTTAAAATAAATCATCAATACTCTCTTGCACCAAGTGTAAGAATTCTGAAAAAACATAAAATAGAAAACGAAGAAACATTCGATAATTGAAATTTTAATTAATACAGACGAAGAAGAAGATATGTCTTTAAGTAGAGAAAATAACAAAAATTATGAATAAACCTTCTATTCTATCAATAAAAGATGTCGGTGGAATGTTATTTTAGATAACTCCGATAGCCAATAAACATGTACTAAAATGGTTTTCGTAATTATGTAATTTATTAGAAATAAACTGTCTTTTAACACATACATATGTATGTTTTTGATATTTCTTTAAAATTTCCTTAGTTTGATTTTAATAAAACGCAAAAATTTCGTTCATAACATTATTTTTCCTTAATATTTGATTTAGACCCCCTTAAACGAGAAAAGTAAAACTTTCATCATTTGAACATAACGCGTTATACGGGGTACTCGGTTTCCTATAACGCGGTCTTAATCTACCGCATTATAGGGGGGTTGACTGTATATGTATATATATATATATGAAAATAATATTCATACACGACAGAAAGCTGTTTGTATAATAGAAAGGTAGAAAGGGAAAGAAATTTGAAATAATTGGTATGTCATAACAGAAATATTTTCGAAAATAATTTGTTCATGACGACAGAATGCTTTTCTATATATAACAGACAGAGAAAAAGAGATACAAAAAATAAAATTCTCGCACACCAGACTATTTTTTATAATAGAAAGAAAAGATAATATATTGTTAAATATTTAATATTAAAATAATGTTTAATGAAATATTTTAAGAGATCATTATAAATTAGCAATCTATTTCGAAACAAGATAATAATAACAATAAATTTAATATAATGTGGTGAAACAATTAAAACACTACAATGTTTATTTTAAAATGTATAAGATTCTGTTTATAGTGGATATTGGTAACTTGAAGATTCAAGCAGTGTTACACTGCTTCAGCCTAGTTAAGAGATTACTTACGCTATCACAACTTAAGTAAACTCAACTGAATTACAATAATATAACTGAATATGAATACCACGAAAGTATGATGAACCACCTTGATAAATAAACCACCAATTATGAGAACTGTTGATAAATAACTACCAATGTCTGATAGGTATATTAACAAAAAACTGTCAACTGCCTAAACAAATCACTACTGATTCTGAATTTTAATAAAACTGCAAAGCTGAATAAATGAACAAAATGAACACTGTTTATTGAACAAAATAACCACTGAACATGAATAAAATCTCAACTGACTGTAATAATTATTATTGAATGACTTTAAAACTTTACAAATTATCATTATTAAATTATAATTAATATGGAATAAAAATTAAACTTTAAAATTTATGTATAAGAAACGCACTAGTTCCCTAATGGATTGCCAATGCCCTCTCTTTAAAAGTTCACCTATATTTATAACAAATTTATATTGAATCCAGCGGGGAAAAAAGTACTCGAAAAGGCCTTTACGCGCGTTTGTTTTGAAGCTCGAAGCGCCTACACACCGAGAGCGTGGCCGAACATTCGGTATTCTTTATTCGTCCAAAACCACTGCTCATTGCATCTCTACTTTTTATCGCTTGAAATTAAGCTCTTTTAGCGATTTAAATTAAGCACTTTTTAGCGATTTAATCCCGGCAAACCTAAAATTATATAAATTTTTATACTTTGATCTTAAGGATCCAGATTAAAGAAAAAATATATTTTGATGATGAAAAAGCTTTTCATTTTTTTTATTTACATTAATACAAAAAATACTTAAAAATAAAAATTTTATGCTATCCTTTTGCCTCCTCGAAGGCAATATAGCACCCTACTTTGGCTTTGACAGCTTCTGTGAAATATTTATATAAAATTTCGATTAAACACAAAATATTTAAAAAAGTTAAAGCAATTGATATTTTTACTTACCGAAAGTTATATATATGCTATCAATAACGAGAAAAATCTACGAGCTTTAAATACAGAATTTCACTAAAAAAAATTTCGGCTAACAATTAAGACAAAATATTTGAAAAATTAAATCAAATGATATTTTTACTTACCAAATGTTATGTCGACGATGTCAATAAACAAACTAAAACAATATGTTTCGACTTACCAAACTGGCGCCAGACAAACACGCACTCTTATTTAGACGTGTTACACTTTATATTTTAAAAAAATAAAAGCTACAAAAATAATAATTTCTGGTTGTTAGGCTCTAAATCTAGCAAAAAAAATTTTTTTACACCCAATTATACAATTTTACAAAACTGCTTTGAAAGAGCTTCAAAAACTCTTTTATTCAAACTGGGATAAGGCACTTTAAATTTCGTTTGGTAGAAGGTGCTTTAGAAGGCCTTTCGGGTGAAGCACTTTAAAAATTTCGTCGTCTGCAAGTAACCAGAATATTCCCATGCTACAATTATCATGATTACATTCTGGCTGACATTCTAATCAACCAAAAACAATGTCCACTTGCAAACACTTGAAAGTATAAACATCGTTTCGATATATGACCACCCAAGATCTTTTATCATGGTCATAATTACTTAAAACTGATGCTGATTCAACATAAACAATTTGTGATTATAATATGACTCAAACTATTTATGTTAAATCAACATAAACATTGCTTATCTTAATATGATTAAATCTTTGCTACTGTTTTGGGTAAACAGGAATTGGCACTTCAGGTTATTATGGAAGTGATTTCTTTATAGAAGAATTTTGGACTTACTAAATTAGTAAGTTGAGGTCAGTGTTACTTTATGTAACAAGCAAAAGTAACAGTTAATCACGTGACACATTATTTTTTGTCAAACTTAAGGTGCATCAAATGAAAGTTGTATTTATTTGAATCGATATTCCAAAATAAAACTTGATCAAACTATAATCCACAAAGCTTTCTCTCAGTATAATCCAATGCAAAGTTTAAATTTTTTCGAAAAATTTAGCAAAAATGACAAAGAGAGCTCGATAAATGTATGAATAGTAGGCCATTAATCTTACGAGAAAGTTTTATCATAATGGACAATTTTTGGGCTTCATTGTCAGTTTCAGCTTCCTATTTTACATAAGAAATGACTGTAAAGTGTCAAGGATTCAAAAATTTTCTAAAATATGTAAATTTGTGCAATTAAAAACTATAAAAAATTAAAAACAATTATAAGCAATATTAACAAAACAACTTTTTTTTTAAATACTGCAAACAATTTAACCATATTTTTCAAAGGAACAAAAACTTATATTAGTATATTAGGTAAATATTTTTAATCATGATTTCATGATTAATATGATTTTTTCTACCCAATTAACCATATTTTGCAATTTTTGTATGGTACTTTTAATATTTTTTTTTTGAAATTTTATACACTTCATATTGAATTACTCGTGTGAAAAATGAATGATTTTTTTTTTCACTTTCGCCAAAAATAGGATTTCATCCCAGGGGTTAGAAATTTGTATAAAAAGCTCACACAATTTCAATTATACATTTATATAACAAGTTTTTAACCTAGTAGCTGATTGCAAAACAAAAAATTACAAAACTTGTTTTCTATTTTGTACGATCTACATTTTGCAAGGTGTGTACAGTCTGAGCCGTAAAAAAATAAAATAAATAGTGGAACTCATTTATTTTAATTGAAATAGCATCAATTCCATTGAATGTGACAGTTATTGCCAAATGGCGAGATTTCCTGTATCGGGTAGCAAAGCACCATTTTAATAACGCTTTATCTTTTTCTTCTTATTCAGTTCAAGTTTTTGAAAGAAAGAAAACAAGGAAAAAGAATAATACGTATATTTAGCCTATAATAAGTGTAAAACTTATCTAAGATATACTTCTAAAATGTTTTAAATCTATCTTTTGCATAATTTAATTTTCTAAGTGTTTAGTTTCCAAAAACAACTATAAAGTTTATCAAATTTATTATAAAATATAAAAAATTATTAACTATAACTTTTACGGTACCATTTCAAAGTTTAAGTTTTGTATTAAAAACTGTTGAATTGCTTGTATCGCAATCTTACGCATAGAACTGGTACTTAATATCATAGTCGATAGCTGAATAACATCTACCACATTCATATGTCTGAATGCTAGTTCCAAATGCTCTCTAAATTTCTCTTTTTGCGCAATTGTTAAATCATGCTTTATAATATATGAAACACTTTTAAAGGCATCTAATAAAATATTCGTTGTTTTTAACATGATTTTCAAAAAAATTTTAAATACCTTTAGTCAGAGCATGCGCTAAAACACCTCCGAGTGTTCCACCAACCGCCAAACCTAAAGGTCCTCCTAAAAGCCCACCAACAAAACATGCACTTCCACACACAGCAGCACCTTTTGCACTCTGCTTAACTGCTACTTTCATACTCTCCTGATCCGCTATTGTAGCCAATGCATTAATTAAATGATCTGTGTCTATTGGCATTTTGAAAAGTCCTTAGATAGTTGTAAATGGAAGAAATAATTACAAAAAATAAAAAACTGCACCAATTAATCAACAAAGTAGTATGCAAATTGCCTCGAGCAGTAAAAGTGATCCTTTAAAACCGTTAATTTGCCAGTGCAAGCAAACAAATAATGTTTATTATTAATTTAACCAACTTGGTTAAAGTGCTCATTTGGTGAGAGCGATAAGAGTAAAAGTAGTGCGTTCAGAAACTCAACTAAAATATGTCAATTATGTATCCAATCAGGGTATTCACATTGAGTCCGGTAACATTTAATTTCTAGATAACCGGAGGTGAAAGGTAAGACGGAGTTTTGCAAATTTCGAAAAAGCTTTTACCCCTTCCTGAGGCAGAAATATTTCTGCCTCATGCTTGGTATCTTACTAATACACATTTATATACACATGTTTTCTGTAATATTTTCCAACACATATTCACATATTTTAGTGGACTGAGAATTGTAGGGGAACATTTCCGAAATGTTACAAGCCTCAATGTGAATACCCCCATTTGCGCATTTTTCGTTTCGATCAAAAATTATTTTACAATTTAGTAAAGTATTTATTAGCTTTTATTATCAAAAAAGTTGATATACCTTATAAAGTAATGAAATATCACCATACAGTTAATGGAACTGCAGTTTAATGCTAACTTGCCTTAATTTTTGTTGAGTTTCTGAACGCACTGCTCCTACTATCTCTCTTATTAAATGAGCACTTTAATCAAGTTGGTTAAACTGGGTTGCTAAATGAAACAAATTCAAAATTAATAAAAAAGCCACATATTCGTAACACAATATTCTAGTTTTTAATAAGAAAAATTTTTAAAAATTCACAGCTCATTAGCATAATATTCAATCTTAAAATATTCTGTTCAAAAGTTCAAAAAATCTATAGTAAAGAGTACAACTATACACAAAAGTTTTGACATATGAGATAGAGTGCGTTTCACAAATCAAGAAAAGTTGCTTAAAAGTGCAGCGATTTGGGGCCGGATTCTGTCTCGGTAAGAAGTGAGAATGAGAATGTTAAATTATGATATATTTGCCATACATTATATGTCAAAATCCGATTTTCTCATTTTCACGCTAACTTCTCACCGAAACAGAATCCCAGCCCTGGAAAGCGATCTGAGGCACGGTTATACTCAATAGTTTGCTTGAGTTTGACAGTTTCATTGAAAATATATAACTTATGCTTTTTAACTAGTTTAATTATATTACATTGACTTACCTTAAATAATAAGGAATTATAAATGCAATAAAATTAGTTTAAAGGTACAAATTGTTTTTTTTTTAACAGACTTGTAATGTAATTATTGGTGTCAATATACTTCTGAATGTAACCGGGCCTCAGTTCGCTTTCCAATTCGCTTTCCAGATCGCTGTCCAAAACGCTAAAAACTATAGTGTAATATTTTCATTAAATTATATCCTTTTTATATGATGAAATAAAAATCTTACAATGTTTTAAGAATGAATTAAAGAATTTTTTTCTTTTTAATTTAATTTACTTAAACGGCTTTTTTAGCATTTTAATTTTTTTGTTTGAAATTTTTAATTTCAATTCATACGTAGCTTAACTTCTTTATAACCTTTCAATAAGAAATCATTATTATTATTATTTTATTTTAGCTTTTCTGATATGGATGCTTTCATGTAAATAGAAATCAGCAGAAAGAGTTCTTTAAACTATTTATGTAAGAAGGACTCTAAAGCAATTTTTATGAATTAAAACTATAATGACTAGTTAAAATACTCTCAATTTATCTAAACATAACTGAATTTAAAAAAAGACATATGGCAAAACAAAATAAAAATATTTGTATAAAACGTTTTAAATTAAAATCCCGATAACTCAGAGCAATGCAACCCCAATGTTTAATTTTTATATTCAAAATTTTACTAGTACTGTTGTTAGTTACGACTTGTGAAAATTCGCAAATATATTATATTTTCAACATATGTATATGCATATCTTATACTTCTTCTCTTATGTCCTTCTATGCAAAACGTTGGATTATATTAAAAATAACTATATTTACAAAAATCAATACACCTGGAAGCTATTGTATGTCAGCTGCTATTTGTTTGTATGAACTCTGTTTTGCACTCACCGCTTCTGCTCTGCAACCGCGTGCGTTCCCAGCCAGCTGTGAAAATTCGCTCTTGTGTGTAAGATGCGATGTATAAAGTCACTGACCATTTATTTATTTAAAATATTAAACATAGATAAACAAAAATTCTTTTATTTAATTTTCTTAAATTTAAAGCACTAAAACTATTACACTTAACGTAATACAATGAAAAGTATGGCAATATAATTGACACATCCCGCATTCCTGCAAACATTTTGTCGGAGTATCGTTCGCCGCGATACAAAGCACGAAGTGTTAGAAAAGTACAAAGTATGCCAAAGAGTAAGAAGAACCCAGCGGTGAATTTCCCCTTCATATAAATGTATGAAGATTTGATAACGAAATATTCTTATTTCTTATTTCCTAAAGACTTAGAAAATTTCTGTTCAACTCTCAAAATTCATGCAACAAATAAATCAAGATCTCTGTTCTTTGACATTGTTAGTGTAGTATTTTGTTTGCCTAAGTGGCGAGTGCTTGTTTTAAATTACGTGTTTTAAATTTAGTGTATTTTGTTTTAATGTGTAAACAATTGGAATAATTTATTTTTAATTAAATAATTTATATGTAATTTATGTGTTTAAGAAAAGCAAATATATTGTTTATATAAAAAAAAATATAAGTTTTCTTTCCCCTAACATAATTCATTTTCAGTAAGTGTGACAGAGAGACAAAATGTATACAACCCCTTTAGAAGTCATGAAATCGCATGATATATCTATAATAGATTTGCTATAACATCAGCTATACATTTAGAGATATCGCGGTTAGTATCGTTTGTCGGATCCGAAAATGGACTAGCTTTTTTATCTCGTGCGAATCCAACCGCGATACGTTTCTGGATCTGATTTCGGATGATTTGTTCGTAGAAACGATACGAAATCGGATTCGTTTTCGTATCGCAATGTTTGCAGGGACATAGTACGATAAGATTTTAACATAACATTTGTTCTATTTACACATTACAAATGACAACCTTATTAGTGAAAGAACAAAATCCAACATGTGCTAATCGTCAAGTTTACAGTCTCTCACCCTGCATGTCATAGAGAGATAATATGATTAATATCCAACAATCTGCACGTAATGAGTGAATATTCTTTTACCCTGCTTCCCACTCTTTCGTTTCGTTACTCTTTTGTTTATTTATCGTTCGGCCAGTCTCGATTTATAAAGTTATGCTCAGAAAATCAAGCTTATCCTTTTTATTGATTTTACAATGTGCCATTATATTTTCTAATAGAAAATACTAAGAAAGAAAAATAAATCATAATATTATTTTTGGAGTTCTCTTTAATAACAAATAAAGTAATCCTAAAGCGGGGTACTCTCTATTTATCGAATCAATGATTCAGCTCTCATTTTTTCCAGCTGAAACTCATTTTAAAGTATCATACCGGATTCTTATGCTTGTGTGTTTGAGAGTTTTGTTCCCGTATAATTGCCTTAGAACCAATTTGACAGTTCCGCATGATAAAGCAACCATCGGCACTGCACGAAGGCAAATTCAAAATGAAATTTTTGTTTATATGTGTTAGTAATTCCCTAACACCACTTCAGAATTCAACCAAAATATCCCAAATGTTGGATATTTTCTCTCTTATTCGTGCTTTCCATATATTTCATATGGGAACTAAGAGCCGAATGATTGATTCGTTAACATAGTGAATTTTTATATGATGTGGCATTAAAAAATACATACAACTCTAAAATTTCACCCTTCTACCATTAACCCCTATTTTTAATAGCGAAATATATATTGAATTTTGTGTCACAGCTATTGTTACCATTATTCCTCCGAAACGGTTTGACTGATTTTGATGAAATATTATATGTAAATATATGGGAGAAAGAGTAATTTTAGCAGCAAAAAATGTGGACGTCAACGAATTAAATCTCAAAATACAACATTTATTGACAGGGGACAAATCTATTGATACAGTTTGCGATGCCACCGAAGCTGTGAATTATCCAGCAGAGTTCTTAAGCTCTTTAGATTTATCAGGCATGCCGCTGCATAATTTACAACTGAAGGTTGGATCTCCAGTTATTTTGCTTCGTGGCTGTGCAACGGCATGCGATTAGTTATTAAAAAGTTAATGAAAAACGTTGTCGAAGCCATCATTTTAAACGGCAAATTTCGAGGTGAAAATATATTACTATCACGGATCCCTATTATACCCACAGATGTGCCAATTCAATTTAAACGTCTTCAATTTCCAATAAGATTGGCATTTGCGATGACTATCAATAAGTCTCAAGGCCAAACGATGTCTGTTTGTGGCTTAGATTTGATCGCACCATGTTTTTCACATGGAAAATTATACTTGGTATACTCTCGAGTGGGCAAACCACCCAGTTTGTTTGTGCTAGCTTAACATGGGATAACATAAAATATTGTACACTCTATTGCGATAAGGGATATATATTGTTTTTTAGTAAAATTATTATAATTAGTGATATATATAATTTAAAAAATAAAATTACAAATATTGTGTTATTTTTATATTCCATCATCGTTCACAACGCTCCATGCCTCTTTGACTCATATATACCGCACCCTCACACACTGACAATAAGTTAGTCATTTTTTTCTACTAAAATAATCCTAGGAATAATTTAAATTTAGCAAAACAACTTTTGCTGGGTCAGCTAGTATCTAATAATAATAACTAAAATTACCACATGAACTCTACAACTCGTAACTGTCAACTTTGCTGTGACACTGTACATTTACCATGTCATTTGTGTGGACTGTATCTAGATAACATAGTAACATCTTTCCTATCTTTCTATTTTATGGCAAGAACTTTACCTCGACGAAAAGCAATAGTTTCACCTTTTGCGAACACTACTTTCAAGCATTCCAGCTCGGAAATATCACGGGCACGAGAAATAGAGAGCGAAACTTCACCCCGTCATTTTGACGGGAGCGAGAAGGAAGGGGTTAAAGCATATATTTTACACTATGTGGAGACCACGTTCAGAGTGCCGGTGTAAACACCCTAATAGCTATTTCAGTTCTTTTAGCAGTTTAACTAGTTTTGTGAAACACACCCTGAATTTCTTACTAGATAGGAAATGTTTTGACACATAGTTGTAACAAAAGGTATATCTATAATCGTCAATTTCGTAAATATTTTGTACAACTTTTAATAAAATGACGACATAGTACATAGAATACTATGTTTAACTTAAATTAATATTCAACATACAAAAGTGCGACGAAATGTGTTAAAATATAGTGTAGAATTTATATTGGTATTTTAATTAGGAAAGTGCGATAAGTTAAAATTTAATAAGTAAAATGGTTGAACCCATTTTTGATTACCAATTCAGACTTATTTTAATAGGAGACAGTACAGTTGGAAAAAGCTCATTGCTAAAATATTTCACAGATGGGAAGTTTGCTGAGGTATTAAAATAATATGTTTCCAGAATTATATAAATTGTTAACCAAACAAAAGCTATTAACATCAATTTCAACATATAAATTTTTTGATTACTTATTTCAACCGTAACCATTTAATTTTAAGTCGCTAATTCAAAAAGAATTAAAAAAAAACTTTTCAAAAAATTTTAAAAGAACATAAAAACTGTTGTTTTCCTTCTAGCTTTCCGATCCAACAGTTGGAGTTGATTTCTTTGCTAGATTAATAGAAATGCGTGACGGAACACAAATTAAACTTCAACTGTGGGATACAGCTGGACAAGAAAGATTTCGCTCAATAACAAAATCGTACTATCGTAATTCAGTTGGTGTGTTATTAGTATACGATATATCAAATCATGCTAGTTTTGAACATATACCAATTTGGATGATGGAAGCACAGAGACATATTGAACCGCATCGTCC
The DNA here is from genome assembly GCA_947359355.1 of Acrocera orbiculus. Lineage (NCBI taxonomy): Eukaryota > Metazoa > Arthropoda > Insecta > Diptera > Acroceridae > Acrocera > Acrocera orbiculus. The sequence continues at coordinate 25,176,462 of OX375757.1, forward strand.
AGTTTTTGCTTTAGTTGGTTGTAAATTGGATCTAGTCAATTCAGGCGGGAGGCGTGAGGTTTCATCCGAAGAAGCAAAAATATTTGCATTACAAAATGATTTATATTTTGTTGAAACTTCAGCAAGGTCTGGAGTAAATGTAGAAGAGGCATTTCGTATGGTTACACAAGAAGTATATTCTAGAATAATATCGGGTGAATATAAAGTGGAGGATGGCTGGGATGGAATAAAGACTGGATTTGCACGGCCAAATAGTTTGGATTTTAATTTAATTGTTGCTGAACCAGAAAAAGCAACTTGTTGTTGATTTAGTTTTAAAAATGTCTGTTTTTCAAAATATTGATTTTAGTTTCTTTAGTGCTATTGATTTGTAATATCACTTATATTAATAGAAAGTACTATTCTTTTTTTTGTTTGATTAATGCCAAAAATATATATGTATACACAAATATTTTTAAGCCTTTTTATTTTAAAAATAAAAAAGGTTTTTAAAGTTGTGTTTAAAATATAGATGCTGTAGTAGCTAGAAAATACATAAAAGTTTTTGTACTGAAGCTACCTAATATTATTAATTTTTAATAAATTCTTTAACACATGACAATGGTTAAACTCGCTTAATTGTCACCCATAAAATTTGAAGAAAAGCGAAACTCAGGTGATTGTTGTTTTTATATTTTATTTATTACAAAAGAAGAATGTATGCACCATTTTTGATTAACAAAGGAACAATATTCAAGAATGTTTATTCTAAATCTAAATACCTCGATTTCTAAGTGGTTTGACCTTATATATTCTGACTAACCAGTGTTCAGTAGTATAAGCTTCTTCCAAGACATCTAGTTCAAAATCTTTATTACCTATTTCAGCAGATCGGACACGATCGTAACCTGGTGGTTTACCACCTTCTGTATAGACCTACAAATACAAAAATTAGTTGTACATTGATTTTAACTGAAGGTGTAAGCATTTAATTGTATATTTAATTTATTGTCAAACCAATTTTTAATAGGTTATAGAATTTAAGCCAAATTTCTTCTAATTTCTCAAGAAGAAGGAATGAAAATATTTGAAAGTTCGAACGGGACAGGAAAATAATAATAACTAATATAATAAACAAATTTTAGAAAATTTAGAAAAGAAAAAATATTTACCTGTCCGAAATGATAATAGCACATTTTATACATCAAACAATTAAGCAATGTAGGTGATCCTTCTTTATCAATACGAAAATCACCATTATGAGTGTAATAATCTTTTTCGTTTATATGAGCTCCTTTCTCCGTACTTCCACCGATTCGCACCATCCATAAGAATTTATTTATATCATCCGAAGAATACCCAGTCAAACCCCCAAAAATTACCAAAACATAATCAACATCCAACTCTTGCATGATTTCATAAGCTTTTTCTTCAGTTGATGCCATTGCTTGGCCTACCCGTGAAATATGAGTATTATTCCAAGTATTATTATCAACTAATATGGTTCTGTTTGCCATTGCTGTTATTTGATATCCGTAATCCCACCACGACATGACACGTGCATCCTAAAAAAATACACACTTTTATAAATTTTGCTGTATTTGAAAATTAAATAATGTAAAATAGATTTAAACTTTATAAAATTGAATTTTTCAGCCAGAGTGAACAAAACTAACACATTAGATTAGAAATTTTTAAGGGAGCTAACATCAATTAAAAAATTATAATTTTGAATAAGATCAAATAATTATTTTTATAAAATAATAAATTTTGTGTATACAGAATAATGTACAGTGTAGTAAATTTCAATAATGTGAATAAATTTCAAATACAAAGAATTTAAAAAGTTTGTGACTTAAGGCCTCATCTTAAGAATTAATTTAATTTAAACTTACTTCTGGTGTATTCATTTGAAGCCAAAAGTAAGCTTCTCTAAAATCATCAAAAATGATTCTTCCTCCATCATGAGAACGTGCACTAAGAACAATACTTGGTGAACTATAAGCTTCAGAGGTAACCCATGTACAGTGATATGTATATGTAGCTAGCATTAAAGTTATAACGCCAACCAGGCCAGTTGCAATATGTTTCTGAATCCCTTGTTGATTTTGCTGATCATTTTTTCTATTTTTTTTATAATCCAAAGTCTTTATTGGATTTCTTTCTACATGTATTATATATTTCGATAGTAAATGTGACACTGTTATACCAGATAAAATACACATAACTGGTGCCAGTACCAACATTAGACGAACCATTACGCCCTAAAAAAAATTTTTAAGTAGCTTTTTGAAATTAAAACTAGCGTTTTACCGCAAAATATATGCTTGTTACTCCATAGAGAATTATAAAAATATTGGCATCTGATAATTTTGAAAAGCAAAAATATAACCCAGCTGGAAACAAAAACACTAATATCTGAAATTGGAAAATTTAAGTTGCTATAATATATAAAAATAATTTGATCAGTATTATATTTTTGTCAAAATCAGCGATCAAAGTGTTTTGACAAAACTCACAAGTTCTAAAATAAAGGAATCAAAAAGACTCAACTTCATGGTTTTAATAGAATCATTTTTGTTTATATCATCATTAAATATATTTATATTGTACGCATATAAAAATTTATATTATATGAATCCATGTGTGTTTATGATTTATCAACTTTATCAAAAATTTTTAAGAAAGAAATTTAATTTTTACCCTTGACTTTGCTTTAATTTTAAAAAAACCAAATTTATGTTGAAATTTCAATCTAAAGTATTTATCACATTATTAGTTTTAATATTAATTTTTTTGCATACAAAACTAACAAACAACTAAAACATACTTGCAAGTCAAAGTAAAAAGACGACCATGATGTAGGCTGATGTTCTGAAACTGAAGCTATTATTGGAATATGATTCTTTGCATAAGAGGGGTCCAACAATGAATAAAAACGTCCTGTCCAAGGTGAAACTTTCCCAGTAATTGTAAGTATAGCTCCAACAGCCGCAGATAATGTTAGAACTGTATATATTAAAGTTTTAAACAAAATTTCAAAATGTTCCTTAGGCATTCGAGACCGAACATAATCAACGAACGCATGAATTTGGCATAGCCCAAAAACCCCCAAAGCCTAGAAAAAAATTTCTATTTGTGTTAAGATCATTACTGATTATTGATAGCACTATAATTTGACTTGAACTAAATTATAATATTTAAATACTTACCAACATATGCTCAGAACTCTGCACAGGTTGAAACCCCACAAAAGATATTTGCATAGATAATATTGTCCCCATGCAATATAGAATACCATATGCTACATATATTCTATGAGAAAATCTTCCTGTAGACATTAAGGCGAGTACGTGAAGAGGAATTAAATTTATTAGAAAAACATATCCGCCCCAAGAGGAAACCTAAAAATAGAAAGAAATAACGAAAAATTTTGAAACAAATTTACTAAAAAAAAGTAGGCATAATTTTTAAGTTAATAAACTAATAAGCTTTTTTGTTATTAAATAGTACAAAACTAATTTTTTAATTTCACTTTTTAATTTACAAACTTAACTTAACCATTGAATCAAACAATTTTTAAAAAAAAGTAAAACTCATGCTCATTTTGTATTTATAATTACCATGTAAAAATATGCTAGAGCAGCTGCTGTTGACCAAAGTATTGCTCCAGATTTAACAGATTTAATCCATAAATAATAAGTCAAAAGCATACAAAATATAGCAATCCCTTCATTATCATAAGATCCCGCTACTGACCTAGATATATACCCAGGGACAATTGAAATCATTGAAGCTGCAACGAGTCCAGCCCCAGTACTCTACACAGAAAAATATTTAAATATTAATACCATAATTGATATTATACCCACATGAATTTCTTTTGTTAGAAGATATGTTACAATTGTTGTAAGTGATGAAAAAAAGGGTGCCAAAAAGACGCAAACATTTCTAATATCAATTGTTATATTCAATAACCACATTATCCGATATAAAGTTGCAGATGTTATCATTAGCCCAGGATAAATTGTTCCTCCAATGATTCGACCAAGTGGATACCATGCCCTATCATCAAACCAATTATGGAAGCTATAGAATCCTTTTTCGGCTAAATATTTAGTGGTTCGGTAGTTAAAATATGGATCAAATTCATGTATGACACTTTCAAATCTCAGAACTGAAAAAAGTCTTGTTGCAAATGCTTAAAACAGAAATTAATTATTTTTAACATTTGTATTCAGCAACATTTTATCTTACATAACACAGCAGCAATTAATAAAATGCTAAACTTAACCAAATGTTCTTGCTTTTCTAAGGCTCTAACTTTAACCTTTACAACAGATATTTCCATTGTTATTGAATTTATTAATACATAACAATAAAAGAAATCAATATTTCATTTATAATTAAGAAACAGTTATAAACAATTCAAATAACACTCAAGCGGCTTTAATTAATGTAAAAATGAAGCGGCGTGGCACATCTATGTTTTTCTTAAATACTAAGATTGGTAAACCTGGTCAATGTCATCCCTCTGGGACAGCTTGACGGTTCTCTTTAGCTTGGATTTAGGCAGCGTTTTTATAAGAATTTTTTCTACTAGGTCTTAGAAATTGCACTTCTAAATTGGATAAGGTATATATTTTTTTTTAATTCTATTTCCCTTATTTTTTATATTTTTTTAATTATTTTATATTTTTTCTAGCTATAATTGATAATTATTAATTGATTCTATTAAATATTTATCATAAATTGTTATAAAAATTAAATAAAAATGAATAAAATGGAAACTTGCTATTTCTTGCTATTTCATACTATTATTTATTCTATATGAAAATCTATATTTTCTTTTAATTCTATTTCCCTTATTTTTTATATTTTTTTAATTATTTTATATTTTTTCTAGCTATAATTGATAATTATTAATTGATTCTATTAAATATTTATCATAAATTGTTATAAAAATTAAATAAAAATGAATAAAATGGAAACTTGCTATTTCTTGCTATTTCATACTATTATTTATTCTATATGAAAATCTATATTTTCTTTTAATTCTATTTCCCTTATTTAGGCGATATTAAAATAATTCTGAGGGGCGGTTATACTCAATAGTTTTTTAAAGTTTGACATTTTGACAAAATATAAAAGTTATGCCTTCTAACTAATTTTATTATATTAAATTAACTTATCTTAAATAATAATGCATTAAAATTAGTTTAAAGGCACAAATTATACTTTTCGAAAGATTTGTAATTTAATAATTGTAGTCAATATACTTCTGAGTGTAACCGAATCCAAATGGATCAATTTGTGCTATTTTTTTTAGATAAATTACCACTACATATTATAAGAAATGAATGGAATAAAATGTTCAGTTGTTGAATGCATTTTAATAAATCATAGTGAAAGAATATATTTCTAAGCAGGTTTTTTTTGTAAAAAAAAAAGAACATTTTTGTACCTAAAAATTGATTTATTAAAAATATTCTTCAAAACTCTTCACCTCTTTTAAAAATATTAATTTGTTGTTTCAAAATTGTTTAATTTACGGGTTTAATATTTAAGCGCGGACAAAAACGTCAAAGCGTTTCAAAGCTACTTTTGCGAATGGCTTATAAGCTTAACTATTTCTACTTAATTTTTTAATCTACAACAACTGAAAGTAACTGCGCCTCAGATCGCTTTTCAAATCGCTAGTCGATACACAGCCTTAGTTCGCTAAAGTTTGTGAAGTTTGTGCAAGTTCGCTTTGTTGACGAACTTTTTTATACAATTTATTAAACACAAACGTCAAAAATAACAAATTCAAATGCAAAAGTGTTCTTTTTCTTTAAAAAAATTAAATAAATCGGGCTTATTAATAGTTTAAGGCATTTTTTTAAAACTTTTCTATAATATAATTTAAATAATATTGTGATTCTGATTAAAGCACGAATGTGTGGATGGATATACAAAAGAAAGCGGCAAATAGAACGAATTTGACATTTGGCGAATGTGTAGAAGCGGCATTAGAAAACAGCTGTGGCTGGTGCAAATTTTTAGAGTGTGTTTCCCAAGTCACACAAATCGTCATTTCCACATACTTTTAATAAAGACCCATTTAAAGATTTGGAAAAAATACTTAAGTGAAAATCAGTCTTTATATGGGCCGGTTTGCTTGTATTTCATTTCACTCTGGCGCGGGAATTTTATTATTGCATTGCCAGTTTTTTTTCCTTTCTTTTGATGTTAGTTTTGTAGTTAAAAGATATTTGTTATTTTAGATAGTTTTGTGAGTTTGAATTTTTATAGAACGCTGAAAAATAATTATAAGATAACTTTTTTTTTAAGTAAACACTATATTCAAAATGTCTACATCAAATAACTCTGAACAAATTTTTATGTTACTTAAAAAACTGAGTGCAAAATTGGCGGGTGATAAACACGGTAAGTAATAAATCTGATTTCACCGCTGATTTCACCGCTTAAAACACTTTTTTATAGAAGAAGCTTTAAAACAAGCGAAAAGTTATATGTTGAGTTCTCCAATAGCTTTGAGAACAACACTGCCGTATGATGAAATATCCCTTACTTCGAGGATCTTACAGACACTACAGAATCAACCAAGTCAAAGTGTAGTGCTTCAATTTCACAAACATCATGAACAATTGAAAAAACACGTAATTTCAAAGAAAAGTATTTGATATCTAGTAATATGTAAAATTTTTAGTGCAGTGAATTTAAAAGAAAAGCATTTTTATCGTTCATTTATTTAATGGCTAAGAAAAATTCAAATTTTTTGGCATATTCCACTTCAGAAAGTTTAAGAAAAGAACAAGCTGTTGCATCTCTTGCACCTCAACATGTTGAAAATGTTAAAAAAAAGGATTTCAATCTAAAATATAAGGTAACTTAAAACCTCTAAGCATTGGTCTAAAGTCTAAACATTGAATACATTAAATAATTTTGAAATTAAGTGCTACCTTAAATTTATGTACAGGAAGAAATAAAACGTGTGTCGTCTCCTGGCGACAAAGGCTACCCAAAATACTTAACAGATTTTCATACAACAAATGAAATTCTTCAAAGTGTTTTATATTCATTTATGGGAATTGAAGGAAAACATTTTAAAAAAGATATAATATCAGCGGGACTTAAACTAGATGTAAAATATAAATTTCAAAATAAAATTCAAGCTGGGATGCTTTTGCGTCTCTCCAAATTAGGGTACAAAGTCAACACTTAAAAAAATATTTTTTTTACGATTTACTAATTTAGATATTATCATGATCAAATAAAAATGTATATGGATGCACAAAGTGGCCGTTCTGCTCTAGGAATAATGGGACAAAGTTTTATATCATTTCTTCAGAAAGAAATTACAAATTACTATGGTTTGGTTGCATCGTTACAGCAACAGGTGTTAATTGTTCAGTTTCAATAATAATTTTTATTTAATTATATTATAAATCAAAAGGTTAATATACAAAAAAATAGGAAAGAAAACATTATAAATCATTATGAAAAACCAGTTACTTTAATGACACTACTATTATGGTCTTCTGAACCACTACATAAACTACAATGGTTATACATTATAGGAAAGATTTGTCAAGAAAGAAAAGGTGGAGCACTTGCTTCTAAAATTTACAATTTTCTTGGCCATGGTGACCCAACCGTTAAAATACTAGCTCAAAATATTTTATCTACTGTTTGTAAACCACTTCAACATTTTTTAGCTTGTTGGATATTAGAAGGAGAAATAAATGATCCATATGCAGAATTTTTTATAGAATGTTTATCAGAAGTGGATCCTGATCGATTATGGTATGATAAGTATCGTGTTAGGATTAAAATGCTACCAAAATTTATTTCCAAGGAAATGGCTAAGAAAATTCTTGTAACTGGAAAAAGCATTAACTTTTTACGCAAAGTATGCAAAGATAATACACCAATTAAAGGCAAAAGAGATCTTGAAAAATCATTTGATTTAAATGGTTATAAGATATATTTAAAATCAATTGATGTTTTAATTTTGATATTTATAGCTAAATGTATATTCACCAATCCTCTGGACTCATTGCTGCAAACTCTTATTGACACAGGTTATCGATGTACTTCCCAAAAAGTGTTAGATATAGTATTAGGACCCAATAAATTACTTGAACATTTGCAAGCAATGAGGAGATATATGCTTCTAGGACAAGGTGACTTTATCGGCACTCTTCTGGAAAGTCTTAAGTATATATAATAATACTTTTTGCTAAGATTTAATTAATATTCTTACAGACCAGAATTAGATAAACAAGCGAAAGAACTTTATTCTTTTGATCTTTCCTCTATTATGGAGGCAGCAATACGTTCTACAAATGCTCAATATGATGATCCAGAAATTCTGAATAACTTAGGTGTCCGTCTAATGATACCACATGATGGGGATACTGGTTGGGATATATTTTTTCTTCATTATACTGTTCTTGGACCTTTAGCAACAATTCTTGAGCCATCAATGCACAATTATCAAATTTTATTTAAACCATTATGGCGAATGAAACATATTGAGTTCTTATTATCCTCCAAAATTTGGCGAGATCAAATGTGTAATGCAAAGGTAAGCAAACTCATTTTGAACAAAAATTTCCTTAAAAGCAAGTTTTATAATGAAGACGAAAAAAGAAAACTGTTTACAAGTAAATATATAAAATTTATTTATCACCAATCTATTATAATTAACGCATGTAATGAAAAAAAATTTTACTTTTATTCCTATTACCTCTTAGAAATATATAGATAAATTTTATTACAATGTAAAACCAAAAAATATTATTTTTAAAGCAAGTTTTGACCTAAAGAAAAATTTTAATTTCACCTACTTATTTAAAGCAACTAATCATATCACAAATTCACCATTTTTCAAGTATATAGAACCGGATTATACTTTATAATTCAAATAAACTAGAAAAAAAATATAAATAAAAAATTATAACTTTGCATCGGTTTTAAGTAAAGGAATTAGCTTCTGCGTAAGCATTATATTTCCTGTTATTTTGAGCTTTCCTTTCATAAATGCCGTTTGCGGATTTAATTGACCTGTCGCAATCGCTACCATGTCTTCATCTGCTACTGATAATGTTGTATCAGGTTTTAGATCTTTAGGTGGCCCATCATATACCTTCCCATTTTTGAGATCAAGGGCTAAAAATTTTTAAACAAAAATTAATTGTTATATTTTTTAACATTAAAATTATTTACTCCATTCTTTGACATTTTTTCCGTTTTGTAAAATTTTATAAAGAAATACAGCATTTATATTTTTTGCTTTTTCTGGATTGCTTTTAACGCCTTCATGTATTTTTTCGAAAACAGCATCGCTTTTCAAAGAAAACATCGCTATAAAAGTTAATGTTACTGTATACACGCTAAGCAAAAGTTGAAGAGATGTCAAATAAAGACCTATTTAAACACTAAAAATTTTCTTAACAAATTTGCTAGTCACGACATAATTTGAAGGGTTATATCAAAGATTATGACAATTGGACTTTGATTACAAGAGAGTATTAATATTTTGTGCTGCCAACATATTATTTTTTTGCACGAAAGGTCCACTCGTTTTATAAAGGCCTTTTTTTTATAAGACTGTTCCTCATTTGGGATGTTTGCTTGTCGGTGGGTGATTCTTTAGGCCTTGTGTCACTTTTACATTTAATTTTTGTTGTGTATAACAACATTACATATTGTTGTTATATAACATGACAAATCACATGGCTAGAAAGTATGAGATCTCGAAGGTGGCCTCTTCAAGTATTTTTTTAATATTCTCGGCTTAGGCGGTAATAAATGCCTAGGTTTTATACAATGAAACAACTGTTGAAAATATATCGAGACAAAATTTTTTGTTTCAATTAGCCGAAGAACTTAGCACAAAGTATAAAGATCCACTAAAACCGGAGAACTATTGCGACCCTTTAGTGAGCTCCGAGAGTTCTAATACACGAAATAGGTTTTTGTAATAAAAACAAATTTATGAATATATGTGCTGGCTGTAAAAAACATGTTTGTTGTAAATGTACATTGAAAAACATATTTGCGTAAAAATTGTGGTGATCAAAATAATCACTAAACCTAAATAAATAACAAATAATAGTACTACTTTTTATGTTAACGGATGTATATATAATTTACTTGCAATATTCGAATAAACATATTTTATTTTCTTTAAAATTTTTTTTTGAATTTTTATATTTTGTCTACTTAATATCACATCCGTCAAAATGACCGGCTCGGTAGAAATAGGTATATAACAACTGTTACGGCCAGCACTTAAATTTGTCCACCTTTTTTCTCGGTTGATATACACACAAATATGATAAAAATTATATATTTATGTAGTCCTTGGCACAGAGATGTGCAGAATATCAATTAAGTTTATATCTTCCAGTTGATTATAAGTTAAAATATAAAAAATATTTCCTTTAATTTTGACACTCTACAAAAAAGGTTTATTCCTTACTTAACGAATTCTTACTGAGGGCTACAGAAAAGTTCAGTCTCATAGTAAGAAAATATTACTAAAATAATTGCTAATCGAAAGCACAATTTGTATCTTGACTGACATTTAATCACATGTGATTTTAATTACTCTACATTTTCCCTACATCTACAAGGTACTCTACATTTTTCCGTTAGAAATATTTGATATTTAATTTTAAGTATTATACATAAAATAATTACAATGCCTCAGCGCAGATCTTTGACAGGTAGAGTAGAGCTAAATTACGATAAAAATAGAAGTAACATTAATCGTAGCAAAGAAGCGACTAAAAGCCCTATCGGTAATTCATCAAATGAAATAAATGGTTTTAGCTTGGATTGTTCATATAAATGTGTGTTAAATTCCGTTCCGCGATATTTTGAACCCTCAAACCTTGGAGAAATGAATCAGCTTTGTTCATTATGTGGAACAAAATATTTTAAATCTGAGATTACTAATCGGGATAGAAATATATTCACTCTTTGTTGTCAAAAAGGAAAAGTATCTTTACCTCCCTTATCTCAAAATTTATACTTTCAAAGCCTTTGTGAAGGTATTATTTCAACTGACTCTGTAGTGAAGATGGACTAACGATGTTAGATTATACTACAAGATAATTAAAAAATCATAAGTCTACAAAGGAAGTAATTTCTAGGAACTTCCATAATTTTAGAATGAGCCTCACTATTTACAATTAAAATGCCCAAATTTTTTTTATATAAATTTTTAAAAAGCTATATTTATATGCAGGAAAGCAAATTTCTATATAATAAACTCTCCTTACGAAATGTTTATTAGCATTTGTGTAGAACGAATGCTATCAATTTTCCAAAAATATATTAGGACAACACTTACGTTGTCTCACTTGCTTAACCAACAGATTATATTTACTTCTTCCAAATACTCACATAAACATCAAATGTTCCTATTAACATTATGTTTGAAAATTAAGCCATCCATCGAGAAAACTAATTTAAATATAAACTGTTTAAATATAAACTATTTACTTCAGCAGTTATTTTTCAAAATATATTTCTCAAATATATATTGATATGTTTATATATAAATATATATAGAATTATATCCACTGCTTTTTTCTATTTTTAATATCTAATTAAAATTTATTATTTCAGGCCTTTCGCAAAATGCACAAAGAATTAAGACCTATCATGCTTCGATTAAATCTTTACACCTCCGAATTAATTCATTTTATAAATCAAATGCAATATTATATACTATTTGAAGTAATTGAATGTTCATGGTCAATATTATTGGAAAAAGTACATGAAGCTCAAACGTTAGACGATATTGTTAATGCACATAATGAATTTTTGGAAGCTTTGAAATCAGGAGGTTTTCTTGATGTTAAATCAGATACATTTTCCATGAATATGGAAGAAGTATATCTAGGAATCACAAGATTAGAAGTTTGGCAGGATAGATTTTTTTCTTTGTGTTTTAAAGAATTACATGCAAGAAACGAGTACGAGATGAATATTTTGAAAAGTGAGGAAACAGGTAAATATGGCTCAATAACAGAAAAAAGATTAGAAAGAGATGAAGAAAAAAAATATTTTGAGCAATTCTTAGAAAATTCAAAAAAAAATTTACATAAAATTGGAAATGATTGTGAAATTGCAATTCGACAATTTTTATTAGCCCTCAATTCTCATTGTGATCATAATTTACTACTATTTGGTATGCGTTTAGATTTTAATGAATATTATAAAAAGCGTGATAAGAGATTAGGTGTGCCATTAACTTTCGAGCATATGCGTATGAGTAATATACTTTTAAATAGTAAAGTAACTGCTACAAATTGTAGTAAAGGAAATATTTCGAATTGTAATAAATGAAAGGCAACTAATAAACAAGAATATTATTATAAAAAAATTAATCCTTTTACAATTACTAAACAGTAAATCTCTTAGTGAATATTCCAACACAATATCTTGAAAGACTAGTGAGGAGATATTATTCTTGAAATTAATTGTATATAATATATATATTTTTTAATGACGTCATACTTCTGTTGAATATGAAAGTTTTTAATTGCACAATCTTAAAAAATTTAATTTTTTAATTATAATAACAACTAAGTAAGCAAAAATATCCCTCTAATACTTCTAAGTGGATATATTTACGTAAATATAATTATTTTAAGTTTTACATCACTTTTAAACAATAAAAGAAATCTAGTTTATTATATGCAAAATAACATAGAAAAATTAAAATATTTCTTTGCTTGGAGTTGAAATACCACAGGCTTCTTCATAACCATTTTTGGTTTCTGTTTTATGGTTTTTCTCTTTAGACTTTTTACGGTGTGAAGTATCCGTTTTACGTTTTGATTTGGAAGATTTCATAGGAGTCCCCATTAAATTAATTTCATCAACTGTCTCTTTGTTTTTGTAAGTTCTGTTCTCTTTTTTTTCCTTTTTGCTACTTTTAGCTTTAGGTGTTTTCTCCTTTCTTATTTGTTTACTTAATTTTTCATCAATGAACAGATCTACAGTTTGATTTCCACAAATAATCTGCTTGTCAGTTTTCTCAGTTAATGTAGGTCTATAAAGATTAGAATATCAATTTATGTTAAAAATGTTTAATGTTTAAAATTTATACATTTCCAAGTCAATATCTAAAGCACGATGTGGGTCATTTATATCGCATTTCGCATCCTTATCTTCAGAATCAGATAATAACGCACCTTCTGGCATTTCTACAAGTGTACTAACTACGTGTAACGATTTCAGATCTGAAAAGAAGAAATATATATTTGGCCAAAATAATTGAATTTTTTAGAAAAGTTTTGTATATATATGACAAATTCATAACGCATAAAGACATCATTGACTGTTAAGTTTACTTGATCAAAATCGTCTTGCTCAAATGAACTTGCTAATCAAGTATATATGATAGCTTAAAGAGATTTTTTAAAAGTTTTCCGGCATAAATATTTAATTTAGTGAAAATTAGGAAATACTTTAAACTCTGTTACAAATTGATAAATAGTATTACAGAATTGATTATGAATTAAAAATGACAAAAGAAACAAAAATGCAGCTACTTAATTAGCTCGAATTGCTTGAACAAGTTAACTTAATATTTACTTGATACTTGACAGTCAATAGTGCCCTTTACAGAAACATTATTGTGAATATCACAAAAATAACCTATATTCTATTAATTTAAATAGATGTGTAAAAATTTCATTTACCTTCCTCTTCTGAGTCAGAAGAAGTGTAACTAACTTTATTTTTAGATTTTTTACTTCTTTTTGTCCTTTTCTTCTTCTTGGTAATACTTTGTCCCTCTTGTAGGTATTTATCAGACCTCTTTTTAGCTAAAATTAATTTTTTTTTAATTTAAAAAGTAAATATTGATAAAAAGACATACAATAACTCTCGAGAGGTACCTCAAGAGCTAATTCTGCTACAGGGACATTATCATATTCATCATTTTGAGAAAGTTCCAAGTTTTTTCTATAATTATTTTTTAGATAATTTGGATTGTTACTTTGTTCGATAAGTCGTGCTTCCCGAAATTTACTAATTTCATCTTTTGTCATTTCATGACCTTTTCTAGCATTTTTACCTTCAGCATTATCTTCCTTTAGAACAAATAACTGTTCGCTTTCGTCTTCACAAGATGAACTACTATTTTCAGGTGGAGAATTAATCCATTCATCTAAGTCAAGACCTTCAGGAACTTGTACTTTTCTCTGTGCTTTTAATGCTACAGGATTTAAATCACCAGAAAATAGCAATGTCATTTCCTGTATTATATCTCTGATATTATTTGTCATTTTATTTGGATCATTTATATCACAAATCAAATCTGTTGGATTTTTATCAAAAATTTGTGAACGTAGTACTTGAATTAACAAGAAGGAAGAATTTGCACGCTCTTGAACTTCAATATCACCCGAACTAATAAAACAAGATAATTGTTCTAAAACATAATCACAAATCTAAAAATAAGAACAAATATTTTAAAAAGAGGACGTATTTGAAAATAAAATCATCCATACTTTGATAATTTCATTAGTGTTTTCTTTCTCAAGATATTTGCATAAGAGCTTTGTTAGTAGTTTTAATATATTCTGAACATAAATAGCTTTGATATGCCCCGGAAGTGAACGTGGCCTTAATAGAATGTTTAAAGCTCGTTCTACATCATCTGATTCACTAAAACATAAACTGTATTTAAAATATTTTTTTTTGCCATAATAACAACACAACCTCGAAAATTCTCCAGCAATCCAAGCAGCTGCATATAAGACTTCATACATCGATGAACTATTATTGGAAGCAGGAAAAGTATCTAATAAACTAATCATTTCAGAAACAGCAAATTGACGAACAGCCTTAACTCTAATCGATACATCAAGTAATTGAGTTGCTATAACATTACCTAAATTTACAAAGAAAATTTTTATAATTATGTATAAACTTTAAATTATGTTATAACAAACCATGTCTTGAACCTGCTTCTAATTGTATTAATTCAACTAATACTGTTAGATACCATTCAAAATTTGTGACATACTGATAGGATCCTTGAGAACAGATTTCAATAACCTTAAAAAGTAATTCATCTCGATAAAAAGACCCCTCTGCTCTTTCCATATGACCAAGTAAACGTTTTACAATTTCCATTAAATTCTTTTTTGAAACCATTCCATAGAGAAGATCAAGGGCTCGCAGCCTTATAGATTCATCCTTATCATCAAGGCATGCAAGTATTAAATCTTTATGTGCTTGAACACTTTTTGGATGTGTTTTTAAAATTTTCGACATTGCAAGTAGTCCTAAATATTTCACTGCAAAGGTATTTACTTAAATATCATCTAAGATTATAAATTTTTTCTTACAATTTTGATCTGAATCTTCAATTAAAATACGTAATTTTTGAACACATAATTGAATTGAAGCACTATGATTAGGCATCCCGCTGCTAATGCTAATAAGCACAGCTATAACAGTGTTGATGCATTCATATAGAAGACTCATAGCAGATGTACTGTATAAAATTTTCATTAATATTTTTAAAAAAACTCAAAATTTGCGCTCATAGGAATGTAAAATTTAATATTACTAATGCTTTCGTTGAAGCGAACAAAAATAACTCTTATGGCGCATTTTTAGCGTAAAACTAACCAATTTCAACAATTAAAATGTTTTCTATAATTAATTTGCTTCTTTTTTTATAGTTTACAACATTAATATTTTTGAATAAATTTTTAATTTGAATAAACACATAAAAATGATCTTCTTTTTAAGTAAATAGAAATTCACGCATCCATTTTTTTGCTGTCGTAAAATAATATCTATTTCGGATCTCGTGTTATGATCAATAAAATTAACTGGTCATTTAATTGGAAAAATAACTGCAGTGTGATGTTGAAATTAACATTGTGTGTTACTGGAAAATTTTTTCAATTTGATGTCATGATTTAATAGTAATATTCAGTTCAATTATTTCCACTATTTCAAATTATGTTTTACATGTATTTTAAAATAATTTTAATATATAGTGCTTGACGCCTAAAACTTAAAATTTATCCTCTGTGAAGAAAATACTCATTAGTCTTTTGCATGCAAGTATCATGTATGAATGTGTTATCAGAAAAAATTTTTCATGAAGAAAAAAACAAAACATTCCTTTGAGCCTTGCTGCAAATGAAAAAACAATAATAACACTTGCCTATGAATAAGATTTGTAAGAGGTTCTATTAATTTCTTTCCAAGCCGAGGCTCTAAGGGAGTTAAAGCACCAAACTGAAATGCAAAAATTAGCTTACAAATTATAATATTTTTCAATAAATAATTACGTTTTTCATTACATTAAACTGCCATAAACATAAATAACTTTCTCAATAAAACTTTACAATTCAAATCATACATTTCTAAATATAAAAAACAAGTAGTGACTTTTTTCTTCTTTGTGTTTAAATTATATAAAAAGAAATTTACAGCAATAACTCAAGCCCCAGAAACATTAGCTTAAGCTCAAATCAAAATTAATGGTTAAACTTTAACTAAACCTTGCAATAATATCGATAAGTGGTCTCGTCAGTTTTTGCCCCAGTGATGGTTCTATTACTGTAAGGCTTGCGAACTTTTAAAAAATCATATTGAATTTCACAATAAAATATAGAATATTTTCCAAATTTTAAAACAAATTTGTAATCTTACCAATTTTATAATTTTTATTAACATCCAATTATTTGTTGATGTTGTCATAAGTTTGAAAAAAATTGGAGCTAAAGAAAGATAATTTTTTGGGTTTTTTCGAGCCAATTCACAAATCACGTTAACTGCAGCTGATTGCACTCCTATAATATTTATACGCATTCTCCTATTTAATTTCAAAACTATATAAAAATTACTAACCTGGATCAGGATCTTCTAATTTTTCTTTAAGTTTTGGAAATGCTGGACGTAAGGCTTCTGGATAACGAAGAAATACTTTATACATCATTAAGACAGCCTTCATACGTAAATATGGCTTTGTTGAGCTCATCTGAGAAATTTAATACATTATAAATATTTAAATTAAATATTTTTTCATAATTTAATATATTTACTAATGTCATTATATCATTTGCTAAGTCTCTAGAAAGATCGGAAGAAATAAAGCAGCTTAAGCCTGTTAGTGTTACTCCTGCATCATATTGGTTTTGTGAATTGAGATCTTTACGAATCATATTTGTTGCTAACATCAATAGCTATTAATAATTATATTAGATTAGGAATTAAGATTTGTTTGTATTAGAATGTACTTCACTTTCCGAATGAAAGCATTGGCTTGCGGCAAGGTATCCTACTCTCTTACATGTAAATTTAGATGAGCTCATAACTTCAATAATATTAAAACCTGCCCAGGATATGTCATAACCTAGCATTTGTATCTTTAAAAACAAGAACAAAATGAATAATATGGTTTTTAATACAATATATGTTCTTACATATGTTAACTTTGCTACAGCATTGCATTTTACATTGATATTCTCCTGTCTTAGCTCTTGTTTAATTTCTTCAATGCATTGTGCGATATATTTTGCCTAGAATGTCAACATATTTCAAAAACAATTTAAATCATAATTGATTTAAATCTGGCTTTTCTCAAAATAATTTGAGTATTAGTAGTTTTACCTAACAAGATTTAAATTAGTCTTTCAACTTATTAGTTTACTTTTAAAAGTATTAGCATTGAATTAAAAAGATTTCAAAATAAAATTTGAAGAATAACTATAAAAAGCAAATCGAATCGTGCAAAATAGAAAATCAATTTGAATAACTATGTTTTACAAAAAACAAAGTACTTTTATACATTAAAGTAATCAAATGTTACGTTGTATTATTTTAAAAACTAAGTAAAATTTTTCATAAACTAAGAATAATATCAAATAATGCCTTCAGTAACAAATATCTTTTATGCATTACAATAAATAAAAATACAGCTTTTAATTTTACTTGAAATAAGTTTTTTAACCTCATTATCCTTATTGTTACGAATGCCTCTAACAAGATCTGTTAGATTCTTATCAAACATTCTTTCAAAATTTCCTTTAACTTTTTTAAGTGCCATTTAAATTGAAAAATATTAGCACTAAATTACAAACATTGAAAGTTGCTCTCGAAACTCTACCGTAAACTAATTCTGTCAAAATAATTTTTGAGCCCGATATAGCCGACCACGTAGACAGTCCAGTTCTTTAAATAAGTGTGTAGTACCGCGTAAAAATAAATCGCGTAAAAAAAGACCGCGTTAAAGTAAGAAACCGCTTGAAAAAAGTATGTATGTAATACTTGTAATAAAAGATAATTATTCCTTTTGGAAAGAAAATCTTTGCTAATATAACAAAAAATGTAAAAAAACAATCTTAAAATATAAATTTTACTTTATTTCATACTACCAATATAAAAATTTATTTTTAGAATTTAGCAATGATGTTGATGTCCCTAATTTTGCTATATATGTGCTTGGCCTTTTGTCTTATTGAGCTTTCATCCAGAGGGATTCTTCTTTTTGCATTTTAAGCCACCCATAAAGCTAAGCTCTTATCAGTCTTTTCAATGACATCATCTCTAGAATAAGAAGTGGATTTTGTGCTTGGGCTTGTTGCAGATATTATTGATCTCCTGATTGCAGCTTCATTTTTCTTAATAGTCCGTACTGTTGATTCATTTAACTTATAGATCTTTCCAATAGATGAAGAACCTTCTCCACTTGCCAACCCATTTAAAATTTTTATTTTCTTTTTCAAAGAAATGCTTGCTCTAGTTTTTTTTTCTTTATGTTATTATGCTTCGTATAATAGCCTATAGAAAAAATTTATTTAAGTATTTTGAGAAGACAAATACGAAAAATTTTCTACCTGTATTCATTTTGGAATATGTGTTACAAATTTCACTTAAAAGTACACTGTAATATATGTTTTACTAAATTTTCTAAACGAAAATAACTAAATTTATCAACACGGTATACGAATAACTTCATCAAATCTGAACTATATAACCAATTTATATAGGTAAAGGAATCCTACAAAAAAAGTAAAATAACTTAAATTTTTCATCCTTTGAAAACACGAAAGTATATGGGGAATTGTTTTATTATTCTTCAGAAGAAAATAATGCAGATATCACTTTCAAATGTGAACATAAGTTTTTGAGTAATTAAAAGCATATTAATGTTTTTTTCTTGCATTTTTCTTTATATTGCAAAAAGGGAATTTTTCTGGAAGGGAGGGATAACAAAATTATTTTTAATTCTTAGCAATGTTACAAGTACCTACTTCGAAGAATTTAGTCTACTATATATGTCCCTGTAATAAAGCAATTAGAGCCAACATTGCAACAGTGCGCATATAGTTTATATGATAAATTTTGAAAATTCCTAGAACTTAAATGATTTTTCTGAAACTTTCCTATGAAATATCTAGTCCACATTCTTTCAGACCAGTTCTGGGGAAATGTAACTAAGACCAAACAATAGTTAATAATATGCTTGAAAAAACCCAGATAAATTGCTAAACCAATTAATATTTAAAATGCGTAAAAAAAACCTGTATCTTTGTAAAAATTGCTTAAAGTAAAGGAGATGCATAAAAGTACAAAATCGCGTAAAAGTAGGAAACCGCGTAAAAAAAGATCGTGTAAAAGTAAGATACCGCGTAAAAAAGACCATGTAAAAGTGGGAAACCACGTAAAAGTAAGACCACCTAAAACGAGACCCAGGTGTAGTTGTAAATTTACTTTTAAAGGCCCTAGTAGACGTCGGACATTGTCCGGGTAAATGCAATGTAGACGTCAGACATTCATTTGCCCGGACTTGTATCATTTTTCAGTAAATATATAATTTATAGTAATAATAACCTGAAGTTTAACTTTTAATAAAAAATGATTAATTATGAAAATTTTAAACTTTTGATATCATAATGAATAGCAATGTTATTTTGTGCTGTAATCTTTCGGTGCTATCTTCGGGCTATTAAAAATGTATGAAGCTGTCATTATGTTCGCGTAAACACATAATTTACTAGGACATTGCAGCGGACCTTCAGATTGGTCCGCGGACATTGCTGTAGACGAGTTAAACTACCCCGGACACGGACAATGTCCGACGTGTACAGGGGCCTTTATCGGTATTTCCTATAAACAGTGAACTCACTAGAAATTTGAATGTCGAAGAGATAATTCACGATTTTCCTAACATAAAATGTAGAAAGAAAAACTTCTAAAAACGTTTTAATTATTATTGTTAAATAAAATTTATAACAAAATTTTTGTGTATTTATTCACCTGTATTCAATGACTTAAAAATAATTTTTTTCAGCCTTTTCAGAAAGTTAGCCTACGGCCTGAATATGTTTAATCCGCCCTAGTTAAATTTTCGCATATCGCGTTATGTAATGAACTTCGTGTCGATAGTAGAGGTTCCAGGAAATCGACATTCCTGATCTTTAGGAACTCAAAGCTATTGTAGTACCACAGCGCAGGTGTAATCGTTTGTGTTCTCTTCGAAAACATCTAATATGTTACCAATTTTGATTTTTAATGATTCCAGATTTGCGTTTGATTCAATTTCCTAATACTTCTATAGCAAACCACGCCATGCTGCTTTTTTTTTAGTACGGTTTGCATAATTTTCGGATTTGATGTCTCATAGCTCCGATAAACCACCATATAAATCAAACAGCTCATTCCACTTATCGTTTTCCGGTATTGAAGTTATGTTTTTTTAATTAAACAAAAATTTAACTTCACTTATTTTATAACTAAAAATTCGCTTAAAATGTGACGAATACTTGCCAATACCTATAATTCTACATTCGAATGCCTTTACTAATTTTCTAGAGGACAATTTATATTTGAAAAAAATGCTTGGTAAAGATAAGTAATTTAAAATTTAGTGCCCACGTAATTGCAGCAGTTCCTGGAAAAGAAGATTTTTATGAGCACAGGTCTCGCCTCCCTTTGCAATACAAAGACTTACTGGGATACTTAACAATATTCAATATCAAAATATATGTACACAGTATTTACAAAGGTGAACTCCTCTAAAGCTATTTATAGCATCAAAGTTTTAAAGGTTTAATAAGAAGAAATGTACAAAGGAAAAGGTTTATTGCTTTGAAGTGGTGAACATAATAATAAACATGTTATTTAGAAACAAATTTATTCTTAGAAATTGCAAATAATGTATCAATGTTGATAAACTAATTAATATTTTAATACATTTATTTCTTATTATTTATTTGTAAGACAGTGCAGCAAAATTATAACTAAATTTATTAATCCTAATATTTCTAATATTTGTAAATTTATTATTTTATTTTAAGAATTCTACTATATTTTCCTTCAGTCATACATTTTTATATCATGCTATTTTTAATTTTCTAATAAAGCGCATTGTTATTTTAAAAGAACCATAAAATCATAATAAAACATACGCTTATTCAACACTTCAGAGATGATTTCGAAGCATTCAATTGATGGTAATAAATTTTTTATAAGAAATCATAAGCACTTAAGAAATTCACTGTAAAAATGGAATAAATTTTAAATTTTGATATCATAATGAATAGCAGTGTAATTTTTTACTGTAATCTTTCGTTGCTATCTTCATGCTATTAAAAATATATATGAAGCTGTCATTAATCTCCGCGTAAACACATAATTTTTGGACATTGCAGTGGACTTTCATATTGGTCCGCGGACATCACTGTAGACAAGTAGAATAACCCCGGCCACGGACAAGATTCCGGACAATGTCCGTCGTCTACTAGGGCCTTTATGAATTATAATGGTTGAGGCTTTGAAAACTTTATTGTTCACAAAAATTATTTAAATTTCTAAGGTTACCAAGAGTTTCAGATTTGTATTAAATAAGTTTGATCCAATAAAATTTTTAAAATGACCTTTTCACTTATATGTATAAAGTAATAGTCTATTATTTGTATATTATATTATTCTGTTTACCCAAAGAGCTAATTATTCAATTATAAATTGAATTTAGAAAAACATCTATTATCACATCCTTTCAAGGATTTTAAAAAGCTTTTCATAAAGGTTTACTAATTTTATCTTTATAAAAATCAGAAATTCAATATTACTGTGCTTATCTTCAGTTCATTACCAATTGTCAAAATTCTTTATAATGGCGCGGTTGTTCAAAATTATAAAATTAATTTTTAAATAAATGTCTCAACTGTAAAATTAATTTGTGATAATATTTATAGCCTTTTATAGGTAAATTATTTGGTTAAATATATTTTTAAAAAAAATTTTACTGTTTTTAATCAGTAATTGAACATATTTAAGTGTTGGAAAATTTCACTATGTAGACAGCCTTTTAAAAATTTTCTTGCTAATAAATAAATCTTTAATTTTAATTTTATTCATTAAATTGTTATTTTTTTTTATTTTAAAATATATAATGACTTTTTTTGATAATTTTTAAAATTTTAATGATTCTTTTTTCTTTCATAAATTAATTATTTTATGTAAAACAAATAATATATTTAAGTGCTAATTAAAAACTTTTAATCTTAATAAAATACTAAAATGTTGTATTTATACTTGTTTTTAATAAAAAATAAATAACTTACTTTGAAAAGTAAAACTTTTAATTGTACTATAAAAATTGGAAAATCAAAATATTAATATTTGTAAATTAATGAATTTTCTCAACAAAATAGAGCAAAAATTAATAATTACACAAATAATTCGTCTATAGTTTTACTGTATTATATAATTGAAATATATTCGCATGTAATACAGAAAACTTATTTATTTTAATTTAATACATTCAAATGTTATAAAAAATAGACGATGCAGTCTTCTTAAATTATGTCTGTTTTGATATTATTAAATTTATTAAATTTATTAAATTTTATTTTAATTATTATGTTTTTAATGTTTCTAAAATTGTTGTTAGTAATTCAAAAATAAACTAAAATTGTGTAAATTAACCACGTAGGACTGCAATATTTCAAGTATGGAATCTAATTTAAAGGATACATTAGAAGATACAAAGCGCACTAAGAGCTCACTTCTTGGTTTAACACAAAGATTTATGTATTTACTACAAAATGTCCACAAAGGCAGGATAGATCTAAAGCAGGTAATTTTTTTTTACATAAAAATTATATTACATCCATATAAAAATAATTCAATCAAAAAAAAAAATTTGAATTTCCGTAAAGTATTGTTCCTTAGAAGAAATATTTCTTTTCTTTCATTTTTTTCAAATTTGTAAATTACCCCCGTTTTTGGTTTAATTTAACCTTAAAAAAATTTGAAATAACCTTAGAAAAATAAAAGTTATTAATTTAATTAAACTATTTTGAAGGTGGCTGAATCACTATGTGTTCAAAAACGAAGAATATATGATATCACTAATGTCTTAGAAGGAATTGGGTTGATTTCCAAAAAGTGCTATGGAAGTCAAATCGAATGGAGGTAAAATATAATTTGTTAGTTATTTTATTGAAATTAAATTTAAGCTTCCTATAACAACTTAAAAAAGAAAAATATATTTTGTATAAGGTATATTAAACAACACTTTAACTATTTTCGGAAAGTCGCAAACCTATTTTAAGACATTTTCATTTTTATCGATTGATATTAAACTGAAGCCAATTTCAAAAAAACTCAGAATGGCACAAATTTATACTACTCATTTTGTATTTATTCTTGTCTCATTTAAAACATTCTTTTACTTTTTAGAGGTAATGGAGAAAGTCCTGCAAAACATGACGAAACACTAAAACTACTTAAGGAAGACCAAGAGATATTAATAAAAAAAGAAGAGGCATTAAATAAGGAAATAAAGTATGCTATGCAAAGTCTTCATAATGTGCAAGATGATCCTTTTAACAAGTCCTTTGCATATATTACTAGTGATGATTTGATCAATTATTCAGATGATGACACAATTATTATTATAAATAACTTTTCAACATTTAGACGACCTGTACTAGAAATTGTGTGAAAAATTATTTTAATGTTTTTCATTTTTAACAACATATATTTTTTGTTTTTCAGAATGGAATAGCAATACGTAATAGAATACTTCAAGTAATTTCTGATGGAGGAAGTATAATTGATGCAAGATTAGTATTAAACGAGTGTAAAGCAACTTGCAATCATGTAGTTTTAATAAAATATAAAATTTAATTTACAAGAAATTGCAATTTTAAAAATTTTTGTAGGCTCTTGAAAATAACTTTGGAAATAATTTTGAAGATAATTTACAAAAAATAACTGAAGTCTATGACGTATACGAAAAACCTAAGCGACGTCGGATTAAGTCAAGAAAATTATTAATTGCTGAAAAATCAGCAAAAATGAAAATAAATCTTGAAAATGAACGTGAAATAATAGCAAGTATTTTGCTTGCTGATCCGGCTGAGAAGTTTTCTAAACGTGCGGATTACTATAATGATTTAGATGGTAAGCTCTATTTTATATTATGTTTATTTTAATAAAATTAATAACTGTTTTTTAAACGTATTATAATAAACTATTAATTGATTTTACAGATGAATATCATTTACTACAGTTAAATCCACCACAAAATGATTTTTATTATTCTTTAAGCAATGGAGAAGGTGTTTGTGAACTTTTTGACATTAATTTACTATCGCCGTGATAAAAAAAAAACTAAATTAAATTCTAGTTCAAATTTATTTTAAGTGTGTTCTTGTAAGAATAAGTAAAATATATTATATAATTTATATAGTTAATCTATTTAATAATATCTGAAAGATGCCAGAAATATCAAACTCTTTCTTATTATTATAATTATGACTATGGGAGAAATGATTCCAAGCATTACTATTTTTGATGAAGTTTTACATTAAATATTTATCACAACTGAACCGAATCCAAATTAATTTTATATTTTTTTCGTAATCGTAGTATTTGAAAATTACTTAAAACAATTTATTTGCCCTTTAATTATCTTAGAGAAAACTGATATTCACATTTTTTGCCGTATTTTAATCGTATTGATATTTTTGAAAACACCATATACCTTGAGTTTCACGATTTTCTTTTGTTGATAACATGAATTATTGTATATAAAGGATTAGCCAAGCCAAAGTGCACTTTTTTTTTTTATTAAATTTTAAGTATATTTTTTTTCGTATTGAGAATCAAAGCTGTTAACGTTTCTAGATTAAATGCATGTAAAAAATATTGCAATTTTATATTAACTTTAACTTTTAACTTTGAGAAATTTGTATTTTTTTGTGGTTCGTTTAAAGTTTCATAGGCTTACATGTTTTGTGAAAACAGTTTACATTAAGATGTATATCAAGTATCCATTTTCTTTCATAATAAAATAGTATTTGGAAATTCGATTGTAATATAAGCCTCTTGGATATTTTCGTGAGAATATATGTTCAATATTTTTAAATTATCCAGTTATTGAGAAAAATTGAATTGACAAAATTGACCCTTTTAAAAAGTACTCTACATCTTGTACTCACCACCAATTTAAAACCTATACAACTAATTCATTTGCTGGTTTACAAAACTAAACAGTAAACCATAAATTCCTCGGTTTTAATATTATAAATTTAGCTTATGTTTATTGAAGCTACACCCCACAAAGGTTTAGAATGATAAAAAGTTTTATATACATAGTATGTATATGTATATTAGCAAACAATCAGCTGATTGTCAAAATAGTATTAAAAGTTGCATAATGTCATTTTACTTCTGCTTAAAGGAATTATGAGATTCTATAATAGATCGTTTAAAATATTATTAAATAAGTTTCCTGGTAAAGACACATTTGGGGTGTACAGATTTTTACCTTTATTTTTTGCATTCGGTGCTGCATTAGAATTTTCAATGATTAATTGGACTGTCGGTGAAACAAATTTTTGTAAGTTTTAATCATTAATGTGTTTAGAAAATTAAAAATAAAATATTTTTTAATTGTTTATTGTAGATAAAACTTTTAAAAAACGACAAGCCAAAAAATTTGTAGAGGAAAAATTACGAACAAATCCTGATATCATTTCATAATGCCAGCTGGAGTTTCTTGGTCCCAATATATAAAATTTTCTGTTGCCGCAATGTTATCAATGATGGGAGGCGCGCAAATGGTACATTTAATCTATCAACCATTGAAGGATATTGATGTTTATATTGAAAGAGAATTAAATGAATTAAAGTTAAAAAATAATTCAAAATAAATTATCCAACTTGTGATCCCACTCTTTATGAGTTTTATTTTTTTGACTGAAATATCAAATACTAAAAGGTAACATAGGCTAATTTATTAAAACGAAAATTACATCAATTTGGGCCAGTTTACACGAAATGCAGGAAAAAATTCATACAAATTCGAAAACTTCAGGAGTAAATAACGCTTTATGTAAATATGTGCATTGGATGTGAAGTGTGGTTAATTGTATTTGTCGTGAAATATATTTACAACCACTTATTAGCTTTATAACAAAATATCTAGCATCAATTTCCTTAAAATTCTTGAGAGATTTCACTTATATTTTTAAAAAATTCTGGATTATTCTCTTTGCTCTGCTATCAGGTTAGTCTAAAGGTTCGGGCACATTTTTGGGAAAATTGGGAAGCTTATTTAATTCCACTATCTACAATTTCTTGCCATTTTACAGGTATGTAGTCTTTTAATTCCATTGCTATCTTTTTAAGATATAAAGACACCTTTGCTGTTAGAATTGACTGCATCTCTATCTGTCCACTGTCTTTTCCTTCTAATGTTATGATTAATAACCCATTTTTCGTCACCTGTTATCAAACGATCAAAAAGCTCGATGTGCAGATAAGTGCAGATGTTTATACGCTGGTGGCAATTAGTTTTGAATGGCTCATGGTTCCAAAGCTTGAATATTTTCTCAACCTAAATTAAACAATAAAAGACTATTCTTTGAGTAGAATCCACCCTTTCTGCGACTAGTAATTGAGGTTCTGACTACATAAGATTTTTAAAAATCTTTAATTTAAAATGCACACAAAGTTATTGAATACTGACCTTATAGATTTAAAGTTTAAAACAAAGTCTTTACAGTGAATATATAAAATTATAAACTTTGGGAATTTAATAAAATATTTAAATTAAAAAGTAAACGTTTTACTTAATTCTAGCTTACTTTATATAAAAATATTTAAGACTCATAAAATGTATAATATATTTTAGAATTTCTTACATTTATTTTGGCTGCCATTTGAAATAACCTGGCTCTCCGACTACATGAAATATAATATATAAATAAACACATATTTGCATAATATACCCCAAAAGCCTTCGATATTTATGGTAAAAACAAAATATATATAAGAAAGAGACAGGTAGCTGTAACTTAGCTTGAAGTTATGTTTGTGTGAAGAAGTAAGAATATAAAAGAAAATCCAGTTGTTTCGTATTTGTGATCACTATATATAGAGTAAAAACGGTAAAGCAGTGTAGGTAGTGTGTAGTGATCACAATAGTATAGTGAGAGATTTTAGCACGTTGGAGCGGTTCAGTAATTTGAAAATATTTATTCAATTAGTGTTTTGTATACATGTTAAATATAATACTAAAAATTATTAATGTAACCATAAAAATAATATGGCATTATGTGATATTCCTGAAACACAGCCGGCAACTCAAAGTCAGGCATCCCAAATTTTTACAAATATTGAAAGTCAGCCAATTGAAAACATAATATGGGGACGCTTATATTCAAAAAACGTCAAAATAAAATCACTTGGTATGAGAAATAAATATAAAATATTGTCATTGAATTCAAACAATTTTTTTGGTAAAATTTATTGTTTATTTTTATTTATATGTTCGTCATTTTCCTGTATGTTATTATTTATAATATTATTGCAAAAATAATTTACAGATCTCTGTCATGAAGAATTTTCAGCAGGACGAGATAAAACTAATAATCTTTGTTTAACATTAGAAGAGCTTTCGGAAAAAATATTGTGTAGAATTTCAAAGATACATTTTCGAATTACACGAGATCTTGTTGATCTTTTAAATCCGGTTTATATTCAGGTAAAATTGAAAGTGTTTCTGCTTTATATATATATTTATAAAATTTTGTTGTGAACCCTGTTTCTTTTTTTGTATTTAAAGTGTTCCAATATAAATATTTATAACAAAAGCTATGCTATATTCAACAAAAAAGATAATTTTATTTTAGATACTTTCAGTTTTGATGTTGAAAAAATGGCTTAATCGCAGGTTATTTTGTTTTATTATAACTTAATTGAAGTTATTATTTCAGGGCCTACAATTCGCAGTTTTAGATAGATTATTTTTGATAGGAAAAATTACTTTTAGCGTCAAGTTAATAATAATTAAAATCGTCAGCAGTAAAGAAAATAGAGAAAGTAAAATCTATCCTTAAACGTCTTTGTTAATAACTAAACATCATAACCTGATATTATGAAATTAAAACTAACTTGATTATGTCCTGGCCTCTACTTTATTTACATTTAATCTGACGATTGAGTATAATACCTGTTTGATCTTGTTTTTTTTTGAATGTAATATAACTACATTTTTGATTGTTCATAAAAAACATTTTTTAATAGTCTCTGAGTAACAAAAAAATTGACGTACCAACTGGCGTAGTTCACTGCTTTCTTAAAATAAAATAATTTTTGTATTTATAGGACCTTTCACGAAATGGAACCTTTGTGAATGGAGAAAAAATTGGAAAAAACCAAAAGAGAATCTTGCAAAATGATGATTACATTTCTTTATCCCATCCAAATTGCAAGAGTATACAAAATAAAATTTTATCAATTTTTAGGAAATTATATAAATTATATATTTTGTAGTTTTTGTATTTAAAGATCTTGGACCATACAAAACTGAAAAAGTTCCACGAGAAATATCCTCACAATATTATATAAGTCGTAAGTTAGGATCAGGTGCATGCGGTGTTGTCCGTTTAGTTTATAATTGTCGAACTTGTAATGAATATGCAATGAAACATGTTGAAAAGAATCGTCTCATCGAATGTTCAAGACCAAACAAACAAAACGATCCTGAAAGGGTAATGAATGAAGTGAAAATACTTAAATCTCTTGAGCACGTAATATATATTCTACATTATAAATTTAATTTTATTAACATTTTTATCTTTTTTTTTTAGCCATGTGTCATTAAAATGCATGATATCGTTGATAAACCAGACTCAGTATATATGATACTAGAGCTAATGAAGGGTGGAGATCTACTTTCACGCATACTTAATCAAAATCGTTTGTCTGAAAGAACATCGAAATTATTTTTCTATCAAATGTGTCATGCAGTTAAATATTTACATGATAAAGGTATCAATTTTTCAAACTTGTTCTTTGTTAAAATAAAATTGTCTTCACCAGGGCACTAAATAAATAATGCATCTAATTTTTCTATGTGGTTTTGTCTCATTTTAATGAGCTTTTTACTCATAAATTATATTCTAGTCCTAGTAAAAATGGTTTTCTCCACTTTTTATTTTTTGTAATGAGAGTAGAAAAGTACCAAGGCGTGTTTTACTTTTTGGCTTTACACGGTTCAAAACAGACAACTTTTTTGCATTTTTTTAATTTATTATTTATTTCCCTAAGGAAGGTTTTTTTTTCTATGTTAAAACGAAATTTAAATTTTTGCATGATATCAATAATACAAAAATTATACCATGCTTTTATGTTTTTCTATACACATTTTATTTTCTTTGTTTTTGTCAAAATAATTTTTTCCTTTGGTTTTCCTAATTTTTGGTTTTAGAGAATTAAAAATTTTTCATTCAAGCATTGGTAATTTAACAATAATAAAATACTCTAAATGTTTTTCATATTTTATATAACTAAAAATTTTTTAGGAATTACTCACCGCGATCTTAAACCGGATAATGTTTTACTAGAAACAACAGACGAAGAAACACTGCTAAAGATATCGGATTTTGGACTAAGTAAATTTGTACAAAATGACACAGCTATGCGAACAGTTTGTGGAACACCTTTATATGTAGCACCAGAAATTTTGTTGACAGGTGGCAGAGGATCATATACAAAAAAAGTTGATATATGGAGTTTAGGAGTTGTACTTTTTACATGGTTTAAAAATTAGTTATTATCTGTTAATTTTAATTTAATTATCTTTGATTTCTAGCTTAAGTGGAACTTTACCATTTTCTAGTGACTATGGTAGTCCAGCATGTGATCAAATTAAAAGAGGTGATTTTAATTTTTCTCATTCATCATGGAGAAATGTTTCACAAATGGCTAAAGCATTAATTATGGAAATGCTTACAGTTGAACCGCGTCGAAGACCTTCTATAGATTATGTTTTAAAACATAATTGGCTTAAAGATCCTGAAATAATAAAAAAAGCTAAAATATTAATGAAACTAATTACTGTTAATTCAGATGACGAAAATTTCTTAGAGCCCCCAATTAAACGAATGCGCCGTTGAAATTAAACTGCCATTAAATAATTCAACCAAAAAATTTATGTTATTTTATAATTGAATCAAAAATAATTTTAAAAGTAATTTGTTTTAAGTATAACAGGAATGTTAAGCGTTTTTCATTTAATTTTATTTTAAAGCTTTATAAAAAGCATTTTACTATTTTTTTATCTGTAAGAAAAACAAACAATATATCATTTTTTTTTTATGTTAAATGAACAAATTTAAACATTTTTATTAAATAGTTCATTTTGTTAACTAAATAATAAGAAATATGAATGTGATTTGGTTGGTACCTCAGATAATAAAAATTATCGAATTTTATTATTAATTTGTCTTAAAAACAAACATAATCCTTAATATGTATATGCGAATAATTTTTTGTTTTTGTTAGTAATAAAGTAGTTATTATTCAAGTGAATTTTTTTTTTTTCAAATTTTTGTGAATAGTGTTTATTGAATATTTTAGTTATGAGTCTTCTATTTTCATAAAAGGTATAACCTATGTGAGCCGAAAAGTATTCGGAAGATTTAGATTATTCAACTAAAATGGTTTGTTTTAAAAATAAAAAGTTTGGTTAATGTTACTTAACTCCAAAATAGTAAAATTGAAATCAAAATCAACATTCCCTTAATCTTTACACTAAAAACGCAATTGAGGGCAAATAGTTGATTCAAATTTTAAAAAACTCCACTGCTCAGGCATATAATAAAGATTTTCTGAAAATTTGAACTCAATATATTTAATAAATTTTAAGTCTATTGAATTCCAACTCTAATATGCACATCATTTTTTATTATATATATATATATATATATATATATATATGTATATATATATATATATGGATTACATTTTTAGTATGAAAAAACTAAACTAATTCATCCCTAAAATGCAAGGATATCTTGGTATAATTACAATATATACCCATCGCGTATACTTCAAAGTGATAAAACCCAAATAAAATTCATAATTTTTGAAGCAATAAAAATAATTAAAAAATAGTTTTCATTTAGAATCCTTAGAAAATTAAATTTTTTATAGTAATTGTAATATATTTGAATACAGTATTCACACAAAAATGATTTTGTTATTGTTATTAAAAAACAGTTTAAGGGGTTAGTTGGGTTTCAAAATTTCAGAAAATCTATTTTTTTAATACAATATGCCTAAAATATTCTCCCAATATTTTAAAACGATCCAAGTAAAATTCTAAGAAATATGGTCTTTGGAGTTTCCGCCCTTTAGGACACGTTATTTGAATTTAAAAGTTTAATCGCTTTTTTCTCTAGAGCACTGATTCCCAACCTTTTTATAGTTGCGACCCTTTTTAGATTTCCTTAGGATGTCCAGGACCCCCTAATTCTTTTGGTAGAGTTAAAGAAATAAAGCTTTTAAAAAGTTTATTTTGAAAAATACGTCCGTATTAAGTTATAATGCACTTGAGTAATACTTTCTCACCGACTAAATTGGCTGTTAAAAAAAAAGTGAAAAAAGTCCTATACGAATTTCAAAAAGATTTTGGCTTTAGAGATACTTGTATAAAAGAATAATTAAAGCAGGAAAAGTGTCATGAAAAGGCAGTGAAAAGTGAAAATATAACGTTTTAAATATATTATATTGAAGCTTATTAATTTTTTATATATAATTTAATACGATGACTGAGCTTGCTTCTGCGCAAAAAGCTTAGAAATTCTTGGTTGAGTATGAGTTAAAGCTAATCTCAAGTCATTTTCAATATTGAATCTATTTCTTACTTTTGTTTTTATTTGAAGTAGAGTTTAAAATTCACTTTCACATAGATATGTCGAAGCAAATGTTACTAGTACCCGGAAAGTAAGAAGCGCCACATTAGGATAAGTGCGACACATAGCACACCGAAATTCAGCCAGCGGCTTTTCTTTAAATAAATCCTTAGCTGCAGCATTCCGAAGATCTAAAAACTCATCTTGAATTGCATCTGGAAGGTCAGCTACAACCAATGAAGATTGAAATAGGTTCCTTACTAGTTTAGTTTCTTGCTCAGACAGTTCTGGGAAATAAGTTTTTATTTCTTTTTCAAGGGATTGAAGGTGGTTTTCAATTTCTTCTTTAAGATTTCCTGCTATGCAATTTTCTGATTCTTCAACCGAAGTGCAAAGGTGCTTGCAAAATTTCCTTGATTAGCTTTACGTCTCCAATTTTTAAGCTTAGAAACGAAGGCATTCAGATTATCTCTGAAATTAAAAATGTGCGATCCTTGCCATGGGGCTTCAAACTTAATTGGTTTAACTGACTGAAGATGTCTGATAAATAAGCAACTCTTTGAATCCAATCTTCATTAGTTAGATATGTCAGAAAATCTTTTTCGCTTGCATTTCCAAAAAACATTTAATTTCTTCCTTTAACTCATAAACATGTTCAATAACTTTTCCTTTAGATAACCAAAGGAAACGTTAACAACCAGCAGTGTAGTATAAAAGAGTTTCATGTTCAGAATTCATGTCCTTGCAGAGTTCTTAGAACAGAGGTGTGTTAAGAGCACTAGATTTAATATAATTAACGATTTTAATTAAAGATTTTAGTACTTCTTGCAAAGGCTCTGGGAGTGTTTTAGTAGCAAGGTCAATACGGAATCATGCAGTGCAAGCCTTTTACTTGCGGTACAGTCTTTAACTTTTTTCTGAAACCCTGGATTCGATCCAAGCATAGCTGGTGCACCGTAAATGATGTGGATGCTCTTACATTTTGTAAATTAAATTTCCAAAATTTTTTATTGAAAAACCACATTTGTGATTTATTTTTATGGTAAAAAATGCCTTTTTTTGCAAACCAGGCAAACTAACCTTTTTGCTAAGTTAATCGAGAAGTCTTCAATGAATTCTTCTGTTATTTGGACTATCTTTTTAAAAGTAATCAATTTCTTGCAAATGAAACGGACTTTACCTTTTTTGTTGTTGCAAAACTGCTGACTTTAATCCACTGCTTTGATTGTTTAATAATTCTAAACTTAAATTTCATCCATGGTAACGAAAAGCCGCACAAAATCTGTCGGGTGCTTTCTGGAATATTCCAAACATTCTTGTAAAATTCGCTTTCACTAATAAATTAGCTATACGTTTTTTAACAGTTGAAAATGAAATAGCAAACTCCTGAAACACTTTTACCTTAGTATTTTTTGTTCTAGGTATGTCCAGGACCCCCTTAGAAAGCCATCACGACCCCCCTAAGGGGTCGCGACCCACCGGTTGGGAATCACAGCTCTAGAGTATATTTTTGAAATCGGTATTCAAAATTTCTCAAAAAAGTATGAACCGATTTTACAATTTTGCACACTACTTCTATATAATATTTTCTATTGCTTGAATGAAGGATTGTTTTTTTCTCTACTTTATAGAGAGTGAAAATTTTACTCAAAAATAGGACGTTTGGTTCACAACTCCGTCAAAAAAGCAAATTTCAATTTTTTTTTTACCTGCGTTCAAGCTATAACAATCCACTAACAGAAAATTTTTGGTTTCATGGAATCTGTCATGAGATATCTTGACTACGAGAAAACAACTTTTTTTAAGAGTCACTGGGAATGAGGTTTCAATGGTTGAAATTTCAAAAATTTTTAATATAAATTTCACAAAGTACAAATAAAATATGTATCTTTTACATGGTAAATCGTTTTAATAAAATATTTCATTTGATATATGAAAAAAAAATCGTAAAAATGTACACGTTTTAAGTCGTTGAAACCCACCTAACCTAATGGATAGGATTATTATTTTTTAAATCAAAAACTACAAATATTCAATTATTCCTAAAGTAAGATATTTACATAAAACTTTTTGTAGCCATGAATATAAACAATAAAGAATTTTTCTACTACAGTTTGTTAGTTTTTTAATTTATAAGCTAGGAAAAAATTTAAGAATTGTTAATTGAAAATTAAATGAACAAAAAAGCACATTTAAGATTTAACATAAAAAGTCCTCATGTACTCAGCCTATTAAATATTTAACTTTTCTTAACAAAATTATATTTGTGTATAAAATAAGTAATTATCTTAGGTTAGGTCAATAGAAACAAGTAATATAAAAATTAGAATGATTAGAAAAGGGTTTTTTTAACGACTGAAAATTTGTAAAAGTTATTGGCTATTATGAGCTAACGGTAAGAATAATATTTGAACTAACTGTATTAACATCAATTGTCATGCACTCCCAACACAACAAAATTTATTTGAACTTTATTGGATGAATAGAAAAGATTTTATTAACAATTGAAGGTTTTTGAGCAACCTAATAGTAGGAATATAAAAAAAGAGTATGATTTAGAGCAGAGGTTCCCAATTTATTTATACCTGTGACGCCCTTTACAGACTTTAATTTTTTCGCAACGCCGTTCTTTAAAAAAAAAAAACTGTGCTTCTCTAACATGCATTAAGATTACTTTATTTATTTAAAGAAACCTCCAAAAATCACCTTATGATTTATTTTTCTTTCTTAGAATTTTTTATTAGAAAATATAATAATACATTGTAAAATCAATAAGGATAAGCTCGATTTTCTGAGCATAACTTTACAAAACGCGACTGGCCGAACAATAAATAAACAAAAGAATAAGGAAACGAAAGAGCGGGAAGCGAGGTGAAAGAATATTCACTCATTACGTTACGCGCAGATGACCTGTAGGTACCGTCTCGCGGCGCACACTTTGAGGACTCCTGAGATAGGGGAATGTTTATTACCTTTAACCATAAAATATTTATTAAAAATGGGTGAGTTTATTGTTAGATGAGTTTTTTCATAAATACCACACCACTAGTATAAGAGCATAGGGATGCAGCTCCTTGAAGAA
This sequence comes from Acrocera orbiculus, assembly GCA_947359355.1. Lineage (NCBI taxonomy): Eukaryota > Metazoa > Arthropoda > Insecta > Diptera > Acroceridae > Acrocera > Acrocera orbiculus. The sequence continues at coordinate 25,211,742 of OX375757.1, forward strand.
GTACAAAACAAACAATAAAGAATTGAATATTTCCCATTTTTTACAAGGAGGTGGAAATTGTTTCAAAAAAGATCATTGCTCATCAACAATTATATTAAAGTAATCCTATTTACAGTGGTTCAACTTAAGGATTATTTCAATTTTTACGTACATTGGAAAAAATTTTTATTTAAATCTTTCTCATAATAGTTTATACATAATATGAATTATTTTTTTATAATGAATTATTTTTTTATATTCATTTTTCCAAATAAATAAAAAATTATTTTATAGTATGTTTTCTTAGTATAGCATCCCAACCGATTGTAAACACTAGATTTTCATTAAAAGCATCCCAATGAATGTCTCTATTGAAATTTTTTGCTTGGTTATCTTTATATAAAAGTGAATAACCCTGTTCACTTGTCATTTCATAAATTTTCAAAATATTGGTATGTCCAATTAAGGCAATTTTCTTCCTTAAATATAATAAATGTTATATATTTGAAAATTTTTTAATAAAATCCAGTCAACATACGAATTTAAAGAGATTTTTTTTATTGGTTGATAAAAAACTGATAATTCGTTTATGAATTTTTGTGGTACTCTCAAATCGACACTAAAAAGTTTTCCAGTTTCATCACCTAACATAATAATACCCTGTGTTTCACTAGAGTTTTGATAATTAATTGCAGTAAAAGGATATTTATGATTATCATAAATACCTAAAAAATATTTTTTAAAAAATTTTTTATTTATTTAGAAAAATTTACCAGTTGCAGGTCTTGGAAGTCTATAATCCCATAAAATTGCACTTTTATCATATGAACAGCTTGCAAATAAAAACTCTGTATTATTCAAACATGATATTCCGGTTATTATATCTGAGTGTGCGTAGTTTATAGAATGAGTTGATATTAGATCTCCACAAGTTGTATTCCAAACCTGTAATTATATTTGAAAAAAATAAAAAAAACTTCCTCATTCCTCTAAATTAATACCTTAATACGACAATTATTTGAACCTGTGACTGCTATCGATTTATTGCTCGGGAATATGTCGAAACCGGCAATTATTGAATTATGCTCTTGCTTTTCACCAATCATAAATAAGCAATAATCTTTAAAACTTCCATTTTCGGGTTTTGTAGACCACAATTGAAGAGAACCATTAGCTAATGTAACTAGAAACTAATAAATTTTTTAAAATTTGATCCAATAATATAAATATCAATTTTACAATTTTACTTTGGATGAATTTAATATTAGTTATTTGGGAATCACATGGTAAGCCAAAACTAGCCTTTTCTTGAATTCCTGTGTCATCTATATTTTCAAACCCCCAAATGGAGCTGTTCCATTTTCTTCCACGAATATTATTCGTTCCTAATATTATTTTACCTTTATCATTCATGCTCATAGTTTCAAAAAAAGGATAAAGTTTTAATTTATTTTCATTATGTAATCTGTAATCTTTAGAGTTTAAGTTGGGGTACTCAAAATTGTTAGCTATTTCTGAATCCTCAGGTGGCTTATAATCATTTGGTGTTGAAAATAAATCCATGTAATTTGCTCTCTTCATTGCTTTAATAAAATTTGTCTTAAGGTATTTATAATTAAATAATTAATAACAAACAATATAATAAATACTGTTTCAGGCGCGTAAACGTAAACGGCACGCGTGTGTCAAAAAAAAATCAACTTTACTTTAATCCCTATAATGTGATAAAATGCAACTTTTCCTTCCTAAACTTTAAGGATAAATTGAAGAATTAAGAAAATGAACTAGAAAAAGAACTAAATAAAAATTCTAAAGATTAAATTAACCATAAAACTGACAGATGACAGGTGTAAGCCGGTAAACATATACTTTTTCTTTTTAAGTGTATATTACTTTAACAAGCGCTGTAATCGCATTAAAGAAAAAAAAATTCATGATTGGAACATAAATGGTGTAAGTTAATTAACAGAAACTAGTGCAATAATCTCATCTTAAGTACCTTTTGTGTTGTCAAATTATATATTTATGTAAATAAATATATATAATTTATATTTAATGTTTACAAAACTAATTTTTTGAAAAAATTTTTTTCTTGTGGCAGTACGTCAGTGAAATGTCACTTGAATGGCAAAATTATACATATGCAAGACGTGAGCTTGCGGCTAATTGTTTTTTTTTAAAGAGTTTCAATCTATTATGATCACTTTTTTAGAATCTAACTTAACTTAATATGGTTCCTAAAATATTTTTCATAAAAAATAATTCAATATTAAAATTAGATAAACTATTAAACACAAATGTTAATTCCAGTGATAAAAAGTAAAGAATAAAAACAAAAATTAGCAAAACTTATTTAATTTCTTTAACAAATATAATGGTGTTTTGATTTCCTAAAATGAAACAATGTGCAGTCGTTTAATTTATAATATTTCCATTTAATTATTTAATTCTCACTTGTTTTATTAATGTGAAGAGCAGCAAGTGTCTCTATTTGCAAGTACACATTCAATCCACCAGGGTTATGGTATGTTAATTTATCATTATTTTAGATTTTTTAGTTTTAATTTGAAAAATTTTACAAAAGTAGAAAACTAAACGTCAATTATGTTAAATATTAAGCTTTATAAAATTTATAGTAAAGGCCTATATATATATATATATACTATAAACCAATTTATATACAATTTTTTCATATTAATTATTAAGTATGTATAGGAAAGTAAGTATGTGTTAGCCAGTTCCAAGTGTCATTAAACTTTTCGTTTAGTCACTCTAAAGTCGAACAGTTACCTCTTCGAAGGTGTATCGCAAGAAACGTGAAAGGTGAACAAAGAGACAAGAAATCACTAGCTAAAATCCTAAAAGATATGGCCGCCCGTACCAACAAACCATTTAAAAAGATTAAAATTTTTCTCTTTCTGTTTTGTTTTAACTTTGCCTTTAGCGCTTGAGCAGTAATATTTTCGCGCTAAACCCAAGATTTTACCTTCTACATTATATATATTGTAGATATATTTTTTATTTGTTTTTCTTTTAATAATAAACGGAATAGTTATTTGCAAACAAATTTCGAAGTATGTTCTACAGTAATTGTTCTTTAAATTATGAGTATCTTTTCTTGGCCAACTAACAATTATAGGTTTATTGAGTTTGCAATGTTTCACCTTGCATACCATAGCTTTCAGTTGCTGAGATATTTTGCTGCAAACATTTAAAACAAAATCATTTAATCTTACTGTTTACCGTTATGCTGTAAACAGGAAAATCAACTTTGTCTTGCTTTATTAATTGTTGGTTTGTGTAAGTAATTTTATATTCATGTTTTTATTGGTATCGACGTTAAAACACATATTAAACATTTTCTTTTTTATTCTAATAAGAACAATGCAATACAAATTAAATTATTCATTATATTTTTGTCAATTTATTTTATGAATTTAATTTAGGAATATTGAAATCTAACAGTTAAATGTAAAATTTTTACTTTAATCTCTAAAATAACTAACTGATATTTTTGTTTGATTTGCGTTTGTGTAATTTTCTGTTATATAAACTCATTAGGTTTTAGAAACTGAATTTTATTAGAACTTAAATAAATAAATGACCAAATAAAGTGTGCTTCCATTCCACAAAATTTTAACTAAAGATAAAGTGTTTTTTGTTACTTTGTCCTCAGCTCAGAAAGCTTGAATTAAAATAATATTCCTTTTTTAATAACATATTGAAATAAAAGGTAACTTAAATTTAAATGACTCTTTTGAGATGAAAAAATTACGTTTCCAATAAGAAGTATGATGTTATCTCGGTCAATTAAAACATATAAATAAAGAAAGTTCAAAATACGTACAAAATGTGTTTTGGTTTATTTTTTTAAAGTCTTAATTTAGCTGCTACAGTTGATGGTGTGATACATATCACACTGTTTCTCACATAATGAGCCCACAAGTTCGACTTCGGGTTTATAATATGTATGCCTTTTCTCTGCAGATTATCTATTTTTAAGGGTTCACATTTGTATGTTAGTGTATATCCGGGGATGGGTTTTCCAACCCTTCTGAAGTTTATCAAAATTTACAAAGAAGCGGTTCTGTTAATCCACTTTGTTGGAGCATCCATGGCAACTGCTAATAAGTGTGTTAATTAAAAAACGAAACAGTAAAATATTTTAAAAATTAAATGGAAGCAATTGCTTTACGGTTCTTAAAGCTTTTTATTACAAAATACTTAAGGTGTAAATATCTTCAGTTACATTCTAGAATCCTTTTCTAAATTACAGTGGACTAAAAGCATAAAAAATTTATTTTAATTCTCAAATCACTATAAATTTTGATTACTTTACTATGTAGAAATGTTAGCGCATATAAAAAAACTTAAAAGGAATATAAATTTTAAAGTAATGCAAGTCCACATTTAAAAGTTGTTATAATTCGGTTTCATGAAATTTTTGTTTTTTGCGAGGACAACAATTATTTCAATAAATAATATTTAATAATTAAAATATATTAAGATTGAAAATTAAAGTGCATTTGAATTAAATAATATAATAATTTAATAAGAAATTCAAAATTAAAATTTATTGTAAACCCTACTCCTAAAGCTTTTAATTTCAACTTTCAGGTAATGTCAAGCTAATAAATAAAAAAATTCTTATTTTGTTCATGTTCACCTACCTTATGTGCAATGTGTGTACCAACAGGTTGATTGCTGGTTAAGCTAAATCGAGACTCGTACATACCACCTCTTTATTCGTCGTCTCTTATACAAATGCCAATTTGTGGTTATAAATGCTTGGTAAGCTACATATGTATGTATTTTACATAGATAAAAAATGGCAAAGGAATTTTATTTAATTTAATGTTATATCTTTTTTTCAGTTGTTTTTATCTTTAATTTTATCTAAAAATATAAGCTGATACTGATATTCTACTAATCTTATGGCTATAAAAGATATATAAAAAAGTGATTGCTGCCTTCGTATGACCTCGCAGACAGCTTTCCGTTATTATTGGTATATATATATATATATATATATATATAATGCTTGCAAAGAGCTTATAAGAATCTTTTCTCTTATCTAATATATAATATACTTAAAAAAAGTCCCGTCCAAATATGCGTTGTCCACTTTTTTGTTATTATCTCGCGCCTTACTCAGTTTACTCTCATTTTGGTATAGTTTTGCCTCTCCATCAATGGTGCGATGGTGTTTATTTTTCTTTGAACCTTTTTCTGTCAGTCGGCAACGATCATTGATCGTAACTTTATCCGGTTCGGCAATTAAAGTATTTTTTCATATTGTTTGCAAGGAATTTTTTTTGTAAATTCTTATGTTTTACTTTTTTTTCAATTCTTTAAACCAAATGGTATAAACCAAAATTATTATAAATTGGTTCAGATCATTGATTATTTATTTATTTTTCATCAAGAATAATTTTTCAGTTACTTATTAGAAAAATTTATCTAAAAATACAATAAAATCTTGTTCGGTATTTATTAACACCTTTCAAAGATAAAATAAGTAAATGTGAATGCAGCTTTTTTGAAATTAACCAAAAGCAATAATAAAAACTGTCCTTCAATAATTTTAAAAGAAATAAAACTCTAAAAAAGGTAAAATGTAAAATGTTTTGGTATTTGTTTGTACAACTTTATATTATGTTGAAGTCATAGCATCAATTGAAGCGATGCGATTTCTCAAGAAGTTTTTGTATAGGTGAAACCCGTTTTTTATTTGTGTTGTTAATGAATGCTTTTTACATATGTGACTATATATATATACCGGACAATCTCTATACATATATAAAACCAACAGGTGTGTAAGCCTTTTTGTTTTTATTTTTTAAACATTAAATATTAGAAAATTTTTATTTTAGTTTAATATTTTTTATATAATAAATATATTTGAAATTTTTATGATAAACTTTATTATTTATTTACATTGTATCCATAAATTATGAAGCCAGGTGAAAGAAGTAAAATGTATTTTATTTCAAGGATAATAACACTCACTTTATTCAACCTTGAATAGAAGAAATATATTAGTTGCTTTTCTTGTGTACAAAATTAAATTTGAATTGATGCAATATATTGTTTTTAACTAGAAATAATTAATTTATGTAACTATAATAAAAATCTTTAAAAAAAACAACAATATTAAAATATAAAATCTTGTGTTTGTTAACTCAATCATTCTTCTCAGGTTAGAAAACTTTCTAGTCATTTATAATGTTCAAAATTAATTAAATAATGAGATAAACAAATGCGAATGTGATTACAAATTATAATTTTTCTTAATAACAGTAAAATTAAGGTCAATAGAAATCAATTGCAAATTTTAATTTCTAATTTTTTATATTTGGTTATAATTATTTATTAAAAATTTAACATTTGATATTGAAAAACCAGAAGGCAAAGAATTTTTTTGTTTAAATAGAAAAATTTTCTGTGTCAATTCATTTTATTTTTTAATAAATCAAATATAACGAATATTGCTACCTAAATATACTTTTACCGTGAGCTTCTTTTTTTTTTATTGTTTCCAATACCATAAAATTTAATCTCATAATCTTTTAAAAAGGTTGACATAATGTGAATGGCACTGATTAAGTAGAGCATATGTAAATATGTTAGGCTAAAAGAAGGTGTGCTACATTAATGAATATATTCTCTACTTTGAACAAACGATAACAGATGAGGTGCCACTTTTATCGAAGATTTAGGATAGAAATCCTAGATAGTTTAAACCATGTTTTTAACTTAAACGGTAATGTGCTCTGCTTAATATTGTTGTTAGTAAATCAAAACCCTAAACCAAAAGTTCTTAAACTTTGTCTGGAGGCATTTTACTCTGGCTGGTTTAAAAAAGGTATACCAGACTTTGTTCAACTAAAAACACACTTTTATTATGCCACCAAGAATATTAATCAGATTTTCTACTTTGTTAATTCAAGCTAAAATATCAAAGATATTTGTACCTCTTATAACACACATTTAGATAATTTTCATCTTTCTATACAAAATTAGTTTTAAAAGGTAAAAACACAAAACTAGAAATGTTTGTCTGATCATTTAATTTTAATTGTCTTTTAAAAGAAGAATTCCACTGCTGGAGTGTGCTCTAAGGTTTTTAAAATCTGCCTCAGAGTAACAAGTATTTATAAATTCGTTATAAATTTGAGAAGTTGATAATCCTTATATAAAGGTGGGCACCCACTTAGTGCGTATATCTCAGCGGGTAACTCTTTTGACGTCAAAATGACGTACAAATGAATTTCACGCTGAAATATCCACATATGAGGGGGAACTTTAGCGTGAGTCTATAACCTAATCTTAAATTTTGGTTAAATCTAATTGAGATAAAATCTATGTTGTTTATCTAAAATTAAAAAATAATGCTTTTTTATTAATAAAACAAAACTCATTTAATTGATTTTTATATTTAAATTTAAAAAAGCTCTATAGAAATATTTAGCACAAAATCCCAAACTTTAAAAACTTAAAAAGCTCCTAGATATCATTAAATGCTAGGAATGATTGTTAAAATATTTGTCCACTTAAATGACACGATAGACCTCAAAGTATTATCTAGAAGAAAAAAATACATTTCTTCTTGTAAGGAAACACCACAAATCGAGTTTGCAAATTTAGATATGGCCTTGAAAAATTTCCAGAAAGTACAAATTTAGCAAAACTTCAAGGATAACATTTTTAATATAAAATTCTTATATCATAATATTTTTTTTTATTTTTTTCATTGAAAAAGCTAAACTTAAATTTTGAATTTTTAGCTAGAAAATGTGCTCACAGCTAAAAATGAAATAGAAACAAAACATGAAATTCTATTGAACAACGCCCACTTGAAACCATTATGATACGAAATTAATTTCTTTTAAACTAGAATGGATAAGATATTCAAAACCTCTTTCTTTCCGAGGAGAATTGGTGTCGTAAAAAAATTTTTATCATCAGTTATTAAAGCTATTGACTTCAGTTAGTCCCGTGGATGACCTTGCTGTTCCATTTTTTTTCTATATTTCTTCTTTTTGAGGTTTTTATTGGTATTTTTTTAAAGATTAGAATAAAGGTAGCTAAATAATGTATGTACTTTATCATTTCTTATTAAAAAACAAAAGAAACAAATATTTTATGTTAATTTGAAAATTTCTAACAAACCGAATTTTATTCATTTTCGTTTTGTATTAGTTACGTTTGTTGTACGCATTCCTTAAGACTTAGTAACTCTCATAAAATTTTAATAAATATTTCTTGTCTACTAGTTGCTTTTTTTTTTTTTGTCAAATACATGTTTTGTTTGTTGAAAAGGCAAAATGAAATGTCACAAGCGATTAATAGCAAAAATGCAAATAGAACCCGTTCACCACTGATAGAGAGCCAGCTTAATTTTTTAGTGGCAACTAAAAACCGAACACTGATATCTAAAATGGTATCGGCTAAGTTTAACATACACACAAATATATATATATGTATATATAAGGAGAAATTTTTAAATTTTTTAAGCGTTAAAACGTGCTCTGAAAAATATTTTCAAGTGGTATCAATTTGAACGCATTAAATATAATTTATGTGAAAAATACTTGGAACTGTTCTAGAAAATTTTTGTAGTTTAGGTAAAATTATTTCTTAATGTAATTATTAAAAGAAGTTTATTTTTAAAAAACTTATTTTATGTTTATTTTTCACGAATTTCAACCATTCACTGTTCAGCTTGGCAATAGAAGTTTTAATCTGGTTTGTCACTTTACCTAAGGAAATTTCGCGTTTCACAGTTCCACCTTAACTCTTAAAATAGCTTAACTTTATGCTTAAGTTGAGTCTCTAGATTTTCACCAATGAAAATTAGCATAGTCCAAGATATGTTACAAAGTAACCTAGTCCTTTGGATTTAGGTTGACGCTCTAGCCCGGCAACCCGCGGCTTTTCAATTTTTAGGAAATACCACTCTGGTGGTACATACACACATTATGTACTTTAGATAACCGTCAGATGAAGTAAACTAGGAATTAGGGAGCCGTCTTATACCGTGAACTACAAAAGTAGGCACCAGTGGGAACATGTTAAAAAATCTGCAACTTGACTAAAAGAAACAGGGTTCCTAGATGAAATGGTGAAGTTTTTATTGTCAAATCTGAAAAGAAAATTCCACCATTTTCCATAGCTTTGTTTTAGGCGCATTTCACTTTTTATTACATATTTCCTTTAAGTAATACTAAGAATTTAACTACTTATGTAGCCATTAACCATAAGTGATAATAGAAAAATGTAGGCCTTTTTTTAAATATATTACGATGACTTTTAATTAAACATGTTTAAAAATTTACTCACAAATCGTCATTACATTGAACGAAAGAGCCATTTGACGATTTAAAAATTTATAATGATTCATCTGAAACCAAAATTAAGAAATTAAGAAACCAAAAATTTTCTGTTAGTGGATGGTTATAGCTTGAACGAAGGTAAAAAACAAAATTGAAATTCGCATCCTCTATAACTTAAAAAATGAGAGAAAGAAAAAATCCTTCATTCAAGCAGTAGAAGATATAAAGAAAAAGTGTGCAAAATTGGAAGAAGATCGGTTCATAACTTTTTGAGAAATTTTGACTTCCGATTACAAAAATAGAGTTTCGAAAAAAACGCGATTAGACTTTTACATTTAAATAACACGTGGCCTAAAGGGCGGAACTTCCAAATACCCTATCTCTTAGAATTTTTGGGAGAATATTCTAGACATATTGTGTTAATAAATAAGCAAAACAAAAATTGATTTTTTGAAATTTTGAAACCCAACTAACCGCTAGTATTTCTAATGTAATTGAACTAGATTATGGCTTAAACATTTTTTACGTATATCATGACATTTGATTCACTATTTGAGCAAAAAACTACACACAAAGAACTAGGTTCTTTGTCTATTTGACTACTCTGTGTAAGCTGGGCATAAAACAAGTTAATTCAAATTGTTTAGTTTTAATATCGTTGATGTGATTTTAAAAATTTTTATTGGGAAATATTCTGTTGTTATTGTAATTATAATTAATATTAAAACAGAATTAATTTTTAATTTAAAAATTAAACTAACACGAAGCATATGTAATGAATTCGACACGATAAATTTACTTATAACACATCAATAAACAAAAAACTGTGCTTACCTTGATCTTGAGAATTATAAAGAGAATTGTGAAATAAAAACAAAATAAGTTTTTTTTGTTGTTAATTTCTTGATATAATACATGTTGAGTAATATGGCTGTAGTAAATATACACACATACATCATATATATATGTATATATATACAAGAAAATAAATAACTTTGAAACAGAACAATTTTTTTGGCCTTGTTCTTAAAAATAGCTGTGGCAACTGTTATTAAAGTCACCTTTTCGTCGTCCATTTAGCATATGTGGTCTGTAAGATTGCGAATGGTCAACCATGGAGTGAAAGCCAGCAAACCAAGAAAATTCAAAAACCAAAATTTCTTACATAAATGCATTATAAATTAATTATATACATATATACTACATCTGCATACACAGTGGAGAATTTTTATAATTTTTATTTTTATACTATAAAAATGAGAACAAACCAATACAATTTTATTTCAGCATCAGCAAAAATAATATATAAAAAAGTTTTTCAATGCATGTGAAACCTGATATTTGTATCATATGTATATATACATGCATATATATAAAAAACATGTATGTGTTTATGGGCTTTAAAAATTTGTTTTAAAAACTTTTAAGATCTTGTGTGACGCATAACAAGGTCGTCCCTCACCAATTCATTTATATCTGAAGGTCGTTTCGTTAATCACGTGACCTATTCGTTGATATATTTTTATTATATATATATAAATAACAATTGTGTATATATTATGATGTAGTAAATGTATTAGTTCGCTCTGTATAGATTTTACTCTTAAAATATATAAAATTATGTCTCGGCATGGTTGACGCGCAAAGGTGAATGAACAGTTCAAGTAAGTGTGTGCAGGCTGTACAATGGGATATAATATGTCGTGTTGTCTAAATTAATTTATTTGAAAGAGATTTTTTTTTTATTACAAAATCGTTTTGTTTAGTTTCATATTGTTAAGAGAAAATTTCAAGCATAATTTATTTAGGAGTTTTTGAATGTTATAAACCTATGACAAGGAAATAAACAAATTTTACAAAAATCATTTAAAATATTATGTTCAATTATTGTATTTTAATAAGTAATTAGTGGATTAGCACATTTTAAAACTACAAAAAATGCAGGTAAACCAAAAAAAAAAAACTATTTTCCTATCAAATTTTTTTAAAATGACTTTATTTTACCGTTATTATAGTCGAAGATAAAAGATTCGAGTTGAATTAAGTGAAATTTATGAAAATAAAATTTTTAACATCACAGTTTTAAGATTCAAGAGACTTACTGTTTATTTTATTAAAACTTATGTCGAGATAAATTATAAAATAATTTGAAAAGAATTTCAATTTTATTAAATTTTAAACTTGGGTTGGGATTCTGTCTCGGTGAGAAGTGATAATGAGAATGAGAATGTCAAATGACATATGACATACCATATTTGCCATACATTATACATATGTCATAATCCAACTTTCTCATACTCACGCTAACTTCTCACCAAGATAGAATGCCAGCCTTGATTTGAATAAATTTATGCATTGCTTTCCGTTGTGCTTATTGTTAGTTTTGTTTCTATTATTTCAATGCCGGATCAGGTGGAAATACCCTTTTAGAAAACTTGCAACTTCGAGCTGGGTAATAATAACATCTACATAACTTTACTGTTTTTTTTTTATCACCGAGCGTTTGTGTAGCTTTTTAGATTAAGTGCCCATACTATAAACGGTGCAGATATAGTGCAATAGAGTCAGTACGAACATATGTATAAATTAAATATAAATTATAAAAAATTTGTGTAAGCCGGAGGTGGCCAGCTTTTGTTAATTGTCAAGTTAAGTGTAGAACCGTTACATTCATTTGATTGTATGAAATTGGAACCATTTCATATTGTGTATAATTTGTGGTGAAGGTAAATTTCACAAATGCTGTAACCTACGTATTAATATCAAAGCTTATACAGTTTTTGAAAAACTTTTTTGATCTTATATAAAATGTTACATGCTAACAGAAACAGTAATAAAAAGGAAAAAGTATAATATACTAGGTTTAGGATGATCTGTTTTATGAATAAAAGAAGCGTAATGAAAGCAAAAGCAACTCTCAATTTTTTGATTTAGTTAGCAAAAATTCTTTTGAAAAAAGATGCTAATGTGATTATACTTAGTTAAATTCCAAATTTCTACTACTGGTCAAAGTAGCTAATGATCAAGGGAAGTGATTTAGAGAATCGAATGATAAAGCCCTTGTTCATTAATCACACAATGAATAACTAATGTATTAATTCAATTGAAATCCAAACAAAATGGTTTATACGACAGCATTTCTTTTTACTAATTACTTCAATGAATGTTTTCTCACAGAAACTTAAATATATCTTAAATAAAATTATTTTGAATTTAAAGACCTGCTGAACTGCAAAAAAATGCACTTCACCATTTACATTTAAAATATTTACTTTATTTAATAAATAGCTACTGAATAAAGAAAATCGCTTAAAATTAGTAAAATAAAAGTGAACCACACTAAACGCATGTAGAAAAAAAGTTATAAATGCTCAAAATGGTGATAAAGATGCCATGAAAGTGTCTTTGCCAATTACAAACGGTAAAAAAATGATCAATTAGGAGGATGAAACTTTTTTATTACGAATTAAATTCGTCCAGGATCACAATAGTTGAGATTCAATCCAGAATTACATCAATTTAGAAAGATTCTTAGGCTTTAATAGAATATAATAGAATTTCAATTGTATAATTGTTCAATAATTAAAAGAGTTTTCATTTTATTTTTAATTATACCAGCAAAAAGTTTTGATATTCTTGCATATTTCTTGTCATATATATTTTTCCTTGTAACAAAAGGCTAGATATTTTGAAATAAAAAATATTAAACATTTTTTTGAAAAAGTGACTAATATGGTAACGTGTTCCAGTCAGGTACTGAAAGTCTTTGATTATGTTCTCTAATTGGCGAGTTAGAATAAATCCTTGAAATTAACGTTATATTATATTAAAATTGAGATCAAGGTCCTCATGTATTTTTCAAAACTTTTAGTAATATTATATATGGACTTCCACTTCCGCTTGATGTTTAATTGTATACAGCTGCCTAAGTTTGTTTTGGCCGTGCTAAATAAAATACTAAAACCTGTTTTCAATATATTTGTTGTTGTACAACAGTAAATATCTCTAAAAGTAGGATTTTCGAAGAAAAAATTGTTCTTTTGTTTGTTATTTTTAAGGTTTTCTGTTTAGGTATATCAATATACTTTGTTGTATGTAAAATCCTATGATTCTCTATTTATTTTTTAAAAATTAAATAATTAGTTAATTTACACCAAAATATAATTTAAAAGATATTTATGACTTTTTTTTCCAGATTAATCAGATGAAATCGGAATTGCAAATACAAAATTGATAAAACAAATGGGCGAAATGGCTACTACTGGTGGGAATGTATCCCCCAGTAATGTAAAAAATTCTGTAAACATAGGAAACACATCAACAACAACTTCTTCACCAGTTTCATCAGTACGGAATAACAATATATCAGTTACAAATATTAAATGTGATGAAACATTAAGGACAACATCTGAACCAACAAAAATCTCTGATAAAACAATGAATTGTATATCAACAAATAATTTTTTTAATGGTGGAATTAGAATATCACTACCAAAAGTTGAGGACTCTGATGAATCTGAATCAGAGCTTTCAAATATTGAAAATTCAAAGGTCAGCAGAAGATTGAATAATACAACAAAAAATGTACCGAGGCCTATGTCATGGGAAGGTGAACTTTCTGAATCTGAAGATTTAATGGATACTGAAAATTCAATAAGCAATGATAAACGATTCAATGAATCACATATGTCAATAAAAGAAGAATCAATACAAGAAACGTGTTCAAAAACTGATTTTGAACAAAATTCAGCAGATATAAATTCGGTTATATTTTCACCTAATACAAAAAAGTTACAACAAAGTGATATTATAAATCTTAAGAATGAACCAGGTTCATTGGATTTAATAACGAATAATATAAATTCACCATTATTAGCTCGTTCTAAAGCTAATCTTTTACCGGCAAATCCAAGTCCTGATTCAGCTATTCATTCCGTTTATACACATAGTTCACCAAGTCAGTCACCATTAACATCACGTCATGCACCATATACACCATCACTTAGTCGAAATAATAGTGATGCATCTCATAGTAGCTGTTATTCATATAGTTCTGAATTTAGTCCAACACATTCACCAATACAAGGACGACATAATGTTTATAGTAATATAAATGGTTCATTACATCATTCTGTACTTTATAGACCGATATTAGATTGTGATGCACAAACATTGGGCCAAAATCAAAGACGTTTTGATGATAGTTTACCTGAAAATGATACAATACCATCACCAGGTGTATCTAGGCAACAATTGATAAATAGCCCATGCCCAATTTGTGGCGATAAAATTTCTGGCTTCCATTATGGTATATTCTCGTGTGAATCATGCAAAGGATTTTTTAAAAGGACTGTGCAAAATCGTAAAAATTATGTTTGTGTTCGTGGTGGTCCATGTCCAGTCACAATATCTACAAGAAAAAAATGTCCCGCTTGTAGATTTGAAAAATGTTTGCAAAAGGGCATGAAACTTGAGGCAATACGGGAAGATCGGACACGTGGTGGTAGATCCACATATCAATGTTCATATACACTTCCAAATTCAGTACTTGGTCCATTTGTCAGTCCTGATGGTAATTGTTCAAACAATTCACGAAATGGCATATCTGATTGTCAAATAAAATCTGAATTAACAGATATGACTAATGGAAATAGTAATTGCAATTTAGTATTACATCAGAACGTTCCTCAACTTTTACAAGTAATTATAAATTTAATATTTAATAGGGATTATATTTATAAAATATTTTTATTCTTTTAAGGAAATTATGGATGTTGAACATCTATGGCAATTTAATGAGGTAGAATTAACTAGATTGAACCAACAACCATTATCTGCTGGAAATTCAAATAATTTTGTTGCAAATCCTCTTCTAGCTAGTGCAGGTTTATCATCATCAACTAATCCAGATGTGATTGCTAATTTGTGCAATGTTGCCGATCATCGCTTATATAAAATAGTTAAATGGTGTAAGAGTTTGCCACTTTTTAAAAATATTTCGGTAAATTTGAATAATTTTTCAATTTTGTAAATTAGAATTCATGTCTACTTGTTTTTTTTTTTTAGATCGATGATCAAATATGTTTACTTATTAATTCCTGGTGTGAGCTATTATTATTTTCTTGCTGTTTTCGTTCCATTTCTACTCCAGGTGAAGTTAAAATTTCATTAGGAAAATCTATAACACTTCCACAAGTTAAATCCAGCGGTCTTCAGGTTAGTTTTTATGTAATTGAATTTTTTTAAAAGTTATGTAAAATTCTATGAAATCTGTATCAAACGGATTGATTGATAATTTACTAAATAAATTGGACCTATTTAAATTTTCATTTATTTACGTCATTTATTTCAATTCTAATTCAAGTACTTTTTTCCTATAGATAAATATTTTAGTAAATATCTTGCAGTCAAAAACTAAAAATAAATTAAACTTCTCGCTTGCTATGCTTCTCAGCATTGGCTTTCCTTTCTAAAGTTGGTAATGTCTGAAAACACATTCTATTGGAGTAATCCGAAGATTAGTATGGTGTTAACAGTAGCCAAAATATTTGGCAACAATACTACCATCTGCTCCATATATAAAAAGAAGTGTTTACACTGGGCTGTAGTATGTTTAGATTAATATAATTTTCATCTGCCAAGAATTTGTTATTGTTTGCTGCAATAAAAAGTTTTTTACATCAAATTCACAGTCAGATTTAACCTAACTTTCACAATTAATCACTATCAAATTATTCTCAAAACAGAGAGTTCGAAAAATTACTTAAAATATCCCCTCTATATTGTTATGAGGCATTTAATATTTTTTGCAAAAGATTAGAAAAGAAAACTAATTTTAAATACAAAATTTGAATTTGAACTGTAAACAAGCTACATTTGTGTTGATTTGTTACATGGATAAATTTCACACTCCATTCTTTTTTGTAGTTATTGGCCAAATATTTAATAAATACGTACATAGCAGTACGGAAAGGAAATTTGAGGCCGGTATCATTGAATTTCTCGGTAAGCGGAGGTGAAATGTGAGACGGAGTTTCGCAAATTTCGAAAAAATTTTTACCCCTTCCTGAGGCAGAAATATTTCTGCCTCATGCTAGGCATCTTACTAATACATATAAATTTTGACATAACGTCTGTAATATTTTACCAAAACATATTCACATATTTTAGGGGAGTGAGAATTGTAGGGGAACATTTCCGATTTGATACCGGCCTTGAGGCCCACATTGATGTGAATACCCTGATTAGCTGTGAAAGTTAGGATAAATTTAACTGTAAATATGATGCAAAACATTTCTTTACAACAACAATGATAAATTTTTCACATATGAAGTTCACTAATCTTTGAATTACTAAGGGCCCAGTATAATATGGAGCCAATTTTAGTAATTCAACATTAACAATGTGAAAACGCATTATAAGAGGAAAATATTTGGGGTGGATTAAAGCAATAAAACCAATTTCGGAGCAATGATGACCATAATTGCTGCCATATGGTGAAGATACATAATTAAATTTATAAAAATGTGTGTTTTCTTTGCAAGTTATGGAAGCTTTTTGATTATTTTGATATATCTACTAAAATACCCTTGTTAATATTTCCTTATATTATATTTATATTTTAAATTAATTAAATAGGCTTGCGTGGAACGTATGCTCAACCTGACAGATCATTTACGTAGATTACGTGTGGACCGTTATGAGTATGTTGCCATGAAAGTGATAGTTCTGCTACAATCCGGTAAATGATAATATATTTTATAAATGGCATGAATTTATTTTTTTTTAATTTAAATTTCTAGATACTTCAGAGTTGCATGAACCAGTAAAGGTGCGTGAAAGTCAAGAAAAGGCTCTGCAGGTTTTACAATCTTACACTTTAGCACATTATCCTGAGTCACCTGCGAAATTCGGTGAACTTCTTCTTCGAATACCTGAACTACAAAGGACATGTCAGGTGATTATTAAACTATAAATTCGTTAAACTCGTGCTCAATTATGTATAGCATGACCAAAAAAAACAGAAATTTATTTAATTTTTGAATCTTTGATTTTTATTTCATATAAGTTTCTTGGTTCTAGATTTAATTCCTATCTTTTGTAAAAATTATTATAAGACATATGCAACTGAAAGGTTTAGATAAGTCATGACTCAACACTACCAGTATCACTAGTACCAGTAAATCAGTATTAAAGTTACAAACTTCTCAGTACATTCAGTATGAAATCATCATCAAACTATATCCACTTACCCTTAAACCGAGATCTTCAGAACTTTACTTTATAATATCCTTCAAGGTTTTTACTGCAAAAATAGTTAGGAATACACGCAAGTGCTTATCTTCTTTATTCAAAAAATTGCTCATATATAAATTTAGATTAATATAAATTTTAAAACCGAAATCAATATTTTGCAGTTATTTATATACTTTTGATTGTAGTTTCCTTCAAGTTTTTTATTTCAATTTAAATATATTCACAGTCAAAATATTTTTTTTATAGCTGAGTAAAGAAATGCTAACAATTAAATCTAAAGATGGTGAGGACTTTAATCTTTTAATGGAGCTATTGCGAGGTGAACACTGACAACTGTATTATTAAATTTTAAGTAAAATTTTAAATGAATTAAAATAAAATCAAAAGCAATGCCAGAAGTACTGAACTTAATGGTATATAGAATTTTTTATATAATATTAAAATCAACTTGTGCCTAAAATTTTTAATTTATACCGACAAATGCAACAATAAAATTTGTTGCTATACTGTAAATAGTATAAATGATATATAATTACAAATTAAATATATTTTATATAAAAATATATTATATTAGAGTTAGATTAAGGAAGTATTTTCTTTAAAAGATATACAAAATATTTTACAAATCATTTTTAAGACTTATATACATAAATGAGTATTCTGAGTGAAAAAATGTAAAGAAAACTAAAGGAAATCTTAAAAACTGTGAAAACTTTATTTTAAGTTAAAGAAACTAACTTAATGCAAGAGTAAAATATATATGGCCTATAAGGTTGCTTATGTTTATTATTTTTTATTTTATTTTTCATATTTAATAATATTTTATATATAAATTAGAAGAAGAATAATACAATTTTTTATACAAATGGCTGCTAAAAGCACATTTACATTTTAGGATGCAAAGTTTGGCCTATGAATACTTACTTTTAAATGTATTGTCTATGAAATAAAAAACTTTATACTGTCAGGGTTTTTTTGTAATCACTTCAACTCTTAAAGTATTTGTTGTTAACTTGCTATTAATATTCAAAAAAAAATAAAACTTATTGAATTTATGCCTTAGTTTAGTTAAAATTGTCGTTAAACTTTCAATTTAAATCATATTCATATAAGTCTTATTTTTTTAGGAATTTAAGTAAATTTTTGCAACTTGATGTTTTTGTTTTATGGGTACGAAATTAGATTCTGCATATATGAAGGAATAAGAAAAACCCATTATATAGTTTATTTCACTGAAATGATTAACTGTAAGAATGCAATGCTACATAAGAATTAAAACTAGTAATATTTCAGTAATGTATACGTTACTAAAAAATAGCATAAACTTTAAGATGGATTTCGGTATGAACAAATTTTTATTTTCTTTTAAATTGAGAATCAGTGCATTTTTCTTGTGGCTCAACTCTCTACCTTGCGGCATACTATAAATATCTTAATATATAAAAACTTCGTGTCAATATGTTCGTTTACGCTGAGCTCCAAACATACTTAAAGGGGACTTCACAATAATTTCCATGTCGCCTCTCGTTCAATGTAAAGTATATGGAAATCACGATTTATGCGCAAAAATTTAAACATGTTTAAAAACCTTCAAAAACATCTTTTTGATAAGTAAACATTGATTTTTTGGTTTTAGATGATTCTGCTAGGAGCTCTGATGAACAACAGAAAACAACTTTTTTCGAGGCGCCTAAAGATGTTCAATTCCACTCATTCACTTATTAATATTTAGAAATGAAAATTTGGAAAAACGTTATTCAGTTGTTTTGTTACTATATGGAAATTAATTAAATAAACTAGAACTACCTATATTGCCCTCTTAAGTGAGTTTATATAGTTTAATTTTACTACGAAGTTTTACACAGCAGTATCGCATATTTTTTTCTTATTCCTATAGGACTCACTAGCGCTTAGAATGGGTTTAGACAGGTCAACTCACAGCAGAAACTCAGCGATTCTCTGAGTTTTGTATGAAAATAACCGGTTTCGCTGTGAGTTGGCCTGTGTAAACTCACTCTTATGCTTAGGACTCACTGTCGCTTAGCGGCAGAAAAATTTAGCACTAAATAATAATGAGTCAATTAATCTCCGTTGAATTGATATATAGCCTGAATTAGAGACTAATTAGCGCTACCTTGTCGGTTTTTCAAAGAAGATCAAAGGAATATTTTAATTCGGGAAGAATTGATTTTACTTCTTATCTTTATTTAAATATTTTAAATATTGTTGAAATTTATTAAATTATGAATTCTTTATTAGCTAAAAATTTAATTTAAGTCTAATTTATTAGCTAATTTTTGATATATTATTTTTGAATTTCTGTCAATGAAAATAATAATATACTAGTGAGTCCACTCCGATTGGTATTTAGAAAAACTTTCCTTTTTTACTGTGCTAAGTCGTCCCATACGCTAATAGGGCGTTTACGCCGGCATCGAAATCATGATATCGAAATCACAATTGCATTTTTATATGAAATTTGCAGGCAGAACTATCTTCATCTTCACAATATGATTTCGATATCACCTTGCGGAGGTGATATGTATCATATTCAGGGTATTCACATCGACTCCGGTAACATTTAATTTCTAGGTAAGCGGAGGTGAAAGGTAACACGGAGTTTCGCAAATTTCGAAAAAGCTTTTACCCCTGCCTGAGGCAGAAATATTTCTGCCTCATGCTTGGTATCTTACTAATACACATTTATATACACATGTTATCCGTAATATTTTCCAACACATATTCACATATTTTAGTGGACTGAGAATTGTGGGGGAACATTTCCGAAATATTACAAGCCTCAATGTGAATACCCCTATTGGTTCGATTTTAGCACATTTATTTTATAAACGTGGCCCAAAATCTTCTCGAAATCAGCTGTTGTTGACATATTAAAGGTAGACATTTAACAATCCGCCATTAAGTGATACCAAAAATTCTGCTATCTGGAGTTTTTCTAAAAGGAAATATATAATTCATGAGCATTTCATTTAACCTTGTTTCACGAAATCATCAAGTTTGATGATTTCGATGCCGGTGTAAACGCCCTATAAGGGCTAGTGAGACCTAGGCATTTATATATAAACACAGCCTATATGTCCAACATAGTTGCAAAAGTTTGTGTGCCATCTAGACTTCAAAACCATAAGTTGCTTGAAAGGTGATGAGCATTGCAAATGTGATTCTAGTCCAAATGTGATTTCTAGAGCCGCATGCTTTTTCTATAACTGACTTTTCAGTTTTCAGGTTTTTAATATATATAATATAATATTAATTTAAGGTTAATAATTATATATTATAAGGTTATATAGGTATGTTAGGTATAATAAAGACTCAACCAGAAAAAAAAATAGCATGCGACTCACGCATTGAGTTTCGGTCGTCGAATCAGCGTGAGAATGGCAAGTAGTTAAATTTTGACATATAGTTTTATGTGTCATGAGTCGTGCAGCATAAAATTAACTCGATTAAACTACAAAATGGTAATGATTGAGCAAGCAATTTTATTTAATAGGTTTATCACTTGTCGGAGAAGCTGAAATTAATATTCAAAGAATGAAATTATTATATAAAAATGTTGACAAAGGGAATCAAGGGTTAGTTGGAAATTATGACAATCAAAGCATGTGATATAAACAACTAATTTTAATTTTATTTTTAGGTCTGTTACCCTCGTTCCTGAAGAACCAGAAGATATGTGGCATGCATATAATTTAATATCAGAAGGTGATTTTGTTCGTAGTACTACTATAAGAAAAGTAATAAGTTTTCACAAGTACTTTAGTTCAATAAATTAATTTGGTTTTCATAACTTAGGTTCAAAATGAAACTGTAACAGGATCATCTACTAGTCAACGTGTCCGAACTATGTTAACCATTTCCGTAGAAAATATAGATTTTGATACTCAAGCATGTGTTTTAAGATTAAAGGGTAGAAATATAGAAGAAAATCAATATGTCAAGGTAAAGTATATTTATATAATTAAAAATATGAACTTTCTTAATAAGTTAGTTTTAATTTTAGATGGGTGCATATCATACATTAGATTTAGAATTGAATCGTAAATTTCAATTAACAAAATCAGAATGGGATTCTGTTGCACTTGAAAGAATTGATATTTCCTGCGATCCTACACAAAATGCTGATGTTGGTGCTGTTATAATGCAAGAAGGACTTGCACATGTTTGTTTAATAACTTCAAGTATGACATTAGTTCGTAGTAAAATAGATGTAGGAATACCACGAAAAAGAAAAGGCAATGTAGCACAACATGAAAAAGGAGTAAATAAATTTTATGAAGCTGTTATGCAAGGAATATTACGTCATATTAATTTTGATATTGTTAAATGTGTTTTAATTGCATCACCAGGATTCGTTAAAGATCAATTTTTTGAATATATGGTACAACAGGCCGTAAAAGCAGATAACAAAGTTTTGTTGGATAATAAAAGTAAATTTATACTTGTACATTCTTCATCTGGATTCAAGCATTCGTTAAAAGGTATTTATTATTTATCCTTAGTTTATATCTGGCAGAGTTTAATATTATTCAGCAGAATTTATTAGGCTGTGGTCTTTATCGAAGTGACTTCAAGCGACCAGCGTCTCTTTTTCTTTGTATGAAATTGATAATTGTCGTTTAATTGTATTAAATCTATAAGTCGCTTGAAGCCGCTGCCATAAGGACTGTCATCGTTTTTAAAACGAAATACTTATTTGGCTTTAAATATTAAATATCGCATCCTACTCTTTACAATTTAATCGAGACATAATTTTTAATTTCTACTTTCAAACTTTAGAAGTACTTCAAGATCCTTCAGTTTTATCTAAAATGTCAGACACGAAAGCTGCAGGTGAAGTAAAAGCTCTGGAAAGTTTTTATACAACCCTACAAACTGAACCCGCCAAAGCCTTTTATGGTAAAAAACATGTTCTTAAGGCTGCTGAAGCTCAGGCTATTGAAACTCTTTTAATATCGGATAATTTATTTAGGTAAGTTTTTGTGAATGTAAATTAATGTAATTTGAATAGCTTGTTGGAGATTCGTAAATTTATAGTTCAATGAAATAGTTTAAAATTTATGAGAAATATTTGACTTTAAATTTTAATATTTAAACACAATAGTATTAGATGTTCGCAGTCTAAATACTACCCACTAATTTAGTCTGAAATCCTAATTGGTATTTAAGTATTCTAGTCAAGACATGATTCAATCTCGTATTAGTATAGCATCACATTTTAATATTTTAGCATAAAATACTTTCGCTCGGTTTTATTTTTTTAACAATTTGATTTAAGCTTTTAATTAAAAAATGTTTCACCGCATTCAAATTATTAATGGAGAGTAAGTATTGATGATTTCTCCCCGAGTAATCGCTAGTCGGATCTAGTCGGAAAAATAAATTTCGTATTCCTATTTCGAAAAAATCACATAGTTTGTGGATTTCTAAATTTGGATTATTTGGTAGATCAAGCTGAAATATTAAGGTTCAGCAATCTTTAGGATATACAGAATTGCCTGAGAACATAGAATGAAATTTTCTGAAAAGTAGGATGTGTAAAAAATTGATTTTCTTTATTGTTTTCTTTATTAACAAAATAAAACAACTGAAAAGACGATATGGAGAAATTGTTCACTTATTAAAAGCTGCTTTGAATGTAAAAATATTATAGTCCAGTCAAAATAGACATTCAACTTCGGAATAATTCGCATAGAGCTGAAAATTGGCACAGACCTTACTTATGTCAATACAAATAAAGGGTCAAAACTCCCCATCGATCCTGCTTGTGCAAAAAATTTTATTCAAGGTCAAAGGTCACAAATTTCGGTTTTTTACAATTTTTTCAGAAACGGTAAATTTTATCGTAAAATAGTTAAGTTGTAGATCATGAAATTCTCTACTAAAAATGTTCCAACACCTTTTTCGTACGAATTACCATTCATGAGATATCGCAGTTTTAAAAGTTAAAAAATTTATATTATACATAATATGCACACATTTTCACACCACCTATGAGGTAATATACTAGGCGCATTTTTTTTAACGTGGTTTCCCCAGTAGGCATAATCAACGGATTATTGCGATGAATAAAGAGAATTAGTAAAAAAAAATGGCACGGGTTATTTTTTTTTAATGTTTTTATTGTAAATAATTTTTTAAGTCGAATTCAACAACTATTTCTTCATCTTCACTTTCATTTTCTTCTCCTTGCAGAATTTCCATACACGGTTCTAAGAAAAGTGATGTATCAGTTTTATCTTCATTTATATCATAAGTATTGTCATCTGATGTAGCTGAGTCAATATTGGTACAAGTCTGACCCTGACAATTGATACACACTGGCGAACAAAATAATCCCACTTCCTGACAACCACAATTCTTATTACAATCCGCCTTGCAGTTACAAAAAATAGTATTGAGTAGTTTTTCTGGAGCAGGTGGGAGTAGGGTTTGAATTCGCTCCAATAAATAATCTTTTAATTTCCAACCCCATGCTTCTGGGTCCAGTTCATTGCCTAGCCATACTTGAACTTGACGGTGTTGTTCTGCAGCTTTAATATTGTTCTTATGATCAGTATAACCATCAAATACTATTGGATATATTTTTCAAAAATATTATGAAAGGTTTCATCTCGATCCCATACAACACGGTGTAATAAATATCGTCCATCGATGATGTAGATAGCATTTGTGTTATCAATTTGAATGTTTACACAATCAAAGCAATTATAAAGAGCTGACTTCATAGTTTTACGCATTCCTATTGCGTCTAAAAGTGATAATGGGTAAGGAGCTAATTCATATTCGAAGAATTTTTCAAGTTCATCTTCAGATGTCTTAGTAATGCTCATACCTTGAAATAATAGTACAGGGTCTATAGTCACCTTTTCATTATGTACTTTTATGATGCTACTTGTACTCAAAATGGGGAGTACTTTATCAGCCCGTTTTAATTTAATATTATTAAATGTTAGACCAGTCATTTTGGTTATCGAAGCAAGTCCAACTGAACGAGCATTATGACATTTGATTTTTGCCAATATCCTTTAATTCTTCCAATGTAAATTGACAATTATCATTACTTTCAATGTATGTAAATATTTGCTCCATCGTCAAGGCGATACTACTCTTTCGAGTGTACATTTTACGACACTGAACGCTAACTGCCACAGAATTAATATCTTTCAAATATTCAAAATGAATTTCATTTCTTTCAACACTTGCATCAATTAAAGTCCTCATTCCACGATCAAAACAACAATTTGACTTTTACAAAGGTTTATTACAAATAAAGCAGTTGTCAGATATTTTGTTAAAATTATCAAACACCACAAATTGAAATTGAAAATATTATTGAACAAAAAAATGCGCCTAGTACATTACCTCGTAGGTGGTGCGGAAATGTGTGCATATTATGTATTATATATATAAATTTTTTAACTTTTAAAACTGCGATATCTTATGAATGGTAATTCGTACGAAAAAGGTGTTGGTACATTTTTTGTAGAGAATTTTATGATCTACAACTTTTGTAACAACTATTTTACGATAAAATTTACCGTTTCTGAGAAAATTGTAAAAAACCAAAATTTGTGACCTTTGACCTTGAATAAATTTTTTTGCATAAGTGGGATCGATGGGGACTTTTGACCCTTTATTTGTATTGACATAAATAAGGTATGTGTCAATTTTCAGCTCTATGCGAATTATTCCGAAGTTTCGCCTTTTTTACGTCTATTTTGACTGGACTATTAAATGGGATAAAACAAAACTAATTAAATAATTATGTTCAGTCAAACAATAAGCACAAAGTAATTATGGTTTACTAAATATGAGTACTAAATTAATTCTCTAATAAGTAAGTTAATTATTTCAATGGCAATGACTGAGCTTTTATCCTGCAAACGTTTCATTTATATAATGAATTCATTCTTTCATCGTTCCTACGAATTAATACTTCAAAAAAGAATCAGAGAACGATTTATGAATAAATTTGAGAAAGAAAAAAACGTTACATCCTTTAAGATTTGAGTCAACAATGTGATTCTCGATGTCTTTGAATGTTTTGGGGTTTTAGAATAAAAATACACGAAAGATATGATGCGATTTCGAGAACCACATCGTTGGCTTGCATCATTTCTAGAAGTATAATGTTGTTTAATATTTGCTCAGCTCGTTACAACAAAACTCTTAAAGGAAAGGTTGACGTATTTCAAATACCATATTTATTAATCAATATTTTATTCAAGTAATTTTTAGCAAACATTCCTATTTTTTTGTTTCTGTTTATTTTCGTTTCCATGCCTTCTTTGTGCCTCTCTTAGTTCTCCTAATTCTGTTATCATGTACTTCTTCCGCTTCTGGTCCTTTGTCGCCACGATCTCTTTGTGACGACAGGCTATCAAAATGCGGAGTTCAACCCGGACCCCTCCTCGTCGCTTCTTATTTCTAGTCTTTTTCTCGGAGGGTAGAAAGGCGGGATGGGTGACCTGGTGCACAAGCACGTCTTCTTTGTGACGAAGGCGCGGTACCGGTACTCCTCTCCCCAGTTCTGGCATCTTCGACTAACACTCTTCTCAGACCTTCGTCACGAGCGAGCACGGGTGGCATGGTTTCTTCTGTAGGGAAAACATTTTGCCTGACTTACTTCTGTTGCATTTATGGACCCAGTTTCTTAGCATTCCTAACATTCGTATAATCTAATCTGAATTTCAAAAGGCTTAAAATATTATATGCTAATATTTCCTTTTACCTAACATTTCCTTACATCCTAACAATTAGCTCGTAGAAATGATGTGTGAATAATAACTTTTTAAATTACAATATTCACAGGATTTTATGTGATTCAGTTAGAGTCACTTTTAAATCAAACATCTTTATCTAATATATATCTAATTGAATTTAACATCTTTCAAAAACCTTCTAACATGTCTTGAAATATAAATAAAAAACTACTTCTTCAAATATAAATATAATTTTTAAATTGCAATTTGAAATATTTTTTTTGTCTACCAACAAATAGTTATCCACAATTCTCAGAATAGTAACGAACAACTAAGTATCTACTCATTTATAATAATCAACTTACAACTCTTATTGACTTATATCAAGTCTTAATGTCAACTATTCTCTAATTAAAACTATATTGTTTATATACAAATACTCTTATTTCCTAGAATGTACAAATTACTTAATCTAAACATATATCATTAAATTAAATTTACTAAAAGACTTCCGCATAACACTTGCAAACTACGCCTGTTACGTCTTGCAGACTTTCAAAAGACTTTCTAACAGGCATCAAAGAATTTCTTCCAGGAATAATGCGTTTATGATAACCAGGAATACTAGTCAAAGTACTACCATTTGCTCCATATAAAAAAGGAGTGTTTATATTGGGCTCTAGTATTTTTTGATTAGTACATAGATGTCAAAAATTTGTTATTGTTTTGTTGTTGACAAACTATTTGTGTTAAATTTTGTAAACAATTAAATTGTGTTGTTGTGTTAAATAAAAAATTTCTACTTTTTATTCAATAATTATCACTGATTATCACTCAACCTTTACATTAAGTCAGTGTCCAACTATTTCTAAAAGATAGAGTTTCAAAAACTACATAAAATTTCCCCTCAGTAATGTTATGGGTTATCTAGTACTTTTTGCAAAAGACTAAAAAAGAAAACTAGATTTAGATTACTACGTTTGAGACCAATACTAGAGAGTTTTATATATGGAGCAAAAGGTAGTATTCTTCTCTCGTATTCTAGCCATTATAAACCTAACCCACTATAAGAAATGCTATTAAGGTATTCGTTTTTATAGAAATAATTCTATTAAAGAGAGAAAACGACCTATGATGGCTACTGTTTGAAGATAAGAAAAAATTTGATATTTAAAAAGTTTTTAATAGCTAAAATTCTTTAAAGTTATCAAAGAGTAGAAAATAAAAGTAAGTCTTTTTATTCTAAACTAACAAATTATTTACATTATACTTTATTATTATAAATAACTTGATAAAAAGTTATCAAAATACTAGTTGTGCTCGTTTTATAGTTGACCAAGGTTTTTTTATTGTTATCTAAACTAATTTAATTTGTACACCTCTTTTCATATTCTAGTCTATTATCCAAGATCTGATTCTTGTTGCTGAAAATAATAGAAACTAATCAACTATTTACATATTATATTAATGATTTAACAAACCTATTTGACATATATTTAATTTGTTGATTAGTCAAACATTTACATTCCTTTTGATTAAACTGGTTGCAACGCCCACCATTTTGTCCAGCTGTAGTAATATCTCTTGGCATTATCGTATTTATCCCACGCTTTTTTAAAAGTTTGTTTTGAAAATTATCTATTTTAATCCAAGTATTTAATAATGGCATGTCTTTAACTGTTTCAAAGGGTAAATTATATTTTTCATCATTTAGTACTGGTATACCATGATCAGAAATAAAATAGTCTGGAGTTATAGACATAGTTGATTATAAACCAAGGCTACTTTTAAGATCGGCTATAAGTAACTATTCCTTGTTTATTTATTTTAACCTAGAATCGACTTTCTTGGCTGTACCTACAAAAAAATTTATATTAAAATTTATATTGTCTGCCGGATAAACAAACACTTGTTAAAAATTTAAACAATGCTAACAATTCAAAAGTTTTATTGTTTTTAATAATTTTTTATATGCAATCTACGTTGACTGCATAACAATTGCGAATTCCTTCAATGACCACGAGCTTGGTTGTTTTGTGGTGTATTGCAGCTAACTCAAATACAACTTGAAATATCATAAAATTTCTTAATTTACTTCTTTGGGAAAATATTTTCATCTCATGATACCCTATGGTATTAAAAAGCATTTCTATTTTTTATTTTTTTGTTTGACTATATTTGCACAGGTGATTTACATTTTTTTTTTGTATATAAAATAATTACGGTTGATAAGGTTGTATTTATTTTTTTTTTGTTTTTTTTTAATTAGGAGTAGGATGAAGTATTCTGTATATAATTTGCTTTATTTAAGTCTAAATTTTTTCAAAATAATTTTAAAATAAAAATTAAAGTCTACAAAAATTGTCTTGCTAAAAAATCCAAATTATATTTTGTATTTTGAAGTAGAATTAACTTTTCTCTAGTGTGTGGTATGCGGTGAAATTTTGATATTCGAATTTAAAACAAAAATTTTTTTATCATTCAACCTATGCAAGAGAAATATAAATTAGTTTAGTATTCATGAGCGTCTGAGGAGATTCTTGTAATCAGTCGATTTTAGTCTCCTTGATTAATGGTTCTAATCTAAGAATTTATAAATGAATATAATTTGTTTATGTTATAAAGAAGGTTCATTTCGCTTATTTTACTCAGTCTAAATTCTGTGTACTATACTAGCAAACCAAAGCAAGGAATTCTAATATAAGTTTTTTAAATGTAAAAAAATTGCATTAGTAGTAGTAACAGTAAAAGCAGTAAAACGAGGATACACTGGCATTTAACTTTAACAGAGCTGCCGTTTTCCATTCTATTTTTCTTTTAATTATATGATGAGCGAAGCTTAGAATAACTTTTTTTTATAATGCAGTTATGGATATGTACAATTTTCAAGGCAACCTTTATTAATAAATAGGCTGATTTTTGCACTTTAGAGACTAAATGTGGTGCATATTTTGTTGTCTTCAGAAGCTTCTTATAAAAGAAAGACTTAATTCCCTAGTTAGCTAGATTAGGCAACCTTTGCTGATTGGCAAAAAGAGGTCATATACTCCATATATAGTACATTCCACAAGAGAGCCCTAAAATAGTTTTTCGCCCTTTCGTATGCTGTATAAACTCTACTATAGGTTTAAAAAGTATATCTCTCACTGCAATTCCTACATCATCATCCAGAGAAAAAAGTCAATCCTCTTAAATTAGGTTAAGTACAAATACTTAGGAAATTCTGTCAACAGATTATTATTTCAACTTCTTAAATAACATCAGGGGCGGATTTAGGATTTTGGCGCCCTAGGGCTTTAGAGCTCATACCGCCTTTAACATAAAATAAAACTGACGTAAGAATCAAGAATACTTAGGAAATTATAAAAACGATTTTTCATTTATTATAATGATCTCAACAAATCTGATTCAATATTCAGTAAAGCTAGAGCGTTTAATCTCCCCTCTTTCATTTTTGAACCCAAATAATTTTTAACTCTTCGCAAACATGAAAAATTACGTTCAGCTGAACAGTTGGAGATCGGAGTACATGCACACATCCGAAGTGCGATTTCAACGTTCGGATGAATAGTTTTAAGATCTTCTTTTTGAATCCATTTTAATAATTCCAAAGTCGTCTTCCATTTATTTTCACTTGAAGAGCAGTGTGAACGAAAATGAATACACTCATCGGCAAACGATTTTTCGAGATCGTGAAGATAATTGAGCCTCAAAGCTTTAGCTTTTTCTTCAATTTCAGATAAGGTCATAGTGGTTAAGTTGACAAGGAAAGAAAATTTTTATAAAATCGTTTGTAGGCCTAGCGTCGTTTACAAAGCTCGCAGTAAAGATTGTCAAGAATAATTAAAAAAGTATTGATTTTCTAATTTTCTTGACCAGTTATTTCTACCCCTCCTGCAGTCTCATCGGCATAGAGTTTTTGCTTTCTTTTTCGCTTCACATCTTCACATTTTCCTCGAGTTTCAACAATAAGTGATATAAGCGAGTCATATAATTGAATGACAGTAAATATATCGTTGCTAAACCCCGGTAATTTTTTGTTTACAGAATTTATCCGATTAACAAAAACCCCAAAAATCAGTCATAAAAGCCGTTTCCAATCTTAAGAGTTTTAATTGCATGCCTTTAGCTTCACATATAACCCTTGGTTTCTGCTGCTTGTCATCTCCTATCGCGTGCAGTGCAGTTGACTTTGGCCTGCATCTGCACGAGCTGACCAACGAGTCGTTGATAGACTATTTACTGTACCGTTTGATTTCTTTTTTTTTTTTAAAAGAGATGAGTCTGAAGAATTTCCCAGCGGTGCGCTGATGCAGAAAAATCTTTAATCTTCAGAATCTTCAGTTCATCGAATTAGCCCACTTTATTGGATAATTATTTTAATCTTTCTGGGAAAAAAGACAATTCTTAGCAGCCAGCTAAAAAATCTGGTGTTTTTCTGTTCAAAAATGGTGTTTTGATGTTTAAAAAAGTTACGATCAGAAGAACTTTATCAATGAAATATATCAATTCTATAATTTTCACCGTGGTAAAAAAGTGAAAATTCTAATATTTGGCGCCCTAGGCTGCAGCCTACATAGCCTATACATAAATCCGCCCCTGAATAACATTTATGCTGTCGAGAAGAAACTTGTAAATAAACTTAAAAATTTTATCAATTTTGTTTGTCTTTAATTTAATCGAATTTTATTTTTCGTGTTCTAAAATAATTTTATAAAGATTTTCCTTTTTCTAAATAGTAAAAGCTAACGCATGATTTCAATGAAATTTAGAAAGGTAGAAATTTATTTCCACTTTGTTCTCGTCTTGTTCCATAAAATTGCTTTCATTTGATTG
Source organism: Acrocera orbiculus (assembly GCA_947359355.1). Classification (NCBI taxonomy): domain Eukaryota; kingdom Metazoa; phylum Arthropoda; class Insecta; order Diptera; family Acroceridae; genus Acrocera; species Acrocera orbiculus. The sequence continues at coordinate 25,242,874 of OX375757.1, forward strand.
AATTAAATCATTATATTTCTTATCAACATTTTTTCGAGAAATTTCTGAAGTGTATTTGTTATCAGGGGCCAAAAAAAGAGTTAGCATTCTTTAAAGTTTAGGAAAATTAGAAGATTTTTTTTTAGAAAATTTTAAAGTATGAAATTTCATTGCTTATCTACCTCAAATGTTTAGCTAATAATTTTAATTTAATTGATTAATAAGACAGTTTTGTACTCTCAACTTTAACCCTATAAAATTGACATATGCGTTACTAAAAAAGATTCATAAATATTTTCCTGTAACGAATCAAATCAAAAAATTCCTTTTTCTGAAAAGTAAATATATTCTAAAAGCTTATAAAGATGTAAGACGTAAGATGTAAGGATGTAAATAAAGACGTTAGTCTATGTAGTAAAGCAAACAAGGTATAGGAAGTTCGCACTATTAATTATTATTGAACAATAATACAACAAACCTAATAAACTAAGTTTTAGATCAGTCAATTACTTCGTGGAGTCAGAAACATAATTTACAGTGGATCAGATCAGACAGTGGTCACAGGACAGTCTCTTGTCATTTAAAGGAGATTGGAAAATTATTAAAGATTGAAAATTTTGGAGCGAATACAAATCTGAACCTTTCTTTTTATTGCGCTTCAAAAGAGACTCATTTTTGGACCGTTTGCTAACAGGTGACGAAAAATCGTTCTTTTGTAATAACGTCAGAAGTAAAAGAAAGTGGATAGATAAAGATAAGCAGCCAATTCCAACAGCAAAGTTATCCTTACATCCTAAAATGACGTTTTTAAGTATTTGATGGGATGCGTATGTTGTGATTTATTATGAACTATTTGGATCAAATCAAACTATTAATGCAGATATTTACAATGAACAAATTTCTCGATTATACTTAGAATTAATTCAAAAACGTCTGCGATTGGTGAATCAATTTCATCATGATAACGCCAGACCACCTACGGCTCGAACAATGCTGCAAAAAATTATTGAATTAAATTGAGAACTTTTGCCGCATTCTGCTTACTTCTTGAATATGGCTTCAAGTGATTCTCCTTTATTTAGTCTTACCAGGTTTTGTACTAGGAAAAAAGCTAAATTTTAAACAGGATGTTCGAAATGCACTTTCAAGTTTTTTTGCATTAAAACCGTATTCTTTCTACAGAAATTGTAGATAATCGAAGAAAATATATCATTGATGAAAATGGTTGGTTATATTTTATTTAAACTTTTTAAATTTTCCCAAAAATGCGCATGACTTTTTGGAATTAACTGATAGAAAGAATTCATGATGACAACGAAGCGGGCCTACTGTTATTTGTTTAAAAAATTTAACTGTGATTAATCTTTCTTTTGTACGGATTTAATTATTTTTTTGTAGTATCTCAATACAAAAATAATGTGACACAGTTTACAGTTGCTTTGATCACTCCTTAAATTTGGCTGAACTTTATTAAATGTCAATCGGTTGGTATTTTAACATTTAACCGGTTGGTGCCCGAGTTAGTACATGTTTAAAAACCTTGTCTCAATGATTTTCGGTTATTAAGACCTGTTTAAACATTATCAGATTTGTCTACACAGATATGTATTTAAATTTTATCAGGGCCAGATGAATGTTAAATAAAGTCGTAAACAGTTAAAAAGTGATAACTTAAGACTTGTTTATTTGTATTGAAATGAAACAATCGTTTTAAGTAACCACCGTCTAAAAATGTGACGCTTAATTTTTGACTTGAAATGAATTTATGAATACAGATTTCAAGCAGATATTTGATCGGTTTTCTTAAGGTTTTCTTCCTTAATGTTTTTTCTTTAGTTTTGTTATTTTGTATACTTGAAAAATTTTAATTCAGAGTTTAATGCTTTTTATTTTAAGTTATACCTTTCGCTGACTTCTGAATGTGAGTCAAGGACACTAATATCTGAGCTGCTATGAAGATGAAATATTTTTTCTAATTCAGATTTTGGTAAATGTGATTAAGTATTTTGCCTGCGAATTTCAAATAAGCTTCAAAATGGTTTTATTTAAATTTTTCCTTTCCCTTATTGGGGACTCTTAAGGATAAGCCTATTGAGAATTTTGAAAAAATTAATAATCCTTTTCTCAATGTACAACCTCTTAAAAATATTTTGTGATAAGTTCAAGTGTTATGCGATATCTTATGCCTAGGATTGCTAGTGCTTGACGTGTTGATCAAAATGATGATTATTGTTTGAAACTATTAGGAACAGACTCACTATTCGTTTTTTTGCTCACTAGAGAAAGTAAATGATAATATTTTTAACTGTCAAAATAATATCAAAATTGAATTTAATGTAATTACATTCACACAAATCACCATCACTCACATTAGATTTTATTCAAACAAATTTTCTTTGATCATTTCTGGAAAATCGAGAAGCTAGACGACAATTCAGGCTATATATCAAGCTAGTAGAGAATAGTGGGCATTTGGTACGTAAAAGCTTGCCTGTATTGCTGTTAGACGAGGTTATTATTCTAAAATATAAATTAGAAGCATATGTTTTATATTTTTAATTTATGATTTTTATGATTTTGTATGCATTTGAATATATGGAAAGTAGTTTTATATGTATTAACAAAATGAAGGTATCTAGGTCAAATTACTGATGTTTTCTGCTTTCATTATAATTAATGATAGACACCACCATGTATTCAGGTATTTTCAATGTTTTTTCGGATATATATAAACTTTGAGAGTTGGTCAGAATACATTGTATAGCATTTTAATGGCCCTTCAATAATTTAGTCAATTGGGATCGTTTTATTTAATATAAATTAAATAAAACGCAATATAGCAATCTTTTTAGGATCAGGATAATTTTAATATTTTTAATTTACAAAATATCCTGCCTGTTTTTATTCTTTCTACATTCAATGCAGAAGAATCACCTTTAACCTGCATTTTCTATTACGCAAAAAAGTACTAAAGCTTTAACAAAATGAAAAAAATTCGAGATAAATAAATTCCGATCAACAATTTTAAAGTGAAACAGATCTTTGAAAGGAATTGTAAACAAAATATGCGTTGATTATGAAAATATCGTCATAATTAGAAATTCTAAGGATCTTATTGGGCACCATCAGCAATATTTTGGCTGGAATTTCAATTTTTGCAAAACTCCGTGCACAATAGATACGTATTGACCAACAATGGAACAAAAATTCATTCGAGCGTTACTTTCTCAGCAACTATCTTCATTCAAAAAAAAAACCGTCACACTAGTGAAATAATGATTATATCTTGTTGGACATACTCCACGAAAAAACGCCTGAATTGCAAGCGACTAGCAACTTTTTCCATTTGAATAGAATTTATTGACATTAGTCACTAATGAGGTCGATAATTAACATAAAAATCGCTTGAGATCACTGGTGTAAGAGTTAAGGCCTAAAAAGACGTTTGAGAATTCGTTTATTTTGAAAGTTATATGAAGTAAAATTAAATATCGCTACCCCAATAGCTGAATTGCAAACAAATTGACACCGGATGGAACAAACAAAAAACCCGCATGCAAGCATTCGAGTTTTCTATGTTTTGTAACATTTCTAGACTACTAGTGGAAAACACTTATCGTGTAACGTAACGTAACTTAGGATAAATATTAAAAGAAATAGTTCAATATGTACTTTGCTATGCTGCTAAGCAACTTTGCTGTTGATAAAAACAAACATTTAAATTAACAGAACGAACTTGTTCTGGCTTTTAATATCAACAACGGAAACTTGAAGGGCTGCATTCCATTGTTTGAAAGTGAAAACAAACAACATTTTTTTTAGTGGTTTAATCATATAATAATTACTAAATAAACTTATCATTTTATTATCACAGACAAATAAAGTTTCATCACTCTTGAACTCTTTACTTCTGACAAATTTTCAAAAGATTTAGATAACTTTGGCTATAAATTTCTAAACACAAACACTTACCTTTGTATATAAAATAAAATTAATCCCAATAGCTTGTTGATAATTTTATTTTTAGGTTAAAATTCGTTCAACTTAATAACACTATATGTACACAAAATTTTATCTTTAATAAAATCTAAAAACAAATGAAACAAACACAGCACGCGCAAATGTAAAAAACAACGTGGCCAAAGATCGCGTCAGATCACTAGAAGCTTGTTTACCACTTCGTTCGTGGCATTAATTCAGACTGAGATGAGAAAGTTGGATGTGAAATTTTGTTTAAATGGCTTTCGGTCGTGCTCTGGCTGTGCCGTTTATTGTTGTATAGTTTTTTCATTTTTTTTTTTAGTATAAAAGTTAGGCTTAAAGAACAACTACAAGCATAACTAATCCAGCCGGCTCTTGACCCTTTATTTAAATCACGTATAGTATAAAGTGGGGTAATAAAAAAATATTGTACACTGAATTTTTATGATATGCACAACTTTTGAAGTGAAAATTGATTGGCTTTTAGTTTTCTTTAGTTAGTACGTTTGTATTTTTTGTTTAGGTTAATTATTTTTAAACAAAATATCAAACAAGGTAAAAATGCGTAAAATTGGTAGCTTTAAAGTAAAAATGAAATTCAAAAATAAAATATTATGCTTAACATAAAATCTATTAATAATAATAGATTTATGGAACATCATAGTCGGACAGATATGAATTTAAAAATATAGAATTTTATTTAACTCGTCTACTTTGCCCTCTAAATCTAAATGAAAATATCTTTTGGATATAATTAAAATCTTTGTTGTTTCTTGTGAACGTTACTTGCATTTCTAGTTATTAAATAAATTAATAAGATATTTTAAAATTTTAAAGTCATTATGGCCACTAATAGTGCGTTTACAGTGGCCAAAGATACTAGACAAATGTACTATAATTTTAGAATTTGTATGGGAAATCTATAGTATACTAACAGACCCAAACGCGCGTTGCTGCGGCTGAAATAAATTAAATCTATTAATTGACATTTAATTAAGCGCTAATCGATGGACAATGTTTTTCATCAAACTTTCTTTTGCCAATATAAATAAATTCGATGGTTAGCATTTTTTTTTAAATACGTGTAACAAAAAATATTAATAAATTATAATCAAAAACCTAATCACCCAAGTTGTACCCAAGTTGTATACGTGAAAGAAATTGTTGTATCAATGCACGTTTTCACCATCGTCTTTAGGGACCATACATAAATTACGTCACACGAACTTCATTAATTTTTGACTCCCGGCCCCGTTCTTGTCACAGGTGGTCACATTTGTGATCTCTCTCCCCCCTCCCCTACATCATATGTGACATCACATATTTTGCAATTTTACACAGAGAAAATTAAATTAGAACAGCAAAGTTTTATATATTAAATTTTTAAATGTGATGTTACAAAGTTTGAAATACCTCCCCTTTCCTTGTCTCACAATGTCATGCTTTGTCGACCTCCCCCTCCACCGTAACGTGTGACGTAATTAATGTATAGCCCCTTATAGGCGTCTTTGAGGAGCGTTTACACTCAGTAGTACTTTAACCCACGATAATACGATAATCAACTTCATTAAATTGATAAAATAAAATTACTAAAAAAGTACTTATTACTTATTACTTATTATTTTCGTAAAATTTACAATTTATTAGCAACATACTTTTATACAAAGTGCGAGGGCCATCTATTGGAATGTAGGCAACAAAATATATGTTTTAAATGACAGTTTGCTGACATCTATTGATTCTAAATGGAAGTTATGAAAAAAGTGCAATAATTGAAAATAACTAATTAATTAATACACTAAGCTTAACACAAAATATAAACTTTTATCTCTATTAGACCAGTAGTTTTTTCGTCTATTGCGCTCAAACATCGTGACACGAGATTTTTATATACATAGATTAAATCTAGTTCATTGCTCAATGTACTAGACAACTCATGGCAATACGGTGAGGAAATTTTGAGTAATTGTTCGGCTTCTCTCTTTCGGAAGCAGTTTAATAGGTGAATAATTTTGTAAGCTAGGTTCAGTTTGACTGTGAATATGGCGTAAATCATTTTTTACAAGAACAAAGATAAGTAAATTGAAATATGTACTAATTAAAATTTACTAGGGCCTAGTATAAACACTTATTATTATATACGACATTTCAATTCCGCCAAAGGTTAGAGCAAACTGTATTCTATAGACACCAGAGCCTTAATTATGTTTAAATTCTTGTAATTGAAGGATTAAAAGACTGGGGTGTCGGACACCCAAGTATGCCAAGTAACGGTTAAGCTAAACTTCGTCATGTTTTTGTAAACTGTTTAAGAAAATGTTGGTATTTCGACTAAGGAATTCTATATTTTACAATGAAAGGGTCAGTTTAACGTTTTAGAGGTATATTCCCAAACGCCAGTTTTTTTTAAAAGAATACTATGCTCAAAATGGTGCCGTTAAAATGCCGTCTCACTGGAAATTCAAATGGAAATTCAGCTTTCGCAGGTTTAATATGAAATTAAAACCTAATCCTTACAATATCCATATTATTTTTTCTGATTTAGCTTCCTTTAATTTCGGGTTCCTATCACATTTCACAAAATTAATCCGTGAAAACGATTTTAATTGAATGAAGAGAGTCAGCGTGAGATTGAAAAATTTCGTTTTCACGCTGACTTCTCATCGAGACAGAACTCCACATCTGGCGTGGACGTGTGTATTTTGACCTTTTTCCGGATTCCTGCTTTAAATATGGAACCCATGAATTAAAAAATCGCTGCTAAAATTATATTGAAGCTCAGAGAAAGTATTTTAAAAAAATTTAATCATTCTTAAATAAGAAACTTGCATTTCGTTGAAAATAAAATATCATATGTAAATTATGGAAATATACTGAGATTGATTAATACATTTTTATCTTCCTGTATATATATGTATATATATTTTGTGATGTTGCCTTTTCAAAGGAATGATTCAAATAAATCATGAATCATAGAAGCATAGCGGATCCCATTAAATTTTTGTCCACACTTAAATGAATGGGGTTTCATGATTTCCCATTTTTCATTTGGTTTCTTGTATTTATTTTTAACTAACATTTTTTATTGGCTTAGACTTTAGATTTTGTATATAACAGAAAACTATTTATGAGCACAGCTAAAAATAACACAGGCCCTATTTTTATGTTTTTTTTCTTGTAGGTGCCAAGATGTAAACGAAAGGAAGGAATATGTTAGTCTTGTTGATTCAGTTAGAGATAATGGTGGCGAGGTGAAAATTTTTTCCAGTATGCACATATCTGGAGAACGTAAGTATTTTCAATTTTTCTTTATAAATTTTTATTATTTGGTATTTTCTAATTGACAGAAGTCATTGTAATTTAGTCAAATTGAGTATTTAGGTAGAATTATGCGTTTTTGATGAAAAATACACTTATTTTACAAAGTAAATATAATTTTTGTAGGTTTATCTAACTTGTTTGATGTCAAACTCAATTTCTGGAGTAAAATTTAAATTTCGAATATGCACATAAAATTCTAAAATTGATTTTGTATATAAATTAATTTTTGTTTTGTAAGAAAAGAAGATGTTTTAAACATACGGAATATGATCATATTTTGTCTGTGTGCCTCCCATGTTAGCCACATATGGAAAATATCCTTGTATACTTACACCAATAACATTTTTTTACTTGGCTACAAATCTCCCTCAATGTCATCATACATAACTATGAAATCAAAATGCAATATAGTTTTTTTCTCCAAAAATCTTTTTTGCAGGTGCCTTTTAAGACATCTTAAGACTTAATGTCAGTTAATATAAAAGAATATTTGTCTCTTGGCCTTAAAAAATCTAATGTTACGCAAATTGGAGAGTTCATGTTGATAACTTCTCATATAGTACTTTAACTGTGTCAATATCAGCATCTCAAATGCCAGCTCTGTTTTAAAACAGAAGCTAAAACTAAGGATAGAATAACAAATCATTCTTGATTTGAGTTTTGGAAAATCCTTTATAGTTTTTTCAGTCGAAATTTTTTTTGTAAGGAAAAGTTTAATGATTTTGTTGGTTTAAAGACTCATTTACAGTGATTTTTTTATCATAAGAATGGTGAAGATATGAATTTCGTATTATAAATTTAATCCTATTGTAATCAATGCATTTTTATAAGGCATTCTTTGTACAGAAACTTATTGGACTCTATATAATCTATTCTATCTGATCTATTTAATTATATAGGTACCTTTTAATTTTTCTGATCAAAATTATATAATTCTACAGTTTTTATTGTATAATACAATTAACGGAATTTTCTTATTTATATTGTAATAAATCTGTTTAAAATATTCATTTTGCAACTCAATTTTTGGAATTAGGAACTTCAATAAAATTTAAAATCAAATTTGTTAGCAACATTTTACATTGGTAATGAAATTAATGAATTCTCTCTTTTAATGGAAAAAAAATGTGTTGGACTTGCTGAAGCAGGTTCAAGTTCATGTCGAATGATCCCAATTATAGTAACTTGCTTTTATTTATTTAATTGAATGATTTAGAAGAATATTTAATTAATCAAAAATACACTTACGCAAAATAGAATTTATGAAGTGTTATTAAAAAAATCTAAAAAATTTGAATTTTACGAATTATTTTATTTGTAATGTAATGAATGCCTGAATTTAATATTGGTAAAACAAATATACTTTTATGTTTTGTGGAAATTTTTATTAAAGCATTTTATTTTCTTTTTAAATTATTCTTACGGAAAGAAAAGTTACGTATTCATAAAATCTATTTTAGACAAACAAAAGCTTAAAATTGCAATTAGCCAGAATTTTATTTCAACTGTTTGTAAAAATGCAAGATTCATGTTTATAAATTGCTTTGTCGACAGAAAAGAGTTTCAGATTTCCAGACATAAATTTCCCTTATCACATAGAAATTAAAAAGTTATGATAGTGACACCAAAAATCTAGAACAGGTCAGATCTAATAGCAAAGCACACAGTTTAGCTTTTAAAAATTTATAAGATGTAAAGGTGAAGAGTTTCTCAAGTATCAACACCTGGGTTTTTTTTTTTTTTATTAAGTTTTAATCTTTTCATAAGACTTTTTTTGATTTTGTAAGTGCATAAAAGTGTGGGAAATTTTTCAAAAAATTTTGCTGGCTACTAAATCTCTATGGGGGTAAAAAAATGTTTTTAATGATTTTTATGCTTGTTGCTTAATTTTTAGCAAGAAAATTTAATTATAATTTTTATAAAGAAAGGGACGAAGAGCGTGCGGGCAAATAAATAAAAACATAGTTTTTGGAAATTTTAATGTAATGTAATGTTTTAATGTAATTACGATTAAACCTAATGCATTGTCTATGAGGATGATCTGATGCAAAAACCGTTTTTATAGCGTCATTCGTAATTAATCATTTATAGCGTTCTGGTAAAATTTATTAACGAATTTCGAATTTCAATTCAAAGATTTTTTTTTCCGCATAAAATTTACTTGGAGCGTGCCAAATCCGTGGTCGAAACAAATTTCTGGGGGAATTTTAATAAACGTGTGCCATCCATCAAGCTTCAAACAATGCAAAAATGTTGATTTAAAATATTATAGTCTTAGCTATCTCATTAAATTTCAATGTAGGTAACTTTCGTAGCGGTAATCTCAACGTTCAGCTCTGAATATGACGAAGAAGAGTTTTGAATACATATTTGCCTTTATTGAAAATGGTGTTAGAGATTATGTTATGTCAGATAGGATGTTTACACAAAGCGAAAAGAAAATTTGACAAAGTTTGTCTTTTAATTGAGTAAATAAAGTCGGGCTATTTTTTATATATTCCTGGTTTTCAGTTTTATTATTATTTTTCTCTATGCTAAGCAAATTTTTTTTACTTTTTCCCTAAGTACGTAAATAAACAAAAATCTACTTCATTTTCATGAAGAATATCTACGAAAGCTAAGCTTAAATTGATTTAGGAGACTAATTTTAGGTTTGAAAGTATTAATATATATTTCTGCTTTATTGTTATCATTAATTTTTTATATAAAGTATTTCTTAATTTTTACATAACTATGCTATAACAAAAAATGCATACAATGGTCATATCATGCAAATCACAAAAACACACAGATAAAAATGATTATTACACCTGGACTTACTAGTTTAGTTAATATTTAATTTATCACAACATTTAATTAACAAAAATTACTAAAATTTTATTTAATTTATAAAAAAACACATAAATAATAAAAAAGTCTGTCTAAGTTTTATGTTTTTTAATTATAGAAATTTGCTAAACTCAAAAATTGGTTTAATCTTTCGGTTCAAATTCTAACCCATTTTTACAATTTCTTTAATGTTTTTCAATACATCTAAAAAGCTGATTTGGTTAATGGTTTTGAAATGAATTTTCTGATATTAGCTGAAATTAATTAAGTAGTGTAATTAAGTTGCTATAAAATACAATGTATAGGACTTTTCTCTTTTTTTGTTCCATTTAGCTGATCCTTTTTTAAAAAATAGTTCTAAAAAAGCTTATTATTCTCATTTTGAAAAATTTAAATTGAAGTAATAACTTTTTACGATGTTGAAATCTTTTAATTTATTCTTATTTTTAAAATAATTTTTAATATCGCTGAAATTTTAGGATAAGTTAACTAGCTTAGGAATGTATGATATTTTTTCTTCTTTGGCTACTTTTAATGTATAAATTAAGTTTTTTTTTTCGATTTTTACTACATTAATTTAAATTTTATAATTTTCAAGCGTGCTAGTATTTATAATGAAATTAAAATTTTCTGTTACAGAACTTTCACAGTTGACAGGTGTAGCTGCTATTTTACGTTTTCCGATTCCAGAACTAGAAGATATCGACGATGATGATGAAGATAACGTTTCAGATATTGAATAGTAATATTTAAGACTCTATTTACTATTATTGTTTAATAATTTATTTAAAAAAGAAAGCTTAGAATGATTTTATGATATGTCGGAGAATCGTTAATATTTTGTTATAACAAAAGAATTTTTTTTTTTAATTTTTATAAAGATTTCCATATATCGGAATTTGACTTTTTGAAAATAAAAAGCAAAGATATAATATTTAATTAGTTTTTCCTTTCATTTCAATTGAGTTCTATCTTTTGGGATTAGTTTAAAAAGTTATAATTGAATTTTTTTTAGTGTTTTTTTATCTATTAAAAAATTAGGGATATTATTAATAAAATTTCTATTTCAATGAAATCCTGAAATTTTTAACGGAGTATTATATTAATAAATCAAAATGATAGGGGGTTGGATATTGTTTTACAACGTTTATTCAAAACTCAAGGCTTTATAGTTGTTGTAAGTATGACAAGGTACGAGTACATATTAAGTAGAACTCTTTATTAAAAAAAAAAATGTTTTTTTTAATAATTTTGCCTATAAAAACTTATATCGGACCTTTAATTTGTCCTTTCTTGGGAACATTTTTAGTATATAGAATCATAATAATAGATTTTTTAAATTTTTACAGCTTTTTGAAGTCAAAATACAGATTTTTTATTAAAACAATTGCCCCGTTAAGTAATCAAACGTGGAATTGCTGGTGAGGATTAAAAGGATTAATTTTTCATGGTAATTAAAATGATAAACAGTTTCAGGTAGATTTTAAGAAAAAACTGTTGAAAAGGGTGGGTATTTAAAATTTCGAATTTAATTTGGTTGTTAAAAAAAGAGGAATGAATATTTTTCAAAATGTAAGACTTTAGTCAAAGTGACTTCTACGGTTATTAAATGTATCTTCCCAAGAAAATATAATTTTCATCAATTTTTTTTGTTCAAATCGATAAAAATTTAAAAATACTTTCTGTCAGCAATTCTTTGATTTTCGAAACTAAATGAAATTCTTGTATGCCTTTTTTGCGTATTTTATTTTGAAGATAGCTCCCATATTATCCGCATTTTAAACTTAAACACGTTGAGGACCGCCTTTAACATTGGTGGCTTACATCAGCAATAGTTTTGTTAGATGAAAAAAAAATTTATGTGTTTAAATACAATTTTTTTTTTATTAAAATCAATTTTAAATTTTTTACTAAACAGTATATTGTATGCAAGGCGCAACCAGATAAAGCAAAGTACGATTTTCACTGCCACCAGAAGAAGCGAAATAGCAAAAAATGCGCCGTATTTAATGTGTTAAAGCTTTGTGAAAAATAAAATTAAAAGATAAAAAGCTTAAACACTACAAACTCTCGAGCATTTTTTTGAACGCAATAACAAAACTTACCTTTAATGCACTCTTGACACCACCTCCGGCTTTATTTTGCCAAAGAACTACATTCAAAGCATGTAAATAAAGTACATGCCTGAAAATTCTCTTACAATTAGAAATACGTTTATATGAATATCTTAAAAAACGATGTTGATAAAATTTATGAACATCTTTTCAATAAATTGAGAGTATTTTTTATTGGCTATGTAAATAGTTTAATTTCCTTCAATCTTAATAGATAATATGGACTACCCAAAAATTTCTATATCTATTATTTTTTGTAACCTAAATTAACAAAATTATCTTCTTTTACCAACAGTTTTGGTTAAATTTTTCGTTGTATATTTTTATCTTCCTGCATACTTTTCTAGAACTACAATTTTAATATTGTGTAAGTTAATGCGATGTATAAACTCTTTTCTAGTTAAATATAAGCATTTTTATTATAATATTATTAGTTTTCTTTAAAGTTAGTTTAAAATTTACTCGTATTTAATTTATTATTAATGCTACTATGCAGTAGCTAGGGTTTCATCTTAATCAAAATCTCTTGGCGTTAATTATCCATTATAAAGGCTCTTAGCACATCCTTATTCAATAGTAATCATATTTGTGCCTAGCGCACTATAATAATGCTGAACATACTCAGAAAAGCCATTAACTTCACCCCAAGATCTTGTTATAAGATTTTATTTTTATATTTTCTTCTTAAGATGTAGGCCATAACTAAAAATCTCATAACAATATAATTTAGTTTTATCAAAAGCTGAATTCTTTTAAGGATTGATTCCAGGGACTGCGAAATTTTACCACCAGCTATGATACATATTGATGTAATAGCTTTGATATCCGGTAAAGACATTTATTTATATTTTTTGACATTAGTCTTCTAAGAAATAATGAAGGGTCGATCCATAAGGAAGTAATTTTCTGTCTTTGACCTTTTTGGTTTCATGTATATATAATTTAAAAAGTGAATTAGTAAATATTTAAGGCAGAGCTGTTTTATTCTTTAGAAATTTTTTTTTTTTGAATGATATCCTAAAATAGAATATGTAAGCAATATTGGAAGTATTTTAAGACTGATAGTTATGATTAATTCAAACAAAATTCAAAATTTCTTTTTGATTTTCAAAATGGCAGACTTGTTTGTTTATTTTATAATTCCAAACATTTGTATTTAATTATAAGAATTTTTTACTTTTTATTGTTGGCGTATTTCATAGGCTTTTCAGTCTGTTATTTAACATGTCTTAAATACTTCGTCCAAGTGAAAAATACTTTTACTTATATCCCTTAGAATTGAAAATATTTCTATAAGTAAACCTAAATTGATTTCAAGGTAAAAAGAAAATGTTAAAATTAACATAACGAAAAATATAAATCTATTTTAAATTTCCCATAATAAAATGCTATTAATGTCTACAATTTTCAAAAAAAAATTTCAATATAAATAAATATGAATAAGTGGTCCTAATAATTCAGCATATTTTATTTGAAATGTTTATTTGAGGAATTGAATGCAATCTTTTGCTGGACTAAATTTATGATAGGCAATAGCATTATTTTTTGTAGTGTTTACATAGGTCTAAATTGAATGTCTCAATTTGGTATTCATAAAATATTCAAGAAATTTTCAAGTTAATGTAAAAACAAAGGGTTCAGCATCAAAAAACTAAATAGGTATGCTATATGTGTACTATTTAAATCTATCCCTAGTAAATATTGTCAATATCCTAAGCTTTCATCCGTTATTATTTTGGCAAAGTATTCCTGAATGTTATTCAATAAAAATGAAATTTTTTATCCTTTATTTTTATCAAACAAGTACTTCGACAACAACTTTACGTAAAAATTCAAGAAAGAAAAAAAAATGCAAAGAAAACGTAAAAACATAGCACTCTATATAAATGTGGATTTGTAAATATTTCCATACATACATTGTTATAACTAGACACTGAATATATTGGTCTGAAAACGATGTTCATAGTAAGGGTGATATTTTGGCAAATATTTAACTATTTAAAAAATTGGAGGAAAGGAAGTTGTCTTCTTTTGGTAGTTGATTTTCTGAGCAAAATGTATTGATGTGATAAATCCAAATAAAAAGGAAGATAAGGTATCCACGAAAATTCAAATTGATAAAAAATATTTAGACGCCATAATCAAAGTATATTATATTAATTTTTATACAGATAAAAATTATAAAATACATATTTCTATAAATAAATGAAAGCTAGTATTAACGAAGAAAAAAATTAATCTGACAAACTTACAATTTATATAATTTTTTATCGTAAAGTCTTGATTTTAAATTTGTTATTTGAGACTGTTTAACATGCTGAGAACGGCGTGCACACCCTGTGAGAGACTCAAGCATAGTTTTGTAGATGAAAAAAAAATTATATGATATGAGATACAACCTTGAAAATTGATGTCAATCCGAATAAGTATATGAGCATCCTCAAAAACTTTAGAGTCTAGGGGCACAAAATGCTGGTCTCCACTGAATTGGTGTATAGCTTGAAATGGGCGGTTAAATAGCGCTAGCTTGTCGTTTTTTTTCAAAGTTGATTAAAGAAAAATATTGGTATAAAATCCAGTGTAAGTGATGATAATTTGTTTAAGTATAACTACATAAAATACATAGTTTTGGTAGCATTTAACAGTTGGAATTGTTGGTATTTGCATTCTATCATTAAAAAAAAGAACATTCTTTAGCCCTTTCTGATTGTTTTTAAGTAAAACTTTCAATTTTTAATGGGTCAATACGTCTAAACATGCCAAGCTTGAAAATGAAATTTCTAATAGTTTATTCAAAAACTTTTTTAAACATAATAAAAGGAATAAAATACTATAATTGCATACCTTGTGACGTTTATGATATTTCTTTTCATTATAATCTAATTGCAGAGCCTATAAGCAGCTTCAGGAATCGTCAAAATAAAGTGACACCTTTCCCAGTATGGAAACTACTCATTAACAATTTTCATGCATGAATTAATGTATGAATCATGTTGAAACACTCATAAATGCAGCATGCAAAAAATAGCCCTCATAGCTACTTTTCAGTCATATTGTATTTTCATGCAGAAAGTCGCCATGACGTTGAATTTTATGGCCGTCGTCAGTCAGTCAGTAACTCATAGGCGTTACGACTGAAAAGTAGCTATATCTTTAATTGATGTAGTAGTAAGCACTTTAGAGTTGTGTTATCTAGTAGAAATTAATTAAATAAACTACAACTACCTATATTGCCAAAACAAATTCTTGAAAACATGCCTTTTTTCAAGGAATTAACCGAACCATCCCCTTAATAAGAAAAATAGAAAAATTAAAAATAGTTTTTTTAATAAAAGTTTAATTGCACCAGAAGATCAGCTCTGCAGCTTCAATTGTAAACTGAATTAACTTTTAAAAAATGCGTAATTATGAAGCACAAATGAGTTATGTATTCAAGGCCTGCTTGGACAAAATGTTTAGAATGTTTAGTGTAACATATCAAGTATATACAAAACATTACTTTTTTAAGGAAATTATTATTATTAAAAGAGGAAAAAATATTAATAATAACTTAATTATATTAAAAAAAAATTAAAATTTTTTGTAAAATATTTTGCTCAATGCCCACGAAAATAGTATAGGAAATAAATAAATTTTATCCACTTTTATATTTGATTTTCAAGTATTAGATATACAAAATTTAATTTTTTTTTGTCGTAAAGGAGAAATGTTTGTAAGCCATGAACTTAATAAATTTAGAAATTATATTAAAGTCAATACATTCAATTCAAATTTATTTTTTTGGTTTAATTGAAACGTTTACATTACCCGACTAAGAATAACGCAACACAGCAGCTATTTGAATTTAATATGAGATTATTCTATTTACAATTTTCTAATGATTTTTAAATACATTCTTTTTATGTATATTTTTTTCTTATAATTTGAATTTATAGTTTGATCTAAGTTAAGTTTTAATGCTTTTAGACTACACTTGAGGTACTTATGTCGAATTTATTAACTAAGAAAAATAACTTATTTACACTTATAGTTAAAGTTTATTTTAAGAATATCTTAAACATGTTTGTTTTTTGTTTAAACAATAGTAGATAGAACTCTTTATTTTAATTCAGGTCCTTTACTACATAACATTAGATTATAATTCCTATTTGAAGCTTTGTTGTGAAGTTAAATATTTCACGAAATTTTAAAATCAGTTTAATACTATGCGAAAAAGATAGTCTTAATTTCATTGACATTTGGTTAAATTTTAAATTAATTTATTTTTATTTCTAGCATTTAAGCCCTTTCCAAACATCTTAAGCTTGGTTTCAATTAAGTTTATTTAATTAATAATAAAAAAAACTATTATATTTTTTTTAAAAAAATTTAATTATACTTACTTGAAATAAGATAATCGAAGAAATCTAGTTTATCATTTAATACAGAGTTTTAAGATAAATTCGTTGAGAGAGCGGAACGAATTTTAATATTTTGTACACCTTTATAAACCAACATTCAAAAAATTTTAAGCAGTTTTAGAAACATGCAAAATTTGTAAAAAAGAGATTTAACTTTTTTTTTAAAACAATCTTGGTTAAATAGGAATTATTATAAATAATTATTTTAGTTTTTGGTTAGGTTAGTAAATTCTATCCAAATTTATAGAACAATTATTTTATAAAGGAATAATAGTTATTTAAAGGAAAAATGCAGTTGGTTAAAGAATTAAAGGACAAAATAAGTTAGAATCAATGCAATAATTTTGACTAAAACTTAAAAAATATTTGAAAAGTCTGTTATTTTTTTCGAAAATTTTGAAACTATTCTGTGTTATCTCAGGGGATAAGAATCTCAGATAATTTATTATAGAATATTAAATATGTAAAAAATATTTGTAGTCAAATTCAATATATTAAAATTGGAGACAAAATAATTTAAGCTGTAGGGAAGTATATGAATAGAATTTAAGTCTATAGTACTTATATTATATAAAAATCTGAAATTATTTCCGCATATGAGTTACTTTAAATTAAAAAATTAAAATGAATATTAAAATAATATAGTAAAACTATATGGTTATTGTTTACTTTTTAAATATAACGAGCTTAACTAACTAACTCTTTTAAGACATCAATTTAATATTGATTTCACTTATATTTTTGTTAATTTATTATTTTTAAACTTAAATTTATTTGGCACCACAACATTTAAATTATTTAAACAATTTCTCGAAAAGGTTCATCATAGTCATTCTGGCAATTTTTCGTCTCTATAGTTTGGGCAGGCTGTGCTAGATCACAACAACTAAAATTTGTTTCAGTAATTTTAGCTAATCCTTCAGGACCTTCACCTCGCATTAAAAGGATAACATCTGTAAGTGCGGTAATATAATTTTTTGCAAGTGTAAGTGTTTCAATTTTTGATAAACGTCTCTCACGTTTCACATGTGGAATAACTTCACGTAAAGACTACAAATAATTAAAAATTATGGAAAAAAATATATTTATTTTTATTTAAATAGTTAAAATTTATAAGAAATAGAAATTAATACTTGGAAAGCATCATTAAGACTATGCATTCTCATACGTTCCCTTTCATTTGATTCAAGACGTCGTAAATTTCTCTCTTTTGCATTTAGTGCTCCTTTTCGGCGTCTCACCTGCTGATGATGAACTGGATTTCTGTTTCGGCTTGATGCTCTAGCTGTAACACTACTATTACTGCCACATCCTCCACTTGTATCATCACTTTGTGATTCTGAATCTGTTGTATCCAAGTCAAAAACTAAATTCTAAAGTTTTGGTTTTTGTATAGTTTTTATTCGATAAAATAAATTATAATTGTATCACCTTGTTTGTCCTTCTACTTGCTCTTCGGGGACGTACGAGTGCTGCTTCTTCTGGTTCATTAAAATTATTTAAAGCGTTCATGGCCTGTAAGCAATTTTCTGTTGTGAAATCAGTGGTTCCTTGTGCGATATGAGCACTATCACTTTGTCTTGGAGAATTTTCAGACCTCATTTCCATTAAAGTTGATTAGATTTTATTATTTATCTTTTTTATTAGTTGAAAAATATAAAGAAAATAATCTTTAGAAGGAAGTCATCTTTTAGAAGAAAAGTGCCAAAAGTATCTAAATGTAAAAGTAAATTTAAAGGAATAAGTTCAAGCTTTTGTCTTTAAAAAACATATTCTGATACATAAAATTTCAAAGTTTTAGCCTATTTTTATAAATTATTGATTCCAATTTAGTTAGTTAGAGGTAATCCAAATATTTTTAGAAAAATTTTCTTTAATAGGCGCTATTTTGTTTAATAATTGTCGAAAATTACACTAGTCTACAAATTTTTAACTTTTTTCGTTAAGTTCAACAAAAAGATGTTTTTAGGGTAATTTTGCGTTGCTTAATCCGAAAATCACAATCATTTTTTTTATTCAAAGAAACATTTTTGAGATATTCCCAAAAAACGTGTTTTTTGGGTGTACTTTCTTTTATTGGTCTATATCTCAGAAAATAATTTTAAATAAAGGCATAATTTCTGGTATTTCAACCACAATTTGGCACTTTTATTTTCACAAATTATAAAAACTGCAAATTTAATTCATTTTTCAATTTCTTTGAGTTTACTTCATTGAACTAGTTGGCAGCATTTTGTGAGCGTCCGTAGAAGACCTAAAAAATGAAAAAATCACGTCCCCACTTAATAACCTATAACTATTTCATTTTTCTTTTCATCTTAAAGATTTTAACACCAAAATTTTTGTAACAAATTTCTCTTTCATTTCAAGTCTTAAAAACTTTACTTAAAAGTCTTTTTCTTTCGAAAAAAAGCAAATAAAAATGGGTAATTTTTTAAAAAGGTGAAGAAAATCACTTTTACTCAAATTTGATCTCCTGTAATTTCGTCAAATATGTATTGATTTGCACGTTTTATATACCAATTAAAAAAAAAAAAATAATTGCTTTCTTAAACCGGTCACTTTTAGTGAATCGAATATTTATTTTCTGAGATATAGCACAATAAAGAAAATACACCCATAAAACACGTTTTTTTAGAATATCTCCAAAATATTTCTTTAAATAAGAAACTGACTATGATTTTTGGATCCAACGATCCAAAATTACCATAAAAAAAAACTTTTTATTGAGCTTAATTTTTTTTGTAGACTAGTGTAAAGAGAAACTTGACGATCGCTAAACTTTTAAATCAATGATTTTAGAGAGAAATACAAATCAATGGTGGGACAAAAAGAAAGACAAATGAAAACCTAAAAATGTATATTTATGAGATGTATTCAAAAATCAACAATTACTGGAAAGTCGTTTTTCTTAAATTGGTTAAGGCTGATAGAAGCTAAAGGTTATTTTCAGCCTAAGTTAGATTGAACTTTTGAATTTAAGCTCAATATAATTGAATCTAACAACAAAATTTGTTCTTTTATATATTATTAATTATAGCCAAATAAATTAGCAAAGAATAAATTAATTAAAACCAAATTAAAATGTAAAAAAAAGTGGACTACATATGGTCGTTATTAACTCCGATACTGCATGCAAAAGCTTAAGCATTATTTTGGTTGGTATTTTTGTTTTTTTTTTAAGGGCAGATACTTAGGTAGCATGCTCTTATCAATATCACCCTCCTAAACTGCAGAATATCAATATTGATTTTTCCTTACAAAATATATTCTTAATCATAGAAAATAATTTTTATGTTCCAAATATATTAATTAAATGTCAAAATAATTTATGAATAAATGTTTTAGTTAGTAAAAATAAGTATATAATAAAATGAATTTAAGTAAACACATATAACCGCAAAAGGCTGCGATTTTATTTATTTTCAAAGAAAGTTTCAAAAGAATGCTAGTTGGATCTGTTGAAACAAATTGTAAATCTCGTTTTATTTTAATCAATAGCTTAAAATTTGTGGTTTCAAGAAAATCATAAAGGAAAAAACAAGTACTGAATTATAGAGTCGTTTTTGCTACCTCCTTTTTGAAACTATTCCAATTTCAAGAAAGCTGTAAACTTTTAAAAGGTAAAAAATTTAAATTATTTTCAAAAATATAAGCTTTAAATCTAGCATAAATAATAAAAAAAAATTTTTTTTTAAAATTTCCATTGGATAAAACCCCTTAACACAACATTTTCTTATTTTGGGAAATTTGGTAAATATATTTGGTTTGCTTTTCTTTAAAAAGTTTAATCCGTGCTATTTGTTTTAAATTTTCATATATTAGAAAATTTATTCCATATCTTTTTCTTAAACTTTTTACATTATATAGTATTTTGTCATAAATCCTATAATTAAGCTTCGATATTTTATGTATTTTTCCTTCCTGTCTATATATTACATTAATTTTTTACTATATCTAAAAATTTAAAATAAAAATTCTCAAACACTTCGACAGTATAATCAGTGACAATATAGCAATCTAAATCAAGAGCAACAAAAATTTAATACCACTTCGCTATTCTGATAATGGGTTAGTTTCATGCCGGGCTGCCACTGTTTAATTAAACGAGAACGTATTATCTTATCTATTTGACGTAAACAAGTGCTAATTTCAACAAGGCTATTACTTTCCTTTTGATAATTGGAATATCATCCTGCAGACATCAATTAATGTCGAAAATCATGAAATGTAAGGCACCAAAGAGCCTAACTTGGTCACCCTTTTAATATTTTGAATTTTAAAAGCATTTTATTTGTTAGCATTTTTATAAGATTTAAACAACAATTGTTATCCTTTAGATATAATTAATCCTGAAATTCGAGGGAAATCACAGTATTTAATGAGGTGAAATATAATTTTATGAACATTACTTGAATACTATTCACTAACAATTTTGGTATGATGTACTACATTGGAATATATTTTCATCTTCGATATAATATTTGTTGGGTTCAATCAACATAAATAGTGCTGGGCACTTCTTTACAATTACCACATACTGTTTTCTTTGGAACAATATAACGGCTGCTCCTTGCGGGGTATTGAATAAAATTTTCGATCGATTTAGGTTATACCTCTTTATATTGTCACACTGGCGCCAGTTTTTGTTTTTTGTGGACTTTGAGGCTAAGTGGATTTGAAGTAATAATTAGTCTTACTTACTATGTTCCTTTTGAAATAAAATGCGATCGACAGTATTTGAATATATTAATTCTGCTAGTCAACTAAATATTAAAGGAGAAAAATAAGGATTTAAGTATGTTATTATTTTTAGGGTGTAAGATTTTTAAAAATAGATGAAGATCTTTTACTGGTATTGAAGCAGTCTTAAGATTATTTTATTTATAAATATATTTTGATTAAGTGTAACGGAAAAATAAATCATTTTTGATACATGAGTGAGAATTATAAGCTGTATAAAAGCACTTTGATTGGGCGTACCTCAAAGTAGTTTAACATCAAGTTATTTGTAATTACTGGTAACATAAATACAGAAAAATCATATTAAATTTTTGTGTGTTGTATCAAAAAGTTAAAAAAAATATCTGTATTGCCACAAAAGTTTCAAAATGCAAAAGATGTCTTGCAAATTTTCATTTTGTTGATTTTTCATAAAAAGATGGTCCAGGTGAAAGAAACCTTTAGATCTCATTTGCTACGTAGTATAGCAAAGTAAATCCTTAATAACTTAAGACATCTTTTGAAAAGCATTCCTCAAAAACTCAAAAAAAGTGTTTCACCTTCTTAAAAAAATATTTAATGCAAAAGAAAAACTAACCCATTTTTCATCCTTTTCGCCAGAACGAATAGAACTCAATATATCAATCAATATATCAAAATAGTTTTTCAAAACTTTTAACTATTCAACTATTTTGTCCTTTATCTTACGATCCATTAACCTAGTACTTAGTATTTAATTTGTATCAATTTTATAAGTCCTGAATTGAGTTTAAATAAACTATAGTTATAAGTTCTTGAAATAATTTTCATTTGTATAATGAAAAAGATAACAAAGACCCGGGGCTATTGCTTGACCTTTTAGTAGAACATGATATAAAATGTACAATTTGACTGTGAGATGGTATACAATGAGACTTCTTTGCGGAAGAATATCTTTATTGTTTATGCTTTCACACAAGTAAAGCTAGTAGGCTCAAAGCCATCAACAATTCTAGTTCTAATGCAAATTGTTTTGTTACTAGTTTTAATAGGATTTAAAGGATAGAAATATATTAAATAAAAATGATTAATTTAATATTGAAATAAAAACTTTAAAAAAAAGATGTTTAATATTAAAGAGAAATTTTTTCGATCTTTTAAACTAGAAAAGAAAAATAATAATTTCACTTTTATGATTGATTTATTTTATTCGTAATTTAAGGAGGTGTAATTGAAGTGATTAATAAGCCTGGAAGTCCAACACTTTTAAATTCAAGCAGTTTGAGCTTTTAGAATTCCTACTTAAATAAATATTTTGGGTCTATATTGTAAAATTAAAAAATAAAATATTTGTTGAAATGACTTTTGATAAATTTTAAGTATTTAAGTATTAAGTATTGATTATTTCTTTATTTTTTCCTTTTATATTTGATAAAAATGGTCATTAGAATAAACTAATAGATCCTTTAGTAAGGCTTACATAATTAATCAAAAAATCTATTAAAAAAGAGTCTGACTGCCGACGAAGAATCTTAAAGCTGTAGTTCTACTGTTTCCAATAAATAAATATTTGTTGAAATAATTATAAAGGCGGGAAGTCATTAAATTCCAAAAGTCTAAAAGAAAGAAAAATTAAAGACATTAGATCTCACTCACTTAGATACATTTGAATTTGCATAATAGAAATTATAATAAAGCTTTTACTCATATTTTTTAATGAATCTAAAGGAGTTTTATTTTCAGGCCGCAGATATTCTATAAATTCTTTCTTTTTTTAAGCTATTCCAAAAATAATCACCTTATACAAAGTTTATTTTTTAATTTTGAACAACTTACAGCATCTTAATACATATGTAAGCCTGACTTAAACTGACTTTTCTCATTATGTTGGAATTTATCGACATTACTCAAATGCATGGCATCGATTATAATTTGCTTATCAAAAATTGTTTTAAGTTAGGTAAATGTATAAAATCCTTTAAAGGTAATTCTAGGAGCACTTCGCCATAAGACTGAGGTAGAAGAATAGGAAATAAATAAAAAAGTAGGAAGTAAATAAAAAATAATAAATAAAGTGTTTGTTAGTTGCGTTTAAGCTTTCTCTATTTCAAATGAAAACAATTATGTTTTTTTATTAGTCTTATTGATTATTAGAATTTTAAAGAACTCAAATTTAGTTAAGCAAGTTATCTAATTGTCTATGATCCAAATAGTATGGTCTAATATTTCAAGTGTTACTCACAAACCAATTTTAAATCCCTACAAATTAATTTTTTATTAATAAATCAAATAACCTTTAATATTTCATTACACATTACGCTAACTAAAAATATAAAAAAAAACATATATGTAAAAAATTATATGTCAAGTTGACGCTTAAATAATTTCACTATTTTACAAATTTTAAAAAATTTTTGTATCCTCAACATTTTATAGTCATTTCTTATATAAAATGGCACGCTAAAGCTGAAAATGGGGTCCAAAAAATTTAAAGTAGAACGGACGGATTTTGAGATATTTGGGAAAAACGGTTTTTTTGTATTTTGAAAAAAAAAACGTGGTCGATTTTGACAATTTTTATATTTAACTATAGGTAACTAAATTATGCATTTTTTATTTATATAAAACTTTCCCATAAACTAAATAGGGTAGGAGCTTTACATGCGTTTAGGAACCATTTTCCGTTATTTTTACCAAATTTTTCATACAAATAAACATTTTACTGGAGATTACACTATGAAAAACTACTTTTTGATCTTGTTTTATATTTGTATATTAAAGTTTATTTGATTGTAAACAAAATAAGGTATAATTCATTAAAATTGGTAATAGGTAAAATTGAACGGTGATCATGTAATATAACTATTTCAAGAATAATTATGGGTAGGTTTAGTATTTATTTAATTAAATAAAATTATATTGTAACAAATAGTGATTCTACCCTTTTTTATCGTTTTTATAATCCATTTTTAAACAAAAAAAAAACATTTAAAAAAAGACGAGTAAAGTTAATTAACATTTTGTACCAAAAGTTACAGTAGTTTTGTCATGTGACATATTATATTCAATTCATAAAAGGACAATTAAGATAAAAAGATATTCATTTTATTTTTAGAAAATTTTTCTTTTTAATTTGTCATTAAAGGAGATAACTTAAATAAATTAACTTCTTTTATTTTTCAGTTTTTATTTTATCTGGAATTTTCCAGAAACTCTTTTAGCTCGAAAATTACAGAAAAAAACAAATTTCTCATGATAATTCTTAGAAATAAATCAAGTATCTCTACTTGAAATGTGGGTTAGAAAATTGTGTTATCTTAGAATAGAATACTGTTCTGTATGGTAATACAATATTAGTTAGGAATATAGGGGTATGAAGGGTACTGTTTTGTAAAAAAAATAAAAATAAATAGCAAAAAATAGTTATTTTCCTATCAATTCTGTTGTAAGATTTTATATTATAAACTTTTTGATTTGTTTAGCAATTTCGGACCTATTTATTGACATAGGATTATTAGATCTGTTAATATATAGTGAAAAATTACAGGCAATTATATATTCTTTATATAAAAAATTCTTTCAATATTCTAAATATAATTCTCCAATATAAATATAATGTGCTGAAATTATATTGTAATACTTTTAATTTAAAATCTACAACATATATAATATACAACCATCTATATAGTACATAAATACATATATTTACATATACATTTAAATATAAGTTTTATTTAGCTATTCCTGAATGGTCACTATCTTTGTTGCTGTGAAATTCAACATTTTCCTAGGCTTAAAGAGCTTATTTTACTATATTGGATTAAATGCCTGTGAATTTTAGCTAATTTCTCATCTTATCTTTTTAAAGTTGGTATTTTAGGACTAAAATATACTTGTTCATTTCTTTTCCTCATTCATTATTTTCATGCTCTGATTTTTGGGAAATTCTTGTTCTTTAAGTTTGTAATTATGAGTTCTTTGAGATAAAGTAAAACTTTGGGCCTAGGTTTTATTAGCATATATGCTAATAATATATAAAAATACGGAAACAATAAATTTATTTAAAATTAAACTTTAATGAATTGTATTTTTGACTCGCAAAATATTGGATCACAGAGACAACAAAATAATTGGTTTACATAAATATATCAAATTTTAGCTTACGCTTTCAAATTTTTCAAGCCTGTGAACTCTTATTTTCACCTAGAACTATACAAAAATTACTGCTATATTAAATAATGGAAAAATAATATTATATAATGTTTAATCAAATTTTAAAGCTGTAAAAATTTTTTCCATATCAAATTGACCAAACTCGCTTATATTTTAATTGTAACAAGACAAAAAGAACAGAAAAGATTTAAAAGGAATTGTTATTTTCACAACAAAAGATTTCTTTCAATTTTCTACTTAATTTAACAACTATAATTCTTACTTAAACCAAACAAAAATCACTCTTATAAAAATTCCTGATTTCTAGGATCTATAATTTTATACCGTATTACATATAACTTAATTATCCAACTCAAAATGGCCTTTATATGCTATTAGCTTAGCAGCTTAAGAGCCCGATAAAAAAAAAATATTATCTTATGTAATATTTTTGGTAAATGATATATTTATATAATCTGTTCATGATATTTTTTAAATAAGTAAAATTATTAGATTTTATAGTTTTGCCTTTAAAAATTAATTAAAATATTAAATAAAATTTGACGCAGTTTGTAAAAATGAATTAGATCATAATAAATAGGTTGAATTATATTTAATAAGAAATATAAATTACAAAATTAAAAATGTTGTTTGATGTTTGATAGTAAAAAGTAGTAAAAAAAATTAAAAAAAGATATAAATCAAAAATCAAATCAAAAATTTAAAATATATTGCTTTAGGCTTAGTAAGACATTTTTCTTAAATTTGGTCACAAATTTTGAAAAAAATGACTTAGAAAGCTTTAAAATTACTTACAAGATTCCTTTATAGTAGTTAAGTATCTAAAATGGTAGAAATTACGAGCGGTAATAAATTACAAAATCAAAACTCATAAAAAAGATATAAATGTACTACCAAAATTAATATTTCATTTCATATTTTTTCAAAAAGAGTCAAAAGATGTGCAGTCAAAAGAAACGTTGTTCTGTTAAAGCTGAAATTTAGTACAGTTATACATTTTTTTACCTAAGTATGGGTTTGTTGTCTCCTAATCGGTAAATCCTAATCCTAAAAATTAATTTTTCTGAAGTATGCAGATAAAATTCTACAGACTTGATTTTATTATTCGTCCAATTAACCCTTAGATAGTAAATTGATTGTTTATATTTAGGTTGCAAAGTTGCAAATTTGCCAAAATATTTGGCATTAAAGCTTAAAATCTCTAGTGAAGAAAAGAAATGAAAGTATATGGTTTTGGAGCTTATGGGAATTTCAGATTTGCAAGCGCATTTGATAGATTTATATGAATTTATATTTCAACTAATTAGAGCAACCTATAATTAACGCGTTGAGGACAGTGCAGTTTTTCTATTTTGCTTCATCCGGTGGTAGTGAAAATCGTACTTTGCTTTATCTGGTGTCGCCTTGCACAAAATGTTACTTAGAAAGAAATTATAAGTTAATTTTGATAAAAATATCATTTTTAACTACAGCTTTTTCAAATACAAAATTATAGACAATGTAGACCACCGGTGGTACACACCGTCCTCAAAGTGTTAAAGTTCTTTAAAAATCTTTATCATAAAAAATGAGGTACACAATCAAAATGAAAATCTAACATCATTTAAAAAGAATAATTATAAAAAATATATTTTCTTGAACATGAGGATTTAGTATAATGTTAAAATATTGATTTAGCTTTTTGAGAAGTTATTGTTTTTTCTAATAGGCTTATTTTTGAAAATTCGTCGATTATATTTTCAATTCTGATGCAAATTTTATAATTCGAAATCCTTTTAACTAATAAAAATTAATATTTAAGTCATAACAATAGTATGTATATTTTTAAGTTTATTAAAATAGAGAGTCATAAATAATAAACAAAGATAAAATAGGTTAAAAATACAAGAAACTTTAACTAAAAAAACTACATTCTTTGTAGTTTTGTCTTTGAAAATTCAACAATTTTTCCACACGTATAGCTAAGATCTACCCAGGACTTTTCATTTAGTGATAGCATAAGAATATAAAGTGAAGTTTTTTCAATAAAATTTATCTATTGTGTTATGAAATTGGATCAAAAAATAATAACCAAATTTATATTTATCATTTGAAACTGCATAATACATAATGCATATTTGTGGTTTAGTATACATCAATTCTAAAGCTATTGTTTTCATATATTGCAATATCTTTTATTATGTCTAGTATATTTTTTCATTTATCTAATAAGAAAATTTTATAAAAAAGAAAAACTTTAAATTATTTTAATTTATCGTGTGAAATTTTTCTAGTTACAGCTTTGAAGGAAAATAGGTTTAGTTAATTTATTTTAATCAATTTCACCAAAAATTGTTTCATAAAAAATTTAACTGATAAGATTTTCTCATATTTTGAAACTTAATTTTTAATTTACTAAAAAAAATATTATTTCTGATCATTTCTAGTGTTTGTTTTACTATCAAAAATTTCAAAATTCTTGATTTTATTGGTAATGTATTCGTATATACTCATCTAACAATAGCAAATTTTGTTATTTTCTTACAATAACAAGAAAACAAAATAAATGAAGGAAGTAGAAATAAATTCTTCTCTGTTTTTAATAGTTAATTTTGCCCTTTGCTGGACATTCCATTTGTGTAAACAATATTTTGGTCCACTTTGAAAATACCAATAATAGTTTTTCTGCAGGAACTGAGTTTGTAGGAAATATTTAATTGAAATATTTGGGTTAGGCTTAGTATCCTTCACACTTCAAAAGTTTTAAGTTTAATTAAAGTTTTTTTTTTTAATGTAATAAGTTTTGTTATTAACGAAAAAATTAATTTTCAGTCCGTGAAAAAACAGAATGAGAAAATACATAAATAAAATGAGAGAAATAATTAAGCTAACCATTCTTTGAAATAGTTTCAAGTTGCTTAGTTGTTAATAAATCCATTTGTGTATTTTATTAAATGTTTAATAATTTGGATAGTATATATAAGATCAATTCTAATCTATACTTTTGAATCTTAAAAGTAGAAAAATATATAAAGTGTACTTGAAAGAACATTTTTATAAATCAAACTCATTTAACTTTAATTATTTTTCTATTTCTCTTATTTTAATTAAGGTAAAATTAAAACAGAAAAGTTTGAAACTATAAATTCTGTTGATTTCAATAAATAAAAAAAAAACAAAACTTTATAAGCTAAACGTTAGCCCACTTGTTGAATCGATAAGCCCTCTTATATTATTATACCAGCCCGCATACACAATAACAGTCAAAAAAAGTACAAAAAAGTGTTATGACTTTTGAATTATAATATCACATCTAAATATAAAACTTATTTACGGCAAAATAGAACAAAACAATTTCTTACCACTGAACTGTTTCTGTTACAGAATAACAAATTTCTTTTAAAAAAAAATCACTAACATAAAAAATTCACTTTATTCAATCTAAAATTTAATAGCAAACAAAGTAATACTTTTTTTTACACAACTAAGTTTGTTTTTTTGTTGATAAGTCTTTATAGAATTTACGCAAAAAAACTTTGTTAATAGGAAACTGTACGCAATTAAATAAGAAACTACACCCCTTTATCGAAACTGCCGAATTTCCCAACAGCTGTTTAGCGACTAAATTGAAAAATGGACATGCCGCTGCCACTTGTAGATTTTCATTCAACAAGTGCTTACAAAAGTTTAGTTTGTATGTGGGTGGAATGAATATATAAGGGATGACTATAAAAGCTAATCAACAAGCAAAGCTTTTTACATGAAAACAGGAAGTAGAGTAGATTTGTCAACACTAGGACTTGAAGTTGTTAGCAACAAGAAATGTTTCCAAACATTATGTATTTGGTTTTGAATTTATTATAAAGCAAGTTTATTTCAAATAAAATATTGTTTATCTCATCTCTAAAAGCAAATAACATAATAATAGCAAATATTTTTATCAATCAATACTATTAGAATGGATCCTTGCTTCATTTATTACTCAACACGTTTAATTGATATTTTTTTCATAAAATTTTAATTGTTTATCAATAGTTTATATTGTTTATGACAGTACCCATCTACAAAATATGGCTATTTTTGGGGCTAAATGATTATTAGGATATGTACCATTTTTCGTAAGCTCAGATACGTTAATTGGAATTGCATGAGCTTGGCCCTTAGTTTAAAAAAATTATGAATTATACCTAATAAAATGCACAACCTTTTCTTCTACAGATTGTTTAAAAATAGAGAAAAACTTCTTTATAAATAGTAATTAAATATAACACCACTTAAGCGATTATAGTTATACTTAATTTGATGATTTATATGTGGTTTTTTAGTTTTAATTTAAGTTCCTTAAGGTAATTTAGATAAGCCACTATTTTATTTTGATTTTAAAGAAATTTCTTATGAAACCCAAAAAAATAACTGTTGGTTAATTGAAATTAGCTTGTAATAAAAATAAAAATAGCTAGTGATATAAGGACACAGCAATATAATAAGATGTTTTATTGCTAGCCTGATTTAGTCATGCTATAACAAGTGTATGAGTAAATCATCCATTCTATTTTTTAGCAGAAAGTAAGCTAACATAATTTAATGTTGCATTGATACTTTGGTTTTTTCAGGATATAAAAAAATGTCTTTTATACTTTTGACTTTTTCTTCCATGCTGCTTTAAATATAATTCTTTATCTTCAATGTACGAGATATATTGAGTCCCTTAAAGTAGGTATAACAAATTGGTAAAAAAAATGTGGCCATCTCTTAAGCTTTTTAAAATTTGAAATATTAAATATATTGTGAAAGCAATAAAAATCTGTTATTTATCATAGGAACAGTCTTTTGAAGAAGGTTTTAGATTTATTTTTCAAAATTATTATTCAATGTAATAGCTTTATGCTATTCAAAAAAGTATTTAATAACAATAATCACTGAATAATTGTATTTATATTTCTTTAAATCCTATTACAAGGTTTAATTTTTATTTAACATTACTAAATAAATATTACTTTTCAAAAAAAGACAGCAAAAAATTAGCTGTAAAATATATATCAATTGTATTTTTATACAAAATTGGAGATTTTTTTCTGTTTTTCAATAAAAAAGTATTAGAAAATAGTGACATTTCTTAGTACAAATGACTTCTAATAAATCACAAAAAGTAATTTTTCAAATGGAAAGAATATTTTACTAAAAAAAAAATAAATGTTCCTAAATGATTTACATAAAGGAAATAGCAAGACAGTAATAAAATTCATTGTTAAACTTTATACTAATACTAAAAATTGTTTTGATATGAACGCAATAATAAACTGAATATATTTTTACAAAAAGGCTTGAAAAATTTTAGCTAAATTGTTAAAATAATACTAAAAACCTTAAACTTTAATCACAAAGATTGATTTTGAATTATATATCAAGGTAGAATTTTAGAAACTTAAGACAATTACTTGCTTTATTTTATGTGGTAACAGAGGCAGACTAATACTCGTCTTTTTGAATTACAGAAATTCTAAAAAAAAAGTTCAAATTTCCGAGCTAAAGTCTTACAAGATTAAATTATAAAAGAGGGTAACCTGTTGGAAGTAAGCAAACTAATAAAAAGCAACTTTAGTAAACTTATAATCATTTAAATGAGTTTAAAATCTTTACTAACTTTTATATATTTATATAAATGGAATAATTTTCATAACAAAATTTTTGTTAAAGAGATTTTTATTTAATGAAAAAACACTTCTTGAAATTGCCACACACTTAATACTACTATCAACTATAAATACTCAGACGCTTTAAAACAAAAGAAAAATTCTTAGTTAAAATCACTTTAGTATGAATAATTTATTCTTTGATCCCATTTGGACAATTTATTAAAATGTTAATAATTTATTAAATAAAAGAGACAGGAAGTTTGATACCAAATACATCAATGAAACCGTGCAAACAAAACT
Source organism: Acrocera orbiculus (assembly GCA_947359355.1). NCBI lineage: Eukaryota > Metazoa > Arthropoda > Insecta > Diptera > Acroceridae > Acrocera > Acrocera orbiculus. Next base: position 25,274,287 of record OX375757.1, read on the forward strand.
TATAAACAATAATTAAATCAAGGAAATAGAATATTAATTTTCTTCCTTGAATTTAATGAATAAAATGGAAATGCTTATAGTTATGAAAATTTTATGACAAACTTACGAATGAATCTATACACAAAATAATATTTTTTTAATATTTATTTCTAACACTTTCATAAGCCTTTTATGGCTTAATGAGTAAATTGTTTGAAATAAGGAAAACTTGATTAAATAAAATTAAAATCTTTTGACGTTTCAGTAAGTTTATTGCTTTCTTTTATCTTTCAATTAATTTTACTTAACTTTGCTTAACTTTTTCAAGTTTTCATATTTTAAAAACGTTAAAATAAGACTAAAATATAGATTACTACTGTGCCAAGTTTTTTAGTATATGAAGACTCACATTTAAACCAATTAAGGCTAACTAAAAAATGTGAATTCAGACATGAAACATTAAATGTTCTCTTAAAAATACACATATTGTATTATATTTCGCTTGTATATAGTTATAGTTATTTGCATACTTTTCGTCGAATTTCTATTTAAAAATGATACTTCAGCAGCAGCGCTGGGGAGTTTCTACCATTTTTTTGTTTTGAAACAGAAATTTTCAGGATAATTAAATTTATATGAAACAAATTAATTTAAAAAAAAAATTTGAATAATAATATCTTTTCATAATTGCCTGTCTGAGTAAATTTTTCGAAATTAAGTACAATTACAGTAGCAAAAACTATTAGCAAGCTGCAGACTTGTCATTGTGGGCTGTAACAATCAAACATTTGTTTTAATTTTTCTTACTGTTTTAAATTACTGTGAGATTTATTTTCTACTAAAATCTTTATAACATTTCTGGTAGTGACTTTTCTTATTAGAGATTTTCAAAGCTCATTTTCTATTCCTTTTAAAATAGGAAATACAGTCTTAAGTGACACAGTTTCGAGTATAATTAAATTTTGCATTCTAAACCCCATAAAATATATTTCTTTTATTACTTGTATTCTCAAAACTATTAATAATATTGCACAAACACTTACAAGTGAAGATCATTACTCAGTTTTGTTAACTTATTAGGTCAAAAAAAATTCAAATAACGAGGCTTGAATATTAATCCTTTATACAATATATCCACTTCTACGTACTTGATTTCTTTTAGAATGTAGGCATGTTTCATAATGGAGCTTGGACTTTTTCCCAAGTACCTGTGCAAAATAGGAAAATAAACAATACCGAGGTGGAGATTTGGTCGCAACGTAAAAATGAGTTCTACAAATTTCCTGTTTGAATATGGAGGTTTAATTTAGAAAGAAAAAAAGTCCTTCTACTTCATCAAGTACCACAAGTTATTGGAATTAAGATTAACATGATGTTATAGCTTTGACAAAAAATCTTGGAATGATTTTTCTAATACAACGGATCTATTGGGGAGAAAAATTGATCAGTTTTGCAATCCACTCTCTAAACAACTGCTGTCACTTCCATTCTTCAATATCATCTATGTACGACCTTTTTTATCCAAAAATGTTATTTCAAAGCTTTCAACGAAATATGAAACATTATGTTAGCTCTCAAAGAGAACAAATGGCTACGAAGTAAACTAGTATAGTAGAAGTAATTAAAAGTACTTATATGGATCTCAATTTAAAATTTGATATTAACTAATAACTGATTAACTTTAATGATTTAAAATTATTAGATACGAATTTTAAAATTAGATATTTGAATTTTTAAAATTTCCTATCCTAACGTTAGGACTTTTGCTATGTTCTAAAATTTTTTTATTATTGTGAAAAAGGAAGTGAAATCTACTCAAAAAACATTGAAAACATAAAATTAATTTATTAAACTTTATATTATGTCGAAAAAGTTGCGGTAATATAATATAATATAATTATAATCCAATCATCAAAACATTTTTTAAATGCATTTTACGAAATCAAACTTCAGTTCTCGTAACGGGTGCATCGAAGTAGTAAGTCGAGTTTTGGAAAAAGAAAAAAAGTCGGTTGGTCCGATATTGGGTGAATACAGTGATTGTTTGATGGTATTTGTTGAGTTTTTGGTCAGAAATTTGTTCACAATGATTGAAATCAAGAAAAGTCTTTTTTTTTTGGAACTAGTCAAGCGGCAATGCAACTCATGCCCAAATAATCGTTTAAAATGATACAAATTGATTCATGAGATGCAGAAAATTCTATCTCGGCTATCTTTTAAATGATGATTTTCAGTCACTATATCCTTCATTTTAGCGATGTTAACTTCACTTAAAGACATTGATTCGGATATAAGGTTTCAAAAATATATTTTGGATATTTACTAAAATATTGTTCATATATTCAGAATAGGTTGGAAATATAAGCCCTTCTTCTTTATGTCCAGCATCGTTTGCCACAAGCAGCAAAGGGATAAATAGTTAATTGAAAAAGATATTATTGTGGTAAAAGTGTAAAGCTAAAGTGTCATGAAAATTGTTAAAAAAATCATGATTTTCAATCTTTTTTAATTTAATTATTCAATTATAAACTTTAACTATAAAGTACATTTTCATAACATTGGTACCATTAAGGGCTGATAAAATTAGTTTTTAGTTTAATGCCAAAAAAATGTGATCTGAATTAGAGTTAGAAAGTCTATTAAAAAAATGGCAGGCACCAGAAAAATTACAGAAATATAAACTTTTAAAAGATTTACACTTTTCCCATAGTATATGGGAAAAAAAATTCATCCCAAATTATCCTGTTTGATATTTCTTAGTTTTAATTAATAAGTAATTTTAGAGTGCGTCATTAAAGCTTGATTTCGTGTCAAAGAAAATAAGGATATAAAAATTTTAAAAAAGTAATTAAAAGTATGTAGGCTTTTTCCATTAATTACTGAAAAAATCAATTTTTTCCCCAAAGTGTTAGTTTATCTGTTAAATCTTAATACATATATTTAGGATATCGAAAATATTTTGTTTGTTTTTGATTCTATTTTATCGATTAAATATTTTTTACTGAATAAAGAAGTTTCCATCTATTCTTTAGTTCTTTGCTTAAAGATTACGTTAATTCCAAAAATAAAAATCGATAGAAACTTAATCCCTTGCAAACGACGTTTGATGGCTTAAAATCACCGAACATCTATCTTTAGCTCTGGGCTTTTACCATGAGCGGATAAACTACAAATTAAGTACAGGGTAAACATATAAATAGATAAGTATGTGGGGGATGTGAATTTGATTATAGACTAACTTGTCAGAGTGGCGCCACAAATTTACATAAGTGAATACGTTTCATGAAGCAGACTTCCTCCCGGTTGATGGAGCCTGATGATTTTTTTCTTCGGTGTACTTGTAATATATATATGTATGCACATTGACAGGGACATTTTTTTCTATACTTTTTGATTCTTTTTTTATATTGAATTAATTAAGCTAAAAAGTGATTATGGAATAATTTGAATTTTATGATAATTGACTTGTAAATGTTTGAAATTGTTGTTGCAGCATCGTGTCGCCTTTAAAATAATGATATTTCTGTAATATTCTTGAAATTTTGTTAAACCCTTTATTCATAATTTTTTTGCTGGCAAAATTATGTATAAATAATGTTTTTGCTTGGGTTAATTATAGAGAATTCTTAATCATGCTCATTCATGCAGAATAAATGTATGTAGGTGTTTACTAATCCTTACACAATAAAAATTTTTGATAGTTTGAATTTTTTAATAAGTCCCTGACAGGTTTGTGTATTTCCAAGGAATATACGAGTTTGATAAATGTTTATTTATATCCATTGATGTATTTAAAGTAATAATTTCATGAAATTTAAAAAAATGAAATGTGAAATTTAAAAAATGAAAATGAAATGACTGCTCAATTTTTGGACTGAAATCGCTTTAAGAATTGCATATTTCAAATCTATATATATATATTGGACAGTTCAAAATGCATCTTTGCTTTCTAGAAAATATTTTTTTATATAGATTTTCATCGTGAGAAACTAAGTTGCCAGAAAAACTAATTTCAGATGTTATCACCAAAATAATTCTTTTCAACATTAATTTCAATTTAATTACAGTTAATTTCTATTTATTGCATAATATAAAAAAGTACAATGTATAAAAGTTGCTAAGATTAGAAATAAACGGGATGCCTCAAAAATAAAGGAAGAAAAACACATGCCCGCGGAAATCACAGAAATGAGCAGGTTTTCTACATTTAAGTTGCCGTGGAAATCGAAGGATGAGCAGACAGAAGGTGAGTGCTAACAGAATATATACCTTAATTTTATACGAATCAAAACATATAGTTACCCTACTTCATCAATGAAAGAGAACTTCCTTTCAAGAGAAGTTTCCTCTTAATTCATAAATGAATTCTGTCAACCAATGGAATGAAAAAATGACTGAAAAGTTACTAAGATGTCTACTTTTCGCTTGTGGCATTAATAAATATTTCACAAGTAAACTTTTCTACACAAATGAATTTATGCATAAGAAACGCACTGATGAGTAATTTTCCTTTGGAGAGTAAAACTCATGTTCCACAACATAACTTACAAAATATTGTGTTAAAACCCGGGCAATGCTATTTGGAATTTTAATAGTACTAACAATAAGTATTATTTAGTACACTAAAAACAATTTAGCCATGTACGGTAGATTTTAGTCAACTACTAACAACGTCGCACATGAGGCCCAGCTGGTTTTGTCGAACTTAGCATAAATAATGTTCAATAAATTTAGAAAAAAGTTTCTTCCTCACTCTACTTAGCCATTAATCACAGTCTCATCTTCAAAAATAGCAGCTTCTGGCCTCGTGTGCAAGATAATCCTAACAAATACTGATTATATACGCTCAAATAGTTTTCCTAATTACGCGATGATGGGTACTTGTGGAACTACTTAAATTTTACTAACTTTCATTTTCAATAGTTTACTTAAAATTTCTTTTTAAGTGTACAGCAGTTATGTGTGTAGCGCTAATTCCACATGAAGTTCACCCTATATTATGTTTTATAATTTATTTCGATTATAATTTCAATTTTTTTTTAAGATGAACTACTTATATTATGAAAGGCAGTCCTTTTATTACAATAAATAATTCAAAAGCTTTTGTATACAAATACACTTTTACAATAAACTTTAATGTGTGAAAATTGTAAGGTACGAAAAAAAACTTAGTGGAACACGTGTTGGAACAAAGAATAACTTCACATAAATTGATGAGCTATACGTCAATATATTCATTGCTGTTGTTTGAAAGGGTGGTGGATGTAAAGTTGATAGGAAAAATATATAAAACCATCTTCTTTAAAGAGTAATGGATCTTTTATAACGAAAATATGATGACATGAGTGAAATGCTTTTTAGAATCAAGTACAAAACGACAAGTCATATCTCACACTAACTAATAACAATAATGTGAAAAATTGGCCAAAATATTATTTACACAATTTAAAAAATAATATTGCCATATTAATTGTTTTTTTAGATTATTAAATTATGAATTATATTATTTTGAATTGTTTTTGCTTTGATTAGACTTAAAATTTTATAAAAATAAATATTTGATACTTTAACGATGAAGAATTTAAAAAAACATTAACACTACTTTCAGCCAGTAATGTACAAAAAGTTTGCAGTTACTTAAAGCAGTTATATATTTGGTTTTTATTCCAATACTTTTTTTTACCTATTTTTTGAAAATATATTCCCTCATTTCGTCCTCATCCTTTTCTATCCTTTTTTAAAATTATGAATAATTTATTGTAAGTAAAACCCATAAATTGTTTAAGAACCTAGTAGATCTTCAAATTGCTAGAAAAATCCGCCTCCAAGTGTCCCTTTTAATTCATCACAGTATTTTTTGAATATAAATTAATACAAAAAGGAAAATATAAAACATTCAAAACTAAAAAAATGTAAAGAAGGAAATTAAAACATTTTCTGATGTTCGAACTATACACAGAGATATAACAAAAATACATTCCAAGGTACCCTTTAAATATTATATTAAATCTCCTTAATAGAACAAAAATTCAATTACAAAAAATATGTATTTTTGGTTAAATCTCAAACATTCATTTTACTTTTTTTGGGAGGCAACTCTCACGAGCAAATGTTTTTCAACCTCCAACTGATTTATTCAGAAATTGATTGAATAAAAACTCTGAAAATCTCAAATTTCACACTAGGTTTGATTTTCAAATAGCCCACGAAGAAATCTTGAAAACAAGTAGCTTTAATTTAGCAAAATTTTCTATTCATTTGAATTTTAGTAGTTAAAAGGGGATATTTTTGGCTTTTTGATTATATAAATATAAATAGATCCTAGCTTGAACTGTTTGAAATAAAATGCGAAACAGCCAAATTAATGACAAGAGTAGTGCAGTTTTTTGAGAAAAAGGAAATTTTGGTTTATATTGCAAAAGTTTATATTAATTGAAATTCTTCAATATAAAAATAATAGGATTGAAGAAATAAATAATGTTTTGCAAACAAAAATATATCTAACTCATATTCTATTTAACAAACTAACCCTTTTCAATTTAAAAATAGAAATATTTTTTATCCTTAGTAAAAATTATTTTTAATAGAACAGTGAAGTAAAGAAATTTGCTATTTATATGTAGGCCTTAAGTTTGTTTTTATATCCTGACTATTGCGTTATTTGCTTTTTCAATGCTTAGCAATGTTTTTATGAGATTAAATAAATAATTAAATATGAAAATAGTTCTTATACTATGTATTAGCAAATTTTTTGTTTATTTTGTGGATTAATTCAAAAGTAAATGCAATAATTTTGCCTAAGAATCTTTAGAGTAAAACACACGGCTAATTTTTTGAAAGGGATGGTTCGGTATTTAATTTTTTATTTTTCCAGTTTTATTCAATTAATATATAACATCTTAAAAGTCAAAATTTTAAGCCGATTGGAACAAAATTGCCAAAGTTATGAGCATTTGAGCATCCGTTGCTCCAGAGCGGTTTTCTAAAAACCTTGAAAAATTAATTTTTTCTCTTTCTCATAGAAGCGTCTTTTCAAAAATCATTATGTATATATTCCGTTAAATTTGTTTTCATTCGGCTACATTGTCTTTTTTTTGTGTTTTGTACTGCTTTATACTAAAATTAGTAGAGTGGAGGAGAGAACGGCCCACAAAAAGATGCTTTAGATCTCTTAGATGAACGCTTTTTGCTCTATGGACCTGGCTCGACTCTACATGAGTATAAAAGTATTATCGATTTTTATTTATAATTTATTAGTAAATAAAATTACGTTGCGAGTAATGATGCACACTGCAAAGCAACTTTTTTTCAATATGCGTTCAGACAATCACTAGCTCACCATTTTTTTTGAAATAGGAATTTGGAAAAATATTATTCAGGGGTTGTGTTATATATAAAAACTAATTTAATAAATTTGAATTATCTGTATTGCCAAAAAAAATTCATGCAAACATGCGTTTTTTATAACGAAATCCAAAATATTATGCTTAAATGTCCAACAAAATAGCATGTATAAAGGAAAAGATATTAATAACATCGAATAGTAGTTTACTAAAAAAAAATATAGTTCAATAACATTGCATTTTTTTAAAAGTATTCTAAAAAATTAATAATTTCAGAACTATATATATAGAAGAAAGGACTATACACAGGGCTACACAAAAATTTAGTGCATTCAATACACACTTTTGACTTATAACTATGAAGTTAAATTTTAATTGTTCAAATATCTATTGTAAAGAGACAGAAGTTTTTAATATTAGACAATCAAAAGTTCAAGGCACATAAGTGATTATCTTTGAAGTTCCATTTCTGCATCAATTCAAGAAATACATAAAAAGATATCGTATCATCTTACAAATACATTTAAAGTAAGTATTTGGGTATTCATCTGGATGATATTTATATTTTGACTTATGTATATTTATTATTAAGAAGTTTACAAAAATGCAATCCGCTTAAAATTGCAATAAGCACGTTCATTAGGAGCGCATTTATGCCAAACAAGTGCATATGTACGTTTTAAGTAATATCCTTGAAAGTTTATTAGCATGAATTCAAGATAAAATTCCAAAGTATGAAGAAAATTTTTTTCATTCATTAAGTGGGAAAGGAATGGATACTTGTGTCAATTAATCACGTTTCTATTTATTTGCTATCATTTTTCTTAAGGATCAAATAAAAATAAGGTTTCAAAATTTGATTAAAATTAGCATGAATATAAAAAGTAATTATTATAATTCCTTTTGAACTCTTTTTCTCCCCAATGAACTCTTTAAAATACTTAATACACCCAAAACATTTCTATTACGGAATTCTTCCTTTATATTACCCACCCTTTACGGCTTTAAAACAACTAATTAATCTTAAGCAATGCTATTTTAAAGAAAAAAGATTTTGTACAATATATTTTTCGTTTTCTTGTTTAAATAATAATATTTATATTAGACATATGTTTTTATAATTGCTCTAACAAATTCCACTTTTAACAACTTCATAAGGATATAAATTTTGTAAGCTCTTATTTATGAAGTATTTAGCTTTTTAACCGAGTTATCTATCTGAACTAAATTGAGTTATTACTTCTGAGTTTATTTTAAAAATTGCACTGTTTTTTCTAATTTTAGCTTTAAGAGCTAATACATAGAACCACAATGGTTAAATAATAACCTAAAATCACCTTAACATATTTGACAATTTTTAATTGAGTGTGAATTACTTGACTCAATATACTATAAAAAGGTTGCTTTAAATCTTTTAATATTTATAAAGAATTTTAAAAAATATTTCTTTACGTTCTTCATACATAAAAATAATCAGCAACAAGCATTCTATTTCATTAAAAGAACAAAGAAGTAATGGGATCCTGATTAACCCCAGAATGAGATGTGAGATTGAGAATTAACCAGATTTTGATAGGGTCCTTTTTTTGCTGCAGTGTGCAACTGAATATACTAAACAACAACAACAACAGCTAAAACTCAAGGCAAGGAAAATCTTCCGCATTTTTTGCAATTTCCTTAAAGCTTATTTTGTTTCCAAAAAGAAAGTCGAATTTTTTACAACTTAATCTTTGATCTATATATACATATATAAATATAAATAAATTTAATGAATAAACTCATATTATATGTAAGATTGGAAGATTTTTACGTAAACAAAAATAAATTAAGCCAAATAGCGTATTTGATTTTGTTTAAAGATTAAAGAAAGTTACACAACTAAATGATGATCCAATAGATTTTTATTACTACATAGTAAAATAATTTCAATAATTCATATAAAAAGAGAAAATACATAACTGATTCTTTAGAAATGTAAACAAAATCAATCAAAAAAAAAATGTATCAAAGAAAATTTGGTAAATTAAATTTAAGAACTTTACTAAGTACAAAAAGGAAACTGTGCCACTTCAAATTATGGAAAAAATTATAGCCTTATTTTAAATGATTATATCAAAGTTATTTCCTGCTGCAATAGTTTAAAATTCTGATATCATTCTCCAATAAAATAAAAGTCTAGAAATTCTGGTTGAAATTGTGTTTAATTCTTTTGAACTAAAGATTCTTAGACAGTCTAAAAAAATATGTAAAAAAACTTTATTAGTTGTTTGTCTAAACTGTAGAAATTTAATGCTATTCGATATGTGTTTTGATAAAGCCTGATTACGACATTACGATTTTCATCCACAGTAATTTTTAAGGGTAAATATTGTTCCGGCAAAGTGTAGTATTTTACTGTTTAGAGTTTTTTGACGACAAATACTAACTTAATATTATGATATAGGTATAGCTGTGTGTAGGACTATATGCGTAAATATGTATGTATATAGTAACATAAATTTTTAAGTAAATTATGAGCTTAGAAAATATTTGTATAACGTAATATGAATATAAAAAAGTAGGCGTATAAGAAAGTATGAATTTAAAAATATATTAACATGAGAAAATATAAGAAAAAATATAAAAAGAAATTGGCGTAAAAGATTATATTTAAAATGATTGTTTTTTTTATCTTTGAAGTATTTGATTGATTTGTTCTTATCTTCCTCTTCGGATTTGAAAAGAAGTTTTTAGTCTTAACAAATTAATTTTTTTGTTAAATATAAGTAAGCAAATTTTTATAATATGTCCTAAGGACTTTAGTGATTTCCAAGCAAAATAATGTCGTAGCATGTTGAAGATATTCAACACTTAGGTATATAACAGTAAACCACGTAAAATGCGCTTATTTTGTTATTTTGGATTATTGTTTTACACCATCACAGTCAGTATAAATTATTTGGTTTTAATTTCTAGTAAAAAAAATAACTAGTATTGTTTTTTTAAACTTTCAGGCAAACATACTTTAAAATATTTTTAAAGTGAAGTTTTTGTTTATATGTGTTAATAATGCCCTAACCCCACTTTAGAATTTAACCAAAATATCCAACATGTTGGATTTTCTCTCTTATTCGTGCTTTCCATTTTATATGGGAACAAAGAGCCAAATCATTGATTCGGAAATATAGTGAATACCCCGCTTAAGATATGTATATATTTTTGTGCCTAATCGCGCCATACGTTTTACACATGCTTTATGCATGATATATGGAACGCATACGTGATTGAGGGGAAATTTCCTGCTGGGTATATATATACAATGTATATACATTACATGCTTTTGTCAGGTAATTCAGATACTTAAATATTTTCTTATAAATTTTAAATAAAATTTTATTCTATCATAAAATTCTTTGTCAAAAAATAACCAAAATCAAATAATTTCTATAGTCTTTGTAAAATAAGTTGTCATGCTCCTATTTTCTTAATCTTGTAAAAATTGATTTACTTACACAAAAATTGATTTACTTACACAAAAATTTACGAAGAACAAACAATTAGGGGATGTACAAATTTTGTGAGTATAGGATAAAACAAAATCCTGAACAAATAAAAACAATGCTTTTGAATTTAAGTCACGCCGTATTAATCCACTTTACTATTCTTTGCACGTTACCTTTAGTAAAACAGATTAACCCAGTGACAATCATTGATTCTATTATAGACATACAGTGGCTAAAAAGTAGAGCAGTTAGGGTCAAAATGATAACAAATTGCTCTGCTTAGCATGTCACCTTGGAGGTGAAGAAAATTGATTATGGTTCTAAGCTGGATGACATTTCTGATTATTAGGACTGAATACTTCCCACATTACTTTCAAATAATAACAAATTACTATTACTAAAGTCAATAATTTAATGCTCGGTAATCTTTCAAAACAAGAGAATAAATTTACTACTTTTAGTCTTATAGAATACGAAAAGGATTGCATTAAAGGAAATAATTCTATGATAAATTTTTTTACATTAATTAAATAAGTTTTGTTAATTGGTTTATTTTCTAAAAGGAGGTGATTCCTTATTTGTTTTTCGTGATAGTGTTTAAAGAGGAGATGAAAAGTTTTGTAATGATTAATCAAATAAATTATAATTTTGTCCAAAAAAGTGATAAATCTTAAGTAGGAATACTTGTACGTTGTACGTTTTTCATTTCTAATATTTATCAGATTGTTGCTTAAAATTACAAATATTATTTATATAATATATTATAATATCCTTCATCTTAGGTATTTCAGTTTGTTTATGGTGATTATCTTAATTATAAATTAAACTTAATGCAATTATGAGAGTAGAAAACTAATCCTAGATTGCCTTTGATTTATAATACAAATGAAAACAAGAATGTTACTCCAGTTACCCCTAAAAAGATTATTTTCAACAAAAAACATTTTACAGACAAACGATAAGAAAGTTTTTCGGATTATTAGTATTTTTGATCACATTTTTGAGGATAGTAATTTTAATTGATTAATTCAAATTATATGTAAAACAGTGACATGAATTGCAGTACTTTTTAGCTTAAGCATTACACCTTTAAGATGTAATCTTAGTTCTTATTTATTTTTGGGTTTTTCCAAACTTAATGTTTTAATTCTTTATTTTGGGACAACCGGTAGTTAGTTTTATTAACATAATTTCTTTAAACCTTCTAGTTCTCTATTTAGTAACAATTCAGCTGCTTTGATTCATCTTTTTAGTCTCAAATATTTTTGTTTTTCCAGTTTTTTGAAAGTATACAAGTTTTTATAGAACAGTTTTACTGCTGAGAAAAAATATAAAAGTTCGGAAAATTTTTTTTAATAGGAAGTATTATTACATTTAAATTAGAAATCAAACCATTTTTATAAACAATCAAAGGAGTTATTCTAGAAGAAACTACAAGTTTTTATTAGTACTAGGCCACAAAAACTAAAAGAGAAAAAGCAGGAGTAATTTGTTCAATATCTATCTTCTCCTCTTTTGAAGTATTGCTTTTAGAACATTTTAGTAAGCCAAGTGTGTAGCTATAATTAAACATAATTTGTAGAACATTTTTTCTAGCTCAATGTATTTTTGAAGCTTGTTAATTAAGATCAGCTGCAATTATTGCTAAAAGCAGACATCAGATGATTAAGGGTTTACTTTAAACACAGTTTGTACTATGAAATCTTTCTTGAATATTACATTAGTTTTCATTAAATATAAGCTAATGATGAAGAAGTGGAAAAATTAACAAAAAAAGAATATAAATACATTATAGATTCGAAAATAAAAATTTCAAAAATCCTTTTCTAAAAACATTTAAGATCACTTTGAATTTTTAATATTACTTTAGGTGCACTATATCAAACGCTGTGTGAAAAAAGGAAATAAATTCTCGTTTCATACGTGATTAAATTTCTTAGAAAGAAGCCTCCATTGGTCATTATTTTAAAAAAGAACGTCTCGTAAAAAAAATTATGATTTAATAAAAAATAATTATTCAAACTGTAATTGACGGGAATATTATTGTTTTGATTTTAACTAATATAAAATATAAACAAATAATGAAAATGTATTTTTAACCTTGAGAAGAATATCATGAACACAATAAGGATAAATATTTTTTGCTGACTGGAAAAGACTGTCTATTATTTAGAGAAACTTAATTAAAGTGAAATTTCTTTTATTCAGTGTCATTTCCACTGACAAGCCTTTCTATAGCAGACAAAAAAATAGATACATTCGGGCTTGTAAGTGCCAGAAATTAATTAAATTCACAATGTAAACTTTAGAATGACAATAATACAATTTTAAAAATAAGCCAGAAGTTTAAGTTTGTAGCAAGCTTAAAAAATATATATGTAAGAGTTATTTCCATTTTTATATATTAGCATTTGCATTTATGCTCCTTAATTAAACAGAATGCATTTTTATGGCTATTATTTTAGCAATTTCATTTATTAAATTATTATAAACATCAAGTCTTTTATTGTTAGTATAAAAAAAAAATTTGTTTACTTACAATCTTAGTATATCTAAATATCTACAGATTAGTTCTACACAAAGTCCTGCTTTTATATTATCTAGTTATTAAATTCGTTTTAGACCTTTAACCTCATGGAATATTTAACAATTTTGTGGCTGTGGAGTGTAAAGTCAATGCTATTGAATTTTTTATTTATGTTTGCCGTCTAATTTGATCTTATTTTTATTTCAAAATCATAAAAATATTAAAATTTTTAAACATCAAATATAATAAAGTTAACATCAATGAAAAATCGTTTGTTTTTCTTTCAACCATAAGAAAAAAATTTAATTTAAATATACTGACCATAAGTGACAAATTCTGTAGTTTGAGAAACCAATTGCTTTAATTGATTCATTAAGGAAGAAATTGTCATATTGGGTACCAGAAGCTTTACCATTAACTAAGCTTGAAAAGAACAAAGGGAATATTTGACACAGATGTAAGCTTGAAATTGCAATTAAGTTTTGTTTAGAAGTGATTCTTCAATTTAATTTGCTTTTTATGGAGTATTTGGTACAGAATATATATATACCTATATATTTTTTTTAGCAGTTTTCTCTTAATTTTATTGCAATCTATGCTAAGTTACTTAAAAATATTATTTAGTAGTATTGTCTTAATGGGTAGCTTAATGTTTAGAGTACAGAATGATTATATACACGTATACATATCTTGATAGTAAAGAAAAATATGTACCCAAGTTAAACATTAAGATATCCAACATCTAATTCTTGTTAATATTTAGGGTTTCTTTTGGTAATTGATTTATGCATTTCAAGTCGTGTGGCTTCTGTACTTTGAATTCTTTTAATAGAAAAGTAATTAAACTTAATTATTTTATTTGCATTAATAGTGATCCAAAAACTACTACTGTACTGTTCAAAACAAAAATGATTTTCTTTTTTTCTTTTGCATACTCATTTGTCATTTTTTATTTAAGAAAGTCCAGCCTGAGTCAACGCGGAAGATACAGGTGAAGTAATCGCAGTATTAGAGAACAACAAATCTATATTATAGCGGCTGTTAATAGCACAAGTAAAGTTAATGAAAAATAAAATAATATAAAGAGAGTAGACCATTAACGAAAAAATATTAAATATTTTCAATAAAATAGCTCATTCCAGATTCAAAAAAAAACTTTCAAACCGAATTTATTTTTTTAAATCTAAATCACAAATTTTTTTTGTATTATTTTATTCAATATTGGGGTCTTGTTTCAAGAAAGTAGAAGAAAATGGCAATAATTCCTTCTGATGTTCTCAATTTCATTTCACCAACTTAAGGTCTTATCTGACGTTTGATGGATGAATGAATAATTAAAGCTGATTTTTAGAAAATATATTTTTAATAGTTCAATTACTTAAATACACAAAAAAACGAAAATATTTTGACATTAGTTTGGCTGGTTTAGTCCCAATATTCTGAGTTTTTCCTTTGCTTTATACATCCAAAAGTAACACTAAATGCACAACTTAAACAGCTAAGTAAAAAGTTAAAATTTTGCTTCTTTTTCATCGGATGGATGTGGTCAATTCCTGCTTAAAGAGATTTATTTATAAAGACTTACAGCAAGTAACAACGATATTTTACCTTTTTTTTAGAAAGAAACAATAATCATTTTTTTCAAAGGTACCAAAAATTAATAAAAGATTGTGTACATACTTATTATTTATTCAACAGAAATTACAGAAAAAGAAAAAAGTGAATTTCTTTTTCAAAATTATAAAAATATGAAAATTTCAAAGATACTGGAAGTTACATATATGGATGTATGTGAAAATATAATTTTATTTAACTAAAATTCACTTTAGATCTAAAATTAGTTAAAAAATATTTATTATGATGGATGCTTTTACAATTAAGACTGGTAGCAAGACTACTTGACTACTACTTAAATAGAAAAACAAGAAATAAATCAAATTATAAAAGAGACAACGATTCAACTTATGTTCAGGACTCCTTTGTTAAAGCTAATACAAAAATTGTTTTGATTTTAAAATCCAATCGATTTAACACATTTTAAGGCATAAATTGTAAATTTCTAAACCATTTTTGTGGCTTTAGAGTAAAAGGATAAATGCTCGAATAGTTTAGTATATAATATAGTAACACTAACTTATATAATAATATTGATTATTCTTTTAAGAAAAAAAAACACTAAAAATTTGTTACTGTTACGAATAATAGCATTAAGAAAATCAATTTCCTTAGCCTTGGCTCAGAGTCCCATAAGTAATTTACGAACTCAGTGAACTGTGTGAGTGCGAAAAGTCGATTTAGATAAAGAAAGTAACAAAAAATGACGAAAGCATTGCTGCAGACATTGTCTAACCATGCAGAAAATTTAGTACTAAAGAAATATGAAGGGTTCCTTAAAGAGGCATAGAAAAAAAATGTTTTTTTTTCTATATCAATCGCCTAGACGAAATTTATATTAGAATTTGTTTGGCTTTTGTCTTTTTTCCAATTTATCTCAAATTAATGCTTACTGTAATATCCTTTGGGATAATTGATCAATAATTTCTTGAAAACATTGAATTTAACATTGAATATGAGCTTATTAGGAGGTGGCTGTAATTAAAATAGTCAAAAAATAAGGAAAAAAAAGATTAATATTTGGTATAATATAAGATTTCATTAAATTACCTAAAACCTAGCTATGGCTTGATTATCTTTAAGATGAAAATAAAATAAAAGATTTGAAAAATTGGAGATCACAAAACCAAGCAATACACATTTTTTCTAAAAGTTAAGTAATTGATTATTAACTTTAAAAGTTAGTAATTAGAGTTTTGAAATGAGACTAGGATTCAGTTAGAGATGAAAATTTTACTCTTTTATAAAGTAAAAGCTTGCTTCTTAGGTTATTAGTATTGAATTTTTTGCAAATAGATAATTATTGAATATATATGAACATAATCCACAATGCAACATTTATATTTTATCTTTTGTGAAAAACGTTCATAACAAAAACAGAGATACCACAAAATAAGTTCTAATAATAACTCGAAGTTCTATGTGAGTCGATCGATATTTTCCTAAAGTTTTAAAGTTTTCCTGAGCTTATTTTAAGATAAAGTGGTGCTAACAGAAAATATTTCGAAAATTATCGTAGTTTAGACACATAAAATTGTTTTCACTATTTTTATTTTTCTTTTATATAAAAAAACATAAACCAATTTTTGTATGTCACTCGCATACACTGAAAAAAAAGTTTGATTTTCAAGTAAACGCATTTGATTTTCGATGTACTTGAATCATGAAGAAAATTCTTGAGTAAATAATTTAAATACTCAATTCAATGATTAAAAAAATAAACAATATCAGTTAAATGTACAAATCGATATTATTCTCTTCAAAGTATTCCCCGTCGACTTCAACGCACTTATGCCAACGCTTGATCCAGTCTTCGGAACTTTTTTTAAACACGTTGTTAGATATCTCCATTAGGGCAGTTTTTGATTTTTCCATTATCTCCTTTAGGCTGCTGAAACGCGTTCCTTTCAGTAGTTTTTCGATTCTCGTGAATTCGGTGGTTGTTGGAGGGTATTCGTCATGCTTTTAGTCAAAAACTTGCGAATAATGTTGGCAAAAATTCTCAAAAATCATGAACATGCTCAGGGGCACATGTACTTAACTTGACGTAACGTTAACAACTGATGATGAAATGACACCAAGCTTTGGTGGAAATATCAGTGACAGTAGAGCAACATAAAAAAGTGAAATTTACAGCCGAGAGCTAGGGACGTCACACAGCCGCCATACATAATTCCGCGAACTTTTTGATCAAGGTAGTAAACGCTGATTTAACTGAGGTAAAGCCTGCAAAATCTAGTGATAATACCATAAAGCTTATGTGAAAACAAAATAATATAATCTATATGAAAAATAAGTCGGGCACTATTTTTACCATTTTTTTCTGTAAAATTTTTTGTATGTGATAAATCTGAATGAAAGAAATTTGAAAAATTTTAACTTGCTCAACTTGAACAATGCGGCTTAGGTTCTAAAATAATTTTTTCCTGGTTGAAATCTTTAATCTCCTAAGGTGGGGTTTTTTTTTAAAACAGTCATTGATAAGGTGCAGTACTTGCTAAGCGAAAATTTCTGTGCACCCTAAGTATTAGAATTTCTACCTACTTTTCTATTTTATTTGGACCATGATTTAGTGTAATTTTTTTGTAAGAATCTCAATTTAATTTCTTCTGTATGAAATTTAAAATATATGTTTCTCATGACGGCAGTTTACAGTTGTATCACTCATAATTCACATCAATATTGTCCCAGTTGGTTGTATCTTTTAATATCTTGTAAAAAAATTTATATTTGGGTATGAAAGATAATTTTGTCTCAGGTAATTGACTCACTTGGAACTATAATCTTAAGTAAAGCAATTGGATTCAGACTAGTTTTTAATTTTTCATAATTTCTGTTAATTGGAAAATTAAAAGAGTCAAAAAGCACGCTTTTCGGAAAAATTTAAAAGAAACTTCTTTGAAAATAATTAGACAGTTATTATTTTTTTAATCAGCAATTTAAAATTTGTCTAGGAAACATTACTAAAACAAAACGCAAATCTATCCTTGTTTTAAGAAATTATTAGAAAAAACTATTTGAAAAAATTATCTAGTCTATTTAGAAATGTAAATAATGACTTTATAGTTGATATATGTTAAATTTTTAAATAAATGTTGTAACAAAATGTTCATTGACAAAATTACCCTTCAACTCTATAAACGGATTAGAATTTCATTAATAATTGCTTAAAATGTTTCATATTACTTTTTAACGACGGAACTTTAAATTTTATTCACTCATAACTTATTTTCTTACTTCTCTCGGGAATAAATTAAATTTGTGTTAACATAAATTTCTTAGCAATAGATATCAAAAACTGAGCCTCTAAAAATTTTTGGATATTCGCAAATATTCAGGCGGGTATTAAAAAGTTGAAGTTTCTAATTTTCTTCTTTATCAAAGTTTTTAAAATAGTTTCTTTTTAAATTGCAGATTCTACTTCTTTTCTTTGTTTTTTTTTGATTTTTTACTAGAAATTATTAAATTAATATGTTCAAAAGCAACATTTAATTCAATTGCTTGTCCTCAATTTAAATTATTTATAAAAGTCTGAACTTGTTTAACTGCTAAAAATGAAATTATAAAAGCTCAGTCTATTAAATTATTAGATAATGAGTCTAAGAAATTATCTAAATTACCAAATCTCAAAGAGAGTTTGTTTTTTTTAATATAAAAATATATGATAATAATATTCTTACTGGTTGCATATAAAATTTTCGGATACCAAAATGTTTATCTCTTAAATAATAGTAGGAATAAAGCTATCGTAATGTTTCCCAAAATCGTACCCTACATAAAACACTTTATGCTCACGAGTCATTGATTTTAGCCAAAACATTTTACATCAGCAGTTCTTAATTTTTCAAAATTATATTTTACATTGTTTTAATGCCATTCGTATGTAATGTCATCTTAGTAACTCTTCATATTGGTCAAAATTTAGTATGCTCATAAGCCACAGATGTATATTGTATAAACAATTAAAATACACGCACTTAAAATATTGTGTCATGAAATTAAAATATTCTAATGGATTTAAAAATAACCTGACAAACTTTAGAACACCGCAATATTTCTTGCTTTGAATATTAAAAGAAGTTTTTATCACTTTCTACTTCAAGACTGATATATTGCTTTCCCATTAAATTAATAACAAATTTTTTGATTAATAACAAATCAACTTTGAAAAGAGTATAGCAAAATAAGGTAGATTAAATATTTTTAAGATGTTGACATTTTATTGTTTCTTCAAAACATCAAAATAATTTAGGCTGAGGTGAGAAAACTTTAATTTTTAATTGTATGGCTAAATCTTTTTTGCCCATTGATTTAGTTAAAAAGTATTCTTCCTTCTGCTACCGTAAAAGGTGTCATTTTCGGCGATAAACTCATTAATTGAATCAAATTTTTGTCTAAGCAGAATTGCTTTGAGACTTTTAAGTACACTTCATTTGAGAATAAAGTAATAGTTTATCATCCAGGAACATATAACATTGCAGAATATGGCTAAGCATTTTATATTGTATCCTGAAATGAAGAAAAATAACAGCACTCATTTGGAATAAAATTTTTTTATACATTCCGGTAATTTATGACTTTATTATAATCATATCCATGTAGGGAACCGGTGTAAGATGACAACAATATAAAAAGAGAACTTTTCCCACTTTAGTAAAAAGAAAAATCAAATTTCTCATCTACATTTTTTTTAAATCTTTTAAAGAAATCCAATTTAATTTGCTAAAACAAAGAAACTATTTTGATTATTTACTAAACGACGTTATTAAACGACTCCAGCCTAAATTAGAGAAAATTTATAAAAGATAATTTAAAATATGAAAAAAAAGTCCTTGAAAAACCTAACAGTACCACGCCAATAGACTAAAATTATAATACATGTTTTACACTCCACTAACTTTTGGATAAATTTACTTTGACAAACCATCAAAATTGGTTATAATTTTTTGCAAAAATACGAACAATTTTACTTCTCTTGCTCCGTGCTGCTTGTGTAATAATAGATGTAATCGTTCTTTATTAAACTTTTAGAGCATAATGCGTTAAGTTTTGATAGTCTACAGACTTATGTAGTACTTAATTATATTCCTATAATAGTTTTCCGTCAAATATGTAATATAAATATTCAAAATAAAATGGGGTAAAATGCTATAATTGAAGATTAAATGCCAGTTAACATAAATGGAGCCATAATTAAGTTAAATAGAAAAACTGGTGTATTTTTAGAATAATAATAATAACACGAAAATGTTTATAAAGTATTAAATTTGATTACCTTAAAGTTACGAATAAAAGGATAGCACCTGAGAAAAATTTTTATTATTCCATTAAAACTTTTTTAAAATAGATGAACCCTTAAGTAAGCGCCGTACTTTTTATTACATTATAAATTCAAATTATATCACGTATTTTTAGTGTTAAAAAAAATTAATACAAGCGAATTATTTCCTGACAAAATTTCAATGAAAAATATTTATAAGACATTGCAATAAGTGTCAAATTTTTAGATAAAAGAAAGTTTAAAATATAATTATTTTGGAAATTTTCCAAAATAGAATTTAATAAAATTTCCAACACATTGCCAAATGCCTTATATATTTTTAATTTTAAGTTTAATTATAAGATTATGAAATATTTAAAAGATATTAAATAAAAGTGAATTAAAATCGTTAAATAAGAATGAAATATTGGACGGTTAATTGGTAATGAAAGAGTTATCGACTAAATAATTAGGACTAGTAAATAAAGAAAATAGAATAGAAAATAGAAGAAATTTAATTTCCTTAAATTTTAATTTCTTCAATAGTAAGAATGCTGGTTAATAATTGAAATAAATAACTTTTATACGTATTTAAAAAACCAAATTTATATAAATACAAAATCTCAAAGCTCTTAATTAAATAAACGACCTGAAGGCACATCTCTTTGATTGTTTATTGTATTAATTTTAAAATTTAATTGATATTAATTATTCAAAAAGTTTCGCGTTCAATCTTTACATAAATTTGCACGATTTTTAACTGATTTCATTGAAAATAATTTCTTCAAATAATAAATAAATAACTTTTGGCCCTTCACTATCCTGATCTTATTTACAAGTTTTTATATTTTTTTGAAGAGCCTTTTTTAGATTTTAATCCGGATTTCTTCTTCTTACAACTATTGGTTTTATAGTGACGAGCATGGGGAGACTTTGCAATTTGACAAAATGACGCAAAGGCAAATGGAATGCTTCACGGTTAATCAATGATCGTTATTCAAATTAGAAGGATTAATTATTACGACAAAGTCATGTCAAGGAGATAAGTTAATCAGCTACAAGCCGAATTTTAAAATTAATAAATAAAAAAAACTCTACCTGCAGAATAATCAGAAAACTGAATCCAAACTAAAAACTAAAATTAGCTAAGCTTTTGGAATTTTAAATATGGAAAATGAAATAATATTGCGAATATTTTTTGCTTACCATTATTTATGTTGAAAGTTAATCAAATAGGTATTCAATAAATATTAATTTAATGTCTTTTCCTGCATTTAATATGATAACATTTATGTTTTATTCAAGTTACACTACAAAAATACCTGGTATTAACACTTTGTTGACATGACAATTTGAAAAAATGTGCTTAATATACTAAATGAAATAAATATAACAAATTATTAATTACAATACACATAGTTATCTGTCACTATAGTGAAACTTTTGTTGAAGTGGAAGCTTGTGAAAGATAAATTTTAATGTTTTCTGTCTACATTTCAGTCTTAAAGTAATATTTTGAATAAAATTTAGTCTTAATTTTCAATTTTTAATTTTTAGTCTAAAATTTTCGTCTTAAAGTAATATTTTGAATGAAATTTAATAAAAAGAATGCTGACACTTTAAATTAAGAGATTACAAACAAAAAAATATAACAAAATATAAGTATCATTCTTTGAAAATTTTACTTTTCATATTTTTTTTAACAAATTAAAACCATATTTCATATATAAATATTTTCATAAATTTCTTTTCAAAACTTTCATAACATTTAGAATGTTACTATCAAAAGCTTCTGTTAGATTTTGAATCGGCTGATAATAATTATTGCTGACTTGAACACATCTACCATAATTAATATTTGTATCTTCATAAACAAATGTTACCTGTGAAAATTTTGGTAAAGTTTTAAAAAAATAATATAATATTCGATACGGTAATGATTTATGTATTGGTTCTGTATCAGTAGGCTTATATTTAAATTTTTCAACTGATTTAAGTATATTTAACATACTTTTCCATTCATTTTGGGTTAGGCCCAATAGGAATCTTAAAGAGCTTCCACATATATTTAAATTATTATATCCATTATTACGGAAATGTATTGTAGCTTGTAATGCTTGTTTTGTTACTGGCTGGAAAAATGGTACAGTACTTTCGTAAGAAAAATGATTAATATTAGAATTTAATATCACTTGATTCAATAAAAGATATGTAATATAATAAAATTTTGATTGCTCAATTGGCCTATGTAAAATTTCACAGGTTTCTGAATTTGAAAAATTTTGATCTATAATGTTTTCTTCATTAATGTTGGGATTTATAATTTCTTTTGGAGATTCATTTAATTTTAGACTAGTAAAATATGTATTATCTTTACTTAACATACCCATAGCAACATTAGAAGTAGGACTATGTAATGATGCATCCTCAATTGAATAATTTAATATATCATTGGGAGCCATTGGTGAAATATTTTCATTATCATTTTCTATCGGTATAAAATCATCCTTCTTTTTCGATATAAATTTCAATGGTATAAAATCGTGTCGTTGTTGTGGTATTATACTAACATCGGCTATTTTGTTGATTTTTTGATTCTTTGGATGTTTTAATTTAGTTTTGTTTTTAACTATCTTTATTCGATGTTTTTTATTAATTATTTTCTTTCTATCAACTTTTTTTATTGCCACTTTTGGTTTTGGGCAAGGAATTTCTTCTAAAGGAGTTGTTCTATCCAACATAATATTATTTTTATTAAAATCTTTGTTTAAAAAATCTAATAGTTTTTCCGCATCCATTGAATCTTCGTCTTCAATTATAATCGGTTTTTCTGGGGACAACTCAATAATTTCAACTTCAATATAACAGTTATCACATGGTTGTAAGTTCCGTTCAACTTTAATTTTTTTATTTTGGATATCAAAATCACATTCATTTTCAAATTGAATACTGCTTTCCATTACATTTTCTATACCTTTTCTTCTACATAAGTTACTGGAGTCGTGAAAACTTGAATTCCAACGTTTTTCTATTAGAGTTTCAATACTACGTATTAAAGGAGGTGAAACCGTTAATTCACTTTGTTGAATATTATCATTACTCGCTGATTTGTAGCATGAATTTATAACAGGACTTTCCAAAATTTCAAGAAACTCTGGTTGTTCATCTGTAGAACTATTTAATGGATCGATTTCAGTATCAAGAAATACTTTATGAAAAGAAAATGTATTTGTAGAATTATCCACTTTATTAGTACAATTTTTTTGTGGTGAACTGCCAGTCGAAGGAAAAATATTTGGTGAAAGATTTATATTTGTATTATTCCCAGCATCAATATTACTCTCATGAATATTTTTCAAATTTACATTCGAATTGCTAGAGATTTCTTTTCTTATTGTTGTTATATCTTGCGTAAAATTTTGTCCATTTGAACTGCTTTCAATTTGAGAAACAGTATTTCTTATGAGTAGCTTTTGTGGAAGAATGATATTCTCGAGAACACGAATACCCTTATCTTTTTTCCTTATTTTTGGTACATTTGCATTTGTATGACTCTGAAATTGAATAATCAAAATATAATACAAAATGAAGTTCAATTTAGATAACTTTTGAAATGAATCTATAAAGCTTGCAGGAGATTATTTCTATAAATAATGACAAAATTTCATAAAACTTGTATTTTAATTTGTCAAAAAATATTAAAGACTTTTATTAAAGTAATGACTCACCGGTGTAACACTTTGATTTTCCTTTTTATTAAAGTTTTCATCTTGAGTATTTTCCGATTTCAAGATTTTGATATAACTTGGCCACTCATCACTTTTGCTAAAAGTTTCCACATAATATCGCATAATATATGAATCCAAATTGGGTAGAAATTTCATATAATTTTCTGGGTGCCTACGACGAATATCCTTTGAGATGTAATCTGTTATATTTGTCCTTTTTCTAAATTCCTCAAAACTAAATGCTTTTGGATTTAATTTATTAACCTAAAAACAACAAATATTAGTTAAAGTAAATTTTAATCTTTTTTTTAAATAGTTCTATTAATCAATTTTATAAAAAATTAAAGCTTGTTGATGTAAATGAAAATCAGAAACTGTTCCGTATTGAAACATGTTTCAAACTTAAATTTAAATTATCTACTCATAACTAAAAGGATTTTAAAAGGTAAATTTTTCCTCATTTCCGATTTTGCAATAAACTAATAAATCGGAACCTTTAAAGTTCTTAAAAGTAGTTACATTCGAAACTTAAAAAATTTTTATAAAGTAAGAAAATATTTAACTAAATTTACCTTTGAAGGTTCATATTGAATTCGTTGGATGTGAGTTTTATCTGAAAAAATAATTAAATTAATTCTAAATAAGGAAATAATTTAAAATATATTTCTCAATTTGTTTTTAATTCATGCAAGCGTTTTACGTTTAACATTAATGGCATAAATTTATAAATTTATTTATAAAATATTGAAGCTGCTAAATTTATATTTATATTTAATAGTTAGCGTAGAATTTTCTTTCATTTTTTAAATGATAAATACATGTTTGTATCACTATTAAAGAAAGTGAACTGAATAAATTTTGAGTATTTAGCTGACATAAGTAGGAAGTAGCACTTAAAAAGAAATGGTTACAGAACTAACATTAAAATACCTATTGCAAGAATTTAAAACAAATGAAATTCAATCTAATATTATTTGATTTATAGAAATGTTTTTAAATACAAATGAAATCATTTGTTGCAAGTATATTAAAATCTGAAACTATAAAAATGTTAATAATTTTAAATACAAACAAACCTTGCTTAATCATTGAAGCATAGTTGCAAAATTCACTATTCATTTGCAAATAGTCAATAAACGGTGATTTTAATAGTGTAACCAAAATTTTCGGATTTTTATATAATTTTGCGATAAATTCAGTTTTTAATTTATTTATTTCTCTTGGCATCAAATTTTTATGGCAGATTTTTATTCCAATTGATATAATATCCGTTAAATTAGTATATTTAAGTAAAAACGCAAAATTAAAGGTAGCATAAAAATATTCTTTTTTCTCTTTGACTGTTCCAACACTATCAAAACTTTTTCCAAAGGCTACTGTATACGAAGATGACGAATCTGAATTTTGTCCTGCATCTGTTGCTGGACCAGCAGAAGAGCCACAATCTCTTAATTCAGTGTTTATAACAGGTCGTTTTTTCGATAAAGGGCACGGTTTAGCAAAAGTTTTAAATGACTTTTGATTACTATTAACCTTTTTATCATTTTCAGAACTCCATAATTTTGCTGAATTATTATTTTCTTGTGATAAAACTGTTGACTCAAATATATTATTTAAATTATCATTTTTCTTTAGACCAAAAGTTTTTTTATCTGTTGATGGACCAGCAGAAGAGCCACAATCTTTTATTACAGAGTGTATTATGACATCTCGCTTTTTAGATAAAGGGCAAGGTTTTGTAAAAGTTAGAAGTGACTTTTGAATATTAATCATTTGTTCATCACGTCCGATACTCAATATTTCTTTGGAATTTTTATTCTGTTCCGATTTTCTTCTTTTACACGTTTGCAAATCTTGTTCGGAACTGAAATGATTATTATTCCTCTTAATAGCGTTCATTTTTTTCGTATTACACTCTTGATTTTTATTGAAGTTAGTTTTAGAATTTTTTGTTTTTGTATATTTATGCCTTAGAAAAGAAATAGCATCATTAAAATTTCCAACATCAATGATTGCATTTTTCAATCTCTCCATTATAAAATATTCCACATAAAACTTAGTATTTTCTTCGCATTCATTAGGGTATTTAGTATCTACGCTTTTTTTTATCTTTCTGGATAGATGTAAGATAAAATTATTTTGCTGTAAATCAACTTTACAGGTTTGAATATTGAACTTTTTTAAGATTTCCTGTTGCGAATTTGTTAACCACGGCTTTGGAGCAAATTTTAATTTTCTGAATAATTGATGTTCCCGAAAAGAAGCACTTGATATGTAATTTTGGTAAACTTTTTGTATACGCTTTTGTATCTGATTTAACATTTTCTCTTTTTCTTTTGGAAACTTTTTGCAAATATGTTCCGTTAAAATATCCTCGATGTTTGAAAATTCATTGAATTCTTCTAGTGTCATATTTAGGAACGTTGGCAGAATATCTAAATTATAGTCATTTTGCTTATTACTTTCACTTTTAGTTTTATTAAAATTAGAACACATGATCACTTTTTTACTAACATAAGATTAAATTGAAATTATAAAAAACACTGTTTTACATACAGTTGACATTTACAGTAAGGTAAGCACTGAAAATTTTCAATATAATAAAAGAATTAGTACTGCCGCGTGACAACGAAAGAATATGAAATTTTTGACATTTAAGCAAAGCTTAATGCCGTGGGAAATATATATTTGCAGGCAATACGATATTTATTTCCTCACGTTTTTGTCATAAAGGAGACTATTGAACTTAGCATTTCAATAGCTGTATGGTTACAATGTAACCATCTGCAGTAATTAATTAATATGACGGCACATTAATGGCCCAAATGAGTCCCAAAGCATCTTCAGCAGAAGTGCATTATTCACGAGTAATTTTTTTAGTAGAGACACAATTCTCAGGGATTTTGAGGGACTTTTCTAGTTCTTTTTAGTAGAGACACAAAAAAAACTCATTTTGAAATTTTTTAAATTTAGCTGATGTTCAAAAATTTTAGCAATTGAGCAAATAAATGTAATAAATATTTATAAATAAATTAAATAGCTTTCCTCAAAATATTTACAAATTTTTAGCGAACATTTTAGGTTTTATAAAAATGACTTTTACATTGGAAGGCTAAATATTACAATATTGACTATTTTCTTATATCAAAACAATTAATGAGAGGGCTAAAAAGTAAATAGCTTCGTTTCTAATTCAAATCTTATCTTTTTTTTTATCTCTTTAAGATAAATGCATTTCCTATACATTTTCTTTAGTGCAGTGAAATCATAAATAGTTCCGAAACAAAAAACTTAAAAAAAAATATGTTGTTTGCTTTTAATAAATTTATTTTTCACAAAGGAACATATTACAAATTCTTATGAAATATTATATAATTAATTTTATTTTATTTATTAATTGAACCTTTATTTAACTATTGGTTTATTTATTTAGGAGTAATTACATGACGATGGGTTGAATTTAATAGTAAACGTAAAGCATGGGGGATGCAATTGTTTCCGAAGTATACCGAGTAGATGATGTTAAGCCTCTCGGAGACGCTAAAACTAAATAAAAAATAAAAACAAAAAGAAAATTTTAATCAATTTAATGAAGGATGCAATTGTTTCCGATGATGAGTTAATGCAATGTAAGTTAGAGGAACTTGAAGATTTGGAGAAATTGTTTTGATGAAGTAATTCCAGCAGTCAAATTCGGAGTTTGGTTGCTTTTGTCAAACTTAAATTTGTCAAACTTTTAATTTAAATTTATTTAATTTTGATTGTAATTTGAAATTTTTGAAATAAATAAAATATATAGAAGTAATTAAAAATATAAAAAAATGTTCACATTTCACCCAATTGAAAATCCTTAATCTCAGTAAGTAAAAAATAAAATAGAAATAAAGTTTAATAAAATACCTTCTTAAAATATCAAAGGCACGTGTTCAGGTACTATTCGATTCTAACGAATAAAATAGTTAAGTTTAGTTTAGTTTAGTTTAGTTAAGTTTAATAGTGAAAACTTTTTAGTTGTCCTTTAAGATCTACTTGATCTAATTGTTTTTAACAATCCCATTCTCCTGCGATTCACATTGTGCATAGCTGCGTACAGGCTGTTGTCAACGTCCAAACCTTCCGTCACGTCCAGCAAACGTTTGTGGGCTTTTTTACATTTTGAAGATTTTAAGATTGGTCTTTTGCGCCTGACGCCTTGATTATTCAGCCCAGATCCTGTAGGGATATCGTTTTGTCGTATTGATTTTATTGATGGAATTGCTGCATTGGAGGAGCCTTCATTACCCTCGATATTAAGTGGAATAGTAAAGTTTGAATCAGATGGTCTGACTTGGGGATCAGGAGCTTGATGTTTCCGTATTTTCTTATTTACAGCAAATGTCTGGTTTGGGGCGCTATTTGGGTTGTAGTTGTCTACACGACGTTCCTGCAAAAAAAAATAAGGTCAGATGAAGCTTACGTAAATATTTTATAAGTTCTAGGTCTACATTTATTTGTTCAGTCACAGATTCCTTCTCTTGAGAAGGATTACAAGAATAATTACAAGGAATCAGAAAATTTGGTTGTTGCTGGTTTTCTTACAAAACTATACATTTGTCGACAATATGTGGAGACATTGAATTTTTCCCTGCTTTAGCAATTTTCGTTGCAACACTAACTAAATTTTTATTGTTTTGATGATGTAATGACGAAGAAGTTCCAACAGCTGGTATTGTTTGCGAAATTATTTGTGTGTTTTGAGTACCACTTGCAAATTGGTCATTACAGTTCGAAGATTCTTCTGGACCTTCTATGTTACCTTCTTCTGTCAATGCATCTAATGCTTTTTCAATGTCATCCAAATCTTCTAACCATAACTGTTCTTTGGTTTTTACACGGAGGGCTTCTAATTCTAACAGTTTTAAATATCTCTGCTTTAAAAGTTCTTGTCTCGTTTCCTCTGTCATCATATACGTTGACATGCTAAGAATATAATCAAACCCTGCAGCTTTTTCATCAACCTCATTAACTTCAGCTACTTCATCTTTTTAAACTCTTTCTCCCACTTTTTTATGGGATCAGGGTCTTAGAGTTTGGTAGATAAATATTCAATGAAGTCCTTTTTGGTTTTTTTATTTTTAAAAAAGAAACCATCATTACAGTAGTCTTCAATGTATTGTGCCTGGTTTGAGAGCTTAGAGGCCATGGCTCTCAGTTGACCTTCCATATATTTTTTTCGCTTGACGTAAAACTTCAAGCGGAATGAGTAGTACTTTTCCAAAACTTCTATTGCTGATTTAAAGTGTTTTAAAATGTAGTCCTCATCAAGAGCAGTCATTTCGGCATTCATTCTTAGAGGCGTAGAAAGTTGAAAAAGGTCCTCCAGTGTTCCTGGTCGTATTTTCTCATATTCACCTTCCATGAATTCACATACGAATTCAATTTCGTCTCCCGCATGGTTTTCTTTGTATTCCTTTAAAATTAATTGCTCCTGCAATGGTGCTAAAACTTTGATTTTATAATCTTCCACACATGTTATCGCCAAGAACATGGATCTTCCCTTTCGTTATAAAACCGTTCCTTTCGCTCGGTTCTATTGTTCAACATTTACTCATGTTTATGCTGCTTTAGTTGCTATCATTAATTCAGCGTTTCCAAATATCGGTGAATTACTTCTAAAACGTCTTGTTATACAATTCAAAAGTGATTTTGAACGTAACGATAAAATTATTTGCATTTCATCATCAAGATTTATTGCTCATTTAGTTAATCAACGTGTTGCATATGAAATTTTAGCATTAGAAATACACTTCTTGTTGAAAGTCCAACTGATGATTCCGTTGAAGTAGCAATCGCATTTTTGAAAGAATGTGGCATGAAACTAACAGAAGTTTCATCAAAAGGAATAAATATTATATTTGAAATGTTAACAAATATATTAAATGAAGGAAAGTTAAATAAACGTGTACAATATATGATTGAACATGTTTTTGAGGTTAGAAAAGATGGATTCAAGGATCATAAACCTGTAATTGAAGCCCTTGGATTGGTTGAGGAAGATGAGCAGTCTACATATTCGATAAGTTTAAATGAAGCAATAAATACTGAGGATGCTCTAAGTAAGTTTATGGTTGCAGTTAGTAGTAAATTTACTAATTATGTTTATATTTAAGATGTTTTTAATTTTGATGAAGAATACAAAACAAATGAAGAAAAATACAAGAAGAAGTTAATAGAAGCCCTTGAATTAATGGAGGAAGATGATCAGTCCACACATTTGATTGTTGAAACAATCAATATTAAGGATGTTGAAGATGAAGAATTATATACTGAAAATGATGAGTTCTCAGGCGATAAGCTCTCACGCGATGATGAAACCAAAAAAGAACAAAAGTCCACAATGGCAAAAAAATATAGAAGACTTTCAAAAGAAGATTCAGCT
This sequence comes from Acrocera orbiculus, assembly GCA_947359355.1. NCBI lineage: Eukaryota > Metazoa > Arthropoda > Insecta > Diptera > Acroceridae > Acrocera > Acrocera orbiculus. The sequence goes on from OX375757.1 coordinate 25,304,638, forward strand.
TCTGGTAAGCTAAGCAAGTTTATGGTTGTACTTAGTAGTAAGTTTACTAATAAATTTACTTTTATTAAATATGATGCTTTTGAATAAGAGGCAAAAAGAGGCACAATGGCAAAGGAAACAAAAATGTGAATTATGTAAAAGAACCCTTAGTATAAGCTTTCTATACAAACATATGAAGTCAAAGCATAGATTAAATTACAAAAATCAGGCAATAATAAATGCAGAAAGACGTAGAGTTTATAAATGCCAACATCCTAATTGTGGTAAAAACTACTTCGAATCCAATCATTTAAAAGCTCATGAACGTGTTCATACGGGTGAACGTCCATTCATATGTAAATGGGAAAATTGTGGTAAAAAATACTTCAAATCCAGTCATTTAAAAACTCATGAACGTGTTCATACTGGTGAACGTCCATTCATATGTAAATGGGAAAATTGTGATAGAAAATTTTCCCGATCTAGCTTATTATCAAGGCATAAAACGACGACACACACTCGAGAAAAAAAATTTGTATGTAATATTTGTCAAAAGAAATTTACTATCTATGACTATCTTTCTAAGCATATCAAACGGCATGGAAAAGATAAAGTAGTAAATAATACATCAGTACCAGAAATTATAAAAAAATATTCCCTAATAAGCGGTCGTTTGTATTCAATAAACAACTAAAATTTTTCCAAGGAGTTTTTTTTATATTATTTTTATAATAACTATCAACTTATGAATTAATAAAGTACATAAATTTTAAAATGAAAAAAAAAAAATTGCCTTTTTTGAAAAAATAACATAAAATTGTAAGTATCAGTTTTGCATATGCTCTAATAAATAATAGTACTAGCAGGCAAAAATATTGTATATCACGATTATACAATTCTAAAAACAAACCAATCTTAATATAGGGCCCCTTTTTTGCATGCGTGAATTATTATATTTGACAGTTCAAATTCACAGCCGATTTTTGCTTTGAAATTTTGGAGTTTTGGAATTTTTGGACCTAGTCTTGGTAAATAACTGTTTTACTATATACTGTATACTTTAATTTTTTTATAAAAGTGCTCTATTATATGTAGAAGAATAGAATACAGAAGACAAGATTTAATTGTCACAATATGTCTCTTGCATGTCCCAAATGACAACAGGTTTTACTTACGACACTAACCCCTTGCCCGAAAGAATTCGATTCAAGAATACCAGTGTACCATGAAAACCCTGATACACCCTGAATTTATTTAATTACATTTAACTTCTTTATATATAGCCCCTGCTATTTAATATTATATATAGTATTTTACGATTGTATATAGTATAGTATGTAGTATAATTTAATTATATTTAATAAGAAGTAAAAGTCAAATTTATGTTAGTAATTTTAAACAATTTTGTACTTTTAAATAAAAATGTGACACATGTGACAGGCATGTGTGATGTCAGCTCAACGGAAATTAAGTACTTTGTTGTTTTCTGTTGATTGCCTAATGTGGGTGCCTGTCGGTTTTAGGCAAACACTTTCGCTTTTCTTATAAACTAAGTTTATAACATTAAATAATAAACCACTATGAAACCACTATTCTACTATTCACTTACCACTTCCCTCTCTTTCAGTAATTAAAATTTGAATTCATCGACTTTTACCATGCATGTTTAAAGCACTAAAAAAACTTAAAATAAATTCTTGTTGCTTAAATAAGGAAATTATGCCAGCCAAAAAAGACTGAACAGACATAAAAGGGTGAGTGTGAGCTAATGTCATATCCTAACTTCATAACTGAGCAAAAATTATTTTAAAAAATCTATTAATTGTATTGCCTGTACATTATTTACAGAAAAAAGCAAAATTATTTAATAATTATATTTAATTAATAGTCTATTGCCCATTCATTTTCGGCAACGAATGCATCAACAACCTCTTTCATTGAAAAATTTGGAATTAATTGTTCTTGTGTTAAGTGAACTCTTGTCACAGGATCAAAATGACCAACCCGTTGTAGGTGTTCTTCTATGTCTTTTCTTTCATACGTTATCCCAGAAGGTGTAATTACAGGATCAGTTAAAATCTCGAAACTAATTCTTCCACATAAGTAATCAGGTACATCCCGTTTCTATCAAAAAAAGAGGCATTGATATTATTTACTATTTTGGTAAAATTTATATTATTGGAAAAAAAAACTACTGTATTGAAAATTTCGAATTCAACGAGTAAGTGAAAAACCTCAATTTATATACATAGATAATTAAAATGAAGTAATTCCATGTTTCTATAGCTATAAAAAAAGAGCAACTAGGGTACTGCTCTAAATTGAATTGACTTCAAAAAATTCATTAAGCAAATCTTAAATAGGTGTAAAATTATATATTTTGTCCACCTAGTTATCCGTTTTACATGAGATGTTTTTATAAGAAATCAAGAGTACATTTTTTTTCTCTCAAGATTTATCAACTCAATTTAGCACGAAAAATTCATAAAACTTTTAATTTGAAACAATTTTCAAAATTTCGGTAATGGTAACCAATAAAGGAAATAAAATATATTCCATTTATTTACCCTTCTTCGATCGTCAACTTTAGCGAATAAGTTATTGATTTCAGTTGTATTATAATCCTAAAAAGAAAACTTTAATGTTCTAAAAATATTTTTGTGTAGTAAAACAAAGATATTTACACATTCCTGTTCGATTTCATGTATTTTTTCATTGATAAAACCTTCATTTACATTTTCGCTTGCTTTTAATTTATTAATTTTATTTTTCATATCTTCTTGTATAAGTCTGCAGTTAAAATTATGTTAATCCATAGAAATTAAAGAAAAAAATATTATTTACCTATTTAAATAACTTTGTAACTCTATTTCCTGGCATATACGTTTTTCTTCATAAAAGCTAAAACGTTTTTTTCTAGCCAATCGTAACTGTGAAGCAATATCATCTCCAAAATTTTGTTTCTGTTCTCTTGTCAGATCAAAAGCTTTTGAAGATTTTATTAAATTTAATTCAAAAAAACTAGAAAAAAAAAATATTACCGCGCTGTAGGTGTTTTATTGATTCATCAAAAAGTTCCAGTTCAAGTAAACTTTGTCCAAGAAAAAAATGGGCTTTGACCGAGTTTTGTTCCATATCTAAAGCTCGACGACAATCTTGGCATGATTGCTCCCAGCGTTTCAATTTTAAGTAACATAGGGCTCTATTTGTAAAATATGTTGCAATTGTAGGGTTTTTTATCTATTAAGATTAAAAATAAATTATTTACCATAAACCAATTTAAACTCAAAAATTTCTTATAGTATTTTTAATTGCATGTCACAATTATTTACTATAGCTTAAATTAAATACAAAATTTTTATCGAAAAAGGGGAAATATTTAAGATTTTTACAATTGCAAACAATTTATCATCGCATCATGATGCAATTTGATCATAAGCATTAAAGTGAATTATTATGATTTACATGGAAAGTCTGTAAAACAAAAAGACTAAAAACTTTTGTAGTATTATTAAAACCTTAACATAACAAAATTTATATATATGGAGACATAGTATAGTGACGGAAAAAGAAAAAAAAATGCATGTTTAAATCTTACTATAATATTCTTAATTAGTTACAAAGTTTTAACCTTATGTTTCTAACTGATAAAAACGAATTTTCTAAGCTTATGCAAGTATCCATGGCAAGAGGTAGAGTAGTGCTTTCTTACTAGCCTTTTGCTTAGCAATAACTATTCTGTCTTTAAAATAAAAAATTGTCGTGATACACTGTATTCACACGTTTAAGTATTTCAGTTCTAGCAATGGTACATATAATTCTTTGCCAGTTCATATTCAATTTGCTAATCAAAGTCTTTAGCTGTGTACTAATAAACAAAGAAACGGAAATCTTAATCCTACCACTCACTGAGCTTAAAATCTACTGTCAAATTATATTGTAAATTAATTTAATATCAATTAAAGTAAAATTTACCTATAAACTTAAAGTAAAAGTTTATAAAAATCTTGTTTACTTTTTTTTTTTGAATTTATAGAAATTTTTTATAAGTTGAAATAATAAATGCTTGTCAATCTGCTAATTAAATGCAGTAAAGGAATTATTTAAAAAAATAATGACAATTTGAATATGCAATTTTAAAATATTTTTTATTTATTTCGATAGTTAATATGCTTAGTAAGAATTTACTTACAATAGCTTTAGTGTAAAAATTTAGTGCATCCTCGTATTTTCTAGCTGAAAACATTTTATTTCCCTGCTCTTTAAGCTCAGTATCTGTTAAATTTACGGTGGAATACATATGTTTACTCATCTTGTTATTTTATTTAATGAAATCCCTTTAAATAAAATTTTATTTTAAAAATAAGGATTTTCTTTGAATACCTCCTGCATATTATACTTGATGTATTAATTGTCAATTTTTTCGAACTTTTGAAAAATGACATTTCTATATTCAAGTTAATAATTTATGAACACTGGATTTTAGTATTTTTAATTTTCCTTTGATTATTGTTTTTCTCAGTTTGAAAACTGATAGTATTAAAATTATTTAAATTTTAATTCTTGTGTTAAAATTGATATTTATATTTAAGCATATATATTTAATTATGAAAATTTTTCAAACAAGAAATTTCGAAAATGAATATATATATATATATATATATATAGCCATAGTCGAAAGCATATATGCCATTGGGGGTATTCACATTGAGGCTTGTAACATTTCGAAAATGTTTCCCTACAATTCTGAGTCCACTAAAATATGTGAATATGTGTTGGAAAATATTACAGATGTGTATATAAATGTGTATTAGTAAAATACCAAGCATGAGGCAGAAATATTTCTGCCTCAGGAAGGGGTAAAAGCTTTTACGAAATTTGCGAAACTCCGTCTTACCTTTCACCTCCGCTTATCTAGAAATTAAATGTTACCGGACTCAGTGTGAATACTCCCATTCCTCGTGGTATAACCAAATTATGACAGATTACAACGTGCTTATATGTATTAAAGTAAAAACAAAAAATAATAATGAGGCGACCAAAGAAGGTATAATTCAGATTTATTTATTGTATTTTTGGGTATTTAGGAAATTTTAAAAGGCGAGATGAATGAAATTTGAAATTCGGCTTTTTTTATTTTAATTTCCACGTTTTGTGAAATATGCGAGAAAGTCAAACACTTGATAGACTTGGAAGTGTTTTAAAATCTCATTATTTGTGGAGATGCTTAAAATTCACTACTTAATTAATCTTTTTAAAAGTATCTCTACGTAAAGAAAGTGAATCAGGTGTTCTAAATAACACACAAGTTGTGATTTATCATTTTTTATTTTAATCTTATTTTACGGTTGTTCGAACAAATGCATTCGAATTATTGAAAAGATATATTTCTATAATAATATTTCCTAAAATTTTAGTATCAAAAGGGAGAAAAAAATTGTAAAAATTTGAAACCAATTTATAATGAATTATAAAAATTATAAAAAGGATAAAAAGGTTATTATAGAAATGGTAAAAAAAAGAAAAAAAGAATAAGCGTAAAATATATTATTGGGTTTATTTAGTTTAGTGTGGTATTAAAATCACTTTATTTCATAAGTCGTGTGAATTACTTGTATTTGAATTTTAAGCATAATAATTTTAAAATTAGCCATAAAAAAAATAAAAAATAAAATAAATTTTTTTTAGTGACTTCAAAATCATGTCTTAAAACTTTACTTTCAATCTCTTTAAGAAAATATATGAGAATCAATTTTAGTATCAATTGGAAACCTACACATAAAACCGTATAACTTAACTGTTTGTTTTTAAAATACGACCTTCTGTTCTTCGTAATATGTATTGACCTCTTTCTAGGTGATATTTAAAAACCCATCGAATGTTCTATTTGATACACAAATTCAAATAAATTTGGTGTAAGGAATAAATTGAAATGATTTTTTTAGTTAGAGTATAATATTCCTTTATTATTATCACCAATTATTACCCAGTGCTACAAATTCATTTTATATAAAAAATATTAACTATCAGTTTCTTTTTATTTTACTTATTATTTAATTTTCAAATACGTTGATGTATCAATCGGGTTGGAATGTAAGCTCTATTTTACCCTTATGAAATATTTTTGCGAGTTTTTGGGTTCCAATAAAATTACAAGGAATTTATGCAAAAAACCACAGCATACAATTGGTGAGCAATAATTCTGTAAATAAAAACAAAAGAAATTTTTAGTTTCCATAATAATTGATACCAATAAATATGTTTTCTTCTTAAATTATGATTGATTATGACACCTTAAAATATATAAACATCAAATTGTCAGATCAGGTAAAAGTTCTCGTCTTCTTTATTCAAGTTTAGTACACTGACGAATAGATAATAGTTTTTCTAATTAAATAATACATATATTTATAAATAAATAGTATAATAACATTATTTAGACCAACCAAGAAAAAATTTAATTCATTAATTAACGTAGCCTTTAATTTTGGTCTTAAGCTACTAGCCTTCATTGACAAATAAATTAGTGATGACAACTTTGATGGGAAGAAGAAGATTTTCATATTGTGGCAATTCCAATATGGCGATTTTAAAGAGGTTTTAGTGTAAACTTTAAAGATCGAAACCCCTACTAATGGAAACCGTGCCAATTTTTTATACTATATAGGAACAAAGTTCCAGATAGACTTAAGGCCCAAAACACAATGAACGCGGCACGCAAGCGACGTGCAAACGGGGTTTTTGTGAAGTTGTGCACAAAACCAAATCTATTTAAATTTGGCTCAAAAAAACCGCGTGTCGAAGTAGGAATTATAGGTCTACTTTTAACGCGGTTTTCTTCCAGCGCGGCGCGCATTGTGTCAACTCCCATTTGTTTCAATATTTTACATGTAATTAATTTTACACAAAAATTAATTATTATTTTTAAGCTACATTATTGAATCTTTTATTTAAAAAACCTCTATATTTATCTATTTTTCTAAGAAGAAATTTCATTTTAGCTTACCGCGGCTTTTTAGTAGAGACACACATCCCTCAGGGACTTTCAGGGTATTCACATTGAGTCCGGTAACATTTAATTTCATGGTAAGCGGAGGTGAAAGGTAGGACGGAGTTTCGCAAATTTCGAAAAAGCTTTTACCCCTTCCTGAGGCAGAAATATTTCTGTCTCATACTTGGTATCTTACTAATACACATTTATATACACATGTTATCTGTAATATTTTCCAACACATGTTCACATATTTTAGTGGACTGAGAATTGTAGGGGAATATTTCCGAAATGTTACAAGCCTCAGTGTGAATACCCCCTTTGAGGGACTTTTCTAGTTCTTTTTAGCAGAGACACAAAATCATTTTGAAATTCAAATCTTAGCATTTTCTGAAATCATAAATAGTTCCGAAACAAAAAACTGCGAACCGCGTGCATTGTGTTTGGGCCTTTAGAAGGTATACATTAGGTACTTTAACTTTCTACTAAATGATGCAAACTTCTGTTTAAAAATCGTAATATTAACTTTTACAATTATCCTTATATACAATAGAAATTTTAATTTGATATGATCCAATAAATAATACATATATCTATTTCTAATTTAACAAAATATGTAGGTAGATTTTTATCTTTATACTTAATTTTAACATTATTTACATAATTCTTAAAACTGTTTTAGTTTTTTTAAAAAAAAAAAAAACAATTCAATTCCTTTCACTTTATTGTGTCTTTGTATTACAGTAGTATTTAGAGACTTACTGATCTAAAGGTGGGCACCCACTTAGTGCGTATATCTCAGCGGGTAACTTTTATGACGTCATAGACTTACGCTAAAGTTCCCCCTCATATGTGGATATTTCAGCGTGAAATTCATTTGTACGTCATTTTGACATCAAAAAAGTTACCCGCTGAGATATACGCACTAAGTGGGTGCCCACCTTAATAATAACAGAACTGACATAAGTGACAGTGGCCCGTTATAAGTGTGTAGCCCATTCTGGCGCAAATATGTTTTAAAAGGTTTACTTTTTTTTTTTTTCTTTATATATAATAGTTTAATAACAATTAGCTATTTATAACAAATAAACCGATATAAACTGACTAGACAAACATTACTGTTTCCTCTACAATTACATTCACTTTAAGTAACTTGCAACTTGCAACATCGATTCAGACACGATAGTTATTACTGTTGGTTTTGATGTAGAAATTCGGAGTGTTAATAGAGTTCGGTTGAGAGTCCTCGATATTCAGATCGGGCTTCGAGTTGTCATGCAACATGTTAAACGGCGATAGCTAGAAGTTATCTCGTATGGAGGTCTACATATTCAATAGACAGATATTTTTTAACTCTAGATACCAGTGCATCATAATTTTGTATAGAGTTCTATAGCTAAGGTTAGTGAGATAAGTTAAGAGTGGACATAGATTCGTGGACTCGTATAATGTGCTATTTCGAAAGTACTTTTTGTTAGGTCTTCTTTTGTAACCCGTGATCAGCTGTAGAATTTTCCTCTCGAACATTTCTAACTTATTAGCATATGTGGGTGACATGTTAAACCAACACGGAAATGCATATCCTAATATTGGTCTAATAATGGCTTTGTAGATAAGTAGTTTAGTTTTCATATCCCAGTGTCTAGATGAGAAAGCATTGAAGACGCCTTTTTGGCGTTGTTTAATGTGTGTTTCGCTTGTTTGTTAGCCCCATATTTTTCAGTGAAATGTACCCCCAGAATTGATTTGTGTACTTCAATTTTTTTGCCGTCGAGGATATGAATTATAACCACATATGCCAGAAAGGCCGATACGACTACTGCGCTTTTGATTTGGAAACTTTTTAGGCTAGGTTTATTTGACACTCTTTGTAATGTTAAAAGTGCAAGCACATATATTGTGCACTAATTAGAATTTTTTGATTATTTTATTTATAATTTATATCAGCAAGACAGAGTTTCGAAATTTTGAAATATTTCCGTGAAGCAGTTAATTAGTCGGTAGTGGCACTATTTGAAACTACTAGTCCTAACCTTATATATTTCCATATTTAAAACATAGGTGTTAAGTTCAAATTTTTACTGGTTTTTCAAATTTAAAAAACAATGAGAAAAGTCGTTTTTTTAATGTCCGCCATTTTGACATTTATAAGTGATAAGAATGATTATGCCTCATAATTTAAACAAAAATCTAATTGAACATTTACAGGATTTAGGAAATTAAAAAAAAACTTCAACTAGCTTTATATTTTTCTGTCAATACTTCATATTTATATTTTGTTTCAGCATCAACAACTGACCATTTACGTTCCAAATCCTTAGTTATGTCACCTACACCATATTCAGGATTAAGTTTTATAACTTCATGACGTTCTTCATTGCAAAACCAAAAAAATGCAGATCTGTAAATATGATTAAGAAAAATTATCATTTATTAACAAACAAAAACAAAAATAAATAAATAATTACAGTGATGGTTTTTGTCCATTTGGATCGTCGATTTGCTTCCCCTTTTCAGGTTGTTTTTCTTTATTTGACATCGTCTAAAATTGAAGAAAATTTGAAATTAATAAAATTGATAATGAACTCTCGTTTTTTTTAATTTAAACCAACAGAATAAATGCTTCATAATTTTAAATTAATTGGACATCTCTGGTAGCTTATGGATTGTTTCTTTTTTAAATATTAGTCGCTTATGTTTGTGTTGTAAACAAAATTTTTTGAGAATGAATTATTTCAAATGAAAGAATAATAAAATAGCCCTACAATTTTATTGAATAGAATTCAAATATATAGTTCTTTATTCCAACGAAGAGAAATTTAAAAAAGAAAAACAAAAATGAAGGTTAGAGAAGGTAACGCGTCATGTAATAAGACTTCAGCCTGACACATAAATATATAATTTGTTGCAAAATTTCGCTTATTTTCATTAACATAGATACCTTCGAGGGTGGAGGAGATGATTCGAAAAGGATAAATTTATTATACTGCTTTTCAATGTTCTGTGTAGAGCGTTTAACTTTTACCCTCGGAATAGCCTAAAATTTTGGCAATGACTTCTTCATTCAAGCCAAATATATTTAAATGGAATATTTACGAGTAGTACGTATTTGCTGGAGGCTAGATCTGACGAATAAGGTAAAAGCAAATCAAAGTTTTTTAACGATCAAATCAAATCATTTTTAACGGCTTCTCAAATGATTGAAACAACATATTTGTATATCTTAGATTCGGGAATTGTTAATGTGTCAATAAGTTGAACGAAGTTAACACTATTTCAATTCAACCAATTATATAGCTATAATTTTTATCGTCATATTGAAATGAATGTAGTTCAGATTGCAAGATATCCCTATTTAAGGGAGCGCATTTTTTTTTTGAAAAAATCTTATGAAAAAAGGACGTTCGCTTTTCGTGTACTCCAGTTACTCGAATACAGAAGGAATATATATAATGCCTGGGACTCACTAGCGCTTAGCGTGTGGAGACGACTTAGAAAATGGGTCTACACAGGCCAACTCACAGCGATTCTTCTAGTTTTGTATGAAAAGAACCGGTTTCGTTGTGAGTTTCCCACTCTAAGCACAGTAAAAATGGAGAGTTTTTTTTATATACCAGTGGAGTGGAACATCAGTGGAGACTAATTAGCATTTAGCCCTAAATTTTGTGCCGCTAAGCGCTAGTGAGTCCCAGGCATGAGACAGAAAGGCTTCTTCCAAAAGATTTTTCCTTGCATAATTTTTAGGATAAAAAGCTGTGGAATTTCGAATTTTTACATATCTAGCCTATAAATTCAAATTATATGGGGTTATTTGCTCCTCATGAAAATAGGCCCACAACTAATATTGTTAGAGCGTGCACAAAGCAGATGTAAATGTTTCGAGTTAAGCAAATGATGTACGATATAATTTCAGTCAAACGATATAAAACAAATTTAGCTTCAAATTTTTGAAAATCCATTTTTGTTATTTCTCTGACTTGTAAAAGGATGTCTAGGGAATTCATGGCTGGTTCTAAGGACTTTATTTATTCACATAACACTAAATATTTTTTAAATATTTGTTGAAATTGTAGTTATAAATTTTATAACTTACAGTTTGATTTTTTTTTAATTTTAAGTAATCTATTAAATTGTGTCGCACTTTTATTGGTGTTGTGGTTATCATAATTGTCTAACACATGGTTAGGATACGGATGGAATCATTTTTTTAAAGCATTTTATTAATTTCCTAATTCCTTATATTAGAAAATAACTCATAACCATACACATAAATATTCCGGTTTTCTATAAAGATAATTCTGGTAATACAGGATTTTATAGTTTTTATTTTGAATTTTAATTACATACATAGGCACATTTATATATATATATATATATATATATATATATATATATATATATATATATATATATATATATCTACAATGGATCAGCTTTTATAAAAAATAAGCTTATTTATTTACAAATGTATGTACTATATATGCTATACATCTTATACATAAAATTATATATGTAGCCATGCACATATTTTAAATGTATGAATCAGAAATAAATAATATATAAATTTAGATGCATTAGCATATGCTACATCCCTATATATATATATATATCATACATATGTATAATAATATGCATTCATTTATATAAGAAATTAAAAAAAAAACTTATAAAAATTCGAATTCCTTTACAGTTGAATTCTATTTATTCCATTATCATAAATATGCATGCATAATGAATACTATTATTCATATTCGTTAATAATTAAATAATTTTACTGTCAAAAGATTGTGTGTCTATCAAAAATTTGGCGTTCTTTTTATTACCGTAATATGTAGAATATTATATATATAAGGTGCAGATATATGTATATATTTTGACTAATATACTTATATATATATATAAATACATATCTCATATATTGACGTGGTCAAACCAAAAACTTATAATTTTTTAACTATTCAAAGAGAGAAGTATTTTTTAATTACTAGAACTTTTTATTTTTTGTTCAAATCTTCACTGAAAATTTAATGCAAGCGTGTATACGTGTATTAATATCAATGTATGCAAGTCGATATCTTGATAGATTTTATATAAATATTATACTGACTAGTAAAAATTTCTAATTTTTATTATATTTCAAACAAAAGTAATTACTTAAGTATTTTTTAAGCAATCTTCTTAATTATTTGAACAAATTCATCTAACATTATTTTTAGGTAAATTTTGGGTCATTTTTAGTATGTATGTTTTATTCATAAAATCATGACTATAAGGAGAATAACAAATTAATTGAATTTCTAGTTAATATCTTTTAAATTTATAGCATCTGAGTAATTAATGCCTAACAATAGAATATTTTAAACAAAATTTATTTTGCCATTTTTTCTTCAAATAGATATATATACATTCATGCATTTATATTCAATTATATATGTATTGTTGTAGCCAAAATTTCATTTAATTAAAACAAAAAAAACGGAACAACTAAAGGTAGCAAATACAAAACAAAAAAGAAGTTCAAATAACCATACATGTATATATATGCCTGACGCTATTTATATATATATATATAGTTTTTACACATTTTTATACACATAAATATGCGTATGAGTATATATATATATATATATATTAAATTTATATATTTATATATTTATACAATTATCAAAATTATAATTCAGGCATATCACACTAATATAAAGTTTTATTTGTGTTGAGCATTGAATTTGCTGCTAAAAAAGAAAGGCGCGAGGCAGCTCTACATGTGTTTGGTATTTAGTACGTGCGTTGATTTTGTTTGTGGTTGTTATATGTAGTGAACTTGATTAAAGCTTATTCTTGATATACATGGAGCATATTCAGGTAAGATTTGTTTTTAAAATAATTTTCATTAATATAATATGACATACAATATTTCAATGTTAAAATCTCATAATATACTAGTATAAATTATTCTCAATTAAAAATATGAATTATATATTTTTATTTTTATTAAAATATTGATGTATTGAGTTTGCGTCAGGGACATTAGTGAATTATAAAAATATATTTATTATGAAATTGTGCAGAAAGGTTATGGCTAATAAATTAAATTGTTTCGTATTAAAAATTATAACAAAATATTATAATAATAATAATAAATTTACATAATACTGAAATTCACTTAAGTGTTCCAACAAAGATAAAGTTTTGTTTTATTTTGACTAAGAATGACATTTAGTTTACAAACACAAAAATGGCGGATAATTAAAAGATAGATTTTCTATAGTATAAATCCAAATATGCCGGTAATATATATATATTAATTATAAGCAATTGTTACGTTATTTTGTACTTAAATATTATAAATTAAATAATGTAATAATCAAAATAGAGTCGCGATGTTTTATTTCCGCATGTTTCGTTTGTAGAAGAACTGTCATCAAGTTATTTCGGAATATGGAACACTACTAAATTATTATTTTGCATTTTTTTTTGTCTCAAAATTAAATATGTAATTTTACTTGTGAACTAACGATTCAAAGAAAAATTTCAAATCTTTCAAATCAATCTGTTTCACAAACTAACTAGTCAACATACTACCTCGTTGTAAATTTGCTCTAAATTGATGTTACAGATGCCGGGTACTTTTTTTTTTTTTATTGAAAGCAGAAGTTGTTTTTCTTTTTTTGTTAACAACGTTACCACCCTCGCTTCCCCTCTTGAAAACGAATAAAAAGAAGTGAGCCCTGGGAATCGAAAATGAATTCTGTTAGCTTTTTTTTTTGTTTTTCATTTTCTCTCTTTTTATCGTATTGACCGCTTCTAGACCGGTTAGTATTTTAATAAATATCACTTGTGTGAGTAAATGTTTAAGTATGTATAGTTTTCCGGAAAATGTCGGAGCTGCATTCGGTTTATTTCGTTATGCTGAACACAAGTAAATTAAATAAATGCATATATAGGTTGTATATATAAATGAATATTATATATTTCCCAAAATTTTTATATGTATTAAGATGGAAAAGCTATAACCATACCCGTAGTACTGTTTTCTTTCATATAAAAGCAAGGCATAAAAGAGGGAAAAAAGTTGTTTTCAACTCCAATACTACAAAATAATTGATACGCATGCTTTTGTGTGGTGGAAAATATCATATATAAAATTATGGCTGGTGTGTAGTTTTCCTCCCCTCTTACATCTCATGTGAAAGTTTCTTCTATTAAAATTGAAAAATGCTAGCAAGCAGCAGTCGCGTCCCTCTTTTGTACATACGTTGACGACATTTATTTAGAACCGGTCGCTTTCAAAGTATATATATATATTTTATTTTAATACGAATGTATAGTATAACTTGTGTTCATATATAAAATATGAACAAGTGTTTGTGCATTTTATAAAAAAAAAACTAGTAAGACAAAAAAAAATAAACGATTGAATTGTAACATGGTTGCCATTTTTCAGAAGAACGCTTCAATTATGCTGTATACTGGGTCTTCTTTTTAACCAATTTTCATTTCTACAGTACACAACACACGATTTTACCCGCGCATTTTTATATAGTGTCTGATGTATAATAAGGGAAATATAGTAGACCGCGTGCTTTTTCGCGATGTTTACGCAGAAAAAATGGTGTTATTTTTTTACTTAAAAATTGTGAATATTTTTTAATTTATGTGCATTAAATAGTAATTGAGTGAAGTAAAAAAATCATTATACCGACAACATTTTTGTCCGGATTCCTTCCTTTTGTCTTATAAAATTTTTTTTCTTTAAAGTATATTGATTTTTTTTGTGTTCATTTTTATGGAATTGAAAAAAAAATTAGAAAAAATTCCATGAAAAAAAACTATAAATCTTGTGCACATAATTCCTTTCTTTCAATTTTAAGTGGAAAATTTATGCACCTGCCTTGTGCGTTTAATATCCAAACAAATGTCGAGCTAATATTTTATTTGGAATAGAAAATTTAAGTGAATTTCAGTTATTTATTATTAGGAATATATATATATATTGTTTTTTTTTTAAATATTTTTCAATTTTACAAGCTTGTGCTTGTGAAGTGCTTGTAAATTAGAAAATTACATCTATTGCATATATATATATATATATATATATATAGAAATATAATTTTAAATACGAAACAATTTTAAGCTTAAAGAAAGGGTAAAACAAATCTAAAAATTGCAATAATGTCGGAGCACCATAGAGGTGCTTGGGATACCCGTACTGATGCTGTTTGGTGGCCTGGTGCCCTTTCTGCACAAGATCAACAAACATTACATCATCAACAACAATTAATTAATCAACATCATCAACAGCAATTGGCTGCCCAACAGCAGCAGCAGCAGGCTCAACAACAACAGCAGCAGCAACAACAACAGCAACAACAACAACAGCAGCAATTACAACAGCAACAGCAGCAGCAACAACATCAAGTTGTTGTCCAACAATCCCAACATAATGACGTTTCACGTAATAATTGCACAACATCTGGTGTAGCTACACAACAATTATTTTCATATAAAATGGCAAGTAGTTTTCAAAATCCAGCAACTACAATGGCACAGGTTATAGCTACATCAAATGCTGGTGGTGTATCTGCATATGATTATCGTTTAAATATGGCTACAGCACAGGCTGCTGCAGCATCTGCTCCTGGCACACAATGGTGGTATGCGGCTGCCGCTGCTAATCAAAGTCAGATGGAAGCAAATGCATTACAGCAACAACAAAATCAACAACAGCATCAAAATGTTCATAATGTTAGTACACCTCCTCCAACAGTATGTATAAAAAAAAAATAACCAAAAATATTGATATTTTTTATTATATTAATTTATAGACAGAAAAGAAAAAACAGCTAACTTATTAATTACAAATAAATTACATAGCACATAGCAAATTTGGGCTTAACATCTTGCCATTTACAGCATAATCAAAAGATTCTTCGTTTTTGTTTCTTCTTTTTTTTTTTTTTTTCCTTTCATTTAGTTTAAAATACATAAAAGGGTACAGGCAGACATTTTTCTTATTTTTCCATTACTTTAGTAATGGCTATGGTGTACCTGCGCAAAAAATTTTCGAAAATTTTTGTATAATTAATTTAAAATAATTTCAAAAAATTCAAATTTTACAACAATTGCTCTAAATGTCTTTTTTCTGAGTTTATTGAACATTTATTAAATATATATGTATATATATTATATTTAAGTACGACCACGTGGCGCTATATAATTGTATATAATATATATGTATTTATATATATATATGAAGCTTTTTTTTTTACTATACAGTTTTGCTTAGCGGTTGTATTTCCATAAATTTCTTAAAGATTCCATTTCGTTTTATCATTATACTTATGCTCATACTAGCGAACTCTCTGCTAGACAAACACTGACGTAAGAAATAATCTACTTTTTTTATTATTTAATTTAGTTTTATTTTCTTTAAAAAAATGAAATCCATTTGTAAAAAAAGAAAAAAACATAAAATAGGGGATATGTTTTATGTATATGTATTAATTGAAAAAACCTAAAATCAACATAAAAGTTATTTGACTTATTTTTATTTATTTTTCTCTTTAATCCTTGTTAAAATTAATTTTAAGTAATTAGATGAAACTACACCACTTAATTTTGTTAAAATAAAATTTATTTAATATTTCTTTGTCATGTTTGAGAATACTTTGGCCCCCATTGCATTAGTCCGGATTTCTTCATTTATATTAAAATCAAATTAAAACTTTTTAAAGTTGGTTATTGCCTGGAGGTATCGTCATTTAAATTAGTTTTTCTTCATATTCTCTTTAGTTACACACAAGGATTTATATTTTTTTACAGTAACTTTCCATTAGTAGTTTGTGATTTTCTATTACTTTTATAATAAATAAAAATCCGATAATTTGGATACTTATATTTTCAAATAACAATTAAAAATATTTGCAAATAAAAAATAACGGAATTTAATTAATATGTCATCATATTTTTTTTTATACCAGCTATAACAGTAAACTGTATATACACGTTTACATTTATACATACACATACATTTGAATAATTTAAGCATTTTTAAATTTATTTATTATTATTTACAATTTACACCAATCATTTTTTAAGTTAATCTTTTTTTATTATAATTTATTTCATATTTATATATATATATTTTTTGTTAATCTAAATATATAGCCTGTATTCTTATAATTCATTCATAAGTAATTTTAAAGGCCGAGTGTTCAATGAGTTTTTATTGTTCGAGAGAAGAAATGTTGCTATTAGGTACGTCGTTTTATTTATTTATTTGTAGATGGGGATTACCGTTTAATTAATATATGAAAAATATTTGAAGTAAATGAATCACTCATTCCTTTATTTACAACTATTCAACGTTAAGTATTTTTTTGTAATGGAAAAAGTTATAAAAATTTTTATTTTTGAAAAATAAATTTTTACGCAATTACTGAAAGGTGTATAAGAACAAACAAACGGGTTATTGAATTTAAAAGTGGTCGTACAAGTCTTGAAGTTGATTCACGTGAAAAATGTTCAAAAAGTGTATTGATACTAGAAATTACAACAATGATATGATATGATTTTGGAGAATTGTTGATTAACTTTAAGTAGAAGACCTAAAAATTTGAAGTATCATGGCGAATATTTTAACTAAAATTTTGGGTTTTTAGAAAGCTGTTGGCACAAGCTTCGCATCTAATTTTTTTTAGAATTATTAAAGCATTTTGGAGATAATAAGATTTTAATGAATCATGCTTCAAGAAGAATAAAATCGTATTCCAACAAGATAAGACATCCTTCTATAGAAATGAAAATATCTTAAATATCATAAAGGGTGATTTTTGTGAATTTTTTTTTTTAAAAAAAAACTATTGCACCGAATGTTTTAATATTTGGCAGTTATATTTTTGTAAATCGAAAATACAATGTAATTTTTTGAAATAGAAATATTGACTTTTCAGCAAGTTATGTCTGAGTCTCAAAAAAAAAATTCTTCCACTGCTGCATTCAGGCCTTTAGAGTGCTCGAAATCAAAAAACAAAAACTAAATGCAAAGAAGAAGTCGAAATTTTAAAAATTTCACATTAGTTGTCTTAAAGTACCAATTATTGCAAAATGCATGATCTACTCGTTAGATTTAGCTTCCCCTCACTTCTAGCAGTTCTCATATCTTAAAAAATTCGATTATAGGAAACAATTTTCATTTCATTAAGCTAAAGTGCTCCTGACGCAATCAATAAGATTCTAGTATTTATTTTTCATTCAAAAAGACTTAACAATCTTTAAATGTATATTCTATGAATGAATCCTAGTGAAAAGTATTCGAGTTACTTTTACGAGGAATCAGACCTAAAAACAAATGAAACCTGATAATATCCTATCCATCAATTGAAAATGAAAAAATTGAAATATTTCATGTAATTACGAAATTGTTGAAATTTGGACTGATTTTATTATTTTACAAATAATACCAACAGACTAACCTCAAGGAAACAAAATTCTGATTAAGAATGTAGGGGAGCTTCGCTTCGATGGTAACAATATTATTGAACAAAGTTTTGAATAGCATCAGACCATAACAATTTTTAAATGCAAATTAGTCTTGAATTTCATCACCCAAAGTACTGGGGGAGGGTTATACTATAGGACTGCCTTATATTTACTTTAAGCCAATATCATTGATTCAACATAATACTCACCAGGTACGATCCCTTGTGATATTTTTCCATTTCTAAATTTAAATTGCCGTTTCGTAGTAGAGGTTTTTAATCGATAGCCGGGATAAAAAGTCCTTCGATGATTTCAGGCCTGTAACCATACAAGATTTCATTTAAATTATTTCATCCTACCGGTTTACATTTTGGTATAAAATTCTTGAAATGCCAATTAAGCTACCGAACAGATTTCGAAATAACGTTAAATTACTTTTTTCGGGCTGTATGCAAGAATGATCTATATGAAGTTGTTGCTAAAGCGAAAAAACTTAAATTAATGGACGTCTTTATAATTAAATAGTTGTCGTTGTAATCTTCTTCTGAAAGAATGATCCGATCGTAATTTTCTGCAAGCTTAAACTTTTCGATCACATTTTTCTTCGGAATTTTGCTTCAAACTTCTTATTCTTCATATTAAGTATATTTTTTGTGTATTCAATTATTTTTGCAGTTTATAACCTGAAAATGTGGCAAATTAAAGTCAAGTCCCTTTCAAAGTTTAGAATCTTTTTTTTATTCAACAGGAATATTCATAGGGGAAGGGGAGGGGAGAAAGAGGTTCTTTGTTAATAGTATCATTTTTTTGTATGAAACTGATCCTAAATGTAGGTTATTTTCTTAAGTCACACAAATGTTATACCAGATTTCACATTCATACGCCTGGTTAGATATTATTTTTATTCGACGACCGAATGTGAGCTTTAAGAGGATTTCACTATTTTTTCCAAGTCCTCTCTCGTTCAATGTAAAGTATATAGAAATGACGATTTGTGAGTAAATTTTTAAACATGTTTAAATTTTTCCATATAATTTATATGGAACTAGAGAGTCATTTGACGACTTGAAAATTATAGTGAATAGTCCCTATTACGCTGTAAGCTTCTAACTTTATCATGGTCCAATATTTAATTACATATGATATCTATCAGTGTTTTACACATAGTGAGCACACACGATTGACTCTGGGATTTTGATATGCCTTTTCATTGCAAATTTTGTACTGGCTTGCTCCAGTTCAGCTTCTGTCATTAATTGAGTCCGTGTCATAACAATAAAAATCCTTTTGTTTTCTTTCCCTTTTTTTATGATAAGAATCCAATTTGAGGACGTTGGTAAGAGCATTCCGATCTTAAGCTTTAGTAAAAAAGATTCTTTATTTAGCTCATATGGAAATCGAGGGGTGTACATTTTGATAATCCCAAGGCGGGCTTTAAGACACGCTCCTTAACGTATTCTCTCTTACTTACATAAGCTTATCGGTCTTTAACTTGCTGAGATTTGGGGGCCCCGTGCTTGCCAAATTTATGCTGTTTTCCACGTTTTTGGCTTTTGGGTTGCTTACAAAAGTGTAGTAAGATATTTCTAAATCTGGTAAAGAATAATAAGACAAAAATCGGTTAGAAAGCAAATGCTTTAGAATAACTTTAAACATTTTAATGTTTCATTTAACATTTTAATGTTTCACAGTCAAAAGTTATTCCTTGATGATTCAAAATTTTTCTTTAAAGATTCTATAAAAATGAATAAAAAAATTTTTGTAACGATTGTAGATTGTTGTGAATTTTTTATATTCAGCAATAAAAGCGAGGAAAATAATGTTGTTTCAATTTTATCCTACAATAAAAATTCCATTTTTGAAACTGAAAAAAAAAACATAAACATACAAAAATATTCCATGTGTTTTAAAGTAAAATGAAGACTCCACAAAATTTTGCACTATTAATGGTGACATTTTGAAGGTCAATAAATGCCAACGTTACCTCAGATTATTTTGCTTAAACTGGCGGAACTATAACACTGGGTTACCCATTAATTTTTATTAAATGATACTTAAAAATTTTAAGATGTTGTTTCTAATCGAAAATTAATCCATTCAAATTAAATGGATTAATCACATGTAAAATAAATGTTATAAGAAAAAATGGTAAAAATTTTGATGTGTTGTTTCTACTTCCTCATTTTGAGTTGTTGTTGTTGTTGTATTTTGCAGGATTGCTCTTTAAAAATATCTAAATAATATTTGTTAAGCCGTAAAATTATCAGAATTGTTTGAATCGTATGTCTCATTCTTGGTACGTGCCATATGTCAATCAAAGAATCTCTTGAACCTATGCTGATCTTATTTGGGTTTGGGTTCATAGTCATCATGATCTATGAGCAATTTTACCACGTTTATAGTTTACTTCCGGAATTTTTTTCCATACTTATCTTCCTGTTTTCAAACCTACTTCTGTAAGCTGGATACCATTTTCGGTTATATTATCCTTAAGCTTAATATAGGCAGGCTCTAGCCAAGCTATTTTAAAGTTAGAGATTTTTACTTTTCATTTATTGATATTTTAAGAGTATAAAATGAATCGCTCAGAGGCCAATGCAGATTGTTTGACCTACAAAAGATGAAATAATGAGTAAATCCTTTTAAGACTAAGAAATATATTATTTATTCTATTAAAATTTGCAAAAATCAGAAAATATGAAAAAATGGACTTAACCATATTTGCTTCTGAAGGACTAAAATATTAATAATATTATAAAAAAATTAAAATAGAAAAGACTGTTGGCCGGGCAAAGTGATGGTTCACTACATACCCCTGCGTGCAGGATTCCAGTCCTTCGAGTGATCTGACAAAAAGAATTTTCTTTTAACTCTTCAAGAAAAAGAATGTAGTTACAAGGAGTTTTTTTAAAAAAATTTTTTTTACAAAATGGAGGCTTTTTGAATGATAAGTTACGTTTCTTCCCTTTTGTTTTGCCTTTCGGAATTTTTTTAAAAAGAAAAGAAATAAAATTTATTAAAAAACTTTTTGTTGTGCAACCCTATATGTAATACACAAAGCTCTGGTCCGGTTGGTTAATTGAATCAATTAATTCCAACTTGAGATACCATGCACGCAGTTTCGAGAAAAAAACTTCTAATGTTTTAAAGACTGAACTAAACTGAAACTAAATGCGTCACAAAATGAGCTGTAACTCTGAAAATTATTTAAATTTCGAAAAATCCTTATAGGAGCATCAAGGGGTTGAACTACAAAAATATGCAAAAAGAGTATCGATTTTTTCGAATTTCTAAATCAGAATGAACTAAACTATTTAGTTAAAGCTTGGCAAACAATATTTCACATGTGAAAAATTGTTCTCCCTCAATTCACATTGAAACTAATTTTCTGGTTTTTAAATTATTCTCAATGTGCAACTCCAGCGTGCAATTGCTTATTACGTCACTTATAATGTTAGTGAAAGTTTTTTTTTACATTTAGCACAAATATTCATCAAATAATATTTTCAATTCATACATTGTCGGCCTTTCACTATATTCTATAGCTTTGATGTGAAACCAAAAATTCTATTAAATCACTTACAATAACTTCTTTCATTTACAACAGCTTCACCATAAATTTGTATAAGCAATCAATGTACCTCAGCTGCAGATTAGTTTGAATTAAAGATATAAAATAAAAATTCCTGCAAGTAAAATTTATTTAGGTCAAAACTCGACAATTTCACACGAAAAGTAATATTTAATACTGACAAAAAATCACTATTACAAGGTTATGTGGTTAATAGATGTATTCTAAAAATATAATTAGCAATTTTAATTTTTAATTTAGTTCAGTTTGCTTTCGTGGAAACTCACAAAAATTTACATATAAAGTTGTTGTAATTGCTTGATAAATTGCAGAAATAATTGTCAATAGGTTTCAACATAAAGATTGACATATGCTAGACTGGCAGCTAGAGAATGTATGTCTAGTCTATTGAACATCAAAACAAAAGAGTCGTAAAAAGAATAGAAAGTAATCTTCATACTTTTTCATATGTTACTTATTATTTTTGCATGCCCAAGCAAATAAAATCAAATTATTTAAATTAATTTTATTAAAAATTTACGACTTATCCGTTATACAGGTAAATTTATTTGTTATAGAATTTTTAAATGGATGAAATTAAAATAACAACAACAACAAAAAACCGGTAAAGAAAATCAACAAAAAGACATTTGTTAAAATATTCCTAAAATTTATAAAAATTGAGTGTAAAAATATTCATTGTCTCATTTTTGTTTTACAAATTACTGAATTAATTTTTAATAATTCAATAGCAATTTATGTAAAATTGATTAAATGGAGTTTTATTTTTTGTTTTGAATGTTTCCAATCAATTAGTTCATGTCACATAAAAAAAATAAGAAGCTATGCTTGATTTGTTGTAATAAATTTCATATGATATAACATTATTTTTCACTTTTTGTTTGCTAAAATATTTTATTTAAAATACGATAGCCAACAATTAGAACAAACTTGTTAAAATTAAAGAAGTGGTAGAGGGAACTTGCAACAAAATTTTACAGTTAAACGCCTAACAGTTAAATTTCATATACCAAAGAAATCTTTGCTAAAACTTAATTTTGGTATTATTAATCGTTTTTATTTATTCAAAGAAAAATAAATAAAAATTCGTTCAAAAGGAATATGATGACATCAATAATGCACAGAAGGATAATTTATATTTGGTTGATTTTTTTTACCGTAATTTCTATATGGAAATCAAAATTTAGAAACACATTAAAAAGTTTTTGATTTAAATTTCTAAATTATACATTCAAAATTTTTAAAATGATTTATTATTGAAACTAATTATATTTTTATGCTATTAACATTTTTTATTCTCAAGTTTTTACATATAAATATTTTATATAAAATTTCAAATAATATGTAAAGTAATTTTTAGTATAGGCCAGATTCATATTGTTCAGTTAACTTGAAGGTTAGTTAATTGTTAGTTATTTTAAGGGTTAGGTGGGTTTAAAAATTTCAAAAAACCAATTTTTTTTTATTTGCTTATTTATTAATACATGTCTAGAATATTCTACCAAAATTTTAAAACGATCCGAGTAAGATTCTAAGTAATATGGTCTTTGGAAGTTCCGCTCTTTTTAGGCCACGTGTTATATGAATGTGAAAGTTTAATCGCTTTTTACTAGAAACTGTTTTTTTGAAATCGGTAATCAAAATTTCTCAAAAACCGATCTTTTGCACACTTCCTATAATATTTTCTAGGGCTTGAACGAAGGATTTTGTTTTCTCTCTATTTTAACTAATTTTTCAAGGTTATAGGGGTGCAAATTTCACTCAAAAATGGGACGTTAGGCTTCACAACTCCGTCAAAAATGCAATTTTATATTTTTTTTTTTCGTTTTAATAAAATATTTCATTTGATGTATGAAAGAAAAATTCGTAAAAATGTACAAGTTTTGAGTCGCTGAAACTTACCTAACCCCTTAAGGGTTAGGGTTGATTTTTATGAATTTTTATTAGGTTCAACTTGAAATCTCGCATTCTAGACAGATCTTCTTTTAACTTACACCCTAAATTCTCACTAGAATAAATTGATGATTAGCTTATCTTCAACTAAATTGCGAGCTCTGAAACCAAACATATGAGAATCACAAATACGACACCTTTAGTACGTTTACTTTTGTTTGATATTTTTATGGTTATTACAGTTTACCTTGAGTTGATATTTTAAATGTAATTTATATATAATATATGGAGCAAATGAAGTCACATATTGTATATTTTTGTATATTATAGTCAAATTTTGTTGAAAAAGAGGCTCATACGAAAAAAAAAAAATAAACATACTCTTGTAATGGTTATCGTTCTTCAAATGACATTTTTTAAAAACTTTATAATGAAATTGAAAGTTTTTCTCATTGTTTTTTTTTTTCAATTGTATGGAGCAAAAAATTAAAGCCTAGCTAATGGCAATCATTCAACGGGTTCGAACCTCTATTAACATAGTATTGATAAATTTGATCAAAATTTAGTATAAATTTTTATATTAAATACACTAAAATGTATTCCATAAGAAATCACAAATGCAAATAAATTAATAGAATTAAGAATAAAGATCTCGATCAAGTTTATACTAATAAACTGAGTATGTAAGGTTTACAGTATGTCCAGATAAGCAACTCACACAACGTTCATATTTCATAAATGTTGTTTTAAAAGCTGCAATACTTTTTAACATTTCATATTTCAAAAGTTTGACATAATTAATAGTTTTATTGATATATCTATGGCCATTCCTCTTTTTAGCTGACATGAAAATTTTCTTAAAATATCCTTATTTTGAAAATTTCAAAATTCTTTGGTATAGTGCTCTGAGTAGCTTACAAAATCAACGTTTCATTGTGGCGAACAAAGGCGAACAGATTTATAAATAACATCACGTTTCAAAATAACTAGTATTAAAGCCAACAAGTAGCTTTTGTATTTTTATTTCTCTTTTGCTGCATCAACCCTTTGAGTGCCAACATATTTTCGGCTAGTATATTAAGGAGCGCGATCGTGCATCTTGGCATTCAAAGGGTTAATTTTTCTTATTCTTTGTATTGGACTTTAATTTTTAGATTTTAATTTCATTTATCTTATTTTTCGAACCATAGTTGAACCATTTCAGATATGAACAATTTATAAAATAGAACAGATAAAAATAAATAATAAATTCTTCATAGTCTATTCTCTATCTTTATTGTTTTTATGAAATGATAGCCTGGAATTATGTTTTCATTAAATTTTTTCCTGAGAGAAATTGCAAAACCATTGCAAATAATGGGAGTAAAGTGTAGGGATGAACACCAGTAGAAGCTGTTATTTAGCGAACAATATCGTAATTCATATCATATATATCAGTTTAATATACAGTCTGAAAAAATAATTTTGCCTCATTCCAAAATCTGTTCACTACTTTTCGTTGCGCTCTATTGTGTACTAAAATATAAAAACTTTGAAAAGAGTAATTTCATAAATTTTCACTAATTTATCTCTAGCTTGCTTGCTTACTTAAAAGATTATTATTCTTTATTACATAAACTGAACAGTTAAAATAGAACGTCTTGCTCACGTGAAAACATTTAAAGCACTTCACAAAAATTAATTCAAAAGATTATAACTAATACAATAAACAATTTTTCTTTTCTTTTTGATTCTTTATGGATCTGTAATAGGGGCTATTCACTATTTTTTCCAGCTCATCAAATGGCTCTCTCGTCCCATATAAAGTATGTGGAAATGGTCATTTGAGAGTAAAAAATTAAACATGTTTAATTTTCTTCTCTCAAATGACCCTTTCCATATAATTTATATGGGAAAAGAGAGCCATTTGACGAGTTGGAAAAAATAGTGAATAGGCCCTATAAGACGCGAACTTCACTTGTTAAAACTGATTTCCATACTAAATGCCCAGTGATTCTAATTCTTTGTTGGCTTTCATGTAGTAAAAACTGTAAGCTTCTTGCGGACAAGTTTTATCATGTGTCTGATTTGTTTAGATGTCTTGCGTGAAATCAAAAGTTATTGATGCATATATACATATTTTTATATATATATATATATGAATTAATTTAAATATTCAAAAAAAAAAAACAAGTTGTCAATTTCTTAATTTATTTGTTACACAAAACATAAACTGTTGTCTTTTTAACATAAATGATAGATTATGTGTATAACCAATAAAATCACCAAATTTTAAAACACTGTGCGTGCTGTGAACTACATTTTACAGGCTCAACCATTTATTTGATCGAAGCGGAAATTTCCCTACTGAGCAGTTAATCTATTGTAGTTCCATTTGGTTATAATATTTTTATTTATTATAAATTTTCATTGTAAAATATGTTTTAAAAATGAAGTGGTATAATTTTACCTCGTTCTAGCAAGTATAATATAGATAAAATTAAAATACATATTGAACAATTATCAGCGACGGCTTCTCTCACTTTAAAGTATGCAAGTTAAAATATGATTAGGAAAACCAATAGAGTAAGATCAGATGGTTAATTTTTAAATATCATACTCCATCTCCTAAGGGAATGGCGAAAATTTTGTTTTTACCATCTGATCAAATTAGTCCCGTATAGGAGGGAACACCGCGTGCACAAATCAAGCCGGTAAAAATTTTTTTTTCTTGAGTACTACAGACTTTGTTGACATTAATGTGTAGTTAGAGTGCCATATATGTCAATTAGTGTGTGTTTGGCCGCTATTTTTTTGCAACGCAATAAGTTTTTATTGCGTTTTTTACTATGGAAAAAAATTGAACCAAGAGTTTGCTTGAAACTTTGTTTTTCCAATGGAATTATGGCTACAGAAAATATTGCAGAAGGGAGTCTACTCTATCGAAAACGCTAGTATTTCAGTTGCCCAAAGCAATTAGTGAAGATCATGAGGTCGTTAGAAACTTGCTTCATACGAGTCTTCCATCCAACCAACGACGATAACATCTAAAATGTTAAGGAAATCTTTGGTCTGTCAAAGTCGGTAGAAAATCAAGGTGATACTAATCGTTTTCTTCGATTACCGTTGTAGGGCTTTTTTTTTGTTTCGTTTCGGGGAAGATGCCATGAATCAATAAAAAGTAACTCGCGAAAGGAACTGAAGGCCATCCTAGCCAAGGATTATAACAAGTTTATAGAAAATTGGATTAACCGTTGGCATGCTGCTCATACAGAGCCTATTTTGAAGGCGATAATCAAGATTTGTATTAAAATACGTTAAAATGTTGTTTTTGTTTTTGTCAGTCTGGGTCAAATATGATCATATGGTACTTTGAAATGAAATATAAAAGCCATAACCAGATTCGAGTTAATGTTGTCAGTTAAACCCTGAGTTAGTTTTATTAATAGTTATTCTTGGTTTTAGTTATTGTTAGTTATAAATAGTTTTGGTCAACTTGAACGCTTAAAAATTATTATCTGAGTCTAAAACTTTACAGAAAGTAATTTTTTCAATATTAAATTGCTTCAGAAAAAAGTAAAATTAGGAAAATTTCGATTTCGGGCTATTATCTGAAAAATAGCATAAAATTAAGGTGGTGCTGTTATTATTTAATTACATTTAAACTTTAAAAAATAACCAAAAAAATATGTTTATCACTTTAAGTACTCTAAAATTGTTGGAAATATTATTCTTCTTAGGTCGTGGCCCTTATAGCACAGATTTTAAATGATTTTCGATCATGCAATTTATCGATGCATATATTTAAGTGGCAAGTGTCGATAAATCCTATACAAATTGATAAAGTTGTTAGTTGCTTGAAATATCTCGCAAATTTATTAAGCCAATTCTGTAAGAACCACGGCCTTAACCAACCACGAAACTACACAATATTTTGTAATTATTTTTTAATTTGAAATTTGTTCTTTTTTAATTAAAAAAATTTAACATAATTTTCATTTATTTATTTTTAGAATCAACACTTAGCAGAACAATTACAACAAAATCATCAAAATAATCAGACGGTACAGAATAAAAACTCAACGGGTCGTGGTAAACCAGATGCTAAACCTCGTGGTCGAATGACAGCCTATGCATTTTTCGTACAAACATGTAGGGAAGAACATAAAAAGAAACATCCTGAAGAGACAGTTATATTTGCTGAATTTTCAAGGAAATGTGCAGAAAGGTGGAAGGTGAGTTCTTAAAATTACAATATCAATTAATTTTTAGTTTTACAAAACTTTATTTATATATTTGAAATTAAACAAAGTTATCAGCAATAATACCCATTCTCCAATGAGGCTTATACACATTATTACAATATACGGAAAGAAGTTTTGTTTGGAGAAATAATGTGTAATACACATGTATTAAGTATTTGCAATCGTGTATAAAATCATGCCTTTGAAGGGTTGTATAAAGGCAATTTTAGCATCTATTGCGAATTGTAGGGTTGTCCAAGAAAGTAAAATTAAAATTTATTCTGTAATTAAATGTTATTTTTTTATTATCTAAATTATTATTTGTTTGTTTTGTCTTTTTGTTATTTAATTAATTAATTTAAACACTTTAAAAACTGTATTTCAGCACAATTAGATGTTTCAATGTTTAATTTTATGACAATTTTTTTCCATCAAATTTCATAATACGGATTATGCTAATGAAGAAAGAGTTTTTTTTACGAGAGGCAAATACACTCTATCAGCCTCAATGGGAGAATGGGCATAGAAGTATTTTAAAAACTTAATTTAAATATCAAAATAGAAATTAATTTCCATAGTTTGTATTTTATTTTAGCCACATTTATCCTACTTTTTGGAATGACGTAACATTCACTTTTGTTTTTCTCTCTTCTTCTCTTTAACTGCTGCTCTCTTTTACAATCAAATGTCGTGATGTGGTATTTTAGTAATAATCTAGTTCAATTATACTAGAATCATGAAGGTGAATTCTGATTTTATTTTCTCGATCTTGCAATGCTAAAATACAGTACTGAATACGAATGTTAAATATCATTTTTTTAAAATTATATTACTATGGTTTTTAATTAGTGCTGGTTTGTTCCATTATTTCTGTGCAAAGTACTAGATTGTCTATGTGTTATGGCTTAAAAGAACTTGAATTTTATAAAAAAGGCAAGATTTCAAAGACTTAGGTTCTTTTGCTTGTTAGACTACCCGAGTCGAAATTTTGATCTTCCTTTCAACTTCGTTGTCTTCCCTACTTAAGCAAGCCCTAGAAGTTCAAAGAAGTTCAACTCCCTCATATAAGCTCATGTAAAAGTTGGGCTTCCCTTCATTTTCTTGGGCGTACATAAGTCTCGATGCAAGCCTAAGAAGACGAAAAGAAGTTCACGAAACCTCGCATTTTGAAGCCCAAGAAGACGAAAAGAAGCTCAAAATTTTAGCTTTAATGAAAGTATATTTATATATATATAAATTTATATGAAAAAAAATATAAGTATAAACAAGTAATAGTGAAATAGTTTTTTTTAGTGCTGATGCAAGGGTATATTTGAAAATAATAATAAATGAATATGAATACGAATATGAATAATGAATAGTGCTTTTTTTTTTAAAAATTTTCTTATAAGCAATTAATCTTGAAAATAACAATAAAATAAAATAGATAAGCTAAGGATAATAAAAGAACAAATAAAAGAACAGTATCAATTTAAAAAATATATTGATTTATTTATTATTTATAAGCTTTTATAAATTATGTAAATTGTTATTTTTATTAAGTTTTTTAAGTATATATCGCCTTTTGTTTGCGGTACACTTGTTGATACATTTGATGAATGTTCTCCTGTTAATTGATGGATTTTTTTCTTTCACCCAATCTGTAAGTATTAAAAATATATTTATTATAAGTTTCTCTTGATTATATTTAGGTAAATATTACTGAATAAACCATTAAATAACTTTTTATTTATCCCCTTTCGGCCTTTGCCCGTTGCGCACAGATGGACGTTATTGGAGCCGTAAACTTCTATTAAAGTGTCCCTTATCAGCAACTTCCACTCCTTATTTTCCTCGTACCGTGCGGTGATAAATGCTTTTAGTGTGCTTCGACAGATAAAAGCTGCAACCCGGCGAGAATTGGGTCCATTGTGGGCCCATACTTGCTTTGAATATGAAAATATCAACGGGAAAATATTAAAACTCATTCATTGTACGACCCATATTGATTCCCAAACAGCAAACAGGCATAATCAATTAATAAATTTAATAGAATATAAAGATGATATACAGAATGTGGATATTAAGAACTTCTTTGAAAGTGTAAAACTTACAGTGTAGGTAAATATAAACTTTTACACAATATTCCTGATGAAGTTTTATCTGCATTTAATAATAGCAATTTCGTTATTGCTGGTACTCATATACAACAATTTCTACGATTATTGAGATATGACAAATTATATATTTGCGAGAAATATAAAAGAGCAACACAAACATACAACTCTGCGGTGAAATATATCGATGACAAATTTACAAAAATGGGCATAATTTTATACTTCATTAAGTGTAAATTAAATTGCGATTGTGCAATTAACAATTGTACTTGTAGATTTTACTACTTTGCAATAATTGAAGAAGTTGTGAGTTGCAAAACTTACACGGCAGTAGGAGATAAGTTCACTTTCAACCCAGATGCATTTTACGATGAAAGTTTTTTTGTTTTTTTCATTTGTATATTTTCTGTCGTTATTTTTATCAAAAAAATATTTCCTAAATAAAGTTAGATATTAGATAAAAAAAAATAAACATAGCTTCTAAGTCTAAAGTCTACACTAAATTTTTCTTGATATGCAATGATTGTCCTCTAATTTGGCTATCACTTATTTTTGAATAAATATATAGTAATAACTATTACTAATCATAAGTGGAAAGAGTTTAACCACTTTTCTCAAGTGAAATTCTTTGATTAATATCGCCCAACTTTAAAAAAATCACAGGATATTACCTTGCTTAAAATTTTACTGGATAAAATTGTCGTATCGCCTAGCACTTAACCAAAAAGTCTAACTTAAGTATGTATTCCATAATCTTGGCAAAGATTTCATAAAGTTAACACAATTTTGGTACAAAAATGAATAAAAGGGACACAAAAAGTTACAATTAATTCCGGAGACAATCAAAGTCCGCTATTATTCTGTTAGCTCCACTAATTTTACTAGTGTAGCACAGTTTAAATGTTTTGTTTTCGAGGCCAGGTTTGTAAAAAATTTCTCAAGGATTATTTTGAATTCTATCTCTCCTTAAGTTTCGCTAACACTCAAATAAGTAGAAAAATATCCGAAATTATTCAAAAAAATTAATACTATGTATTTATTTTAGGTAGATAAATAACTTTAGAAATATATCTTAAATATCAGATTAGATAAGAATTGAGTGACTAAAATTTTTATTTATTCAAATGCGTTTATTAATTTTGTTAAAATTTAATATATTAAAATAAGAATACATGCTTTTGTGTTAATAATAAAAATTTGCTAGTTAAGTATGAAAAATAAAAATTATATAAAAAAGAAATTGTTGAAAAGTTATTGAGAATTAAATTTTTATTTTTATATAATTACTTAAAGGCTAAATAAATTGGCCTGTATTGGAGGCAACCTCATGCAACTGATCATTTTCAGACAAGAGACCCAGCGGGAAATGAAGCGCTCGATAAAGGCTTATTCAGTGGTTCTAAAGCAGAACTAAGCGCTTACTCGAAACTTACTCTCAATTGTCTTTTAACACTACATGTCCGCCTTAGAAGCGCTTATCTTAAACGCTTCGTAAGCAGTTCATTATTTACGCTTTAGAAGCGCAGAATTTCAACGCTTCGTAAGCGTTTACCAAAAAATATATTAAAGTTAATAAACTACACAAAAAAATATTTTTTGTTCATAAATAATTTTTTATTCAAAATAATATAAATAATTAATTTTTTTCTGTTACATTAGCGATTTTTTTGGATTCGAGATTGGCCTTATGGATCTTATTTTTGGCCAGCCTGAAACCTGACCTCATTTCTTCCTCGAACTGGCAATATCCAAAGCTCACAGATTGTACAGCTTCTGAAAGATTTTTCGTGATAAATTGTATTTGTTTATATAAAAATATGTATGTTGAAGAACTTACCGAAGAGATATTTGCTGAAGAATACATGATTCTTGACAGCTTTCTTTTTTTGGAGGCCATTCCAGTTGATCTCCAGTAAAAAATTTTTTTCAAAGAATAGATGGACGCATTTACGTACAGAAGATGCTCCAACCACCTGTTTTATATAGTTAACCTGTATTCGATATTTAAAACAAAAAAGCCCTTAAATATAAGTCAGAAATGTTACCGCCTCATTTTCCGGAATTTCCCCCGTTTTTTCAAGTTCTTCCATATTTTTAATGGGGAAAACTTTAATTTTTGAGCGTGGTGGGGGAGCTTTTTCATAAATTTGCTCCAAAAGGATTGTTTGCTTTGCAAGCACATCATTTTGGTTTTTTAACATCCCCTTGATGTGTTCTACCTCCTGCTGTAATGTTTTGCAGCCCGAGCAGCACTCATTTTCCTTATCTAGTGAAATAAAATTATGTAAATCTAGCGAAATAAATAATATATACACGCATGAAATACTATGTATTTGGTTAGATTTGCTTCCTGACAAATAGGTTTTTTCTCTTAATCTCCTTAAAAGATCATCACAAGCCTTTCGTCGTATGTTATTTTGAATATACCACTCTCCCAAGGTTTCATTCAAGTTCTCGGAAAAAACAATTGAATCAATAATTCCTGGACTAGCTATTTGCTCAGATTGATTATTATTCATTGGCATGTCGTGTGGAACTTGTATATTGTCTTGAACTTGTGCTTCAAGGTGTAAACTTATATTTTCTCTTATTTCAAATGATTTATTTTTTTCGCAAGCAATTAAACGCCTTAAATGCCTTTCACTCGGTCTTAAACCCCTTCCGCTCATTTTCAAACAGATATAAAGTGCTATAATATTAATTACAAATTTTGGCTCTTAATGAAAAATTAATTGGCTAGTAACGTGTAAAAGTAAATTCTTAAAACAATTGGCGTCATTGCATCAAAAGAGTAAAAATTACTTATAAACTTAGCTTATATAACTAATAATTTTAATTTTAACCCTTTCAAAGAGGAGACAAATGCTCTGAGTCTCATTTGTAAGCCGTATGTTGCAAAAATATTAATATTTAATAAATTAATTAATTTAACTAATTAATTATATTAATTAATTAATTAAAAAAATGTTTATGATATATGGCGTGTATTGAACATTGTATATATGGAAGTATGATAAAAGGGTTAGAATCCAAATTGAAATATTACTAATTTAAAGGAAATATACTTACGATTCTATTTATAAACTTGAATCACTTTTAATATTTTAAAACTTTTATAATTTTTACTTTTTCACAAAACTGACTGCACTTTACAAAAAATACACTCGACTGATATCTAAAATCCTATCTTCCAATCCAATCTATTTTTAGATAAGATGAAACACGTGCGGATTCATATGAAATGGTAAACAGACATTTCAGGGACCGCATCCTGCTCATATGCAAAATAAGCACACAAGAAACGCTTTCAACCTGATTCTGGCTGATATGGCAAGTAAGCGCTTACAGACCGCTCGGAATTGAAGCGCTAGAAATATTTCCCGCTGGGGATGAAGAGCTCACAAAAGAACAAGAGGTGAAAACAAAAAGGTTGTGTGTGACGTAAAAATTTTCTATATTTTTTGTTGTTGTCTCAGGGTACATAAATTTGTATGAAACATACACACTAAAAAAAAATTGGGTTTTAAAGAGAGAAATTCATTCTCCAAACTCAAAAGAAGAATATATGAAACAATTTTTTTATATAAAAAATTAAAAATGTCAGTGGATAGCCTCCTTCTTTTTGTAGACA
Source organism: Acrocera orbiculus (assembly GCA_947359355.1). NCBI lineage: Eukaryota > Metazoa > Arthropoda > Insecta > Diptera > Acroceridae > Acrocera > Acrocera orbiculus. Next base: position 25,338,524 of record OX375757.1, read on the forward strand.
TATTAATTAACAGACAAATTTTATTTTAATAGGTGTGCCCGGCAAGAGACTTACTGATACTTTGACTTTATAAAATCGATATACATTAACTTAATTTAGATAAAATATTGGAATTACACAAATATAAAACGATGTTTAAGCCTTACCCTTTAGAGTTCTAGTTATTTCTTATTAAATATCGCGTTAGTTTTAGGTTCGAATTGAACACAACCCTTCTCGAGCTCCTTTTCAGGTAAGATATGTTAGAGCCTTAAAACGCCTCTCCGTTTTAGAGAAAAACTTCTGACCCTTTACAGAAGGAGCTGTGAACGATGATTTGGCCTTTTGTGTGACGCACACTAAAATTTTCCTGGAAAAAATTTTCAAAATGCCCTTCCTGGAAAAATCGATCATATTTTTTTACAGTATTTTTAAGACATAATTTTGCCATTTACATTTTGATACTTAAGAGACACATCCGTCTGGATTTAAGCATAACGATAAGAAAAATTGACGTTATTAATTAGGTATAAAAAACCAAAATGTTTCACTTCCTTTATTTATTATCGAAAACAAAAAGTGGATTATATCCATTCAAAAAAGCAAAGAAAAAAATTTTATGATACGTTCGAGTGGTATTTATTCTTTTGCACTAAAACAAGAAAAACTTCCCTATATCCCAGCAAAACAAATAAGACCAAAAAGAACACAGACGAAATATAGACACTTGCCATGTCTGTTGCTGTAATCATCCACTTTGATTGGAGAACATTAATGAGAAGCAAAGTAGAAGTGTGGTAAGGGAAGTAGTTCTACTTCATCAATGAAAGTAGCTACTTTTTAGTCATAACCCCTATTTTCTCGTTGAAAACATCAATTAATTTAGTTAACAAATGGCCGCAAAACTCGCCATCATGACCACTTTCTACATGAAAATAAGACTGAAAAGTAGCTTTGATGGCGACTTTCTGCATCCTGCGTTAATGAATATTTCATTATTGTGATTTCCGACATAATTCACGCATGGGATCATGCATGAGAAACTCATTGATGAGTAAATTTCCCTACTGGGAAATATGAAGTTAAAGTGGATTTTATTTAATGTGTTTTTTTTCTTAATAAAATAAAAAAAGTAATCTTTTTATTTTTTGAACTTACACTATGCCCGAGGAAAGTAATATAATTATATCTTGGTATCTGTGCATTAAATTTTAATATTTTAAAAGTTTTTCGCCAAATCTGATCTATTTAGTCAAATTCGTAACAGATGCGAATTAGATGTTTAAAATAACAAGTCGAATGTGTCACTATTTTAAAATAAATAAACTGTATTTGATTTTTACAATCAATTTACTGGGTATCCTCTTTACCTAAATAAAGTTCTGTAATTCTAAAGAACTTTGACGATATTTTATATTAAAAAAATATTTTAGTCTGTCCTTAGTAAAGCTTAAAAAAAGTCTGACTACGGTTTTAGGCATACGATAACGGACCAATGATTTTCCCATTTGTTTTCTTCGGCCATTTTGGTGTACATCCTTACAATAGTTTTCATAATCTAATTTAACTAATTATATGATCATTTAAAATATTGCGACCTTTACCAATTAATTTGCTAACATTTTTGTGGCAAAATTTTCGGATATTTCTCATATTTAAACTTGTTATTATTACCAGATTTGACGTATACGTAAATCATACTTAAAAACGATAGTTAAGTGTATTTGTTTGTTTTTTAATTTTTCAAAAACATACACAAAAGATGATAAAATATATTGAAAATTAGCACACATCAGATTTTTCAAAAGAGATTTTATACAAAAAAAAAATTGGGAATAATTTGCAAAATTTTTAGTGCAATTTCATAAAATTTCTGATCTAATTTGCATATTAAAAAAAAAGTTCTGAAATTAATAATAAAATCCTTTCATTGTAATGAATTTATCCAAATTTATAATTTCTTTGACAATTGGGCATAATAAAACTCTTAAGAACAAAAATAATAAAAATAAATCCCCTAATATTTTACTCAGGGCTTTTAAAAATCAATGGAAAATTCACGCGTAATATTCCAGCAACCCTTCGGTATTATTTTCTTTCTTTTTTTTGGTGCCCTTTTACGTAATGTAATGTACGAGAAAGGGAATATCAAAAGGGCTAGATACGGGGTGGATAGTATTTGATGAATTCACCCTTGTGCGCATTTCATAGTGAGAGAAGGGAGAAGAATTTTTATTTTTGTTGTTTTTGTACTTTTAGTTATTTGTGTGTAGGCTTTATATATATATATATATTTTATATATATATATTTTATATATACATAAAAGGAATATGTACTTCCTCGAACTTTTCCACCCTTGAAAAATTAATACATACATGAAACTAATAATTAGTAAAATATTTTTATTAAAACTTTTCTTTTCACAAAGTTATTATTGGTACAAAATTTTAAAAAGTTAATTTAAATTATGATTACTAATAAAAGCTTTGTTCTTATTGTTTTATAAGTTTTTGAAAAGATAATCGGTTTTATTATTTATTTCAAAAATGGATAAATTTGTTGTTCCTTTTGTTTTTTTTTTTATTAAGAGTCGAAAATTTAGTCGATTTGGCTAACATATTTAAAAATTTTGGTATATTGGAAATATTGAGATAAATTTATTTAGAATTTTTACTCAAATATAAATTCAAATTTATAGATATGAAAACAATAAATATAAATTTTAAGTTTTATTGCAAAAAAACCTCTAAATTCTTAAATGTCATAACTTTACGGTATACGAATATAAAAATTAATGAAAAAAACACGTGAATAAAACAAAAAGTCCTATATAAAATTTTTTAGGGTGTAGCATAACTAATAGAGACTTCTACTTTATGCTTTAGGTATATATGTATGTATACATACTTAATATTTCGCCTGGAATTTTCCAGTACATTAAAAAAAAAACTGTTTTAAATTGAATTTATTCTTCAATGTTTCAATATTTAAATTTAAATATTCAAAAGGCCATCGAACACCAACGATGCTGATGTATTTCGAATTTAGAAGATTGATGCATGATAAAATTACACTCCTCACATAAAATCAATAAAGTGTAATTTACGACATATGAGAAACGGCAAAAAATTATATTCCAGACAGAATTTTTTCTTATTTTCGAAACTCCGTCTTGTCTTCTAATTTACTCATTTATAAAAATTACATCACAATTGGCCGTTGTGATGCCGCTATATAAATTTTTTTCTATTACTATTTTTAAAGAAGAATATATCTTTGTTTTCAGAGCTAAGTTTTCGCGATGAACTCATCATTTAACTTTATTTATCATGTTGTATTTTTGAAGTCTTTGAACAAGAGCAGATCTGCTATAGGAATGTTCAAATATTAAAGTATTTTGTTCTTAAATTGTGACATGATGCTTTGCCTCGCTGGAAAAGTATTCTTTTCACTTATTATGTGGAAAGTTTTTTTTTTCGGCGATCCAAAAATGTCCAACTTGTTTTTTTTCCCTTTTATTGATATTTGACAAATAGTATACCTTTCGCATTGCCAAATGTAATATTAATATATCATCCTAAATATTTTAATTAACGTGCGCCAGTTTTACACTATGGTTTATGATTTCCTAAATACTAATAGACTAACCACCAACACCTAAAATCAACAAACAACTAAAATCAATTTTTACGTTGAAAATTTTATCGGGTTGTCAAATCGAAAAAGTAGTGAACAGTCCCCTTATTTGTCGAATTCAAATTGTTTGCAAGGTACATACAATTGATCCGGATGATCTGGATTCCGATTTGTTGAAAATTATGGGTATTTGTTTCTTTTCAACAGTATAGAATTGTATTGGCTTCCCTGTTCGAGTATTGTAGTCAAAAAAAAAGTTACATAGTTAAGTTGATCAGGATAATCTTTTGAGTAGAATACAGTTAAGTTAATAAGTGGGGATAGTAGTGCGTTCACAATGTCCAGAATATTAGTCTAGTATTCTTAGAATTTCAAATTTCATCATTTTTATCAAGAAAACTGCATAATTTTTAATTCTTTGCAAAAAATACTGGATAACTCATGGTGACATGGAGAGGAAATTTTGAATGATTTTTCGAACTCTCTCTTTCGAAAATTATTTGAGAGTGATTAATTCCCAGCGGTTAAAATTCGCTCTTTAGATGCTTTTTGAAGGCAAATTTGAGGCAAGCGTGTTAAATCTACGTATCCCAGCACGCATGAAAATTAACATAGCGACCGAATAGGAAAAGCATGCCAAGGGAGGATTTTATGCGCTCTCCGGATACACAAATGGAGAGCACATACATACATACATTATACATATATGCTTATGCATAACGGTGTGGTATATATATATCCCTATTGTACTTTGATGTTAACCTGAAAAATAACTAATGTGATAAAAAGGGGAAAAAAGAAACACAATTTCTAAAATAAAGCATTTTATTAGTTAAAGTATCCATCAATAAGCACAATATTAATATATTATTTAATTAATATTAAGTAATACAATAAAACACAAAAAAATTTTGAATGCCACACACTGTACACGACTGCCAACAACTGACGACTAAATGACCTTAACATACACCAAAAAGACTTAAGCCTTGTTCAGACCAGAGCGTATTTCCATCGCTCAGCGCTTAAGGTCATAAAACGGGTGATGCATTCGCTCTGGCCATAGGCAGAAGAAAAATGTTTGTTTCATGAGGATCATTTAATGGTAAAAGGATACCTTCGAAATTTTTGTTGTTTTAATTCTTGCTGTACTCAAATTTTTCTTTTGCTTTAAAATTTTGTTGTATTTATATTAAAAGGGATAGGAAATAATGATTTTATTACTTTTAGAGAAGCATTTTGTGGCCTTTAAAATTTTTGGTGTACCTCTAAAAGTAATAAAATCATTATTTCCTATCCCTTTTAATATAAATACAACAAAAATTTCAAGCACAACAAAAATTTTGAGGGCCATAAAGTATCCTTTTAGTGTCATAAATGATCCTTATGAAAGAAAATTCTTGCTTCTAGCTATGGCTACAGAAGGCGTCAAGCGATGGAAATACGCTCTGGTCTGAGCAAGGCCTTAGAATATTTTCGCGACAGAGCAAAATAAGACAGAATATTTTTTTGTGTGTGTTCGCAAATTGACAATGGCTTATAGCAGCGTTTTAGCATGCAAAAGCCATGCATACGGTAAAGAGCGCAAATTAACCGCTGGGTTGTGATGGAGCTACTACACATTTGGCAAACTAAGCAAATACGCCAATGTGCATTTGCCTCAGTTTACTAAACTAACTATCAAACTAAATGGTAAACTCACGGCATACCTTAAAATAATGATTAATTTATATTAACAAAAGCAGCCATTTAGGATAAAAAATTTTATTATTATTATCAAACTTTGGTGATATATTCAAAAAATAAATAAATATAGTTTGCTCGGACATTAATAATGATTGCGCTATAGTTATTGTTATTTCCATGAAACAAAATTTAATAGCATACTAAAATCTCAAATGTCAAATAGTATTTAAATATGTATCTCATTTATTTTGTTTTTGGTTAAATTAAAAATTGATCAAAGAAATGAAGAACTGTCTACCATGTCCATTCATAAAATTTTAAACCATTTTATAAGACCCTTAGGGGCACCCTTAAAGATTAAATAATTTCATCGAATATTTCATTGGAGGAAGTAATTGAATCGTTTAAAGTATATCCGTAAATATTTAATGAAAATTAAATACAAAATTTAGTATGATATATTGAGCAATTAGAGTGGTTATAGCTCCCAGCCTAAATAAAAGTATTCAAAGTCAAATAACTGGCTCTATTCAAGAATATTATTGGAGTTAGTAAAACGGTAATGAACTTTATTATTCTAAATTTTTTTCACTCTTATCGATAAAAAAGTTTGAAAAAATTAATATTTGCAATTATTGTTTTTTAGTTTTTATTAAAATCTTAATTTAAATGAACTTAAATGCAGTAAAAAACATATCAAAGTTTATGTTAACATTATTAATTAACAATGAAATAATGGATTGTAATTAAACAAATTTAAATTATGAATCATAAATTAAATTTTTATTACTATTATCACATTAAAACTGTAGTTCAAAATATTTTGGATAACTTATTCTAGGGAAAGTATTTTCGATTTAAAATAAAAAAAAATATTTACCTACGTTACATACGTCTACCTTAATTACATAAAAAATTTTACGCCATACTGGATTTTTAATGCACATATATTTCCTTCAACGTCGTTCTAATGAAAAGAAATTTTACTGCTATTTAGTTATGGCACATGAGTATTCCTCACATTCAGAAATTTTTGAAAATACAGGTAAAAAATATAAATACCATAAGTAATTTAGTTACTCTTCAAAAAATAGTCCCATATCCTTGGACAGTTTTAAAATATACATGGAGATGATGAACGAAAAAGTTGTAAACGTGAGGAATATTCAAGTGACATGAGCCATTTTTGGATCAGTTGGAAAAATTTTTTAACTAAGAATAAAAAAAAAAATTAAAACCCCACCATTGAACATCAATGTTTGCCTACCCTACAGCATAGTCAAACAAACAAAGAACTTATTTCTTTGAATCTAGTTTTCTGCTCTAGCTAATAAAATGTCGCGATGTACGTAATTCGTTAGTCATTATCTAGTTTAATTATACTAAAAACATGAATGTGGTCTTTAGGTGTCTTGTGGTCACTTGGTTGGCCAAGAACTTGCGTTTTTGAAAAAAGGAGAAAAAGATTTGAAAGTACTACCCCATAGGAAGTCGAACGATATAATAACGCTATTCGAAGAGCATTGGTTGTTGTCTTAAGCTGCCCACAGAGTGCCGGCTTACAGCCGAGCTGACCTCGATTCCAATACCGAAGACCAATACCGAAGTCGTTATGGGTAAATCAATAGGAATAAGCTCAAAGTGTTCAGAGCGCAAGGCTACCAATCACATTGGGAATCGGTGTCAGCTCGGTTGTAAGCTGGAACTCTATGGACAGCCTTAGTGTTATGCCGCATCTATACATTGGTAACATTCGCCAAATATAAAATTCGTTCTATTTGCTGCCTTCACTATCTATTCACATATTCGTGCATTTTTATCAAACATTTTCATTTGTGTTCAATTGCATTTGACGTTTGCGTTGTATTTGTATAAAGTGGGCAAACAGAATGAACTCGCAGAAAATTCACAAAGTCTGGCAAACTAAGGCAAATGCACCCTCTACACACATTCGTGTATTTCCTGAATTTGCTTATCAAGTTCCAAGTGTGAGAGAGGCTACATTATATTTAACATTTGCAGGACCACTTGTGATATCAATGCATGCTAGTATAAAAATCGTGGTACTAAAATTATAGCACTAACAAATATATCAACTTTAATGGGTTATGTAAAGATTTTAATAATTAATTAAAATTAATAATCTTATTGAGTAAAATTGTTGCAACATGAATGAAATACCGTAATTAGATTGTTTGTATACTTGGTGTCTAGATTAGCGTTTTGGACAGTGGTTTTATAGGAGTTTTGAAGCAAATTTACCCTCAGAAGTATATTGACTGCAATAATTACATAAAAAATCTTTTCGAAAAGTATAATTTGTACCTTTCAACTAATTTTATTGCATTTATAATACATTATTGTTTATGGTAAGTCAATTTGATATAATAAAACTAGTAAGAAAAGCATAAGTTATATATTTTCAATTAAAATGTCAAACCGAAACAAATTATTAAGTATAACCACGCCTCAAAACTCCTATAAAACTGCTGTCCAAATTGCTAATCTAAACACAGCCATACTTTAACGTTATAAAGGATATCTGCTGAAAATTTTAATTTTTATTATTAATTGTTAAATTTCATTTTATATTTTTAAGTTACTAATCGCGTATATATACATATATATGGATTGATATTAATTTCATCGAACGGATTTCTAATGAAGTGATGTTTTACTCACTTCTTTTGCATCAGATGACCCAATTTTTCTATTGGATAGATTCCTTTATTTATTTAAATTATACTGAAAAATAACGTTACGAAAAAATCTTTTTGTATTTTTCTTCTTCGTTTTTAATGTTGATTAGAATAATAATAGTAATAATAATTGTTTTACTTTTTTTATATATTTAGTTTCTAATAATTATTTGTTTTTTTGACATGAATTGATACACGACTTTTGTAAGTAAGGAATCATCATTAAATAAATGAAATTTTTTTGGTTGTATTTTTTAAAACTATCAGATTGTCGCAGATAAATTTTAGAAAAGCAAAAAAAATCTTCCAAATCAATTTACATATAATTTAGATTTAATTCAAAATGAACTCATAGTAATAATAAAATATGAAATTTTATTGATTAGTTGGTATACTTTACAGTTATCTTTATTTTTTAGTTTCGTAACTTGCAAAAAAAAATCTTTAAACTACCTTTAAAGTTGACATAGAATATTGATAAAATTTAAAAATAAAAATTAGTTAAACTTGATGCAGTTATTCGGTTATAGCAGTAAACCATCATATAGAATGTTTCAATATTAAAATTTGGATATATTTATAATTCTTTAATTTGGTATTTTTTTTTTTTTTTTTTGTAATTTAATTACACATAATTCAAACATGCGTATTGAAAATTACATAGTTAAAATTATATTAAAGTAAAAAAAAATTTAAATCACGTTGTTATTTTTATTTAAATTATTCTAATAAAAAAACGTTCACGTTTATGTGCTAGTATTTTTGGATCAATCTTATTAATACTAAATAAATATAAAAGAAAAAAATTCCATCACGTTTATTTTGTACTCTAAGACACCATTATTTGATCACGTTGAGATTTTGCGAGTTTTTCTTAATGTTGCTTTGTTTTCCCAATTATTTTTCTGTATGATTCAAAATCAGATAATTCTCAGTTCAATCGATTTATACTTGACGGCAAAAACTCATAATAATAGTATATTTTTATTAAATAGAAAATAAAAGATAGTTTAATCATTGTGCTGGGTAATAGTAAAAAGGGATTTTATAAAACAAAAACTGTAAATATTTAAGTACTAATTCTTCTTTCTGCTTATTCTTTTTATAAGGGAAGAAGTTTTAATATCAGCTCATTCGTGATTCCAATTGAATCATTTGGTAAAAATCATTTAAAGAGCGTATTTCAATGTGACCTTAAACCACTGAAAGTTTGGAATATTCAGGTCAGAGTGGTATAAGATTTCAATGTTCGGAAAAATATTTATGTAGATTTAAATTAAATTTGGGTATAAGAGTAATTGCTAAAATTAACCGGAAAATAATAAGCTATCACAAAAAATTGATTATTTCTACAATTATTATTCAATAATCCATCAATTATTTCAATAGCGTGAACTCGACACATATCAATTATAACCAATGATGAGGTGGGCTTTTAGACTGTGGGTTTGTGTTAAAAGTACTGAATCAGTTTCGCGACTAATTACTCTGCGGTAATAGATTTTTAAGGATTTAATTTTTTTAAATTCCCGTGTACTTCAAGTCATGTTGGTTTTAAACGCAAGAAATGCATTTTGTATTAATGATTTTTTCAGAAACAATTGCATTCTTCTAAGCAGATAGGAACACCTTGTACATCTAAAGTATATTCATTTCAATATAAAAATGCTAATTGGTTAAATTGAAATAGTGTTAATTTTGTTCAAATTATTGACACAAGAGTCAGTAATTCTCGAATCGAACATATACAAATGTGTTGTTTCAATGAAAAACCGTTAAAAATGTTTGCCAAATTGTACGAATTAAACTTTTATATTTATCGTATTCGTCAGATTTCGCCTCCAGTAAATACGTACTACTCGTAAATATTCCATTTAAATATATTTGGCTCGAATGAAGAAGTCATTGCCAAAATTTTAGGCTATTTCGAGGGTAAAAGCTAAACGTTCTACACAGAACATTAAAAAGCAGTACAATAAATTTATCCTCCACTCTTGAAGGTATCTATGTTAATGAAAAAAGTCGAAATTTTGCAAGAAATTATATATTTATGTGTCAGACTGAAGACTTATTACATGACGCGTTACTTTCTCTAACCTTCATTTCTGTTTTTGTTTTTCTTTTTTAAATTTCTCTTCATTGGAATAAAGAATTACATATATGAATTCTATTCAATAAAATTTTAGGGCCATTTTATTATTCTTTCATTTGAAATAATTCATTCATAAAAAATTTTGTTTACAACACAAACATATATGAACCATTTATTCTGTTGGTTTAAATAAGAAAAAACGAGAGTTCATTATCAATTTTATTAATTTCAAATTTTCTTCAATTTTAGACGATGTCAGATAAAGAAAAAAAACGATTCCATGAAATGGCAGAAAAAGATAAACAAAGATATGATTTGGAAATGCAAAATTATGTTCCTCCTAAAGGTGTTATATTGGGACGAGGTAAAAAAAGGAAGCAAATCAAAGATCCAAATGCACCAAAACGATCACTGTAATTATTTATTTATTTTTTTTGTTTTTTAATAAATGATAATTTTCTTTCAATCATATTTACAGATCTGCATTTTTTTGGTTTTGTAATGATGAACGTAATAAAGTTAAAGCACTTAATCCTGAATATGGTGTAGGTGACATAGCTAAGGAATTAGGACGTAAATGGTCAGATGTTGATGCTGAATTAAAACATAAATATGAAGTAATGGCAGAAAAAGATAAAGCTAGATATGAAAAGGTAAAATTCTTGAATTAATTTATACAAGAATTTAATTTATATATATATATATATAAATAAAATAGATCACTTGCTTGTTTTTAACTAATGTTTATCGACAATTCTTGTACTGTGAAAATTATCTTCTATGTCTTCGAAATCTACGTTTATTTCCAATCTAGTTTTTAGTTTAGTTTTTATTAGAGTTTATTTATTATTTAAAGTTTCCAGAAAGATTTATAAAGATTTATAAATTTAATAACTAAATCAAAATATTGGCCGACGCGACCAAGGCTAGACCAAGCTTGAGTTTCATTAATCTAATCAGAATGAAAGGCAATATACTTAACAGACACAACTTAATTAAATAGAGCTAAGCGTTTAATAATGCCTGTCTATAATTGGTGAATGTGATTTTACAATTTTTCAATCTCTTTTAATGTTTTTTTATGATTGAAAAGATTAGGTCAATCAAGAAGTTCGTGCTAGTTTTTGGAGAATTTTAAAAATACAATTTAACAATTTCTTTCTATCTGACGGGTAGCATTTGGAATTCTATTGCTGTAGAAATATGAATATCAAAACTAAACTTCCTAAAATTATTTAACTAACTTCCATTTTATTTTGATAATTTATAAATTTTAAGAATCTTTCTTCAATGCAAAACTGCAAAGCGAATAGACTGAAATTTGCTATGATGACTAATTACGACGTCACATGTACCGTTATCAGTACATGATTCAAAAATTACTCTTAACATCATTACGTTACATAAAATAGTGTTACCAAGAGTTAAATTTTGGATATAAACATTTTAAATTTAAAAATTCAGCTTGGCGCCTAAATGAAGTTTAGCGTGGGCCGTAAACGGTACACGTGACAGGGAACGTGTTAAACAACAAAGTTCAGTGTAAATATTTACATGAATGGTTTGATTTGATTTTAACAGTTCATAATATATCACACAACACATATCCCAACAAACACTTAACCAGTTAACTGTGTTAAAAATGAAAAATATTTAATATGTTTAGAATGATTTGAGACCATGCCGGAATAAAACAAACAACTAAAAACATGAAAAACTATGAATGAAAAATATGATACACGTCATAGTTCGATTTTCGAGACACAAATTTGTGTGCACTTTGTAAACGGCGCGACACAGTTAAAAAAGTGTCTTTTTAGAATATAAAGTTACCTTTAATGCTAGAATTGGCTGCTTATTTTTATCTGTACAATGTCTTTTCCTTCTATGATATGCTATGATAAATTATCAATTTTTGTCACCTGTTAAAAAATGGTGTAAAAATAGGATTTCCAAGTCTGGAAATCACCCAATTCCCAATCAACGTTAAATGACAAAAGTCTGTTGCAAAATATGAATCCATCTTTTCTCTGATCTGGCACACTGTTAATTGTGTTTCTTATTAGCCTAATAGTGAGTCATAAGCTCAATCTCATGTATGATATTAATGTGCACGAAATTAGGGACTGATATGATACAATAATAAAACTGCAACTGATTTTTAATTTGTTATTTTTATGAAAACTATTATATTCCTTCATTGGTAATTTTTTACTTCAATTTTATCTTTATCGGTGAATTGATTCTGATTAAATTTTCGATTTCTGTCATTTTCACTTGCACGTGCCAGATATTACTCGTATGAAGTCAAACTGTTATTGCTCAGGTATTACGCAAATAAAAAATTTTATTGTATGTAATTTTATTTATATGTAAATAAATGCTAAATTTAGTAAGTTAAAAAGCATCTTGCATTGTAAACATTTTTAAACAAATTTTCCGTGGAAAAATTATTTTTGGCTTAAATTTGAATTTACCATCAGATTAAAGGAAAGATGCTTCAAGTCCTAGCATTAAAAAGCTGTTTCGTACAAGCACTAAATATAGTTCAAGAGCGCAGTTGTCTTTAAATTTGAAAAAATATCACTTTACTTGTGTTGTGCTGTGATGTCTTTTGTTATTTAAAGTAATTTCGTGTATTGATTACTTTTTGATGGCAGAAATCGCCGTTAGTGTAAAACACTTGATAAGTATTATCTGATTTCTGCTCTATCGAAACTAGTAGCTATGGAATGTTGGTTTGTCAAAGTACCCAAATATGTTCACTAAACAAAAATAAAGTCTAAAAAGTGATAATTTTCGATTGTAAAATTGCAAAAGAGTTGGCTCCTTCAAGATATCAAAAGGCATTGTTTTTATCATTTTATAAGGAAATATGCCTATGAAAATTCTGTTTTCGAAATCGGTGCCTGTTTGTTGAAACTAATGTCGTGTTAATTTTTAGAGCAGTGTTTCATGTTGCTTAAGTAGAACAAAATTTATTTTTTTCTGCCGGTAGGTGATAATGGATGTAACATTGGTCCATTACCTATAATCAAGAATCAAATTGGTTGTTAGCTGAGTAGATAATAGCCAGTTAAAGTCGTCAGAAGTGACAAAAACCGTAACTGTCTGTCACATTCTCGGGACTCTGATATTTTTACCGTATTCTGTTAATTGACTACATTGATAAAAACCAACTTATTAATAGAGACTGTAACATTAGGTTATTGATTTGATTAAAGAAGACCAAGACAATGCATTGTGTCAAAATTCGTTAAAAACAATAGACAAATTAAATTTGTTAAATTTTCACCTATTACGGTCGATTTTTTCTTAAAAATAATTGTATAATTATTTTAAAGCTTTGATCCTTATTGATCGTTGTCTTATATCTCTCTCTTGCTACTAATAAAAGCTCAGTTTTTATCCCGTATTGACTTGTACGAACAAGTACGAACGGTTACAATTGATATTCCGATTTTGTATATTGTTAAGAAATTTCTTCTTTTTTTTTGAACTGCAACAATTAAAGATAAAAATGCTCAGTCCATCGACTTTAAATTGGATATAATGAAATAAGCAAAAGAACAGCTTGCCTAAATTCTATGGAACACTTGCATAGATTGAACTCAAGCCAATCATAAATTTGGACATCTACCGATAAGCTTATAAATCTGTTCAGGAATTTTTCCAAAAAATATGCAAGAAAAAATCATATCACAATCCTATCTGTGAATGTATATGTTCATTGTGCAATTAAATGTAGAAATCTTTAAAAGAATACAGTAAAAAATTCAGCTAAATTTCTATATTGTATTTTCATATTTTTCTACTGGATTTTCTTTCTCATAGATTTTTTAAAATAAAAATACATTACAATTCTTTATAAAAGAAAAGAAAAACCGCCGATAAAACATAATTGTCTATGATTGTTTTTCAAAAAACTTATTAATAGAAAACCTTTTTACAAAAACCACAAAGTTTATAGAAAAACTAAAATTTGTTTATCACAAACAATTTCAAATATACCAAATTTTATTCACACATCCAAAATATTTGCTGCATTAAAAAACTAATCGTTGTAATTACATTCATCAACCATATTTTCAAATATTTTAAAATAAGTTGCGATAATTAACTTCTAACATTGTTTATTTTAACTTAAACACAAAAAAGAAAAATGATTAAATGACATGCAATGAATTAATTTTTTGTTTTTGTTTACAATAAATTTTTATCTTATAAATAAATTCTACTTCAAATATGATAAATATGTTGGCAACACAATATTTGACATTTATTAACCTATATGAAAATTTTAATTTGACAATAATTAAATTTTTATTTCTTTTTTTTTAAAAAAAAAAAGAAAAATAAAACTTCTGTTTTAATATTAATTTGAATTTTATACAATCCTTAATTAGACTATGCAAAGTTGATATCATATAAGCAATTTGAATTTTATCACATCATTATGAGTAATATATATTAAAAGAAATTTTTTGTGATATACAATAAGCTTTCGGCTTTTTGGTTTTTTATTTTTCGATTTGTTTTATAAATATATCAATTATAGCCCTCGATTAAATATATATATATATGCATATACATGTAGGACATTATGTAAAATGATATGCCAGATATTAAATGATAAAGCTGTTCGTTGTTTGAAACTTTATGATAGTTAAAATTACTTTATTTTTTGGTTTTTTCTTTTTACTTTTTGAGCAAAGCATTTTTAAAAATAAAATTGCAAGTTGAATTGAGGTAGTTAACTTAATTTTAAATACTGATTACTGAACTCATTAGAAAAACTATTTTTATGAAAAAGTGAATAAAATTATTAACCTTTACTTATTAAAGCGATGTTTGACAAAAGCATTTGTTATTTTTAAATTATAATATGTCAATTCACTTAACAATTGACTTTTTAACCATTTAACTGTCGGAATTTAATTTTAAAAATTCCTTAGAGTGTGCGGAATTAAACTCAAGCGATGACATGTATACACGACGAATACAGATCAAAATGGTAATAGAGATTTTGTTTGATGTGTATACACGAAAAACGCGCTAACTGGTTAAGGTCAAAAAGTGTTTATCCAAAATTGACTTCAAAATTAATTTTTCGATATCAAATGGAATGAAATTATTGTATGAAAAAAATAGTTACAAATATACCCTGTGTTCAAGTTTTCAATTGCCTGGAATTATGAGAGCAGACAAACATTTAATAGGTGCACGCAACTAAACTCCTGAAATCATTTTAGTTCTCAGCGTAATGATAAATCAATTGTAGTTGCCTCAGAGAAAATGAGAACATTCAGGATTTTGTGATTTCTCAATCGTCCCAGACGTCCTAGAAAATGTTTTAAAAGCACATTATTTTGGATAGATTTTTTTTCTTTATTTATCAACTTCTCTTTTTATGCTTTTTCTAAGTGTTTCTCTAATTTTTTTAAGGAATACACAAAAGTAGGATTTTGGAACATCCTCAAAATGGATATCTCTGTTTAGGTAATAAATTCTTTGGAAAGACACTATTGTATAGAGAACTGTGTATATTATCTGTTGCAAATGTGTAATACGTACAGCTTTTCAAAGCCTGTATAAAAGGAAAATTGACATCTGTTGATTGATTGAATTGATGTTGAAAGATTGTGCAAAAAAATAAAATTCAAGTTTCGTATTGGCTTATGTCAAAATTATAATTTAAATGCTGGATTAACTTTTTGCTTTGTCTATAAATAATTTTCCCAAATGATTTAAAAACTCTTAAATTTTCACTTTACAATTATTTTCCTTAAATTATCAGTTAAAACACTTTGAAAACGTATTACTGCATATTTGACATTTCTATCATATGTTTTAAGATGGCGTCATATACACGTGCATATATAGCGCAATTTAAGAAACGAAATTAATTTTTTTTTTCCAGAAAAAAGGAATTATAAATTCTATGGTTGATACATTTAATTTGAAAATAAAGAAATTAAAATTATAAAATTAGTATTCAATATTTTTCTTAAATATTTATTATTATTTTTTTGTACAGGAGATGACAGAATATAAACAAAGGGGTAAAATTCCTTTATCGGCTCCCTCAATGCAACAACAACAGCAATTACAACAGCAACTGCAACAACAAGTTCAACAGCAAGTCCAACAACAGGTTCAGCAACAGGTTCAACAACAGCATCAACATCAACAACAAGTTCAACAACAACCACAAATGTTGGTTGTCCCAAAACCAGAAGATGATGACGATGATGAAGATGGTGAAGACGATGAAAATCATTAGATATAAAATTTAAGTGCGCAAAGAGAGTTGTAAAATATTTTCTAGTAATGTACGATAAGTATAAACTATGTTAATTTACATAGTATATTATAAATAGTAATAGCCCTCGTTCCCTCCCTTCTTTAATTAAAAACAAAAGAAAAAAAAAACAAGAAAAGAAATTAGTTTTTTGAACTTTTTTGATACATATTTAAGTTAAAGAAAGTGTTATAACAAATTTTAAAAGTTTTTAATATCGAAATTAAAAATTAAAAACTAAAAAAAAATAAAAATTAACTTTTCACTTTTAATCTATAATTTAACTATTATTTCTCGAATTTTAAGAAAGGATTTTTTTCCCTTGCTAACAAAAAAAAAATTTATTTTGTATATACTTAAAAAGTTTTTAAATATAAATAATAATGTTAGGATGACAAATAATTAAAAACAAAAAAAATGAATTATTAATAGACTACATGAATGAATCTGTGTGAATGATGGAAAATTTGGTTAAAAGCGATGCCATGAATATTGTTAAACAAGGCTTAAATAAATTTTAAAACTTAAAAGGAAAAAAATAAACAAAAAATAATAGTAATAAAAGATAAAATTATATTCTCTATTGCTGCATATATATATATATTTATATATAAATATATATAACGTAAAATTTTCTAAGTATATTTGCCTATAAATGAATAAATTTACGCAGGTAAATTATTGGATAAGAAAGAGAGTTTATGATAAATATCATATGAATGTTTATTTTTTTTCTTTTTTTTGCAAGTTTTTTTCGTATATATATTATTTTTTTTGAAAACTAAAACAAAAAAACAAAGAAATATAAAAGTCGAAAATATATTATTTCCAAGCCTATACACATAAATGAAATTTAAGCCAGATTTTATTATAATAATTTTATTCTATATTTTTTAATTTCATTCATAAATGCAATTATCTTTTAATATGCATAATTTAAAATTAAATTTTTGTAGTCTAACTACCTAATTAAATTAAAAACAATATATGCCGAAAATAAATAAAAAGAAATAAGTTCAATATCTCTGTTAAATAAAAATACAAAAAATATAAAAGGACTAGAGCAAAGTTTGATTTTGCTATGTTTATTGTCTATAAAAAAATCACTATGTCAATTATTAGGCATTCCAATATTGATGATTTAGCTGATTGAATGACGAAATTATTATATATTAAGTTCCAGATATAATTTTAAGTAATTATAGTTGTTGAGATTGTTTTCTAATCAATTATTATTTTTTTTTTATTATTATTATTATCTTTTTAGTTGTTTTTTCGTGCACATGAAAAGTATAAGAAAAAAACAAAAAACAATTTTTGTATTATCCTTTAGCTTGGAGGGAGCTGACAAATTTGAAATATAAATAAATTTTTTGAAAATATTAAGTTAAAAATGGTTAAAACTTAAAAAAACAACAATTCGTTTCCTGAGTTTTCAAAAACCTTGTTTTTTTTTCTTTAAAAAAAAAATACAGCAAAATTGTAAAATGTATTTGTAGTTAAATTTAAGAAATCTCTTATAATATAAATATAATTAATATTAGGTTAGAATAGTTATATATAATTAGATAGCAGTTTTTTTTTTAGAATTTTTCAATAATTATGAAATTAGCGCCAAGAAATTTGTTGACAGGAAAAATCAGCTTAGGTACTTCAATCTCAGTTTTTATAATCTTTTGAAAAAAATGAAAAGCTATGTTAAATTTATAATTTTAATTTTTCATTTTATTTAAAAAACCAAATTTAAATTACGTTATTCGATAAATTTTAATACTAAAAATTGTACAATATTTTTGCGTTTTTCTCTTTTTTTTGCAATTTGATATATTGTTTCTTTTTATAAGTTATTTTGTAGATATCTGAGCTTTAAGAAAATTTTTTTATAATGATGCCTAAAATCTATTCTAACGAACTCGTTTAAAATACGACAAAATACTTGGTTTTATTTTTTAATTGGCTTTTTAATTTTTTTCAAAAAAAAAAAACTAAAAATCATTTTGATTGGCAATTTGTTAGAGATTGCTGTTTAATTTAAATATCTTAGTATGACAATGGATTTAACAAAAACCATTCCTACACTTTTCTAACTTTCCTATGTCCGCCCGTATTGAATGTTTTATTTGTGGCCTGGAAATAACCCCTACTTATGGTGACGACATCTTTATTTAAACCAAATATCTTGCAATGGAGCGTTTTTTTTTTAAATCTGTAAACAATCAATAGTTTCTAGGTCCCAGATCTAGCAAATATGGTAGATATGAAGTGAACTCGAAGCTTAGCAATTCCTTGTAACGACTAGTAGTATAATGCGTTGTCTGAATGAAGCAGTAGTTCTTCATCTTAATGCTATGAGATCATTCTTTCTATATCTTTCTTCAAACGCACCAATAACGAAATATTCTAAAATTCGCTGATAACAATACCAAAATACAGAGGTCATAACTTTGCCAATTCATCCATTTTTAGACTTATTGGTGATTATGTTTTGTTTTCAGAAATTTTTGATAATCTTAAGCTCTTTCTTAACACAAGCGTGCAGAACTACACAGTATGCGGAAAGGGACCTTTTTATGGAAAACAACAACAGTTGAACAAGAGAAGTACGCAAATTTTTTCGAAATTTGCGAAACTCCGTCTTACCTTTCACCTCCGCTTATCCTGAAATTAAATGTTACCGGACTCAATGTGAATACCCTGATATAGTTTTGAGAGATATAGTTTTTATCTGAACTAGTGAACTCAATTATTGCAAATAAAATGCAGTTTTTAAAAATTTCATTTGCTACTAACTGATTTATCTAACTGTCAGTTTTTATATCAAGCAAGATTGATAAATTTCGATCTTTATTATTAGAAAAGCTTCACAGAAAAGTCATACAAGCCCAAACCAATAAAATCCTTAACAACTACTTTTTCAAAAGTAAAAGTCATTCTGCTACTAAAAGTGTTTTTCTCTTCATTCCTCACCAAAAAATATTAAGAAATTCTTAAAGAAAACCTTAAAAGAAATTTATAATAAATATTCAAGTCTTATTGGTTAAGCATTCCCATAACTCCCACTGGGAATTATTCTATAGAAACCGCAAATATTGTGGAATGTAACCCATACAGGGTATTCACATTGAGTCCGGTTACATTTAATTTCTAGGTAAGCGGAGGTGAAAGGTAAGACGGAGTTTCGCAAATTTCGAAAAAGCTTTTACCCTTTCCTCAGGCAGAAATATTTCTGCCTCATGCTTGGTATCTTACTAATACACATTTATATACACATGTTATCTGTAATATTTTCCAACACATATTCACTTATTTTAGTGGACTGAGAATTGTAGGGAAACATTTCCGATTTGATTCCGGCCTCAATGTGAATACCCCCATAGTTTATCAAGACTGCTAGTGAATCTTTATTCCGCCAGGCAGCTATGTGCAAAGCTGTTTCATAGTATTTCAATAGTACAAAATATGAACAGTTTTGGTTGAAAAAGAAGAAGATTATAACTAAAAATAAGATTTTATAAAATGTCATTCTCAATTTTCAAAATTTTTAGATGTTCTAAACGATTTTTAAATAGATCCAATATAATTTTTCATAGGTAATGTTTATTTAAATTTAACGAATAAATTAAACTAAGCATTTCTACTTTAGGAATTTTGTAAATTTGGTCAATCATTCTCAACCATTATTTAGTCTAAAACAATTAAATTATAGCCCAGATGTAATAATAACAAGAAATATGTTTATTCAAACTCAAGAAACACCAAATCCCGATAGCTTAAAATTTTTACCAGGGGTTGAAATTTTACCGAAAGGCAATACTATGGATTTTCCGAATGGAACAACTGCTTTCAACAGTCCTTTAGGTTAATTTTGTATTATACATATTTTGTATTTATTTTTCTTAATTTTTAAGCGACAATTCAGTAAATAATATTTTGCTAATTTATATTCCAGCAAAACTTCTTTTTCGAATTGAAGGAGTTCGTTCTGTGTTTTTTGGTAGTGATTTCATAACAATATCAAAGCATGAAGATGCTGAATGGAGTTTAATCAAACCAGAATCATTTGCTGTAATGATGGATTTTTTTGCTAGTGGATTGCCTGTTTTAACAGACGCAAAACCAAATGCAGATACACGTAACATTTTACACAGTGGTAGCACGTAAATTAATCAAATTATTTTTGAAATTTATAGAGCATAATGAAGAGGATGATGAAGTAGTTATGATTATCAAGGAAATTCTTGATTCTCGTATACGACCTACGGTACAAGAAGATGGAGGTGATATTCTATTTGTAGGATACGAAGATGGTGTTGTAAAGCTAAAAATGCAGGTAAAACAATCAAAATTTGAATTACTTCCCAATTTTTAATATTTCATTTTTCATTATTTTTAGGGTTCTTGCTCTTCGTGTCCAAGCTCCATTGTAACATTAAAAAATGGTGTACAAAATATGCTTCAGTTTTACGTTCCAGAAGTTAAATCAGTGGAACAAGTTCTGGATGAAGCAGATAGGATAGCTTTAAAAGAATTCGATAAATTAGAAAACATGTTGAAAACAAAAGAAAGTGATGAAAAAAATAAATAAGATTTTTTGTTAAAAATTTTTATTTTTAGCAATTTCCGCTAAACTTTTTAAAACTATAAGAGAACCATCTGAACGTTTAAGTAATTTGAGTACTATTAAAAATTTTACTACAGTATGTAAAAGCGTTGGGATTGGACGGTGATGTTTTAATAATTACAACTTTTATCATTTTTTACCCTTAGATTTGTTTTACACCCTTATGATTTTTCAAAGAAGATCATTAAATTAATAGCGAAGCACTTTCAGATTTTGATGGACAAGTCAATTAACTGCATTGTCGGGAATAACAAAAATCCTCTAGAAAAATAAAATTGTGTGGTATATAAATTCCTTTTAGCCTAGTTTTATTAAGACTATTAATTTTGGAAAGGAAATTTACAAAAAAATTTAAATATCCCTGTTATAACTTTTGCTAATTGTTAAAAAACTCAATTAAAACTTAAATTATTTCTTTACTTATTCAAATTTTAAATGAACTTTTTTTCGTTTTGGAAGTATTTCTCCTTCCATTTCACTATTAGAACTAGTTTTAGTTGAAAATCGAATAATCTTATCAAATGTATATACAAGCTTTTTATTTATTTTTGGTTTTGGAACTTTATTTTCATATAAAATTTCCTTAAGGGTTTCTTGAATTGTCTGTTGGTCTTTTTGAGGCATAACATTCAGTTTTATTGATTTTGGATTAATAAATTTAATAAAACTTTTAATTTCATTTAGGCTACTATGATTTGAATATGCAACACGGTAAATATTTCCAAGTTTTTCAAATAATTTATCTCCTACTTTCCAATTTCGCCAGACTATTGCTGATGGCTTAATTGTTATGCTATTAACTACTTGTTGGTCTTTACATTCAAAAGAATTACGTAGAATGCATGCATGAATTTTACAATTTGCAGCTTCTTTTGATATACAAAAATCCATATCGGGAAAATGAATATATTTACTCCATTGTGATTCAGTAACATGAACTTTTTGTTTTAGTTTATGCCAAATATTTATAAAAAGATATTCTGAACCATATCTTGCTGATAATTTAAGGAAAATTTTATTTTTTTCATCTTGTGTTATCCAATTATTGATTAATTGACAAATAAAGTCTACACTTTGTTTTTGTGTGGGAAATTCTGGGTAGTTTTTGTTTAGAAATGTAGAGTCAAGGTACATGCAATCTATTTGATTATTTGAAAGCGGTAGTAGTGTCTTTTTCAAATCATTTGCAACAAGTCTGCAAAAAATAGTTTTAATTTTTGTTTGAATTTTATTAAAGAATTTTGTTTTTACCTGAAGTCACCAGTATACAAAATTTTATAGCTAATTGATTCAAACAGGAGCATTATAGATCCAGGACAATGGCGAGCTGGGAATGCTGTTACTGTAATTATTTTATTCGATCCATCAATATTGCATTCTATATCCTGTGAGCCTGAAATGAGTGTATTATGCTTACTTGTAACAATTGTTAAAATGTTCACTTTACAAGAATGCTATTAAGGATTTTAACATAAATCAAATATTTAAAAGTAATATACAGGTTAAATGTCCAAAACTGTTGCAGCTTTTCATGAAATTCGTGTTATAAATTTCAGACCTGAAATTCATTTGTTTCTTTTTTGTTTACTTAGGGGCGTAGAAAAGAGTATGAAAAACGAATAAATCCACCTTTTTTATATTTCCGTAGTACTTAAAGAAAAAAGTCTAAGATGCGTAAGGAAGTTGGTAAAATTGAAATTCTATTAACTCCATCGCGCCTTTCTACTTTTTCTTACCTATGAGGTGTTTTATATTTTGTTTCTACAAATATTTTTCTTATGTATTTTACACAAGTTCGGGAAAGGTGGGGGCTGAGTTGGAGACTCTGAATGCGCAAAAACTGTCGAGATGAGAACGGGAGGGGAGAAAAAAAAAACTTCCCGAACTTTCGATATTTTCTGTATTAATATTAGTGTTTGAATTTCTATGGTTTTTATTTGACTTCATATAATTCGCGCTTTGTTGAAACGTGATCACTTTACATATGGAGTATGAAGATTTTTGGAAATTCAAGTTATACTTGCTTCAAGCATGGCAAACAAAAAGAAACCTTTTGAGATACATCATTTCAGCTTTAAAGCTTGACTTTGGGCCCCACGATGGGCTTAAAAGTAATTTTTGAAGTTCGGTACAGGGTTTTTTAAAAGGCAAAATTATACCCTGGTGAACTTGTGACAGTTAGATTTTAAAACAGACGATTATTTATTTCGATTTTTATTGCATTATTATTACTACAGGCAGAAATGGCAACACTCGAGGAATCTAGAATAAAATCCAATATCTAGAATGATTTCCGATTATCTACAAAATTTTATTTAAAGGTTTCTACGCCTCCGTATTTACTAATGTGCTAATTATTCAATTAGGGATCATTCTCATCCTTAGTTTGTGTACTAAAAGAGGTAGTCCAATAACTCATATGTAGGATATAGCGAAATAAGTAAGATTTGTTAAAATATAAATTCTACGTTATAATTATAATAAGTGCAAACAAGCTAAAACTTACTGCCGATTTCCAATATTCGAAGATCTAAGGGGATATGAGAATATTGTTTTCCAATAATAACAGCCGAAGCTCCGCTCAAATATAGTGGTCCTGGTAAAACTTGATTTAATCCAATCATATGATCAGAATGACAATGTGAAAGGAAAAAAATTTTTGAATCTAAATTTTTCCCATCAAATCGATCTACTGATAAATAATCAAACTCATCAAAACGACCACAAAAAGTACTCATTTTGCTTTTAATTAATGAAATTTAAATTTCTCACATCAATCAATCAATCAATTAATTTTACTTTTGATTACAATACAAAACTTTAGAGATAACTGAGATAAAACTGAGAGATATTGGCCCGATAATAAATGTAATAAAAGCCTATTCTGGTGTGACAGTAAAACCCACGTAAATTTCTCACATCTGTCACATATAATCCCTTAAATTTTGCATTGTGTAGGCCTAGAAAATATAGTCAAAGTCTATTTAATTAAAGTAAAATTATGAAATGGTATTTTCAAAAGTTACTTTGAATATTAAATAATTAATCCCTTTCAAAAATTAAAATAAAAAAATAAGATTATGAAAAATAGTTTTTCGTGAATTTTAGTTATTCGGCATATACAAAATTTTGTAAAGCTTTATCTAATTTCCGCTAGAGTACATAACTTTTTATGTTTTAATTAGTGACATTTGTTGTTTTTGTGTATTTTTTGTTTAATTTTGTTTGCAAATCTAATTTACAAAATTTTAATATTGAAACAGTGGTATTTGATTTGTCTTTTTTGAAAATATATATATTATATATGTATATATATATTAAAATGCAATTAACGTTAATGTATTATAATAAAAAATAATTTGAATTGATAAATAATATGTCCAGTCAATTGCTAGATAAAATGCCAAATGAATTGTTAAATGAAGAAAATTGTAGTAATTTTGATATTGAAGATTTAACAAATAGTTCAATTATTGAATTTTTAAAACGTGAAAGTGAATGTTTTAATTTTGATGATAGTGATGTAGATGTTGAAAGTTTATTTGAAGAAATTAATAAGCTAACTGATAAAACTGATGAACGTAGTGTAGAAGATATATTAAAAGAAGCCGAATTACTTATCAGTAAACAATCTGGGTGTGGTGTTAAATATAAAACTGATTTTGAAAAATTTGTCACTGATGCCAATGATGAATCTATTTTGTCAAAAGAATCAACACCAAGAGACTTAAATCGTTTTCAAAAAGTTGAAGAAAATCAAGTAAGTTTAATTATTTTTAATTAGTAATATTTTGTCTTGTTTTAATTATGGCTTCATAGTTTTAAAACTCTGGTGTTAATTATTTACAAATTTTAGTCTTATTATTGATCTAGATACGAAAAAGCGTCAAGCATTCAGTATTAAGCCTTGTACCTGACCCAAGCGGATTTTATTCGCTAGTCGCCTAAGGTCGTAAAACGGGTGATGCATTTTCTCTAGCCTTAGCTAGAAGAAACAATTTTCTTTCATGAGGATCATTTATGATACTAAAAGGACACTATATGGCCCAAAGGTACACCAAAAATTTTGAAGGCCACAAAATGCTTCTCTAAAAG
Organism: Acrocera orbiculus; assembly: GCA_947359355.1. Lineage (NCBI taxonomy): Eukaryota > Metazoa > Arthropoda > Insecta > Diptera > Acroceridae > Acrocera > Acrocera orbiculus. Next base: position 25,363,634 of record OX375757.1, read on the forward strand.
TAATAAAATAATTATTTCCGATCCCTTTGAATATAAATACAACAAAAATTTAAAGCAAAACAAAAATTTGACGTCCAGCAAGAATTAAAAACACAAAAATTTCAAAGGCCATAAAGTATCCTTTTACCATTAAATGATCCTCATGAAATAAACATTTTTCTTCCGCTTTATGACCTTAGGCGATTAGCGAATAAAATTCACTTTGGTCTGTACAAGGCTTTAAGTTGTTAAATAATTTGTTTATATCATAAAAATCATATAAAAATTTTATTTTAAAGTTTAATAAATGTATTCGAAAATAATTTTTATTTCTTTAATAAATTAAAAAAGTTTTGTACACTGTGGGAGCGATTCTCATCAATTTCATGCACTTGAACAACTTTTATCACTTATTCGAACATTTTGCACGGTCAATAGTCACTCAAATTACTTTTATGATCTCAATGTAGGCTAAGAAAATACTTAACTGTGCAGGTTATAAAGTAATGTATGAAGATCAGCCATTTGCATTATAGAATAAATTTCAGAATCATCATAAATAGAGCGATAACAAAACAAAAGTAAATGAATTTTTTTTGAAAACATTTTTTATGGATAGCGAGCAGTGAAATTTCTTATAGTGGATATTTGGCCTTCTTTTAGACAACCTGAAATATTTCAAATATGTCCACAAGTAAAAATTTAAGGTTAAAACGCAATGTACGCGGTTACAGAGAGAAATTCTGAAATTCAACTGTGGCAGCAAAGTAGAATTCCGAATGAATTCCGCTTCCGCTCCGCAACAGCATGCATTTTGTTTGAGCCTTTAGAATTGAACAATACGATTATAATTTTTATAATTTAGCCTAATTAACACAAGATATAAAATAAAATGACTCATTAAATCTGATTAAATTCAGTAAAAATCTCTAATTGAATTGACTTTTTTTTTTTGTGGTCAGTCTCCATTTAAAATATTAAGGATAATGCAAGCAAGGTTAATTCTGTCATTTTCTTTTTCATATTAAGCTCTCAATTGATATAAAATTGCTTCTTACTGGGTGGTGATACACGAGTTGTCATGACATGCATAACTTTTCGAAATTATGGGTGAGACATATAAACAACAGTGAGTTTGCAGGGAGTAAAAAACATACAGTGGGTGGTGATACACGAGTTGTCATGACATGCATAACTTTTCGAAATTATGGGTGAGACGTATAAAGAACAGTGAGTTTGCACTGTATTTTCTGTACGTTTCGAACTTTCCCAAGTAACAAAAAATGAAATTTTTCAGAATATATGTTCTATATTTTGCCATATCACATAAACTGAAGTATAACACGGAATCGCCAGCTGCCATTTTCATGGGAAGAGTAAGATGGAATTTCGAATTTTTGGAAAATTTCCAATCCGCATTATCACACGATTCCAGGCCTGTTTCGAGCTTTAACAATACATTTACAATGAAGAAACATAAATGTTTCTCCGCTTGAATTTGTAGATATATGTTGGTAAGATGCAAAGCAAGAGGCAGTAGAATTTCTGCCTCATGCAGGAGAATCAAATTTTCGAAACCTTACTACATACCTTTCATCGCTCTTATCATAAAAAGGACAGCTGCCGGCCTCGTGTGATACTCCCAAATTAACTGTGTGAGGCAGTTATTTTTCTGTTTCTCGTTTGATAAGATATTAGTACATAGCTACGGATTCGTGTGTAGTGAGCGTAATTATATTGTATATCACTTGCTAAGTTTGAAATGGTAACTCGCCTCGTGTGCGCTCCCAGAATTTCTGAATTTCAGGAAAGACTTTCGTTTTTGGAGAAATGTTAGCTAAGTGGAAAACTCCAAATATTCTGACATAATATGAGCCTGGCAAAATAAAAGGGAAAGTACATATTTATTGGAAGATTGGTAATGTTGAATTGATGTTGTTTCCATTGGACCTTTAATATCGAAAACAGTTTTTATGAGGAGTAATATGGCACATCCACTAGTATTAAATTTTGTGCTGTTTCTTGCTACAAAATTTTTGGAATATTAGTTTCACAGTTCACATCAAACATCTGTCTTTGTAACGCCTCTTGAAGTTTTCTGGAAATGTTAAATTGACTAAAAAATGATCTCTTCTTTCTATAGAAGCATTCAAAACCAGTAAGCACATTTAGCATTAAAATTATTATTATAATATTTTATTATATTAAAATTTAATTAATGGCTAAAACGATTTCATTAATTATAATAAGAGCATCTTTGCCTGTTTCTTCAATGTATATTGCAGGTAAAATAAAGCCATATCTTCCTTGATCTCTTAATTCTATGGTATAAGAATATTTAATTCCGATACTTTTAGCCCAATCATCAGAACCTCCAGCTGCTGGATAAAGGAGAGCACCAGATCCACCATATTTATAGCTAACTCCATTCTTTTCTAAAATTTTCTTTAATTGTAAAAGAAACAAAAGAAAAAAATTAACATTTTTGCAAAGAAAAGCTTGAAAAAAATAAAATTACATTAGATGCATGTTTTGCAACTTCCCTTAAATCGTTCACATCTTCTGGTAATGATGAATCGAAACCCCATGGATGTAAAATGAACTGTCCATAGCTATGAAATGATAAATAACTTTTAAATAAATTACCCCCACCCAACTTGTTTATATAATTTTCAACAGCTTTTGATTCTAATTCAGAAAATGTGTATCTTCCTCTATATGTATCTGTGCATGGAGAATTTGAAGCTCCTTGACCACCCCATTTATAACCAAAATTACGATTCAAATCTACACCATAACATCTTCCTATCTTAGAACGATTTTTACGCCATAAACGATCTCGATTATGGGTATATTCATAACCATCAGGATTTAAAACTGGTAAAATATACCTTAAAAAAAGCTCGATTTTAATTTTTATATTTATAAATTTTAATTAAGAATGTTTACCAATCAATATTTCTATAACTTTCGGGTAGTTCTTCCCAATTTTCTAATAGATAATTTATAAAATATGTGACTGTAGCTGGACTTATCCATTCACGTGCATGTATTCCACCATCAATCCATATCCCATGACTATTTGATCTTTTTTCGGAAATTCTATAAATTGTTATCAAGAAAAAATAAATTTTAGTCATGCATTAGTAATCGTCATTAAAATAAGGGGACTCTATTGTGTTTTTTTCCTTTAAACTAATTTATTGTTACTATGGAAGCAACAACTCAAGCATAACAAAAATTTTAGATATAGGGTCCGACTACATTGAGTGTTTGTTTTACCTAATTAATTTTATATTATTTCCGTTAACTGTTACACCGATGTTCTGAACACTACATAAATTTGGATATGTTTTTGCTAAATAGTCTAAGTAGCCGTGAATGTCTTCCAATCTGTGATAAGAATTCCATGTCATTCTATGACCTAGAGAAGAAAAAGAAGATTAAAAAAATTTAATTTTTGAACATTTGATTTAATTGATAGATAGAAAAGACGGCTAACATTTCTGCTGTTTGACTGTGGAAGTTTAATCTTCTAATAAATACCTAGTAGAAATATTGGTATGAAATCCTTCAAGAAACAAAATGAAAGGCTTACCTTTTCGATATTCAAACTCGTCATATTTTTCGAACTCTGGATTTTCCTGGTCTATAGCTTCTTGTATATCTTCAATTAGAATGGTATGTGATATATTGGAAACCGATAAAAGAGTTTCTGCTTCGCTTAAATCATTTTTGTTGATCAATATATCAATAGTGTTGTTAACATCAATCCATGTTTCTCCATCTGGAAAATAAAAATTTTAAATTAAAGTTTGTTTTTGTAGTTTGATTGTTTAAACTTTTTTGAAATATCGAAATTACATAAAAGCAAACCTTTCTACAGGGTAAGTATTAGAAAATAATAGGAAGCATAGATCTTGCGACTGAAGAAGTGGACGCCATTATTTTAATTTTCATATAGGCGAATGTTGACTTGGGCGTCAATTTTTTTCAATTAAATAATTCAACTTCAAATATAAAGTAAATAAATGGAAATTTCAACCCTATGGTCAACCGTCCTTTTTTTTATAGTTTTCCGTTGTCATTCTATTCAGAAAATGAATTGGATTCATAAGCAATTACTTGGGATGATTTTTTATAGTAAAATTTAGCAACAAAAATGTATTGATCGTCTTACTTTGACGAATAAAGATTAAGAAAAAGATTAAAAATGTTGAATAAAAAATAACACATTTTCCCTTTAAAATAATTATCATTTGAAGCTATACAATTTTCTCTGGACTTCTCCAAACTCATTATGGTTTTAATCGTTTCAAAACACTTTCCTCTGAATGAAAATTTGATGAATAGGTTGCTTAGCTGATAGTATTTTATGAATGTTTGGCAAAAAACTGCAGTTCTTCTATAGAAGAAAGGGTGCAGTTAAACTCGAAAAACACACTTCCATACAAAAAGCTGTCAAAATAATACTAGTGGTGTTCATTGGGGCTCGAAATTTGACAATTGTGTATATAATGTTTCGTTAAACACGAGAAACAGGAAGTTTAGTTTACAAATTATAGAAAATTTTTGATCAAAAGATATATCACTCTCATATGTTGACATGTTTGAACCCTGTGCTACGTTGCTTTCAAGCTGCGAGTAGACAATCGTTCATTATCTTAATTGTGCGCGTCACTGTACGCAGCAAATCGTTTTAATTCTCAGTGCAATGCTGCATCAGTTGCAGTTGCTTCAGTCAAGAACTAAAATGTGATTCTTCTCTTCCCTTTTTTTCTTCGTTTTTTTTGTTTTAAAAAATAAATCACTAAAGCTTTTATTTATTACCAAACAGATTAATAACAAAGTATTATTTATCAAAGTTTTCTTATTTAATACCATAATTTAGTAGTTTTTATTACTTTCAACTGTCAATTGGACAAAACAGCTGAAAAATGACATTTAGACATCTTTACTGTAATTATATTCTCCAATACTGTATCGTATTAATACTAAGGAATATTATATACGGTACAATTCACAAAATAATTATCACAAATGCTATCTTAACCCAAGAGGTAAAAATGTCTTCGTTCTTAAGTTCTCAAAATCAAAAGGAAGGAAGAAAAATTTTTTTTTAGAAAAATTGAAGCTTTGCTTTATAGACTAAATAGATTCTATCCGACTGAATTGTATCAAAAAGACGCCTCGGTAAAATTAACAAAAAGTTTTTTTGGTTTGATCTTTAGTCATGATGTTAGGTATGAAGATCTTAAATCTTCATATCTTCTTAATTTTGAAAATAAAAAACAACAACAACAAAATATATTTTATTGATTTGCAGATTTCGCAAAAATAATATTAAAGCAAAAAATTTATATAGTAATATAGTTCAGGCAAATCAATGAACTTTTTAAATGCGGAATTTGCAAATTCCAATAAATTTTATTGATTTGCAGATTTCGCAAAAAATATTATAGAAAAAATAAGATTTTATACAGAAGGGGGATTAAAAATTCTGTAATAGTTCAAATCAGTTGTTGTAAAATTTTTTAAAGACTAACCGAGGCCCTACTCGGCAGGTGAGTCTCTGTATTTTTTATTTAATACACAAATTGCCCCAATTGGCAATTAATAATTAAAATTAACTTCTTTTTATTTAATAAATCTCGGCTTTTTAGCCACTATTAACGAAAAAGATTGCAGCAACTCTGGAAACTGTTGTCAAAAAAACACATGAAAATACTACTAAAATGGGATGCCAATGCCAATTTTATAGAAAATGTCTGAACTTTGTCAAGCATTATCTTAAAAGAAGGCGTATGCAAGTATACTTCGAAGCAGTTATGTTCTCAAATAAAAAAAGTATGGCGAATTTTACCTGTGCAGTATGCAAAAAACCCGGTGGAAAGCATGCCCAAACAATGGAGGTTTTATTTTTTTTTTTTAACTATTATAATACGCTGTAATATATTAAATAATATTTAAATTTGTGTGTGGTTTTTTTTGGTATATCACTTATTTTACCAGATATCATTCAAACTTTCTTGTGGGATATAATTATATATAACAAAAAAAGAATATTTATAATTTAAAAAATGTGGTAAATGTGGAAGGGGATAAAATACAGCAACCTCTATTACCTCACAACACCGAATTATTTTCAAAGTGTTTTCTCACATTCTTGAACTAAAGTGATAAAAAATATTTTTAATATCTAAAAGGTCTTTTAGATTAAGACAAAAGTCGGTTTCCGCTAAGTGAACAATTGTAAATTTTTGAGATTAGTTTGTCTTTAAAAAATTAAAAAATTAAAACAAACCTTCATTATTAAAGCATTATAATCTCAAAAATTTACAGTTGATCACTAAGCGGAAATCGACTTTTGTCTTAATCTAAAAGACCTTTTAGATATGAAAAATATTTTTTATCACTTTAGTTCAAGAATGTTTACCACCTTTTAGAAAACTCTTCCAATATAATTTCAACAAAATGTAAGCTGATTTTTTTGGCTTGCAGAAATTTTTTTCTTATTTCTCCAAACCCCAAAAAATAAAACTTGTCTAACTTGAAACATAATAAAGTGTATAAAACAAAAACAAGAACAATTAGGAGCATATCATATGGCGTCTATAATAGTTAACATAGTAAAATCATTTATAAAACAAATAAATATTTATTTAAGAAACAAAAAGAATTAAGAGCAAAAGAAGAGCGTATTAGAACTTGACTACGGTCATTGACTGAAGCACTCAATATAACGGTTAAATAAGAATAACTTTCGCGATTTAATTTACATATTTAAATTAAATTAAATACTTTATTGACACTTACTTATTTTACTTTGCAGAACTGATAGGGTTTCTCTTTTGTCATCATCTTCAATTAAAATGCGCCAAACTTGTGCACCATGATATTTAACTTTGATTTCAGCTTCAACTTCTTTAACAGTAGTTCTTATATTTTTATTGGTTTTATTATTGCAATTTACCACAACCAAAATAAAAAGTAATAGCACTAAAGAACTTAGGTGAAAATGTTTAACCCTAAGTAGTATCATGATCTTGTCAGGAACACAAACTGAACTTAACTGATCTTCTTTTAACCTTAGCACATAGCTTTTTATACTTTTTTTTCCTGATTTCTGATGAAATCGTCTTTAGATTCCGTGGATTATATTGGTATCTTAATTGTGGTTACTGCAGCTCAATAAAATGAAGTTTAAAAGAATATTCAGCATTTAGTAGCAAAGACTGGAGAAATTTATTTATGTTAAACTATGTTTTGAATATTAATAATTATTCTGCAGAATATAATAAATTATTTTCTTTTAATATTGTGTTGTCATAGATATAAAATTTTTGATATTACTTTTTGCTATAAAATAAAGATATCTAAGTATAAAAATTACTGTTCAAACAATATAAAAATTTATTACCCCCCTCCCAGAGGTTTCTGATTTTAAATAATATAGTAAAATAAAACTTTTAAAAAAAAATCATCAAAATCGGAGCTGTTCCAGCGGGCTTCCAAGTTAAAAGCTTCATTGACTCCACTAAACGTAATATTCTAGGGGACCATTTAACTGTGGCATTTTTGTTTAAAAAAACGAATTTTTAGAAAAATATATAAACTTAAGTTTAAAATATAATTTCCATAGTTATTGATAATACTGCTAGGAAGTGAAAATATTCCAGATTTAAAAAATTCAATAGATTTAGAAGAAAAAAATTTTTGAATTACAATTTGTATATGCTTTATGTCCTTTTGTGATTTTATTACGGAAAAAATGTGGACTAAATGGTAGTCGGAAGTTGCGAAGTCTGGTGAATAAGGAGGGTGATGGATTCATGTTCAGAAATTTTTGCAGATTCTTTTTTGCTGTATGAAGTCGGGCATCATCATATTGAAAAATAACTCCACGTCTAAACTAAATTTTCATTCAATCTATTTAGTCTTTAACAGTAAATATCTGCAGTTACAGTTTCTCCTGATTTCAGAAGCTCATAGTAAATTCCTCTTCAGGAATAATTTTTTTTATAGCGATAAATAAAATAAGTTTTTTTTTTCTTTTAAAATTATCAATGTAGCGAAACCAAAAAATTTTTACCTTTCCTTTTTGATAGATTCTGTAGTAAATAAATTGCTACCAAACTTTTTCCTATTTTTGATTTATTTATTAATTGCAGTAATTATAATTTAAAAAAATTAAACTTCCACGACATATGTGGGTAGATTTGGAAGATGTTAAAGGTTAAATATTATTTACATATTTTGGGAAATAAACTATTAATAGTAAATTTATTTTAAGAAATATTTGTATTTTTATTTGTAGGAATATGAAAAGGAAGAAGAAGAACAGACGGAAAGAACTCTACCGTCAGTAGGCAGGGAAGTTATTAAATGCTTAACTTCAGAAAAATTACCTAAAGTTTTGGAATCATCAAAAAACGAAGTTATCAGCTTCCCTTCTGATTTACCAAAACAAAATTTATTAATTAATATAGCAGAAAACTCAAAAGAAATACCAAAGAATGAATTAACATCTATTAAAAATTTTAATGAGCCAAAAAAAACAATAAATATATTGCCAAAAAATTCAGCAGATTCTTGCACGTCACCAATAGATTTAGTTTCATCTAGTAATGATTATCTTTTACAGAAGAAAATATTAACTTTAAAAGAGGATCTTAAAGATAACGAAGAACGTTTTCAAAGCTTAAAAATTCAACATGATACCCTCTCATATGCTCATCGAGATTTACGTGAATCTAATACACGATTACAAGAAGAATATGATTCACTTAAAATAGATGTTCAACATTTAACAGAATGTGCAAATATTTTAAGGACAGAACTTCTTGCAGCTCGTAATGATAGAGATGAAGCATTAAAAATTCAAAATATGCTAAAAAATGAATTAGAAGAGGCTCGAATTGATAAAAAGAAATATGCTAAACAAAGTGATCAAGAAGCAAAAAAAATTCAAGATCTTCAAAGGCAATGTAAGGAAATGGAAAAAATTTTAGCTAGAAAATATCCAGATTCAGTTTCAGCTTTAATTGGTAATGTTATACTTCTTGTTTTTTATGTTTCGATTCTAAATATTTTTTCAATTATTTTCAAAAAGCAGTATATGTGGTAATTTTTCTTTTTTCTACCGTAAAATTGTAGTTTTAGAGATTTAAGTGCAAAGAAAGCAAAAATCTTTCAACCTTTAAATACAGGATGTTTTTTTTTTCGGACTACATTTTTGTAAAATTTTCAATAAACCATTTCGGATTTTAGTCTTTACTAGAAAATTATTACAAAATGTAAAGAATAAAAACTTAAATCCAAACGAATTTTACAACTTTTGACTTTTCTAAAACTCTTATTAAAAAATCTTTTGAAATATATTTCAGTTACATCCAAAAATTCAGATAAAAATAATGAAAACAATTCAGCTACTCGACATTTGCTTGAACAACGAATAGCTCAAGTTGAAGCTGATGCTAGGGAACAGGATAATAAATCACAAGAAATTTTAAGTAATATTCAAACGAAATTTAATTCAGTACAATTAAAATATGAAACACATATAGCTGATCTTGAAACACAAGTATTAAGGTAATTAAAAAAAACATTTAAATATAAGAAAATTGAATTTAAAAATTATTTTATTTTCAGTCTACAAGAAATTAATACAAAATTAAATGAAAAATTGCGAACACATTCTGAAGACTCAAATAATCATATTAAAACTAATTTTAATTTAATGACAACCAGCAGTACACAGACAATAAAAGAATTTTTATCAACATCTGCCACACAAACAGATATTAAACAAACTACTGTAGCAAATCAAAAAGGAAATACCGTCCAAAAAAAACCGTCTGTAAATAGATTGACTACAAATTTTGAACAAATGACGTCTACACATCATGCAGTAGCTAAAGAAGATGCTCACCTTTTGGCAACAATTCGTGGTATGCGTGTTGATCTTGCCGTTAAAGAAAAGGGTATACAAAGATTAACACGAGAATTAGATGATTGCAAAAAAACTATTAGAAAATTACAAAAAGACAAAGAAGGTTTTTGTTTTTTTTTAAATTAATTATTTATGTATAATTATAATTTTTTTTTTAATTTAGCTATGAAATCAGATCGTTCAATTAATACACAGAGTGGCAGAAAAAATTATGATCCAAATAATTTTGTAGAGCAATCATTATCTGATGATCCAACACTTAAGGAGGCTTTAAATAAAATTAAAACTCTCGAACATGATTATAAAGCTTTACAAGTTAAAAGGGTACAAGATGTAAGTAATATTTATAGAGTAAATTTTATGTTAGTTTATAAATTTGTAATTTTCCATGAGCCCTCGATATGAAGCATTATGAACTATTTGAACACTAACCATTCTGGTTTTGATCTATTTATTTTGTGTAAAGTGAAACAAAATTATTTTAACCTGAAAATTTTACGTTAACAAAATATCCCAGCGGTTAATCTCTCTTAAGAGTGTATGGTTAAATTTAATATATTTTAAAAGGATGAAGAAAGTCCTGATGATTTTAAAAATAATTATAAAAATTAAATGCAAACAAAAATTGTCTAATATTTTTGCTCAGAAGTTGAAGAGCTAAATTATATTCACGAAAATCTTTATTTGTTGTATTTTTCTTTTTTTTAATTAATTTTTTTAATTTTTGTTTTATAAAAATTTTATTCTTCCTATAATACAAAATTTATAGTAAAATTCACAAAAACTTTATTGAACTTCAAAATAATTATACAAAAAAAAAATACCAATATTGCTAAAAACAAATAAACCTGAACTAAGCTTAAACGCTCAAACTTTGAGGGTTCAAACTGATGAGAAGTTAAACGCAGTTATATTAGTTATATTTTTGTATATAAAAAGCTGTTTAGAAACTTATTTCCAATTTTTTTTATTATTTAAATAAATAAGAATTCACAAGCCTCAAAAATTAGTCAAATTTTAGGAATGAATAATATCTTAAACATTTTATTATTGATTATTTTTTGTGTATCTAATTAAAAATGTGTAATAATCCTTCTTGTAAAAAATTCTTATGTGAGTTTTGATGAAATAAAATACTTTTTTGCTTTTACACAATCTCTTCTTGCTAATATCAAAGTCAATTTCACACTTTATTTTCTATTTATTGGAAAGTTGTTTTTTCTCTATATTTCCTTCAGTATATGATACTCACTTATGTAAGTTTTTGTTTTCCAATGAACTAATTTCCAAGTTACTTGATGAAAGTAAATTAAGTTAAAATTCAATTGTCTGAAGAATGTATATAAAAAGTTTAATTTGATCAAAAACAACAAACGCGTGTGAAGTTCAAATTTCAGAGCTGTGCATATTACTGTTTAAGTGACAAAGTGGCAATTTTCATCGGTAATTGATATTGAATGAAATATAGATCCATTAATACATCCTGCCAAGAATTCAGTATTTTGCTTAGTTAGGAGCAAATAATTTTTTGGAATGCTCACGGTATTCTGTTCATTGACTATTTGGAAAAAGGAAAAACCATCAATAACGAGTGCTCCATTGCAATATTGAATTAGTATTGGAAGGAACTTATTGCTATTAAAATTTTCACACACTTTGGACGTTTAGTTTTCTTAAAATTATAGTTACTGTAAATAATAAAAAAATAAAAAAAAATTTGATAACATTTTATTCACCACAGTATCCCTCAACAAGAGAAGTAAAAATTTTTAGGCTTGGCTCCACTGGTAATCGTAAAAGAAAAAAAAAAATAATTAATTTTTCTTCTAGCCATAAAATAGTCGTCTCTGGATAGGTTAAAGAGATATTGATAAATAAAGTTGAATTTTCCAAAATATTGTATTTTTTTGCTTTAGACTGGGAAGTTATGAAACGATATATCAAAGGTTAAATAACTTATGTCGATTTCTATAATCAGTAATATTAAAAAGAAGCCATAGCTAATCAAAGGCAAAAAAAATTTTGAGAACTTTTACGACATGTTTTCTTAAGAAGTATATGTTTTAATTTAAATAAAAACCTTAAAGCTAACTTTTTATGCCTAAGTTAAAGAAGATTTACTCAAAATTAGGAAAAATATTACAAGTTTCAAATGTTTTAATTTCTTTCGTTCTGAATTTATGGAACTCGAATTTCAGAACATTAAAAATTTTTTTAGTTTTTATTTTCTAGAAACTATTTTGTCCTAATTTTATGTAACATTTTAGCTATAAATAGTTTTCTTTTAAATTTTAGTTAAAAACTTTACAATCTGCACATGAACGAGAACAATCATCATCCCAGGAAACGATGAGAATGTTACAAGGTCGTTTAAGTGAACGAGAAGAAGCGACAACCATTCAAAAACATCGAAAAATACCAATTGACTACTTTGCCCTAAAGGCTAAGGTAATAAGTTAATTAAAATAATTAAAATACTAATTAAAATTAATTTTTTTAAAAATTTAATTCGGATAAATATTAAGAAAATCCAAATTTAAAATTGTATGTTACCTTCAAAAGAAACCAAAAAAAATAGAGAAAACAGTGTAAGCCAATTTTTTATATTAATTTTATTGCTTTTTTTATATTTTGTTGTTATGTATTATTTATTTTTTTAGCGGATTTATAAAAATTTCGGTGTTTCAAATTCACACCTCAACAATGTATTTATTTACTTAATAATTTTTCTTCACAAAATTTGAAAATTCATCTAATATTGCAAAATTCCTTTTTCAAATCATTTTAAATACGTTTTCCTAAGCAAACAGGAAAAATCATAAGCTACATTCATTTATACTAAATAAATCTTAATAGCTTGAATTTTATTGTTGAGGTCAGTATGAGTATAACTCAAACTAAATTAAATTTTGTTGGCTTAAATGATTTTTAAATTTATATTTATTTCTTTTAATTTAAAAAATTGAATTCTAGGTTTCATCATTAGAAAAACGACATGTTGAACGCGAACAAAGATTACATTTACTCGTCGATGCTTTAGGCAATGGCCGTGTTAATGGTGTCCTTGAAGAAATTTTAAGCAACAGACTTTCTTAGAATTATTAAGGTAACTATATTGCTGCTATAAAGAATAATATTAAATGAAAAACAGGTATTTTTACAAATTTGATACACAATACTACTAAAAAGTGAAACCAAAACTAAATGATATCTTCCAAATATTTATAAAAAGCACAGCATAAACAGTTTTTTTTTTACATATAATTAAAAATTAATTTTAAAATTTTAATCTTTTAATCAACATTTATAAACGCAATTATTATTTTTATTGCGTAGTCAAGATACAGGTAGATTTTTTTTGAATTTCCCTTTTGAATTGAGTATTATGTTGATTCAAATATATTTCATTTGCTTTTTTCTTTTTTTTTTTGACTAAATTTCATCTGTTTTTTAATATTGAACCTTGTGGATTGGTAGTCGAAGACAACACGGCCAAAATCTTGTTGAAGTCTTTCAACGTGACATTATTTATAGAACTTTATTTTTTTTTTAATTTTATAAATTTATTGATTTAAATAATAGTTAATCATCTGAATTCAAAATTCAACAGCTAAAATTAAAAAACAAAACTATTTAACAAGTAAACTTCTTAAGTTTACTTGATGTTAGTAAATCTATTGCAATTCGTTTACTTGATTGAAATAATATGTCGCCACAACAGCTTCAACGACTGGAATTAGTTCTCATTCTTTTTATTTTGGAATGATTCTCGCAATTGGCCCTGCTTAGAGTAAGAGACAAGAACAAAATTAAAGAAGGAAAACTTTTTTTAAGAAAAAAAAAACATCGTAAAAAACAATATGGAATATATTCTTCGCTTGAATATTGTTTCGCTCTATTTTTATGAGGAAATGTGTTGTATTATTTATGTCTCTGCTTTCAATACAAATATATGGCAATCAGAAACGTAAATATACACTCGGCTTATCCAAGCGTTAACAGATTAGAGCCGAAAAGTGAAAAAAACAATAACAATATAAAGGTATATTATAAAATGGTAATATAATAACGAAAACAAATGTCAACTATAATACAATTTTCGTCAAAAATAAGGTTCATACATATTGCTTCAGCTTAAATTTTTATAAGTTCCTAATTCTTTTTCCAAAAGAGGCTTTATTATATTTGAATTATTCTTTTTAAAGATTGTTTTTTCTTTTTAATTAAATTTTTTAGCCTTATCATTCCCTTCCTGAAAAAATTTCTTCGTTTTTTGATTTATAATTTTCCTTGAATTTTTTAGAGGGACCTTAACCGCATTATATATAATTTTATTTATATATCACTCATGACATCCACTTGGCCTTTACCTGCTAGTGATTTTAAACCCTTTTCATACTTCCGAGCGAGATTTTCTATATTTATGTAATATTTTTCCCAATTCGATTTCTCTTCCCAATATTTAGCATTGGAAAAAGTTTGCGTGAGCTTTTTGTTGCTTTTTGTTCACTAGAACTGGAAAATGATCACTTTCGTAAGTTTTTGTGGCTGTAATACAAGAAAAGAGTAGGGCAGATGAAGCTGGAATTAAAACAAGATCTATCATAGACACGTACCCCTGTTGAGAAATATGTGTATATTTTCCGTCATTCCTAACCCCCAAGATGGATTCACCTAAAATCTCGTTTAGATGAATTCTTCTCTGATTATCCTTTGAATCTCTCCCATTATGATTATATTTCTATAAATATTTCCTAGGCTTAAAATTTGCTCCATTTCTTCTTGATTAAAGCCTTTAGATGGAGACACATATTAAGTATTAAGATCTCCTTCGGAAACATTACAATAATTCCTTTTATTTTAATATTCTGAATTTTATCTAGAAATTTTTATGGCATACTCCATTCGCATGTTTTTGCAAATAAGGACGCCAAACCAACTTGTTCATTACCAATTCCCTTTTCTAGAATATAGCGATGATTTATAAAATTGATTATGAATTTTTCGTTACGTATAGGCACATATGACTCTTGTAGGGCTATTAATAATGGACTTTCTTCTTCTATTAGTTTATTAAGCTCTCCAATATTTTTGGAGAGACTTCTAATGTTCCAGGTAATGAAGATTTCCATGATGATTGGATTATTTGTAAGTACTTGTTTCTTCTTAAGAAAATCTTTAAACACGAAGTTTCTTTTTTCTTTTTTTTTTAAATAATAATAATAAAAACAAAAAAAAAACAAATTTATATAGATTTCTGTCAATAACACTCCACCGAAGGGCATGATGATTCCTCATTTAGATTTTCAAATTCTTTAAAAGTTTAAACTATACCCACCAAAACCTCAATCGTCTATTAAATGAAAAACCTTAAACATATTTATATTTTAAAATAATTATTAACTTTACAATAACAAATTAGTCGATTTTTAGATGAAAATTTGTATTTTGACTTTCAAAGGCTACCAAAAATTAAAAAATCGAAAAAAACTCCTCGTTGTTACCTCCAAAAACATTTTTAATAAATGAATTTTGATTTTTTTGCTTCAAATAATTCTGTAATTCAAATAATGAACACCGCAAAACAGTTTTTTTTCAAGGTGCCTCCAGATATTCACTTATTATTATTTTGAAATAAAAATTTGGAAATATATTGCTTTCATGTATAAATTAATTAAATAACCCAAAGCTACTTGAATTGCCAAAAAAAAAAATACTTGAAAACATGCCTTTTTTTCACCAAATTAACCGAACCAAACACTTAAATATCACGTAACTATTAAAGAATCACAGGATATTGCTAAAATTTCAGCAATTCACATTTGTTTTTAAAAAATAATTAATCGGTATTAAATTTATGTTGATTAGGACTTTTTTCCATAATATATTATTAAATGAGCTTAATTATTTTTATGATCAATACTTGCATTAATAAATTAAAAATGTTCATGCTGTGCTTATACCAAAAAACTCAGTATTAAAGTCAAATTTAATATAATTACCAAAATTCTAATCAAATGTTTGAAAAATTTTTCTTCATGAAATGTTACTGATAAGTCTAATTTTATAGTTTAAGATAAAAAAAGATACAAAAAAAATAAACAGAATTCAGTCCATTAAATTATTGATACAAAGAAATTTTATGTGACCAGAAAAATGTTCTTTTGAGCTAAAGGAGGTAGTCTTAGAAACATTAAAATATTAGTTAATGTCAATTTATT
Source organism: Acrocera orbiculus (assembly GCA_947359355.1). NCBI lineage: Eukaryota > Metazoa > Arthropoda > Insecta > Diptera > Acroceridae > Acrocera > Acrocera orbiculus. Next base: position 25,379,786 of record OX375757.1, read on the forward strand.
TGGTTTGTTCCTCATATCTTTTAATGTTAAAAAAATAATAATAATTTAGTCATTTTGTGATATTTTCGAGGATTATGTTTTGTATTTATAAAAATAAGTTTAAATAAATAGTTATATAAAATTATATTTTATGTGTAAAAATTGTGATTTTAAGAAAACGTCCACTAAAAGTGTGTTTGCACAAGTTCAAATTTATATTTTAGTCCTTTAGAGATATTTTAAATATATAATTTTTTTATTGTTTCTCTATCTAATTCTAAGATAGTAAAATTTAAGTAAGTTTAGGATCATTAATGGATTGTTGCATTTATTTTTTTCAATAAAATGTTATATGAAAATAATTAAATTATGTTTTAAATTTTTAATATAAATAATAAAAAAAATGAATAAAATATTAGATAAATATTTTTTTCTTTTCAATAGCAAAATTTTTTATTTGCCAAAAGTATAAAAAAATACTAATAATTAGTATATTTATTTAGTTCTAATCTGTAAATTTACTCACAATTAGAACCCGTAATCCAAAAAACCCATTAAAAAAAGAGAAAAATCTCAAAGATTGGAAAAATTGCCAAAACTATTAAAATAATAAAATTAAGTAATCATAAAGTGTAAATGAGATTTCTACGGAACCCAGATAGAAACGAAGGAAGTCTAGCTAAAAACACAATAATTAACAAAATAATAAGAAATTGTTACATCTTTCGTTTAGATTTTTGTTTTATGTTTTTGAAATAGATTTTCGTGTTAGCTTTCCTTAAAATTTTGCATTTAAAGTTTTGGCCTAGCCTAATCCGCAATAAGGAACTTTGTTCTTTTTATTTTTATACATTAGCAATTATGCGGATCTTTTTAACACGATTTACTTACTTTTACTAAAATTCGTCCTGCGATTTTTGTAGCATTATGCGATTTCTTAATAAATTTCAACCAAAAAATTTGTAAGAGAAGGAAAATTCTATCGGAAAAAAGTATAATAAATATATATTAGTCAATATATCTATCCTGATATAAGAATTAGCAAGCAATATTATGGTTTCTGTATTCTAGGATGCCTATGATATTCTATTTGCCGTCTATCTTTGGAAAGAAGAAAAATGTACTTTGACTATTTCAATACATTATTGGTGTGTTTGAAGGAAGATATGGTGAAAATATCCAGATCTGAAGAAGAAAAATATAATTTTTAATCAAGATAATGTGCTGTGTTATTAGCTATTGAAAAGAGCGCCTAATTCTATAAAGTAAGATTTGAACTAGCTTTTAGAACCAGCTCCATATGATTATTGGTTATTATTAGATCTTAAGACAAACATTATTTTGAACAAATAATGGGTTTGTTTCAAAGAAAGATAGTTATTACCAAAAATTATATTTTAAAAGAATGTTAGATAAGAATCGGAACTAATGTATTCAACTTGAAGGCATAAAGGCTAATAAATTATATTTTTGTACAAAAGTCTCTGGATTAAATATCGATGCTTTCTACTTATGCCATGTTATACAATATTTATAAATTTATTTAAGATAACTTGCTGATTAGTCGTCTAATATTTTAAACTCAACCTTTTCCTATTTAAGCCCATTATACTAATAAATGTAATTTATTTATAATTGAATAAAGCATAGGCATGTGTCTAACTCGAGATAAAAGAACAAGTTTAAGAAAAAGTTGTGCACATGTGCTATACATAACAAAAAATTAATAGAAAATTTTCAATCAAAGGAAATTAGAGTGTGAAATTGATTGCACACCACTAGTCTTAACAATGTGTATAAAAAGGGTTGAAATACTAAAATTCTTGTCAGTTTGTTAGACTATTCTTTCAAGCACAGTTCCACAATTTGAAAATTTTTTTATTTTCTATAAAAAAAGAAGTTATTAAAATTTCAAATAAAATTTGTATAAAAAGTGTATTAGCTTCAAGATATGTCAAGACGTTGGTTATTTGCTTTAGTAATAATTACGGTGTTAGTCAAAGATTCTATATCTGTTAGGGATGTCTTGTACAGACAACCAGTTATGAGAACTGATAGAAGTTTGACGCGAACTGAAAGATTATTCAATGATCATTCTTCAAGAAATTATCATGATGAATTTGAAAGGGATCAGTTAAGACGTTATGAATTTCAAGAAAGTAGGATTAACTCCCCAATACGTAATGTTATAAATTCAAGAAGAACTATTAATACATGTGCAGCAGATCAGAGATTAGAACAAAGAAAACAAATATTCCGTGACACAAATAATAGAAATATTCGTAATGAACAAGAAAGTATTTACATGGAGCATCCAGGATTTGAAGTTAATACTAGAAGGCAAGAACCAGCATCAAGAGATGTCAATGATGTAAGATCTCGGTCTGAATATCAACAGCAACGATTTGATAATCGTTTTTCGTTTAATGAACGTCGTGTTGCTAGAACAGATTTAATTAGACAGCAAAGCCTAAATAACAAAAATTCAATGGGAAAATTTGATGAATATGATGATAAATCAAGATTTCAAACAAGCCAAATACAAAATGATCTATTTCGAATAAATGAATCAAGTAGACGTAATGAACGAAAGCTAAATGATGATAAAAATATAATATTACTTGGTAATAATAATTATTGGTGGAAAATTTCACGATATCAAATAGTTCAAGCCACTTTTCTTGGTTGGTTATTTATAAAAGCGATCATATCGAGTAATAAAGAACATAAACTTTCAAATGATAAAAATATATTTTTGAAAATTTAAAAGTTTTAAATAAATTTGTTAACAAGATGTTTTTTTTTGCCAGAGAATTAAGTAAGATGTACTTTAAATGTATTATAAGATATATTTTACTGGCTTAATGTTGTTAAAATATATAAATTTTATGTACAAGTTATTAACTTATATTTAATAAATGTTGTAAAAGCATAAACAATTATTTTTATATAATGAAAAAATTACTGGTTCCTTGAAAATTTTTTGCCATTAGAAAGCCGCTAACTTTAAAATTTTTTATATATTTTATACCCCGAGACACTTGTGCTACTGTGAAGTAGCAAAAAAGTCTCAAGAATTCTGAATACCAAATATTAGATGATGTCTTAATTACTGTGCCTGAAAGCATAAAGAATTCTTTATTTAATTATATAAAATATTTGAATATGGCCTATAGACCTAGGGGAAGCCGGCCATGAAAAAAAATAGACTAATTCACGATATGATTTGTGAAAGTAAAATAAAATATGTGTAAAGAAATGGGATGCATGACTTATAAGGACAGTCTAAATTTTAAGGGAAAATAATTCAAATAATTAAGATTTTGAGTATTGCTCAATCATATAATAATTAAAAATAAATTCATACCTGTTTCGACTACACCTTTGATAGCATTTTATTAGTTTCGCCACCATTAGACATGCAGAGGCACAATAGATTTTTTAAAACTCTAAGGAGTGAATATATATTATCATATTTGCATATCTTTAAATTCACACATAAAAAATATTGTCGCCAATTTTTAGGCATACATGTATTACTTTAACGAAATTTTATTTAAATGAAAAAATGTAAGCTCCTTTATAATATGCTACTAAATGTTCTCTGAGTTTACTAACATTTAAATGTTAAGCTTCGTACGTGGAATAATATATTCCATGAGCTTCATAAATTTATTTTAATTTTCAATTTGAATTTCTGGAGTCGGATTTGTATAGTCAATTATTATTTTAAATTCACCTTTTCATTTTTAATAGTATTTAGTCAATTTGTTTTTAATTAACGTATTTGCTCCTTTTCTTAGTTTTCTTGGTAATTCAGTTTTAAATTGATTTTATAAAAACATTTTCTGTCTCTTTTTAACAAATCAATGCTGAAGATGAGGATTCTATATACATCATAGCTTTTTAACATTGATTAAAGCTGTTTTTTATATAAGTAATGAACATTTATCGGTGGTAACTACAAATAGTAATTGTAAAGATTAAAGTATGAATGAAATCAGGGTAATAAACCTTTTTTAGAATCTAGGTTCCAACTTTTTGAGTTTTATCTTCAAGCAGTGAATATGATTCTAAAATTTAACACAAAAAAACGCTCATAACACTTATTAACTGAAAAATGTTTGTTATTTTAGTTGAAATTTATTCAAGGGTAAAATTAGTAATCTTTAGCTATTAAATGTTTAGTAATTGAAATTTACCAATAACTTAGCTGAAAATTTCATACTTCACATCATTTTGATTAGTTTTTTCCATTTCACTTGTTTATCGAAAAAGTGGTATTCATATGATATGTTATAAATTTAGGTTATCACAAAATAAACACTCGCAATTTTTGGTGTGAAATTTAAAAATTATAAAGCTAAAACGACATAATTTATTGATACGCTTATACTTTATGTTACTTGATTAATTTTGTACAATCGTAGTTTACTTAAAAATATTAAATGGATTCTACCAAATGGTATTTTAAAACTTTAATCTAACCATTAAGTTTAATATTGGCTACGTTTTAGGTCACTTAATCAAAAAGAAAAAAACTGCAAAGCAATCTTGATGTGCGGTAGACGTAGATTTGGTACACCCCTCGAAAAATACGCAAATAAAGGATTTTTCTTAGAAGGTGGAGCACATCATGAGCTTTCTCGAGAAAAATATTGAAAAATATATAATGCAAAAAATGAAAAATGCACTCAATAAAGAATAAGATGAATCAATTCTACAGCGTTGCCACTTTTCAGGTAAAATGCTGTGATCCTCATAAATTAAGGAATATTCCTGCTGAATACTATATACTCCCTTGTACACCATCAAGAAAAGTGTGTTTTTTGTACAGTAACAAAATAGAAAAACCAAAGTTTTCCTACAACAAAGACCTTTTTGGCCTTATAAATATATGACGCTACCGAACTTATTTCACAAGTCTGATAAAAACATGAAATTGCAAAATGCTGAATTGTAATATCAAACCTTAGGACTGGGACTTTCTTCAATTCCTCAAAACAAATTTAAAAAACATTGAGTGAAAGAAATTTTACCATCAAAAGTTGACGCAAATCGCACTCTGAAATCAAAATAGTTTATTTCAGTTAAAGGGACAATTGATCCATAGTTACTACTAGATAATACCAGTTTTAAAATTTATAAAATTTTCAATTCCGTAACTTCAATAGAAATAGACCAATAAATATATGATGAATAATTTGACTTCCAATGACCAATGGAATTCTTTTAAGGAGGTGCAATTATCCTCTTATTTACAAAAAATTAAACAACCATATCGTGTACAAATACATCAACACTTTAAAGAACTCACTTCAGTAACGTATATATGTAGCATGACTACATCGGTAGAAATCGGTATGAATGATCTTGAGAAAAGTTGAAAAAGTAATTTTGGTTTTTAAATCAACCTAAAAATATAAAATGTGAACCTCCGTGTTTTCAGATGGAACTTCAGCATCAATCCATAGACAATATTTTTATTGCAAAAAAAAAGCCTTATTCTTGTTCTAGAGTTATTTCGGAGAAATTAGTATTTTTATCCCTCTAGAGGAAACCTGTATCGGCATAACCATGCAAAGGAAGCATTTTATATTAAAACTTCGCAAATCTAGGCAGAAAAAGTAATGTCCGTAACAAAAGCTGGAGCTAGAAGAATTTGTGTGTTAATATTCCTCTTGGAAACAATATCGTATTACTTTGTGACTGTATTGTTAATAGGAACACACAGTGAGAAAGGCAATTTAAACAGTTAGCGTTAACACCTTAAATACCAGGAAAATGTAGGTCTTTACTATTTAAAACCCCAATAGGTAAGAAAGTCCACACCAAAATTGTGAAATTGCTTTAGTAAAACTTCATTTTAGTTTCTATAAATTTGCTTTTTTAGAAAAATCTTTTTGATGAATATAAATACTTTTATTAACTTAATTAATTCAAAAAGTAATTTAAATTAAAAAATTTTAATTTTTAACAAAATTATTAAATATATCTCTATTTCATCTTACAAAGAATGCTTCTAAAAAAGTAAGCATAATATTTATTGATTTAAGCCTATTCGTGCGTGAATTTCTTGCTTAGTTCGTGGCCCAACTTTACCTACCATGTTTGGAGATTGAATATTCTGTTCTCCTTTTTCTTGGGCCTTAGATAATAATTTCTCCTGCTTTACATTATCGTATTCTTTTAGATCACTTAGTTTTAAACTGAAACTTTGTATTTCCCGCTTTCTCATTTCGTTTTAGAGGACATACACCTAAAATATATTTATTTTCAAAGTTAAAAAATCAAATTTTTTATAGTTTTAATTATAGTTTTAAAAACATAAATATCTACCTTAATTATTATTAGATATGAACTACTCAAAGAAAGTCTATTTCACTGTTCAAAGTCCAATGTTGGTTTGACTTCCACAAATGAAATAAATATAAATAAAACGAAGAAGATAATGATGTATTTAGAACATGTAAAAGTTGCTTCAAAGTTTGAAAAATCTGTTTTGTATTTTACATTAAAGTAAAATATTTTAGAATTTGAAGTTTTGTATAACTGAATTGTTACAATCTTCACTTGAAATTTCTCAAAGCTTAGGCTGTATAGCAATTAGCCAGTAAATATGAGCCCACACGTTATAGTGAGTGTAAGGAATAGGGAGCTCTTTATACGTCTCGCCCGTAACTTTGAAAAGTTGTGCATATTATAACGACTCGTGTGTCACCCCTCAATGGATGTTACACAAAAAGGTGCTCAACACATATGTAAATGCGTGTTTTTAAGGCTGTGTCTAGATTAGCGATTTGGACAGCGAACTGGAAAGCGATCTGAGCCTTGGTTACGTTTAGAAGTATATTCAGTGCAATCATTACATTACAAGTCATTCAAAAAATACAAATTGTACCTTTAAACTAATTTTATTGTATTTATAATACATTATTATTTACGGTAAGTCAATTTAATATAATAAAAATAGTTAGAAAGCATAAATTATATATTTTCAATCTAAATGTCAAACTCAAAAGAACTATTTAGTGTAACCGCGCTCCAGATTGCTTCCCAGATTTACATTGAAAATATAGAACTTATGCTTTCGAGCTAGTTTTATTGTATTAAATTGATTTACCGTAAATAGTAATTCATTATAAATAAAATTAAGATAGTTTAAAGGTACAAATTATATTTTAAGGAAGACTTGTAATTTAATGATTACGGGTATATACTTCTGAATGTAACCGCGCCTCAGTTCGCTGTCCAAATCACTAATGTAGACACCAAGTAATCAAAACTGAAATTTCCCGCTTTTATTTGTCAATAGCCTAAAAAGTAATCCTTAATTGGGTATTGAGTTTGGAAAGTTCCACTTGTCAAATTAGATACTCATTGTTTTGGTAAAATTTTATTAAAATTTAATAAAAAACTATATTCAAACTATAATTATGTTGTACTTAGAGGACTATTTGGAAAGTATGAACTGTAAATAATTTTATAAATCAATTTTATAATTTAATTTTTAATTACAGTGATTGAACATTTACCACAAGAATTGAGAGATCGATTTACTGAAATGCGAGAAATGGATTTATCAGTTCAAAGTATGAAAGATCATATGAAATATCATTTAATTAGATATATCTATTGATATTTTTAGTATTATACTGTCCATAATGTCCTATTTTATTTTATTTTTCTTTAATATATAACTAAAATATTTTGTACCATTGCAAGTCATGCTAGAGTATTGCAACTATTTTTTCAACCAAAAGCAATTTCTTTGAAATAAAAGACACTGAAAATATTTGTTTTGCATGTTGAAAAAGGTCAACATAGTAAAAAAGCTGGACCATTCTTCTGATTTTTTTCCAACAGCAAAGTGACACTAATGAAATTTTGAAAAAAAACTATGAATCTAGAAGTAATTTAGCAAAAATTTTCTAGACACATATAAGTAATGTTTAGATGTTTTACAAAATTATTAATATCAAATTTAAAGTAACTTGATGCCAAGGAAGAAATTACCTTTTTTTTAATTATTGGGGGTAAATAAAACAAAACATTGAGCTTTAATTTTTAATACAGATTGCATACCTTTCTTCTTCAATTTGCAATTCAATTGTGCAACAGAATCAATGTCATTTTTAAGCATTTTGCTTTTATTGCAAATAGTATAAAGGTTTTATTTTACAGACAACATGGATGCCTTAGACAAACGATCAAGGTTATTCTTTAGCCAATGTAAACGTGTAGAACTCCAGGGTGCTGAGTCAGATAACGCTTTTCAAGTTTTACGCAAGGATTATTATAAAGTTTTAGAAGATGCAGATGAAAAAGTATCACTAGCATCACAAATGCATGATTTAGTTGAACGCTATTTAAGAAGATTAGATAGTGAACTATTTAAATTTAAATGTGAACTTGAAGCTGATAATAATGGTATAACAGAAATATTAGAAAAACGTTCATTAGAATTGGATAGTGCGAATACAATATCAAATTCAGGAAATCAAAAAGAGAATCGATATTTTGGTTCTCTAACTAGTAATAACTATTCACAGAAGGATAACAGGTGAATTTCAAATATTTTAATAATATTGATTTTAAGTTTTGTCAAACTTTAATATCCTTAATTATAAGATTAAAAAGGCGATATTTAGAAGATTTCTATTTAAAGAAAATTCATAAAAATTTTACATTTTACTAAATATCGTTTTAGAAGAAAAATTTTAAAAATTTATTTTTTAGTTAAGAAGCTGGCCAAAATTTTTTTTTGTTTTTTTTTTATAGAAGCGAATGGAAGTTTCATTTGATTAATCAAAATTTCAAGAATCATTCAAGAATTAATTAGTAGCAAATTAAGTAGAAAAGTTGAAGAAAAGAGTGAAGAAATTAAGTATCGATTTCAAGAAAACTTTAGTGACATATCTTGGAAAAGAATAATATCTGCTAATGAAGGTCAGAATTTTCTTTTCATATCTGGAAAATTAAAAACAAGAAAAAATGGATTTTTAAATGATAATTTAAGTAATATTTATTTTTTCAATTCGATAAAAAAAATATTTATTACTTTATTATAAAATAGCAAAATAATTATGAATCAGATTTGTAATTAAATTTAAATAAATAAATTTTCATTGCTTTAAGCAATATTTCCAGGAGCTTTTGAGGAGTGACAACTATTAAGTAATCAATTTTAAAATACAGTTTCTCTAATTTAAATAACTTATTTATTTTATTTAACAATATTTGAGATATATTTGCTATTTAGTAATTGCAAATTTCTATTAAATAATGATTCTAAGGTTTTGGTGGTTTGATTTGTTCTGTTTTGCTTTCGATTAAGACTTAGACTCGATCTAAGTTAGTTTCGAAAATATGCCGATCAATAACAGAATAAACATAAGATCGAAAAACAATTACATTTCAACCATTGTTTTATAAAAACAAAAATTTGGCATTTATAAAAATAATTTGATTTTTTTTATAAGATAATTCGAAGTCCTGATAATTTCTACATAGAATAAATATGTCCTTTAATTCATATTTTGTCTTTTTTGATTCGTTGTTCTATATATTATGAGTATTCGACACATAATGTTTTAGGTGAACACCAACTGGCTCGGTACTCAAATCATTACATCTATTTTAAATTTTATAATAAATGCCAGAAAATTTATTATGATGAATTTGAAGAAGAAATACAGTGCAAAATGATTTGACATTTCAAGGAATATAGCAATAATATTTTGAATGATTGACCATTTTATCTGCTTATTTAAAACTATAGACGGACTTATAGTTGACTAACTCACTTAAGTGCTAAATTAAACAATATTGCTATTTTCGTACACGTCTTTGATTTTGACGCTAGAAGAGATTCTTTTAAATGGTTTGAATTTTTGCGAAATATATTTTCAATTAATTCTACTTTTGATGTTTGTTTATTCAAAATATCAAAACTACCATAGCTACAATTACAAAAATAACAACAAAATTCACCAAGTTGTCAAAATTCACATTGCATAAATAAAATACTGAAACTAACCCTAACTACCAGAATGTCTCAAAGCTAAATGTTGCAGAATTAATATAAAAATTTACAAAAATTATCATTTTAGCTTGAAAATAACCACCTCAGTTTTATATTTGCATTAATAAAATTGAATAAAAAGTTTTTGTACTTATTTTCATAGTTAATTGAAAATTTTCATGGCAGTTTGCTATTTTTCAATTTGTTACTCTTTTCATTAAAAAAGTAATTGTGGACAAATGGCTGGTTTGAATTTCAACAAAATTGATCAGAGAAACATTTTTGAGATATATTAAAATTTTCTAAAAATTTGAGCTCAATTGACTATATAATTTACGATGTTTGTATACACAAACATACGTTGGCTGAATTCTTATATTTATAGATAAAACTTTTAAGCAGCTGTTATTTGTATAGATCAAAGGGGTGAAGGGTAAGACGGAGTTTCGAAATTTTCGAAACAACTGAATTAGCAGAAATTTTGCTATCACTCGAAAATGAGTATAAAGAAGGTATTTCCTTATATTTTGAAAGTGAATAAAACTATTAGATCCAATATTTTCTTAATTATATTTATTTACTTATTTCTTTGATTAGATTTTTCTTTTTTAAACTGTTCTGAATAATGATTTCGAAATTACTTTAAATAGGTATCATCGACAAAAATTAGAAAAAAGGCGGGATAGCGGTGGTAGTTCTAATATTGTTGAAAAAAGGCAAACTGTTAATTCAGCTTTAATATCAGTGGTATCTTCCCCAAATGTACGTCCAACAACTCCAAATGTAGGACATCATTCGGTTATATCTAATTCACCGGCATCATCAGTTTCATATAATATTCAGCATATTGGTGCAGGTATTTAAAAGAAAACAAAAAACATGATTTAAATCAAATTTAACATTTCATATTTAGAATAGATTAAGAATTAATAATTATATTTAAAATTAAAATATTTTAAGGAAATGTAATAGCAGCAGCGGCTAGTCAAGCAATTGCAGCTACTCAACAAATGCAACAAGGTCGTCGAACAGCTAGTCTTAAGGCATCATATGAAGCTATCCATGGAACATCTGGAGCAAATTCCCATGAACTTTTAGGTATCGGTAGAGAATTATTAGCTGGTGCAACACATAATGCTATTCAAGCTGTTGAACGTGAAGGAAGTTCATTACATACACAAAAACGGCATAAAAAGTTAGTTTTATATTTATTAAGAAGAAAAACTAGATCAATTATTAACAACTATTATTATTATTTTTAATCTCATTTTAGAAAAATTTCTAGTAATATATCGCAAGGTAGTTCTTCATCTTCCATACAATCATCATCATCTCACAATTCGCAAATTTCAACTTCAGTTATTGATCCAATCAGTTCTAGAATAAATGAGAGCAATTTGATTGTTGATCAGTCACAAGAAGGAGATTGGACTTATGATCCAAATGAACCACGATATTGTATATGTAATCAAGTATCATATGGAGATATGGTGGCATGTGATAATGAAGCGGTAAGCCTTAAATTAATTCACATAATATATGTATAACAATTTAATTAAATTTATATAATTTTTAGTGTCCATTTGAATGGTTCCATTATCCATGTGTAGGAATAACACAATCACCTAAAGGAAAATGGTACTGTCCAAAATGTACAGCATCAATGCGTCGTAGAAATAGAAAAAATTGAGCGATTTATAGTTCAATTAGTATATTATTATTATTAGTATAGGCTATATGCAATAACTTGCATAGTTTAAAGCTATAAAATGACACAAATTATTTGGATAAGAAAACATTTCCCAGTAGGGAAAGTAGCTCTACTTCATCAATGAAAGAGAGCTACTTTTCAGTCATAACACCTACTTTCTCGGGGAAAACACAATGAATTTAGTTAAAAAACGGCCGCAAAACTCACCGTCATGACGACTTTCTGCATGAAAATATGACTGAAAAGTAGCTATGATGGCTAATTTCTACATGCTACATTAATGAATATTTCACAAGTGAACTTTCCAAAATGATTCACACATGAATTCATTCATGAGAAATTCACTGATGAGTAATTTCCCTATTGGATTTATTAGGAAGTTGTTTTTTTTTATTTCCTGCAACATTGTTATGAATTAACTTTGATTAAATATTACAATTTATTTCAAATCCATTTTATTAAATAGCAAACTCCAAGTGATTTTTAATTATGGTTTTGGATAACTTGTATATTTTTTATATTTGAAATATTAGATGTATCGTACATGTCAAAAATTAAAAGCTGTGTTAAGGATATGTGTTAATTTTAATTAATTTTTTTAAGTTGACCTTTTATTATCGGATTTTTTAAGATAAATTTAAACCATTTAAATTCCTCGTATATAAATCACGTAACACTTTCAAGTATTGAGGTAGGCACTAATTAAGTATAAACTTTTAAATACTGAAAATAGCCGATTTAATGTAATAGTTTATTTCTAATGTTAAATTATTCTAATGAATTAACTACGTTTAATTAAAGCCCAATCAACCTTTTTCTCCATTTTGAAAATGCTGCTTAAAGTTATTTCCAAAAATTGCAAAAAAAAAAGTATTTCCCTGCTTCTGGTTTTTATTTATTTGTAGGAACCTTTCAAAAAAATGTACTATAGTAACTCGTTGTTGTCACTTAAATTAAAAGCTAAGATATTTTTTGTTTGTTTCTTTATTCTCTTAATTTTTTTGCTACTATATTCGTTAGTGGTAACTATATATAGATGTGAATATCTTTAGGCACTGGAACTCGCTCAAAATTATTTCTATTAGGGCTAAAGTTTTAGGGAAATTTTTATTTAAAGATCAGATTTTTAAAACCATCTTCTAGTAGCCAGCAAGAATTTGTGCTGCTGTTTGCCATATAATTCACTAAAAATGTAAAAAATATAAATAATTATTTCATAGTTATATAGTAAAATTTATTCCTTCAATTTCTAATTAAATTAATTAAATCTATTTAGAGGAAGAATTTTAATTCATTAATCAATGTATATTTAGTAATAATATATTAAAAAAGTAATCAATTTTTATTATTTACTTGCGTTAACATTATAATTTTTGATATTTTGAACATATTCCTGGAACTGGGGGAATGTAGGTCTTCTTTTTGGAACTGTTGTGCAACGAAGGTATCCTAAGTGACATTTGTTGATTTTTATGAAACTATGATATGTTGTATTTCAACAAAAATGAAAGGACCCTTGCAAAAAGTATTTATTCCTTTTATAAAAATTAGCGGATTTAACTGTTCCTAAAACTAATAACCTTATTTTTTTCTTTTGAAAATATTAACTAAAACTCCATGAAAGTTTATTTTTAGGGATAATATTACAAGGGTGATGTTCATCTATTATATAAAATATAGTAGGTATATATTATATAATAATGAATATTCACTAATAAAAAAAGAATAGCTCGTTTTGGTTTTTAATAGAGTCTAACATATTTGCAATCAATGAGTTGAAATATATTCCTTGTAATACTATTTTCATAATTAAGGACTCATATAAACTATATACTCATATATACTCTTACATATTTTATTAAATAATAAAATTTTAGTCATAAAAAATTTATCTTGCAGGATATTACAATTTTATTTTGGAATAAGTGGATAATGAGAATCTAAATTAAAACTCTGAGTATGTTTTTGACACAAAAATGTATTTATATAACTCCAATAACTCAAAAATAACTCAATTTTTTATATCGTATATGTATTTATAGCTTCTTTTTTTGAAAGTTCTTGGTCTTATTCACGTGTTTTTTGATTAAAATTTCTTTACAATATATGATTGTAAATGTATATTTAAGATTATTTAAGCTCGTTAAATTATAAATAACTTAAGTTTAATGCCATATATGATTTAATAAATTCCAAGAGGTATATTAAGCACTGTGTATTATTAGTATACTGTAAAATATTGATGGATACCAAGTGCACTTGAAGTCTGAATATATTTTTCTGTAACATTTTAACAGCTTCTCTTTTTGCCAGCACTTTGAACGTGGTTAGATATAATTACTCAGTAGAGCTACTTCATCAACTTTTCATAATAACGACAACTTTCTCGGGGAAAATAGTTTTGTTAGAAAAGGGGACGAAAAGTAGCCGTTATGTCTATGGCATTAAGGCATTATTGCCACAGTTAAAGTTACTCTATAACTTTGTTATTATTTATTATTTGCGGATTGCTTTGCTAGCATTTAATTATATTCACTATATTTTCACTATATTTTACAGTATATTTTTTCTAAGTCCAAATGATATTTCACTTTTAGAAATAGTTTAAAGTCTGTTACTTGAGCTCAAGCGTATGTATGAAATTTTAAGTTTTTACATGTAAAAACAACTCTAGCTATAGTTTCTGCACGATTTTACTACTGGGTATGTATTATATAAACTAAAGAAGGACAAAGCAACCCTTTGTAAATAAGTGCGTTTCAAATATTGCTACTTATCTAATTTATACAATCTAATAATATATTTAAAAAAAAGTCTGACATTAAGATATTAATCTATTTAATTATACGGTATAAAGTAGTATATCCTTACCTAATAGAAATATTAATCTTTCAGGAAGTTTTTTTTACAAAAAATCGAATAAGAAATAAATAAAAGTATAATGTTATTATCATGCACATCTAAATATTTCATGAAGAAAGCTTTATACCCCGTCAAAGTTTAATAATATATATATAGAAATATATATTCTTATTACACCTACCATTTATTTATATTGGAATAATAACATTTAATATTAAAAATACGTATGTCTGAATTTCTTTTGTTCGTTATAATATTGTTGATGTCAATGAACTTAATGTATTCGTTTTATCATTCTGGTAATACAAAATAAGTTGAGTTCTAGTTACCTAAGTAAAAAATATGCTAAATATAACTTATTAAAAACAATTTTAATATTTTTTTTATATTTTATTTTACATAAGACTTTTGTATAGCAAGCTGTCATCTCAAAATAACTGAATTCTGTGTTTTTCTTTACTTTTAATATTTTTATGTCAAACAATTTTTCTTTGTTGTTTTCTTAGTAGAAACTCTGATGTAGAATAAAAAAATTTATTTGTATAGAATATTTTTATGTTTATTACTTTGTTTCCTTTGCTTTTATTTAACTTATTGTGTCTGTTTGCTGGTAAGTTTTACTGTTTTAATTATGAGCCTAATTAAATTTTCTTATATACTTGTATTGGGGTTCATAGAATTTATAAAATTAAGGTGTAAAACTTTGGAATGGTGTCTTTAAATACACGTCTATTCTTGTATGTATTAAGTTTTTTTGTGTGTGAAATTTCAAAACTTTTGTTGACAAGTTATCCTAATTTTATGTACCCAGTAGGGAAAATAATAATAATAAATGTAAATTCGTTTTGTCAAGATGGGATATATTTGGAATTCAAAATGAAATTTAATTTTTATAACTACAATAAATGCTATAGGGTGGAATTTAAAAATATTTTAAATAATTTTTTTTGCCACTTCGTTTACCCGCAATACTCTAGCAAGTCACTAACAAGGAAACTACTCCATACCGAACTTACCGATTTTCTTCAAACTCAGATATGTTATAGAATAATAAAATCTAAAAGACCCGTATTTGTTTTTATCGGCTGACCTTTACTTCAAAGGGGTGTAAATTACCCCCAAAAATAAACTTTTCTCAAAAACTCGAATTATATTTGTGAAATTTTAAAAATTTCAATTTATTTTTTTTTTTTATAAAGGAAAGAAATACCCACTAGAGGTAAAATATATGCAGTACCCACTGGTTATGCTTTGCTTTTCAAATGCATTGAAAAGGACTTGGTCTATTATTTTCCTTTTATTGTTGTCACAATTTTCACCATTTGCTGGTTTCCTCTTCTTTGAAAAGAGAGCTTTCCATTGATGTTTTTTTTTTCTGCGATCATATGGAGCACAACATTCTTTTTTCCTTCAATACTTTACACGTTTTAGTCTTGTAATTTTTTCAAAAAAAAAAAAATATTTCCAAACTAAGCCAAATATAAAACCAGGAAGACGTTGTAAAAATTGTTGAAAATTTTTTTTACAAAGAAGCTGACAAAAAAACAAACAAATATTTTTTTTTTAATATTCGCACGTTGTCTTCTTATTTTGTGTTTCTTAATTAGAACAAAAGCATGTTGAATTGTAATTAAACATATTAAAAAAAAATTTCTAACATTGTGTATCTTGGCAGGGCAACTTAAAAATTGTATGAGTTCCTCAAAACATTCTATAGAAACAATACATTTAAACGCAAATTTTATATTATAATAATTTTATACAATTAATGATTGCTTCAAGGAGAAAATAATTTTTATATCGTTGAATTGGAGCAGAAACAAAATTAATTACCAATTTCGTATCACGAAAAATGAAAATGTAAAAGTAAAATTAACAAGTTAATAAGAAAATATTTCGCAATTTCCTGCTAAGTACGAGTCTAGAAGTCGTAGTGAGTCCTATAATAATTTAAGTCGACTTTTTTAACAACAGTTAATGACTGAAACTATTTACGGGCAAAATTATTCTAACAATATTCCATTATAATTAAATCAGTTTATGATTTGCTATTCCAAACTTGAAACTTGATTCTAAAATAGGTGACAATTTGGCTGTAAAATTTGACTACATCTAGGAACAGACTAATTTTTTAGTAAAATTTTCATGAATTCAATGAACTGTCTTCAAAGAAGCTTACGATTTTCTAATTCTAAACTTAATATCACAACTCAAAGTAGGTAAGAATTCAGTTGAAAGATTCTTCTACATTCGTGCCAAGAACTGGAAAAAGGTGAAACTTTTCCCATTAGATTTACACTTTTATACAAGCAGTTTATATTTAAAAAATTTAAAGCAAGTAGTTTAAACATCAATTACAAGCCTCTATAAATCAAAAAGCAAGTTAAGTAAAATAAAATTAAATAAACGTCTGTAAAAAGTGATTTCTTAAACGTAACCCAAGGGGATTTTATTTCGGAAGTTATGGAATTTATTTGGTTATAACGTACATATTTAACACATGAAGAAGCAAATTTTTTACCTTGTATTCTATCTTACATTAATTACAAAATTTGAAGCATTTACATCGCTGTCTATGCTATTTTTTGTCTATAAGCTAAAATTTACTAAAAGTAAACATGAACTTCTGAAAGAAAATTTTACTACCCAAAAACTCACTTAAAAGCTGTTGATTAATTCTTATGTTTTTGCTATTTAGAATGATTCCAAGAATTTCTTCAAAATAATTTAAATTACTTTGAAATTTTATTTAAATTATTTTGGGTATTCTGAAAATCTCTACAAATATTACACGTAAGTATAAAAAAATAAATTATTCCCCTTTAAATTCAAAAGTGAAACTGAATTTTATGCATAAATCACTCGGTTCTCCTATATAAATGAAGTCTCCAAAATTAAAGCTTTTTTTATGTACCTTTAAGATATTTTAACGCATGTCTAAATTTTTTATATAAAGCTAAGAGCTACAAAAATTCAAGTCTTAGTATAAAACCATCATAGTTCCGACTCAATATAGTAATTTGTAATATTAAACGAATATTTAATTCTAAGTTTAATTATTCCTTATGGATTTTATTGTTATGTTTTATGGAATTTATCTCTGTAAGAGGATTCTTTGTGATTAATAACTTTTACTAGTTACCTTAGTACTATATCTTTATTTAAATGTTTTGTTTAAAAAATAAAGTTCCAGTTTTGAAATCATATCCAAAATATACGAAGATTTAATAAAATTTTTAAATTTAGAATGTGTTTTTTTTTGTCGGTATTGAGAGTTAATTATTTTAATAAAAGCTATCGGTATTCACTCCGGCACCTAATAAAAGTGTGATAATAAAAGTATTTCTTAAATATTGATAGGTACTATATTGTGATTAATTTATAAACTCTTTCAAGAACATCGAAAATTTGGTAACAAAAAAATTTTGTGCTACAATTAAAAAAGAGGGTTGAAGCGATATAATATTCTTAAAAATCTAAATTTAAAATTTTAATAAATTTAAAAAAAAATTTGCAATGTCTGCCCTTATTATAAAGTAAAAAACAAAGAAAGTTGGAGATCACTTAACTCAATGCTTTTAAAGGGTGAGTATACTCACATGTACATGTGACATTATTCTAAAGTAAGTGCCCCACAAATGAGTACACAAATCATTTTAGGGACAATCAACTTTAGTTTAGTGTTGTAAAGAAATAAAATTTAGGTTAATTGCATAAATTCAGGAAAAACTTATAGTCTAATGAGATCTATAAATATTTTTTAGGTTTTAAGGGGTTGTTTTCAGATTGTGTTTTTATAAAAAAGCAAAAATTAAATTCTTTTGTAATGATTCTAGCGTAACCTTGGTATCTTTATTGCGCTTAATTTCATTTACTTTTAAAGTATGCTTATACTACCTAATTCCTTATAGAATTAACTTCCTTTTTTGTATCAAGTGCTATTCTATTGAAAATAATGAAATTTTTATATATTCTATAACACATCATATCGTTGGATATCATTTGCTCACAAAGAAACATAAAAGGTTTTTTTTGTAAATTTTAGTAAAATTATAAAAAATTCTTTTTAAAAAACATAAGAAGTTTCTTGTATTTAAAAGGAAATCCTATACTGAAAGATTATACTTGTTTAATCACTTGCAAATTATTTTCTTTGTTTCAGAGGATAAACAGAATGTCTTTTACTCATTAGACACGAGGTATTTTCGAAAAAACGTGTATCACACGTGTTAGCATTTTTTTTTGTTTTGTTCTGCAAAAAGTTTCTTCTTAATGGAAACTTTTCCGTTCTTTATTACACGTTTTTCAAAAATTTGCTTATAATTAGATTCTTATTAAAGCCTTTAAGGACAGCCTTAGGGTGTTTATTCTTTAGGTCCACTTCATTAGACATAATTTATTGTGAGTTTACTTTACTTTCATTGTTAATAAAAAATTTCTTTTTTGAACAACTTCCTAATATTTATTCGAAATTTTCATATTTAGTACAACTTTAGACAGATACTAAGATTGAGTAACTTAAACTTTTACTTTTTAGATTTCTAATTACGTTGATTTAATTTGGTTTTATAGCTAATTATGATGAACTCAAATTTAAAATTTTGTTCTTTTGCTTTGTAATTACAACAAATATGCTAGGGATAGATTTTTCATTTAAACTCTTCAAATATATTTTTTGGTTTTTATAGTAAAATTATATTTTAAGAATTCTAAGTTTATATTTTTAAAAAATTACATTATTCAAGAACTTGAACTATTGAAAAATGGGGTAAAATTATATCGCGAAAATTCTTAAAAGTATGTAGAAATTGATGGCAGTATTTGTACTTAAGCATATTATTGTCCCCTTTTTTAGCGTTACCATTCATAAGTTTTCCTGTCGCAGAAAAAATTTTATTTGCCCTATTTTTATAATTTTGTTCCCAGTTGGGGGAAGCAGTACCTCAATAGAAAATGTTCTAAAAATTGCTAATTCAATCTTTGTGCTACTTTCAATAAGAAGAAATATTTGTTTTTACTTAAATTACTTTATTTATTATTTTTAAAATACTAAATGTTTGTTTTATATGTTGTTTCAAAATTAAAATTATTATGTTGTTTTTTAGTCAGAAAAAATTTTTGTTTGTCTTTAAATTCTTTGTATATCCACCAAACTTTTATAGAAGCCCTCAGCTATGCCTAAATGTATATATTTTTTTCAGAACTTTAGATTAAGTTGACGAGGGCTAGAAAAAATTGTCGAATTGGCACAAATACAATATTATTTTTTTAATTAATCATTTTTCTATGTTATTCAATGGTTATAATGATATTATTATCCATAACGAGTTTACTGAATTACTTGGACGGCCACGCAGTTGCATAGCTTTTTATAATTTTAACTTAGTTTAATTACGAAAACGAATCTAAAGAATATAATGCACTATGACCTTTATTTTAAAATTGCTTTATTTAAGGTTTTTTACGAAAATCTACGAGGTGTATAATAATGTTTTTTAGTCAGAAAAATCTTTGTTTCTTCGTAGTGAGCAAAAAAAAATTTTTTCAATGCCTACTTCCCCACTAGTTATAAATTTTTTCAATCTCTCAAACAATTTGTGGATACAATGACTAAAAAATTCCTGTTCTTTCACTCATCTTGAGAATCAAAATGATAATCACTAAGTGCTTATCGAATAAAACTGATGACAGTGAGAAGGAAAAAAATCTGGTAAATATATCAAATTGAGTAGTTGAATCCTAGTTGAATATCTTCAAGTAGTTTTGGAACATTATTGACGTGTGCGATGTGCATGGAAAAAAATTACTTTTTCATTTCTTTGCTACTAATCATTTTTTTTCTACGCAGAACACTATGAGCTAAAAAATAGTTCATTTTATTTTTTTATTTGCTGTATAACATTCAAAAATTTCAAAAAAACAATGATTTTTTTGTAAGAGAAAAAGGTTTTTTTATATAAGTTTCAACAATTTTCTTAAATTTGAATAAATGAACAATATTTGTAAGTTATAGCAGGCAAACTAAAACCATAAAATTCAACACATCTCAAGTTCTTTAAAATATCATTAAGTTTGGTATAAGTTGCTTTAGTTAAGTTTAATAATTTTTAATAACTTTATTATAATTTTGGTAGACGATCAATATTTTTGATAAATAACAACAATTGATAACTTTGCACTTTTTTAGTTATAGCATCCCGGAAAAATAAATATCTTTCCAATATTGCTTAGGTTTGTAATAATAAAAACCTAAAATTTCAACCGCTAGAAAATATTTTAGGCTACTTCTTAAAAAGCTAGGAAGCTTAAAGTATTTTAAAATTGAACTCGAGTTTTTTAAAAATAACTCGAAAGTTATTTCTTTTTTCTAAACTCTGGCGTTTTATTAAAAAAAAATGAGCAATTTAAAATTTCTTTTAAGTCAATATTTAATATTTAGCATTATTTTTAAAATATTTTCTTAGATTGTTGTGAATATTATTGAATTTAATAAAAAAATTTATCAAATTTAAGATTTCATATTAATTGAAATTATTACAGCAAAAGTTAAACAAAAAAGATAATAATAAAATCCTTTATCTTTTGAGATACATTTATTCATTAATGTATTTTGATTAACATAGAAAATAATGTTTATTAATAATATCAAATTGAATTCGCTCTTTACAAGTAATTGTAATCGAAAGTTCATTAGTTATAATTAATTCAATTTTCTAGTAAAAATTTTACCAAGCAAGAAAATGAAATTAGAAAGACTTAAATTGGCAAGTAAATAGAATTTCCAATAGAGTGAGTAAAATTATATGAAAAATTGATAAAATGAAACGTGTAATTAAAAAATATTGATAATGAGAAAAGAAAACTAAAAATATTTTTCAAATTTAAATATTTATTAGTTTAAATTTAGGTCTTTAATTCTAATTGAATTTTGACTACAATTTCAGGAATATCTGTCTTTCATCTTTTTTTTTACAGTGGTCTAAAGAGTGAGCGGGCCCCCACAAGATGTCATTTCCTTGGAGTTTAAAAAAAACCCTATTTAAGATACCTTTCTACTTCCGGCACTTGAAAAAATACTGTTTTTATGAATTTATTTTATGATTTATTTATTTTGTGCTATAAAACTTTCTGGAATTGATAAATATAATCATGAAATACGTAAAAAAATTTTTTATTTTTTTAAATATTTTCTTTACATGGAAATGCCAAATAAACTTGACCTTGGAAACCAAAGCATAAAAGTGGTATTAGATTTACATATGCAAAATTACAAAAAGGCGAGTATTTTTTCAAAGAAAAACGAAATAAGTAAAATAAAAAATTCTTTAAAGTATATTCCTACCTATATTTCTCATTCATTCCCATTCGGTGAGATTTTTTTTTCTTTTTTCTGAATTCGGAATTTGTTTCTG
The DNA here is from genome assembly GCA_947359355.1 of Acrocera orbiculus. Taxonomy (NCBI): domain Eukaryota; kingdom Metazoa; phylum Arthropoda; class Insecta; order Diptera; family Acroceridae; genus Acrocera; species Acrocera orbiculus. Next base: position 25,401,774 of record OX375757.1, read on the forward strand.
AAGTTTTTCTTTCATATAAAAGTAAAAAGTAATTTATTATATATAATTAATGAATTAATATTTGAACTAACTATATCGACATCAATTGTCATCCACTGCCAACTCAGCAAAATTTATTTGAACTTGATTGGATGAATAGAAAAGATTTTATTAACAACTGAAAATTTGTACATACATTTTGCAAGCTAATAGTAGGAGTATGAAAATAAGTTTTCTTCACGTCCTTTTCTTCAATTCTTCAATTTTCAAAAATTTTTTAACTTTTGTTGATTCAGACTATAACCATAAATGTTGAAAATACATTACATAAAAATAAATTACATAAGGTTTGATTATGTAATTTTATTCTTTGAACTAAGCTATCAGCAGGCTAAAAAGCAGAAAACTTTCAAAGTAAATAATTGAATGAAATATTTTTTTCAATTTCCAAAAAACCAGTTGAATTAAATAATACCTTCCAGACGCCTTAAATAATAGCAATCTCAAACATTCCAAAAAAGCTTTGATGGTTAGTTTTGTATGAAAGGACACTAATTTAACAAAAAGAACTGAAACATTTTTACTAATATTAAATTTTCCACCTCATTTCCTAATAAAAAAAACACAAAGAAATATTATTAAACTTCAACTGTGGGATTATATGTCATCATTCATCTGTTTTAAGTGTCTACCAAAAAGCTTTGAAGTTGGTTGTTTTAAGCTGTTAGAAACCTTTCAAAATCCAGGTTAATAGCCTTTATAAATTTTATGTGACTAATAAACAAAAGATCTTTCACAGCTTCATATCTGATAGCAAGTATTTTCATATTTTTGCTTATTTTTTGAAGATTGTCCTTTTAAACATTGTAAGATGTTTTTAAGAATTTGCGAGCAAGGTGCGAGTGTTGTAAAAACATTTGAACAAATAGTTCAAAGAAAAAATGCGTTTGTTCAGAAAACAAAAGCATTTCTTATAAATTTATAAAAACGAAAAGTTTGAAATTTATGCCAATAATGGCTTTTATTAAAAAAAGTTTGTTGCATTTAAGTTCAGATGTGCCTTTTATATAACTTTTAATATATAAATTGTATTTTTAAGTCAAAAAAAAAATTAAAAAGTTAAACGTATGCTTAGTTATGGCACATAGCATCCAGTAGGGAGTAAGCCACATCTATGAAATTTTCACATATGAACACATGGATACTTATAATTGAAAAGTACACAAGCGAAAAGTTCATCAAGAAAGCATACCTTCATCCAAAGATGAAGACTGCAACTTTTTTGGCTATTTAAGATTTAATTAATATTTTCTCTGAGAAAGTGTACATTATGTTTAAAAATGGATTTCTATTTTCTCTACAGAAAAATAATTAATAAAACTGGAGAAAAAAACCCTTTTGATTCAGTAATTACATATTTCATGTATATAACATTTGATGAAAATTTATGTACATACATAATTCATTATTAGATCATTTATTTAGTTTGAAATGTCTGACTTTATCGTTTCAGTTCACCCAGCTCAGTTTTATGATGATAAAGGAATAGTATTAGCACTTTTGACCTTTGTTGAGCTTAACGCTTTATCTAAATTTCCTTAACACTTATAATTCATTTTATTCGTTTATTTCAAATATCAATATAGCCAGAATAAATTAAATAAGTAAATAATTCAGCTTACAAAAAAGATATATTACAGCTTTCTGTATTTATTTTCAAAAACTGTTATTTATTGAAAACCTTGTTGATAAATATTTTTTCATAGTTTGTAAGTTGATAAATAATTCATATTCTCTGCACGCAGGTATTAGTTTTCAATAGTATGTATTAGTTCAAAAAGGGAGACAAAATAATACTGTGATACTGCAAATAATTAATTTATATATATATATATATATATATATATATTAAATTTTTAACAGTGAATTGTAAAATGTATAACAAATAACATAAAGATACCATGACAAAAATTAAAAATATAAAATTGGGACAGAAAAGTTAAATGGGGCTTTTCAGTGAAATAACAATTTTTATATTGAAAATGTTTAATGGCTTAAAAGGCTCTTAATTGATGACAATAATTTTGAATGTGGTTTACATTAAAAAAAATGTTTTAAAATTTAATTATAATTTATCTACTACCCATTAAAGCTTTAAAACGTTGGTATATTAAGATTATTTCTTCGAAATGTTAAGAAAAAACTGATTTATTTTCAAAAATATATTCCTATTTACCCAAAATAATATCATCAGCTTTATGTCTTGAAAAATATATTTTTCGTCAAAGAAAAATTTCAATACATGCTGAATTTGTAAATTTTAAAAATATATCTACTCATACAGTTAAATTAATATCATGAGAGCCAGACATACCATTTGTACAATATGTACTTGGATTTATACTTGTTTAATTTTGTGAATCAGCAAAATTTATGTGATATATTTATGTAATTGTATTAGATTAAAACTATACAACAAATATATCTACTGTTCGATATTTGTTTGTTTTAGTCATATGACACTTTCAATGCTAGAAATGAGGACAATGTAACTATTTTTATGAGTTCAATAATTCACGTCTAATTTTAGTGAATCCAGTCAGTGACTTTTTCTTTTTATTTTAAACTCTTGAAAAGTATTTGTACAATTTCAGTTCAGAAGGCTCTTTTTGAAATTTAAGCCTTTAGATAGATGACGTGTATATGCGTAAAAAGTAGTTACTATTAGCTATTTAACTTGTAGTTTTTGAAATAAAAGAAAAACACTCTCAAATTTCAATATGTTTAAAAGGATTTGCAACCAGGCCGGAATAAAAATTTAAAATTGTTTTATGACCATACGTTTTGTTTGCAGGGGTCCATACTCCTGAGGACCAGATATAGGCACGATTGTCAGACGTAGCGAGCTCGTTATGTTCGTCTATAGCGGTAGAAATAAAGGGGGTGGTATTTGCCACTGACACACTGGATACATTCTCCCTACTGAGAAAAGGAGAAAATACAGCAAAAATTTCAAGTACAACGAAAATTTTGAGGGCCATAAAGTGTCCTTTTACCATAAATGATTCTTATGAAACAAAAATTTTTGTTCTAGCTATGGCTAGAGAAAATGCATCATCCGTTTTACGACCTTAAGCGACAAGCGACTGAAAGTCGCCTTGGTCTGAAGAAGGCTTAATGTACACCCAATAAGTGCGGCGTATCAGTGGTCATCTCTCGCCATAGCTAGAACAAAAATTTCAGTTTCACGATGATCATAACATCCGTTATGAGTTCTATGTTTTAAAAAGGACATTTATGGCCTTCGAATTTTCAATCAAACAATATTACTCGGGAGCCATTTTCCGGATTATTTATCCAGAACTTCCAACCCCACGCGATGGTGTTCCCTGTATTATATCAAACGTGAAATCAGGAAATAATCCGGTTACTGGTATTCTATTTGCAAAGTGCCCTTATGTATTGTACCTTGATAACCACATAACACAGAAATTAAAATTTTTAGGTTTGCATTTTTCCTCAAATATGTAATATGTATGCTATGCGTTTTTTTGTTTTTTTAATAAATATATATGTTAAATAAATAAATATTAGTAATAAAATTGGCAATCTGTTTCATGCAATATTTTAACAGCGACACTCACTCTGTACTTGACGTCTATACACGTCAAAAGTCGATTTTCGCGACACATATTTGTGCACACTTATAAACAGCGTGACACAGTTACATATATGATCATTATTAGAAATTTTTCTAAAGTTTATTCAACTTTCTTTATAATTTATCCACTATGGTCGGAAAGTATTTGAAGTTTTAAAATTAAATTATTCCAGCTGAAAAAGTTATCAAGGAAACTGACGGCTATTTTAAAGTCTGTAAATAAATCGTTTTATGCCGGTATAGAAAAGTTAAAGAATTATTAGAATCTATGAATCACTTTTATAGAAGATTATGTTATGTTGATGAAATAGGGTTAAGTTTTGCCAAAAAATTTTATATCTATGTCAGCTTTAAGATAAAAAACCCAACCAATTTGTTTTGTTCGTGAATTTTATCCATCTATTTTACGATGCATATACATCATATAACATAAATGAAAAAAAATAAGGTTTTAATCTGAGCATTTTTCTAATTGAAGACAAATTAAATTTAGTTTAAACGAAATACTTCTTTATCAGTTAAGTACAAGAATTGCTTTTTGGCCGTATATATATATATAAAAACAAAAAGACTATAATAATATCTTCTACTGTTCTTATTTATTTGTTATTTTAGTTTTACTGAAAATCAAACTTAAAAATAATATTATAGAAAAATAGTAGACTAATATTTATTATTTTTTAGAATGGAAACAAAACTTGATGGCAGACAAGGACAGTTTCCAGCCAGCTTTCCGGACACTTTTAAGAATTTTTTCTCGATTATGAACGAAGATGAAGATCATTTGGGTCTATTTTCTAATATGTTTGAAGACAAGGTAAATTTAAAAGTTTTTTCTACTTCTATTATAAATCCTTTTATTTAAATTATTAATGATATTCCCTGGGGCTCATTAAAAATAATTTACAGACTATAAGTAAATGGAGTATATTTCCATTGTCTTGTTAATTAGATTCATTTATTATCAGAGATATCCTTGAATATTGTCAGGCAATCAATCTTATTTGATTTATATTAAATGATAAAAAATTTTTAACTGTACTCTGGGGTATAGGTGGATTAGCATTTTTAGTTAAAGTTTTAGCTTTATTTAAAGTTTCTTAAAATTTTATAAATTTTAATTTTAATACCTTTTAATGGAATATTTGAGAAAGTTTGAAAAGTTTCTTCTAACTCTTTGGGAAAAAAAATGTTTCTTTTTTTAATTCACTAATTTTAAAGGTAAAATTCTATTTTTTTAAAAGATTTTTTTAATGTTATTTTGACTTTATTCGGTTTAGTCTCTTACATTCAATATTTATGTTACAGTAAAATTAAGAAGGTTTAAGATAACAATGAATTAAGATGACAATGGTTAAATATACGAAAAATAAAAGTATTATGCTTTAATTATAAGCGAAAATAAGACTAAAGTTATTACAAAATTTCAGAAAATGATCGAGAATGGTTTCTACAGATGGCTTTATTAATAAAATCATGTTTATCTATTCAGCCAATCTATCTATTCTTTCTTAAAAAATATTTTTCAATATCTCTTGATTAGAAGTATAAATTTATTTTTCCTGTTTTAGGGAACTATATATCCTAAAAAATATTTTTCATTTTTTGAATATATATTTTAATTTTCAACTTTTAACTTTTTAGTTATTTTATATTAATATACTTTCAGCTTGAAGCAATCGATAATAAAAAATTGTGAGTTTTGCTTACCGTCCAATTCAGAAATTTCATGGACAAACCAAATTCGTTGGTATAATCTTTTAACCACAATGCTTATCAAGCAAATCTATATTGTTTATAAAACATCTAGACTACTAAAAGATACATTCAAAATTTCAGAGTTAAAAGAATTCATTTAGTGCTCTCAACATAGAGTTTCAAGGGCACAAACAGACAAAGCAAGATAAATAAAAGCATTTATTAAAAAACCCTCTGGACAACTAAAAATATAAAATTATAATTTTGGGGTGACTTTAAAACTTATTTGAAAATAAAGGCAAAATATATCAAACATTTCTTCATTGTAATTTTGATATAAAATTTACAATATTCACTGAATTCAATAATTGAAAAATAGCAAATAATAATTTTTGTTCTAATTATAATTCTTTTACGCTTTTAATTATTGTACTAATGAAACCCCTAAATATGTGTTTTTAGCTGCTACTTTTCATTAATTACTCAATTAATCATTTCCTTTTTATTAGATTTTAGCAGAAAATTAATGTATAATTTGGTTTGATTTGGATTTGATATTGACTTCTACACTGTTATTTCATTATTTTAATGAAATATAATTTTAATGGGAAAAATAATAAAGTTTCTTTCCTCATTAAATTTAATTTTTTATATTAATATTTGTGTTGCTTTTTTATTCAATGCTTTGATTTTAACCTAATAAGTTAATAAATTATATCTATTCTTATAGCTACAACCCTCCTTTTTGGGCCTTTTCTAAAACTTAGCTAATAATAAAGATAAATTACGATTTAACATTTTGAGAATTTTGTAGCTATAAATTAGTAGCAGATGCTATAACTAAACTAATGTACATCACAGGTATATAAAGTATTTAATAACTTTTCAGTAAAAACTTAAACAAAATATTGTTTCATACTAAATTTTGGAAATACATATCTTTTTCAAGCTTATCTAATCTATATTTGCTAAACATTTTCACATAATAATTAAACAATGTTATCTTTTTTTATAGAAACTATTATCCTCATACCTTTTTCATATATTCATGCTCATTTGCTTTAAATATCTTTGGATGGTAAAAGTTTTTCTTTGTTAAAATAAAACAATTTCTTTGTTATTATTTGGGTATCATATCATCAAAGTAACTTTTCAATATAGCTTTTGTTGTCTTATCACCTGACATACAAATACTTTTTAGTTTTTTCATATGAAATAATTAAAAGAGCTGTATATAATTAAATAATGTTAATGACAAGAAAACAGCAAATCTTTGGTTAAAACTGTCAGATCTTATCCTGTATTAATTAGCAACTAAATTTTTGTGATACGGTTAACCCTAGATATATCATTCCACATGAAAAATTTTTCCTAATCAAATAAAGTACCGTTAAAATAGAGTAAAAATTTAATATTAACGTTTAAATATTTGAAAAATAAAAAATTAAGATAAGATTCTAAAGTTATATTCAATTGGGAAAAATAAAATTATAAATTTGAATAAAAATTTTGCTTGAATTTATTTATTTAAGTATGTATTGATTTAATGCGATTTTCCACTGAACAGATTGTTTAAACAATTTTATTTTCTAACAGGGAATTTATTTTTTAGCATCTTATGATATGGACTTTCTTAAAAATTTTAATTTTATGAATAGTTTTTTGCTTAAACTGTTTATTAACTAAGGTTCTTGTTTTCATGACAAAATTTCTTTAATCTTTTCTGAAACATCCACAAGCTAACTAACCGAAAATTCTGTCTATATAACAATTTAAAAGAGACCAGCGGTCATGCCAATCAATAAAATAATAAGTAAAAATATAACTTTTGATAGTTTAATATAATTTTATTACGTAAAATTTTAAATATATTAGTGAATACATAAAAGTTTTCTTTGCATCTGTATACTTCATAATTTAATTTTATTGTTATATATTTTTCGTTGTACCTTCATAGGCTCTACTGGGCTCTTTTTGGAAACTCATAACAACACTAGAAATAGAAGTATACAATTGAATTCAAATCTAATTAAGTTTTTAGAAATTTGGATAGTAAATTTAAATCAGCTCGATGACTAGAGTTGTTTTTAACTGAATAAACTGAATAAAGATTTGAAGATACCCAGGGGAATGTAATATTAGTCAGAGCCTTTCTATAGGTTTTAAAAACATTTCGAAAATTTTCAAAATAAAAATCGAGTAAACTAATACACAATGAAAATATAAAATGTAATTGTTCTAACTAGATTCCATGTAGATATTTAATCTGTGCCAATTGTATATAAATATTTAAAATAAATTTCGTGCAGGATTATCTATACTTGAATTTGTAAATTACAATATAAGAATTTATTAGTATTTGTATTAGTTATTATTATGCTTTAATTGAGTTTTTATTATAATTTAAAAGTGAATTCAACCAAATAATAGGATTAGTAATTATATTAATAATTTCTTAGTAGGAAATTGGATTATATTAAAATCACTTTCGTGTAATGTAAAATGAGGTCCCTGAGTACTCTAACTTACTATTGATATAGCGTGTCCTATTTTTTCATTGACCTAAATAATTTTATGCACCTAAGCTAAGCGTGTATTTGTATGAAGTAAATTATTTATAATCCATAACTTCACTAGAAATGACGGCGTTTTAAAATGCAGGTTCCTGCATCATATAAAAATCTGGTTCACATACATCCAAATAAAAGTAATAAACTAAGTTATCAGACTTCATTTAATGCAACTTCACAATTCTTTAAATAGCAAAAAACCAAAGTAATAAATTTTTTATGTTAATTTGGGTTTAGAAAAAAAAGTGTAATGTAATTTAAGAGCATCTCGGTCAAAAATAGTTATAGTTGTAGGAACAGAGGTCAGCTTCTTAGTTAATAAAGACTTTTCAAAAGTCACTAAAAAAAGAAAATTGCTGTTTGGGATCATTTTAAACTTATCTATTTACATTGTTTTTATGTTAATTAAATTTTAATGATAAACCATAAAAATAATAATATTTTAATGCTGCTATAAAACATAACAAATTTCATTAAAGTCTGAAAGATATTAAGAAATATCATAATATTAAAAGTTCAATAAGTTTAATTTTAATATTTTTGAAGATGGAAGGCGGAATCAATATAAATTTTTGAATGAGTTTTGAAAAAATATAAAAACTCTTCATTTTTAATTTAGAATTCAATATATTGTATTCTGAATTTAAACTTGGTCATATAAATCTCGAAGGTAATCCAAGTAAAGGGTTTCCACAAAGTGAATCAATAGCAGAAATCAAAGCAAAAAACATAATATAATTTGGGAAGATGGTCAACCAACCAAAAGAAATTTTGCCTAAAATTTTTATTTGGTTGAACAAGCAATAATTTGATTAAAGTTGAGAGTTTCAGATAACTGTGGAAATAATGGTGCTCCTAGTAACAAAAGGAACAAAATTACATTCGAATGCAACCTTCTCCACAGCATTTATTTTTTTTAAAAATTTCGGGGATTTTTATTAACCACTATAAATGCGGAATGAAGCTGCCTTAAATAGGATGTTATTTGATTCCGAAGCGAGTTAGAGTTTCGGTTAAAAGTTATACTACATTTGCATACAGCCTAACATCCCCTACCCTATAAGAGTGCTCAAGCAATATCAAAATGTCGAGTTTAGGGGCTCTAATGTTAAACAAGCTTTCTGGTTTAATAGTATTTTCTCTTAAATGTTACTCGCAGTAATTAATTTTCTCTGTTATCTAATTAAGAAAAAATAAAGCATTAATAAATTAAATTTAAAAACTGAGTACCTAACGACTACAACAATTTCCAAATTAATTTCCAATAGAATACATACGTAGACGTTTTTTTATTTGTTTTATTTTAAAAGTTTTTTACTTCTTAATTAGATGAATAATCCATAAAATCAATTTAATCTAAATAAAATCAAAGTGTCCTGTCGATCAAGTTTTTGTTATGGTTTTCAGACAGTAATACCTAAAAATATAAAAATGTTGACTTCAATTATATCAGACCTTAAAATTAATTAAACTAACGATATCAATTCTTTCTTGGTTTTAGGTAATTCCACGTAATACTAAAAATACACGTCGACAACGTGGGGGTAGTTTTCGTTCTACAACAACTAATAATCCAGATATCTCAAATAATTTGAATGTGGGTCTATCTAATTCATTTCGAGTCAACAGATGTGTAAATAATTACTGTAAGCATGTTAAATACTGTTGTCTACATCAAAGGAACTTCTCTCAAAATTTAATCGATTTTGGTGGATACAAAAGCTCAAATAATGAAGATGAATGTCTGGAAATGCCAAAGGTTAAAACGAAAAGACTACCTCTACTTGAACGAAGTTTTGACAGTGGTGAGTAATTTTTTTTTTTTGTTTTGTTAATTTTTTTAAGCTATGTGTTTCTTGTATACTATAAAATGTATAAAAGTAAAATTTCCAAGTTATAGTATAAAAAATTAGTAAATTTTTAATTGTATTTTTGAAATTTTTATTGGAAGTAGAAAGTCAGATTGAAAAAAAATAAGCAACCTAAAAATTCTTACGTAAATGTTATAAGTAATCTCTTCTATAGAAAACATTTAAATGTCAGCTGTAATTAAATTAATTCATCATTTTCAACGGATGATATTTTATAAAAAATTTGTAAAAGGCGCATTCAATCCTGATAAGCACCTGATTTTTTGTTTTTTAAAATTCACAGTACATTTTTAACGTAAATAAGTCTATACTACCCATCAAAACAAAGGAACGGTTGGCCAGATGTAGCGCGGTTATTGTGGTATAATTATATTGGAGGATGGTTCTTGATACTGACAAGGCTGACTTTTCTTGCTATTAAAAATGAGAAATTATAAGAAAAAGAGTACTAAGCTTAAAATAAAGGGATTAAAGTCAACAAGAGAGAAAAAGAAATGAAAAAGGACCCAGCGGTGGAATGCTCTTAAAATTCGATGAACTCCTTTGTACTTTATCCAGCGATGTATAAGTAAACTCCTGCCTTTTGCTTTGATTTTTTCATCTTTTTCCTTAAATATTTTTGTTAAAATCGAATACTTACTAGATTTAAGATGAGTTTTAATCATTAATTAACAGTTTTTTCCTTTTTTTAATCAAATATCCGGTAAAATGCTACAAAGCTTTTCATAGAGCATAGGCCATCGATTTGATTTCAGATACATTTTCTTTTTTTTTTTTCAAAGTAATATGAAGTGATTTTTAATCATGAACATAAAATATTAAATTCACTTTTATTTTAATTTGTTTTTTTAATATCGTTTTTTAAATTTAGTATAAAAATTTTTATCTTGGTTCTAAAATTTCTCCGTATTATTGTTTTCATTTTTTTTTTTAATAAGGACTGCCAACACTATCCTTTTTACCGCAAAGTGAAGTCTAAAAGTTATAATCATAATATACTTTCGCGTCTTAAACCCTCATCACTTAACTATAAAATGTCTTTTTATTCTAGCTCCCTACACATTTTTGGTCATCTTTGTCAACGGGAAACTAATAAAGCTTAATTGATTCTACATTGAAATTACTTCTCATTGGAAATTTCTAATAATAAGGTTTTAAGTAGATCCAGAATTTCTTTAATTACTTCGTCTTTCATTTTCTTTTTGCAGAATTATACCCATACCATCTTTATTATTTTCTTTAATGTTGGAAAAAGTCTACCAAGTATCTATGTACTACTTTTTTATTTACATATAAAAATTGATTTAATACAGTTTTGTGTGCTTAATCATATCAAAAACTAGACTTTGTAACGGTTATCTATATTCAGTTTTATTAAATAAATTTTAAAAATCTATAAGTTTTTGATTTATTGACTTTATACACTAATGAAACTAAGCGTTCAGGTGCTTACACTAAAAGACATAAAAAAAAAATTAAAACGTGAGCTTAAGACCACACAGCAGAAGTGAAAACTTAATAGTTTCAATGGAATATATATATAGTGTGATATAATAATTATAGCTTATAATCCTCTTTCTTAAACCTATGCAGTGCTTAGAAGTACAGGGGATACTGACATAAGAAAAACATTGTAAAATAGATTGCTTATGTACTTCTAAATCTAAAGGAAATAACTTAACTCCACCACTTACGGACACATATATATATATGATATAGCATAAGAATAGAGACCAAAATTTGAAAATCGTAGGGGTTTTGCTTTCCAAGATACTTCTTTGGTGACTCCACAAAAATTATTGGATCTAAGTTGTAACATAAACCACTTAGTCTTACCTTGCACCTTTAGACAAATATTTACTTCGTTTGATGCAGAATTCCCTAAATTGTTAAATTTTTAACTCTAATAACATTAATTTTAGTCTTGTTTTATTTACCTTTAAACAAAATTTTGTTCATTAAATCCAAATTCTTTTATTGTTGAAATTAACCTTTTTATTTCCAATGACCAAACCTAATGGGGATAATTAAGTGCGAATATATATTCCATATGGAAATATTTTACAATATCGAACATTTTAAGATTAAATTGTAATATTGAAGCTCATCAACACTTTATTAAATCGTAATCCCTGTGGGCTAAATTTGCGGGACATAAGCAAACATTTCTCAAAGTTATTTACATCACTTATGAAACTTAAATAATACTTTTAAAATTTCCAAAATTGGAAATTATTTTCATTGAACTCGTTTCAAAATTCGCTGTTTGTCTCAATAATTATAGGTTTATGTTCTTGCTTAATGTTTTATGACTTCTCTCGATCGTAGTAATTTTGGGTTTCAATATGATCACATGCAACTCTTAAAATTTCTCTTACAAGAAATTTTCACTTCAAAAAGCTTCAAGCTAGTGATCGTAAAAGGAAAATTTAAAAAACATTCGACCCTTTAAAGTTATAAAAATGCACAGTAACCTTCATTGTGCATGTAGGATTGATCATGAAAAGCTTTTATTTTAGTGCCATGTTTGCTCACAGTTTACCAGTTTCTACACTTCGGAATTGAATCAGCAATTATCTAAGTGGAGAAGATGAGCCAGTGAAAGTTATCCCAAGTGACCAAAAAACTGATAATAACCTTACAGGTTCTGTCTTGGTGTTCTGCTTATCTAATGCCCTGAAAAAAGCAATGACGTAGCAGTGACTATTACAACTGCATTATCTGATCGATTGAAAAATAAAATCATGAAAAAAACTATCACATACATATACACATACATATATACATATATAGAAAAGACTTGTTTTTCGGTGTTTATTTACAAATTTCATTTAGTTTTCTATACCTTTTCAACTTCAAATTGAGAATAATCAATTTCAAAAAGGGAACAAACAATTTAAAATGGGTGGATGCAAGATAACAAGTAATATGAAAAGAAACTTTTCAAAGTATATTTCTACTTATATTTCTCATTCATTCCCATTCAGTGAGATTGTTTTTTCTTTTTTCTGAATTCGGAATTCCTTTCATTACTTTTTCTGAAGTTTTTCTCTCATATAAAACTAAAAAGTAATTTATTAAATATAATTAATGAATCAATATTTAAACTAACTGTATTAACCTCAATTCTCATGCACTGCCAATACAACAAAATTTATTTGAACTTGATTGGATGAATAGAAAAGATTTTATTAACAATTGAAGATTTTTATGCAAGCTAATAGTAGGAATATAAAAAAACAAAGCAATTTAAATAAAAGCATATATAAATTGAGAAAATTTACTTAATTTTCACTATGAATTCTTAATGCAAAAAACCTTTTTGTGTTATTTATTTCTCACCCCCATCAGAATAAATAATTTATAGGAATCGTTATTCTGCGTGAATCTACTGTTGCTTTGAATCCTTTAAAATAATTTCTAGCTGATGAATATTTTTTTTTATATTTTTCATCTTCTTCAAATCAATTGGATTTCAATCTACCAAAAAACTTCAAAAATATACAAGTGCAAATTAATCCAAAAAAATGATAATTTTATTGAATTTTAATCGGAGATATCGATGATATTGGTGACCTCAAAATGCTTAAGTTTGTCATTTATGAGCTTCCGGTACAAAATTACCGAATATAAATAAACTAAATGTGCTTTAAAGGTATAAGAAAGGTAATAGACCAAACCTGTTAAGGTATAAAAGGAGAGTTTTAAATTGAAAATGAATAATTTAAGCGTAGCAGCTATGCTTTTAGATATCAATGGAAGTGTGTTCGGTTATTCTAAGAAAATGTTAATATGTACTTTTTAAATGAAATTGGTTTTACAAAAAGTTTTTTAAAAAAGGAAACTTTTTAACAATCCCAAACAAAAAGTTACGATACGTATTTACTGAGAACATATAGACCACAAAGCACAAAGCACAAATCTTCTAATTTACAAGATAAGTTTTGTAATTTATTTGAAAAATAGAAAAATATTTGATTTGATTAATTCATTACATTCAAATGTTCACACCCTGGTTATCCCCTTTTTTTATCTTAACATATTTAACCAATTTCAATATTATTTAAAACTTTTTCCTTTATCTTTATCTTATATACATCTCAAAATTTGCCATTTTTTTCAAGTTTTGTCATTTTTCAATTCAATTCAAAATTTATTCTCTTATTTAGGTTTGATATTCATCGCAACTTGTTTTGTTAAATGTTTCACCATTTTTACATGTATCAACATATATATCCTTATTTTGCCTTATTGTTAACGTTTCAATTTAGGTAATTCTACAATGTTCTCCCATACTTATCTACTTATCTTTGTCAAACTCAAATTAGTTTATTTTCATCACATTTTATAGAAATGTTTCTCCCTTGTACTTTTTTTACGGGGATCTCATAAGCTTTAGAAACTTTTTTATATGTTACTTGTCATTTTTTATTTATTTGTAGTATACTTTAGATAAATGTGTTTAAATAATACTAAAATAATTTTTAGAAAGTTGTGAAGAAAGTGATACAATGAGTACAACATCATCTACTATTACAATGCCAGGCAGTAGTAATATTTCAAATCGGCAACAAAATAAACTTCCTAGTTCCAAATGTTGTTTACCACGTATACTACAGCAACAAACTTTTCATAAAGATTGCATAAGGAGTCCAAATATAAGTAACAGTGGATCAATTAATGATATTTCATCAGCGACCAGAAATGAAAATAGTAAAAGTACGGATAGCCATCTTTCATGTACTACATACAATGATTTGAATGCATCAAGTATGCCAGCTGCTGTATCTAAATATTCTGTAGATAAATTAAATAACGTTCAAAGACCACATGTAAATATGAAATTAAGTTTAGTTTATTGAGTCAGTAAAAAAAAATTTTTTATTACAAATTTCAGAATCTAAAGATGCAAAAATCTCCTGTTCTCAACCGTAGGAGGTCATCATCAATTCGTAACGTAGATGAATTACAATCTTGGAATAGCTCCAAATTACATTGCAATGCGAGGTATGAATTTATTATTTTTAACTTCTTATATTAAAATTTATTTTTTTCATACTTTAATGAGTTTTGTGTGAAATTTTGCATTTAATTTTCTTTCAAGCTTCTAAAAATAAAGGATTACATTCTTATATATAATCATACAAAAGCATTTACGTGTATATATTAAGTAAAATTTATGATTTAAGTTAAACATTTTTCTAGGGTAATTTTTGGTTATTGTTTATGTTCTGTTCTTGAACTTGTTCAATTTTTTTAAATTTATTAGAATGAAGAAAAATTAGCTCACGTTGATTAAACAAAATATATTTATAAAATTTTTTATCTGGCAGGTAAAATTAATTTTGCGTCTTTTTTTACTTCAAACATAAAATTTCTATTTATAGTATTAAAACTTATTTTTTCCAAGTTTAAGTATTTAAGGACTTTCGAAAATCACTTAAAAAGATTATTCATTGCGATAGAAAAATAACATTTATTATTTTATTTGATTGATTTTATTTTTGAAAGCTCTAGACCTAAATTAGATTTATATTTGTAAATTTGATTGTATTTTATATATGAAGTTGTGGAGCTATATAAAATTATAGTGTGTAGAACTCAAATGTTATTGAAAAATGTATGAAAATCGAATTATGATAATAATTGCTAAGTGGTATTATGGTATGAAAAGGAAAAACTACCAAAAGGCCATAAAAGCTTTACAAATTAAATTTGACACTGGTATTATACAAATTCTATAAAACAATGCCATATGTTCAGCTTTGATAGACTAAAAATTCATTTTGTTGATTTTTTAAGTTGTAGATAAGTCTATAAATTTACTTTATAAAAACAATTTTTAAATTAATTAATGGAAATACGTCGTGATATTCCGGGAATCAGACCACATTTAGTTTTTGCAGTAAATTGGTAATTTTTTTTATTGTTTTTTTAAGTGGTTTTTCATTGGAAAATGAGCTATTTGAATAATAAATCTCCTTAATCATTAAAGTAGAACTTTTTCGTAAAAATATATAAAAAATATCCTGACTTGAAACTGTATGACAATGATATTTTGTAGAATATGGTTTCTTGGGAGACAGAAATATAACAGAAAATAATAATCATGACGAAAGAAAGAATTTAGACCAAAAGAATTTTATATCAAACACTTTCGACTCTAAATACAAAATTTCTGTTATTCAATCAATTTAAGAATGTGTATGACGCCACTAGATATTATTCGAAATTGATAAAATCAAGTGTTACGGAAGAGAAATGACTTTCCCAAATAATGCACCAAGTTAGGGAAAATACAAAATTTTTAAACTGACGAAAAATTCACCACAAGCCAAAAAAACATAAGAAGATTTATCAAAAATTTAAACAGAAATTTTACAATAACTCGTATCTAAGTTTTTAAGTTTTTAATAAGCAGAAAATTCCTAATTAAGCCTTGCGCAGACCAAGGCGTCTGTAGCCGCTACAGTAGCGGCGTTTGTAGCCGCTACAGTAGCGGCGTTTGTAGCTGCTACAGTAGCGGCTACAGACGCCGATGAATGGGTGTATCAAAATCTGGTTGACAAGTTTTTCTTGATGTAGGTTGATATTTTTAGTGGAATATTCTCTATTATTATTGACTATATTAGTTTTGTTTGATTATTATTGTGAGTTAAACTTAAATATTGCTAATTTTTGTTATTACTGTTTACAGTTGATATTTAGTGTTTATTTATGCCTCTTGCTATTAAGTTTTTTTTTATTTTTGCTAATAATTGCTATGATTTGTAGCAATTGTTGAATTTATTTTTTTTTATAGATCTTTTCTTTTTCTAAATAAGACTTAAATTCTAAATATTATTTTATTAATTAATTTTCTTCAATATTGTGAAGATGCTATTAACGGATTCAAATCCAGAATCTTCTTTGAGCTATTTTGATAAAGAAATGGAAAATGGACATCAAACAATTAATTATCTAACAAATTATAAGTTCAATTATGATAAAGAAAGGTAAATTTTTTTTATCTTTTTATCTTATTTGTAGCCAAATAATTTCTTATTTGCTGATCCGCTTGAAATGCTATTGTTTTATTGAATTATGTAAACGGGATGCTACACTTCAACGTAAAAATAATTTTCAGTTTGTTTTTATCATAATAATAAATAATTGAAAAGTAAAATAAATCAAACACATTTATTAGAAAAATTATGTAAAGATTTTGATTGGACCTATCAAGATGTTCTTGTTTGTCAGGTAAGTTATGTATTTTTATAGAAAGTCCCGCAACAAATAATCCTTAATTACATTATTACTCATAGCTTGCGGGAAAGTGTAAAGGAAAAAATTTTTAGATTTGGGTTTTTCTAAGCCATAAAACAGAAACACATTTTTACTAGTTTTATGTTTCCAAGTATTTTATGGCTTAGAAAAACCCAAATCTAAAAAATTTTTTCCGTTGCACTTTCTTACACTATATGAGTAATCAAGTAATAAAGGATTATTTCTTGCGGGACTTTCTTTGAAAATACATAACTTACCTGACAAACAAGAACATCTTGATAGGTCCAATCAAAATCTTTACATAATTTTTCTAATAAATGTGTTTGATTTATTTTACTTTTCAATTATTTATTATTATGATAAAAACAAACTGAAAATTATTTTTACGTTGAAGTGTAGCATCCCGTTTACATAATTCAATAAAACAATAGCATTTCAAGCGGATCAGCAAATAAGAAATTATTTGGCTACAAATAAGATAAAAAGATAAAAAAAATTTACCTTTCTTTATCATAATTGAACTTATAATTTGTTAGATAATTAATTGTTTGATGTCCATTTTCCATTTCTTTATCAAAATAGCTCAAAGAAGATTCTGGATTTGAATCCGTTAATAGCATCTTCACAATATTGAAGAAAATTAATTAATAAAATAATATTTAGAATTTAAGTCTTATTTAGAAAAAGAAAAGATCTATAAAAAAAAATAAATTCAACAATTGCTACAAATCATAGCAATTATTAGCAAAAATAAAAAAAAACTTAATAGCAAGAGGCATAAATAAACACTAAATATCAACTGTAAACAGTAATAACAAAAATTAGCAATATTTAAGTTTAACTCACAATAATAATCAAACAAAACTAATATAGTCAATAATAATAGAGAATATTCCACTAAAAATAGCAACCTACATCAAGAAAAACTTGTCAACCAGATTTTGATACACCCATTCATCGGCGTCTGTAGCCGCTACTGTAGCAGCTACAAACGCCGCTACTGTAGCGGCTACAAACGCCGCTACTGTAGCGGCTACAGACGCCTTGGTCTGCGCAAGGCTTTAGCCTGATACATGTAATTTTTTCACACTTTAGTCCACTGATTCCAATCAACCACCAGATTTTGGTTCCGTGTGAATTATCTTCTTTCCAATAATGAAACTGAAAATTAAAACATAATATTTATGATAACCATTACAATAAGAGCTCCCAATTGATGAAATTCTACAAAATGTGCTAAATCATCAATTAGTTTTACAATTTTATTTGATGAAACAAGATTCTTGAAATTAGGAAAGAGTATTTTCAATTACGAAATTGAAAAATGTTTAGATATTTTGTTTGAAAGATGTTTTTCGTTGTCAGGCTTGAGAATTAATTGTCATATTTCTTGAAAAATAAGCACGTACTGTGAAAAAATATTTTTTGTTGTTGTTTTACAATAATTACCTTAATTTAATACAAGAAACAGAAACAGAAATAGCAAAAATAATAATTTTTATGTTTCTTTAAATTTCCTTAAAATTAAAATACTTAAAAGCAATTAAAAACAATTACATCCTTGTGTTTCTAATGATTAAATAAGTTAATAGGGTGACTTAAAAGGGACTTAAATTTCTTTGAAATACATTTAATTTCTTTTTGGAAAATTTTATAATTTATCATTTACCAGCAAATAAAAATACTTTTAAAAAGTATTTCAAAACAAATTAATGTAAATATATTTACTGATTTCAGAGAGAGACTTACACATCATTTAAAATCACCTGCTGGTCAAAATTCAATAAAAAATAAATCTCCTACCAAAGAAAATAGTGGAGCATTATTACTTAAACAAACACTTCCGGGGGTTTGTCGTTCATCACAATATATTTCGAATCCACTAGCTAGTAGTGTTTCAGCCACAGTAACAAATCCAGTTACATTAGTATCACTAGGAAGTTGTAGGGGGGCCCAACCTATTTCAAAGCAGAGACAAAGATTGAGAACTTCAAGTATGCCTGGAGAAAATCGCAAGGTAAGTTCTGTGTTTTTCTTTTAGTCTTAGCAAACACTTCATGGAAAAATAAAATTAGTGCTTTGTGGAAGGATAATTCCCTTTTTTTAAAATATAAGGCAAAAGTTTTGAGTGTTCTTTCTACGAAAAATGGAAAAATTTTGATTGAGAAGTAGAAAATGCTAAAAGTTTTTTTTAGTGTGGTTTTCGAAAAGATTTATTTGATTGATCCTTCTTTTGCTTTAAATATTTTTTCCTCGTTTTTTTGTATGTGTAGTAAAATATATTTAATTAGAAAACTTTTATTTTCTTTTTTTAGAAAACAGTACAACCGTATTGAAAAATGTCTAGATGGGTTTTTATGTTAGTTATATTTTTAATAAGGAGAGGATATATTCATCAAAAATATTTTGAAAAATTTATCCAGAAATATCTTCTTTTTCAATTGATAAGTTTAACCTTAGACTCGTTTTCTCCCCATTGAATATAATTTCTGAAAAAATTGTGTCTGATAAGTGTTCAAATCGATTAATTGAAATTTTAGCAGTTTTAATTTTTGGCTATTGTCAACAATTTAAAATTTTACTTTAAGGATTTTTAGCGCAATTAACTTATTTTGAATTCCCTTCTTTTTGTGTTAATATAAAGTATTCTTGCTCTCTCGATCGAACTTTGTTAGGAGTGGTAAAATACTTTCAGTTATAAAGCATGTTTTATTTTTTCAAAATGGGTTTTAAAGCAACACAATGAGTTCACCGTGTCTACATAATACAAATGGACCATGAATAGCCAATTTTAGATGAGATTATCAGCAAAACACTACTGATAACTAGTTATGCCCTTTTTTTGTTTGTTTAGTTTTTAACACTGATATAAAAATACCTTTTTTCAATACTATAATACATAGGACTTACTAGCGCTTGGCATGTTTGGTGATTTATCGCATTAAAAATTGAGTTTTTTTGTTTAAAACCAATCTTTAGCACATGTAAAAAAGTAAATAATAACAATTCTAACTGTAAAATGAATTTTCCAGGAATGAAAGAACAAAAAGTATATTTGTGCCACAAAAATAAACACAAATTTCTTACATCCTTGTGTATATATAAGAAAAAAGTTTTAATGTCTTTTAAAGTTTGAAAATGATATCTTTCAAATTTACAGCCTACAAAAAATGAAAAGCAAAATAACTTTTCCCAAATATGATGAAAAAATCAGCAAGCAAAAGAAAAAACAAAGATTTAATATAAACATAAGCCTTTTGAATGGATAACGTGAACATAAAGTTAAGCAATACAAACGTACTACAACTCCACAAATAATTGAAAGAGGATAATTGAAGAAAAGTTCTATTTTTGTCCTAGGGCACTCAGAATAAAATACAGAATATTTGACTATCGTTTGTCGAGTATTTTTTGTGATACATGTGAGGTTATCGTGAATTAAACACTTTGTGTGCATATAATTATATAAATGTATTTTCTAGAATTTTTCCATTAAGGCTTAATATATTAAAATGCTTATTTTAAACCCAAACACGCTTAAATGCGTTAATTAATGTATTCCATTGTTTTGAAATAAATATTGTTATTGCTTTAAGGGGGCGGTAGGGTATTTAATTCTTTTAAATTAAAATTGAAAAATCGAAAAAAAATCACCTGTTATTACCTCGAAAAACATCTCTTTTAATAAATAAATAATAAATTTTTTGTTTTTGAATGTTTCTATTGCGAGTTATGCTTGCGCAAACGCAAAACAACTTTTTTTAAAGGCACCTCCTTGAAAATTTTGAAATAAAAATCTGAAAAATATTGTTCAAATGTTGTGTTATCATATCTACCTATATATTAATACGCTAGGCGTTTTTTGTACTTCCTTTTTAAGGTATTTATACTTAACCGATTTTAAAATGGTTTCATTCGAAAGGTGACGTTGCCAAGATGTGCCGAATAAAAAAATTATTTCAAAATTCCACTCGCAAATATGAGTGATGCTTTTTCCCATATAAAATGTATGGAAGAAAAAAACAACAAAAATATAAAGGCAAAGCAGAGCCATTTTTTTATATGAATATCTACATATATATTAATACGCATTTCACTCATACAAACTAAGCGAAACAGTAGTCAAGTAAAAAATATATTCTTTTTGGTTTTTTTCGATGTATTCTTAAAATGTCGAATTTTAATACCTGGGCGATCCTAGTAAAAATTAATTAAGCAAATTTTAGCTACCTATATTGCCAAAACAAAAAATCTTGAAAACATGCCTTTTTGTCAACGAATCAACCAAACTCTCTTTAATAAAAAACATTAAAAAAAGTAAAAAGTATTCAAAAGTTCTCGTACTTAACTCAACCTAAATATAATAAAATAATATATAATTAATATAAATTTACTTTTATATTAGATATAAATAATTAAGAAACAGGATGCTTTTAGCCAAAAAATGGTCCAATTTTAGTTATAGCTTGAGTTTATCAATCCATATAAATATCCCCTAATAAGGTTATAAACTCCAAAATAGGGTAGAAACATCATTATTCGGATATAAAAATATATATAATATATTCTTATATTGGATACTTGACTAATTAATGGTGAAAATATCTCGTACTAAAATCCTCAATCAATGAAGAATTAATTTTTTTGAAAGATTTTAGATGATGATGCAGAATTGATTTCAAATTAGTGAACATATTATGTTAAATAAAATTCATTGAATATAAAAAATCAATTGGTGGAAGTTATAAGAAAGGTAGAGAAAAACATATATTAAGGATATTTTTTTCTTGTATTAGGGTATAATAAGCTTAATTTACAAGAAATATGTTTTTTGTTATATCAAATTGTAAATTGCTAAGAGAAAAACGCAAATAAAAAATTGCGACTGTATAAATAGGTGCGTGTAAGTAAATTAAAAAAACCTAAAATGGTAAAATGCCTAGGCACTTAGTTTTTGAAATAGAAAAATATTCTATAGATTTTGATCAGACATTTAATTTCTTTTATTAATTACACTTAAGTGTAATTTAATCGTTTTTTATTCAACAAATAAATAATTGAATATTTTGGTTATACTCTGCAATCTCTACGCTCTGAGCATATTTAATGAATAAATTGGTAAAAATATAACCATACATAGCACAATGAATGAATAAAATGAAAATTACAACAACAACAAAAATATGGGACAATAATATTGATTTATTAAGCAAGAAAATTTGACATTTTATAAAAGTTTGTATTATTGATAGTTGATCAAGTCGCTAAAATTTTAATTAATGAAATTTTTTTTAAATTCTCAAAAAAATACCCAATGTTGGTTTAGTTTAGCTATAAGCTAATAAATTGGAAAAGTGGTAGAAGTAGGCTAATTAAATTAATCAGAAAATTAAAATTGTTAATTAAGTTTTACTTTCCGAATTAAAAAAAAAAACTTTTTAGATGGATCTGTAATTAAATGATGATTTTCAATTAAAGGAAGTTAATTATTTTAAAGTAGCCAATCAAATACTACAACTTAAATCAATTGTGCTTGTAATTTGGCTCATGAACATTTTCTATCTCTGGAGTAATATAATGAAAAATTCAAATTGTTACAAATGACTCTACAAATTTAAAACTGTACACAATTGCTCTAAAGGGTTGATACAATATGAGCGAAGTATTAAAGGGAAAGAAAAATTTACTACTTTAGAATTTTCATATTTCAAGTATTTTTCTAATTATGGCCCATAATCTATTTTCTTAAAAGAAAATAGTTGTATTCAAAAAATCAAGCAAGGGCTTTGATTTGTCAATTGAAAAGTCCACATTAAAATCTCCACTCAAAATCATTGGTAAATAATTTGTGAAGATTTTGATTTAGAGGAGTTGACCCAGCTTCACTGTAAATATGTAAGATTTCGTGGATAAATTCGATGATTTTTTTTACGCTTTGATTTGGTGAAATATAAATGGCAACCATTACAATTATTTGTCCATTTTCCGCTTTACATTTTGCTAAGCAAATTTCTCCGATGTGTGTTTATTAATGCGATATGATTCGGAAGTATTGAATGCTACATCTATTTCTGAGTTGAAAGTATTTGTCGTATCTTTATTATTTTGAAATATAGCAACACCTGTAGTTCTGCTGTCACTACTTTTGAATTAAGTAACACAATGAAAATTGGGAATGTAAATGTTTTCTTCATTATTCATTCATGTTTCTGATAAGAGCAATATAGTTGAATTTTAAAAAACTTTGTCATCGAGTTCCAAGGCATGTGCACGTAAGCTTTGACAATTCAAGGAACATATTGATATTCCTTTTCTATTAGAAATAAAGTTTGTCAAGACATCAGTGACTGTTTGAGTGATAATCTTTTAAATTCATTTTGTAGAGCAGTAACAGATGTAGATTCTCTTTGGTCGTGAAAGAAAATTGGATTTGGATTTTTAGTCACAATGAATAGAGGTTTTCAACATCTGTTACTCTAGTTAATGCAACATATACTAACTGATGCTGAGAATGTGTTTTCTCATACTCGTAAACAATTTCGTTGAATGAGGCTCCTTATGACTTATGACTTGGCATTTATAGTTTTATTATTATTTAGGGGAATATTGCATGATCTTTTGGCTATGGGTTTTGCATTGCTAGGAATGTTATAAGCCGACATGTACCCTGAACTTTGTTTTTAATTTTTCTATCAATTTTTCCGGGATTTGTAAATATAAGCTAAAATTCTAGTGATTTCATCATTATTAACATAATACTCGTGGCACAATTTACCTACAGTGCCATTAGCAAGTCCAAAAGAGACATAATATTTTCTTTTTTTTAGCAACAGCACCAAGCTTATTTAACATGGCCAATTGAAGATCACTATATTGATTTCATTATTTAAATTATTGTATAACTGTTTAAAAAGGGAGTAGATATTTATTATACATCATAAGGTGTAAAGACTTCTTGAAAAAGTTAAGATAAAACGGATATCAAAATATAACGAAGAAAAACTATGGCTAATAAATTTTTTTTAATTCAAAATCTAATCAAATTTTTGTTCTAAAAATCCTTGCTTATCTTTCTAATATTTGTATAATTTATTTCATTTATTTCCTTTGCATGATAAGAATTACAATACATATTTTTATTTTTAGCCTCGGCTAGCAGATATTCGTAGAACAGCTATACATGGAACGGATGTAGATTTAGGATATTATCGGTTGAGAAGTTTTAGCATTACTTCTCATGGTGTCTGTAATCTTGGTGATTCAGTAAGGTAACTACATTAATCAAATTATGTTTATCAAAACAATGATAATAGTATCATTATTATTAAAAATGTATTATTCCTGATTTTTTATCCTTTTAATAGAAGCAGAAGGTCTAGATCAATAAATTCAGTAACATCGACTGGTACATCGAATAGTGGTCGTGATAGGAATAATAGGTATGATTATAAATAATTTTAATATTAATAGATACAAATTATTAGTATAGAATATTTGTATTTAACATTTTTTACTTACATATATTCATATAGTAATGCATCAAGAATATCTGGAGATTTAGCAATTGATAATGATCCAATTGAACTTGATGTAGAAATTGTTGAAGATGATGATCAACCAAAACTTGTTCCTGTTTATAAAATTGCTATTCTTGGATCATCAGGTGTTGGAAAAACTGCTCTAACTTATCAATTTACTACCTCCGATTATATTTGTGCATATGATTTAAGTTTAGGTGAGTAAAAAATTGTTTTTTCTCCTTTTTAGTTAATTTGCAAAACTATTAGTTACCAGTAAGAAAAACCAATCACTAAAGTTCCCTTATAGTGCGTTTTCACAGACCTTAGTACTTAGTATTTAGTACTTTTTTAAAAGTATTTTTATTGGAAATCTCTAGCTTAGTTTTTAAATATGTCAATAATAATTATTGAGTAGGTACTAGGCACTAGGTTCAGTGAACACGCACTATTATTTGAAAAATAAATTAGAGATTTCCCATTAAAATACTTTTAAAAAAGTACTAAATACTAAGTACTAAGGTCAGTGAAAACGCACTATTAGCAAACTTTTGTACTCGTGGATTTCTTTAAATTTTTAAATTAATTAATTCTCTCAATTAATGTACAAAGATGCAAAGATAATTTTTTAAGTTGATTTTCATAAAACAATTAAAAAGAATGAATCTTTGAAAAACCCTTTAATAAAAGTTTATCAGAATTTTTTTTATGAATATTAGAAAAACTTTAGTAACCCCATGCGCAGTTTCTAAAAATAGAAAATTAACTATGTATATAGTTCCGGCAAGACTGATGTAAGTAAGAAAATATAATTTTGCAAAAATTGTCTATAGGTTATAGATATCAATTGGATACATTATTCTAGTCACCCCAACGTTTTCTTGACATTTTATTGAATAAAGGAAAAGCTATGAAAAATATTATTAAGCATACAAAAATAATGATTACTAACAAAAGAGTGACACTTGAACTATTTATCGGTTCGAGTAGGTACGTCAGTGTAGCTAAAGAAATTAAATAAAAAAGGAAATGAAAATCAATAAGTATTCAATTTTTGACAAAAATGAGAGCATTTATTTCGTTATAAGAAATTTTTGAATTAATTTATCAAAAAAATTCCTACATTTTTCTCTTTTATAGATTTAAATTTGGGGTTGGAGTCTTGAATGAAAAGACTGAGCATTGATATATGATTGATTCATGATGTTTTGAAAAATCTTATTTTGAAAGAAATACATTTCACACTTTGAAATAAATTTAACATCTCAGCAGGAAATATCTTACCACGGTAACTCACATACATTGACCAGCACAACCCTATGCATGCAATCAGCGCGTTCTTTAAAATATGCAGGCAACCAGCATGTTCTAATTTAAATGCATGAAATTTGTAGCAAATTCATTGCTACAAATAGATAAACATTTTACTTGTGTATTGGTCATGATAGTAAATTTGCTTCCAAACTTTTTTATTGTTTTGTTTACTGCTAGACAAAATTTCTGCTGGGATATGAAAAATAATAAAATTTACTATTTAGATATATGAGAAATAGTATTCAATGTCAAGATCATCAAAATGTCCTTCACATTGTTAATATTACATCTTGTCTTCTTATCTAAACATAATTAGGCACATAGCATACCCCTCATCAGTTAAAGACAGCTCAGCATGCTCTTTATCGGGTTCGCAAAATTATTATACCGATTAGACAATTTATGCTTTGATAAATAAATCAAATCTAAATTCTGCTGGCATACTAATTAATCTGTTAATAGAAAATATTCCACATTGGGATATTTTTAGATGACTTTCTGAGTTTCACTGAATGAAATAAAAGCATGAATGAATGATTTAAAATAAAACAGAGGAATTTATTGGTGTTATTAGAATTCAACTAAAAAAATTTTCGTTCTTTTCAGATGATGACTTCGGCCAAAAGACTGTTTCAGTATTACTTGAGGGAACTGAGACTGATTTAGAGATAATAGATCATCCTGCATGCGAGATGTCTGTAAGTGTGGATTATATACGTTTCACATGATTTCGATTTTATCTAGATTTTTGGATTCAAATTATGTTTGCAAAGCTTCTTTTAATATTTAAATTAAAATTAAATGTATAAAATTATCAATTCATATCTGATTAAATCGTTATAGTAAAAATTATTAATTTCTAAAATGGCTAAAAAGTTTCTCTAACACTTCTCCAACTTTGGTGTATTGGCCGTGTTAAATAAAATTAATTTTCATCCTTAAAATCATAATGACTTTTCCATTTGAGCTAAATCTCTTAAGATCTGGTGAAGCTAATAGCTAGTGTTTTAGAACTGGTAAATATTAAAATGTAAAACAAGCTTAAACCTCAATTGGTATAACTTGGTCAACGCTTTTAGAAACTATTTACTATAATAACATAGTGTGTTATCTTACTGAAAGAGCATGTCTTTTGTAAACATATTTCACTAATTTACTCTTTCAAGCAAATGTAAAATTTACTGTTGCTGGCTTCTCAAGCCGGTCGATGAATGGCAAGAACATCTAATCATAGACAAATCTCTGTACGAAGTGGATTCCTTTAAAAAATTTAAGTGGATCTTTAAATAGTTAATTTTCTCTCGCATCTTCACTGTATTGTTGGCTGTATTTATTTTAGGAGTTTTCTTGTTTAACAACCTTATCTGGATTACAAGAGCATTAAACGACTATGGTACAAATAGCAAACCAACTTTTCTTTGCTGCTTTTTAAGGAAAATAGTCGAAATAATACCTCACTAGATAAATCAACGAACAAAATTGCTTTAAATCCATTCCTTTGGAAATACAAAAATGTAATGTCACTAAAAATGTTTTATCTTATTTATTTAAAAATTGTCTTGAAATTTAGACATACATTGATTGAAGGGAGGTACTTTTTAGGAATTATACGGATTTGTCAATTGTGGTGCTTTTAGGACTTATCGAATGATCTGATAAGAAGGTAATATTAAGTTGGATCTGATAGTTAGCCTATTTTCTCTTAGCCCCATACATATAAA
This sequence comes from Acrocera orbiculus, assembly GCA_947359355.1. Taxonomy (NCBI): domain Eukaryota; kingdom Metazoa; phylum Arthropoda; class Insecta; order Diptera; family Acroceridae; genus Acrocera; species Acrocera orbiculus. Next base: position 25,429,371 of record OX375757.1, read on the forward strand.
TATAAATAGAACAGTAGAAATAATATTTTTAATCACATACGAAAATCAAAAATCAACACTTCTAATCACAAACTTTTTCAAAATCAATTTTGATTTATTCAAAAAAAATTTTCAATACAATGATCCGTTGTTTAATAATACTTATTGATTTTCAAATTAAAAGGTTTTATACTAACTTCCTTAAATTACAGACAGAAGCCTTCTGCTCAACCTATAATTTGGACTTGTTTATAGTTGTTTATTCAGTTGTCGATAAAAACTCCTTTAAAGCAGCTGAAAAAATTTTACATTATTTAAAGGACAGTGAAATGCTTCTTATGAGAGGTGCTATTCTGGTTGGTAATAAAACAGATTTGGAACGTCAAAGAGAAGTGCCACGACATAGTAAGCCAATATATTAAATTTTCGTTTATATTATAAATTATTTATATTTATTTTCAGCGGGAAAACGTTTAGCTAGAGAAATTCCTTGTAAATTTATAGAAACTTCAAGTGGCTTGAACCATAACGTCGATGAATTACTAGTTGGAGCTGTTGCACAAGTTAGATTAAATCCAAAACGTATGAATAATTTAAGTGATCATGAACAACAACGTTTAGCCTTACATAATACTTTAAAAAATCATCGTAGAACTGAAACAAAAAAAAATTTTAAACAAATAGAGCCATCAACATCATCATCATCACCAAATCTTACAAAGAAAAATAAATCATTACCAAAACGTATTATTAACTTAGAAAATATTTTAAAAGTCAGCGAAAGTGAATATGATGAAGATGAGGATGATGGCTATAAATTTGGACATAGAAGGAAAGCAGTTGGACAACGAAACGATATGAATATTAAAACATCAATACCACAAAAATTTCATCAATCATATGATAATAAAATTAAACAAATCGATTTAACAGCTGTGGATTCAAAAGAAAAACCAGTATCGAAATTGACGAATAAAACAAAAATATTTTTAACATCTGTATTAAAATTTAAAAGAAATTTAAATTCTAAAAGAAGAAAATCCAGCAGCTGTAGTGATTTATTTGCTATATAATAATAATGTTTAAGAATCAATAATAAATTTTATAAAATAAAAAATGTTTAGTTTAACAATGACTTTTCTAAGATTAAACTTTCTAACTTAATAACATTATTAGACATAAAAGAGTACTTATCTTATAGTTTTAAGAATTTTTAAACAATATCATGATCACATTGGAAACAAATTTAAGTAACTATAGCCTCTTGGTGTGCACGATATCTCAAGTTCTACTCAACCAATTCACTTGAAATTTGGCACAAAGATTCTCTATTAATTAGGCTATGGCACAACGAAGAGTTTTTTTCAGTTTTCAATTTTTTTTTTTTTAAAACTCCGAAAAGTAAAAAAAACCGGAAAAAAACGTAACTTTTTTCTCAAACTGCCGCCATTTTGTGCAAAAAGTTTTTTTTTAAAAAAAAACTCTTTGTAGTGCCACAGTTACATTCCTTCTGTTGGATAATTAAGAAAGATTTTGTTCTTCAGATTACTGGGAGGGCTGGAATCGTGCACACCAGGACACAACTTTCTTTTTAAGAGCCCCCACTTTGCAAGCCTGTAGTATTTTCAGTTGTGACTTTTTGTTCAATATTATAAATTTTTTATATTTTAAACGCATTAGTAAACCAAAACTAAAAAAAATTTAGCTAAAAATATTTATTGATTCTTTTTTATGGCGTCCGAAAAAACACCCAAAATTCGAGCACCTAAACCAGAAGACCCCTTAAATAAAGCTTTTTTTTATTTCCTTTCCTTTTCCATTAGGGTTTTTTTGTTAATGACTAATGTGATTAATAATTGTATTCAATTTCTTTATATAAATAAAAAATGAAAAATTATGATAAACATATGTATTAGGAAGGAAAACAATATTTAATAAGAAAATGTGCACAAAGTGGAGTGCAATTTGGGGTGGGGCGCTTGAAAAATAATTTTTTTTTTAATAGTAGGAATAGTTTCTCCATCAATTAAAATAATGTTTTTTATTTAAAACTAGATGGCGAACACAATGGTAATACTAAGAACTCGCTACAAGGTGGGTATGACAGCTAAAAATCGATATAAACAATTGATTTGTTTATAACAATAAAAATTTTTTAATAATTTTTTTCAAATATTTTTTTTTTAAACTCAACTCTTTAACTGTAAAACAAAGGGCTCATAGCCCCAATAAAACCAAAGTTATGAATTTTCAGAAACTACTCTTCAAGCCAAAATCACGAAATTCTCAAAACTTTGACCTTCTTCATTTTCTAAAAAAATCCTCGAACACGTGTATCTTTTTTTTCATTGCTTAACCCGTAAAAAAAAATTCAGCCAAATCAAAAATGTGTCGTTCAAAAAGGTGTTCGGTTTGTAAAAGAATGACCCAGATATAGTGGAAGTGAATTTAAAAGCGACTAATCAACTAAACATATTTGAGCGATAAGTACATAGTAGGAGTATAAAAAGAATATAGCCGAAGAACTAATGGAATTATCAGAACACATTGTTTGTAAAGGCTGAAAATTTACAAAATCTCAGTTTTATGTCACATGATTACGTTTAATGCCTGCCAACTGCGAGATATTAAGCTTCAAAGTTTTTCATTATGTATGAAAAAAAATCTTCTAAAGGCAATTAAAATAAATTTTAATCTTTTTAACACTAAATTGTATTAAAAGCTCAATCAAAAATTAAGTAGCAAATGTATTGTTACTAATTAAGTTATAAAATTGCAAATCTTTAATGCATTTGTGGGATATTATAGTTCAAATGTTCATGAAATTTGCTAATTTGGATCTCAAATTTAATGCGCACTTAAACTTTTCGGTACTCAACTTTGATGTGGATTTTAATTTTAAAATCTCAGAAATACATCAAAAAATTAAAATTTTACAATTCGATTAGTACCGTTAAATTTCTTACTTAAATTTTTGTTTAGGCTATCAATGAAATTAAATGTTAAAAAGATTAAAATTTCAGCCATTTACTTCAGACTCAAAGATTCAGATTCAATTGGCAGGCAATAAAAACACATTTTTAGATAAAAAATACTATGATCCTACAAAATTTTAGCATAATAAATAATTACATACTTAATTAGGTGATATAAAACCGAGATTTTGCAAATTTGCAGCCTATATAGACAATATGCTCTAAAAAATTCACTACCTCTTGGACTAATAGTTTTGCTATGTGTACCACGAGTGTTGGGAATCATACAGCTTTTCCCTATACACTTCCATATAAATTCCTAGAACAGAACTCTGTTCTTATAATTCTTGAGTATCCATCTCTCTTTCTAATTTATATTTAAGCCTAAAAATAAATTATAGTATGAAATCCAGAAATTTATTTCTGCAGGTATCTATTTTTTAATGAAATTTAATTTAATTGACAGATGTATTATGGTGCGTTACACTAACTGTAAGTTTTTTATTTAAAGAAAAATTTTTTCTTAACTGTTTTTAAAATAAATTTATAAAAACCCACCCAAGGAATTAAAATTATTTCAAAAACAAACTGAAAAATTGATATTTGAGACCCGGAAGCTTTGGACTACAAAAACATGAGAAATCTGTGTTAGTGATGTGTTAGTTGTGATGGTTTCAATGGATTTTTTTAAGAACAAGAAATAAGAGGGCAAGGGTAAAAAACGAGGAGTTTTGAAAATTGTGCGACTAGACTGTTAATTTTCAATTTCACCTCTTCCAGCTAATTAACTAGCAGTGGGCAGATAGGCGTGGGATCATCATAAACAAAGGAATAAACTTAAGATAGGTAAAAAACTTGTCGTAATAATATTCTCTTCTCCCCCCCCCCCCCCCCCCAAGAATAAGGCTGCCGACATCAATTACATTAACTGCCAATAGATTATGAATATCGATTCTTCATTGGATTTTCTTTGACGAAGTTTACAACACTCAATTATTAGCAATGGGATGTTGAAAGCAGTTTTCAGGCATGTGAGCTAACGTTTTTACGCCTAATCGCTAACATAAAATGTTTCTTCTTATTGTCTTAACTTCCAAATAGTAGAAAAATATTATTTATTTTTTGCAATTTTTGTGATTATTGCTACTGTACTGTTTTTTTTAGTTTTTTAGTGTTACACGTTTTGAAATTTAATTTTTGTTCAAAAACTTAACAGTTTTATTTCCTTCAATATTTTGATTTTTTTGGGCTAAAAATGATTTAAGTAAAATGTATACCTTAAAAACTTAAAAACCTTTTTCATATGCTTTTAATAAAAACTATTAAAATGGCATCTATTCCAACACTTTACAGTTAAATGCACCATATTTATTTTAAAAATAAAATCTTTGTAAAAAAAAGCAACTTAAAAGTAAAGTATTATATGAAGCAATTCTTTTCTTACGTTTAAATGTTAACCTTTAATAAGGCTAGCACAGCACGTGCTAATTCCTTTTTGGCATATTTTTATGCGCAAGTACAAACAAATTTTATTCTTGTATTTGCTTTTGCAATCAAATCAGTTCTAAAAATAATTTCCCCAACATTCAGTTTGACATTAGCTAAAAAGAACATGTCAGCATATAAATCCTCATGAATTTATTCAAATTCCAACAATAAAAATGTTATCAGTTTTCAATAATAAATGTTCATCGTGAAATGTTCTTTAACTTTTATACAAATTTAAGTAATCGCACAATCACGTTTATAATTATAATTTGTATTTTTTTACTTTACATCTCATATACTTTTAATTCATGTTTAATTTCAAGAATAAATCAGACATTCAAATCAAAGGTATTTTACTAAAATGTTATTAAAATTGTTTAGCATTAAAATTGATTTATTTAAACAAATAGGAAAATATAGGAGAACTTCAATCCTTAAGATCCACTACTGAATCACCAGTGATACAAATTTTCGGTTCAATAGTTCGTATAGTACCATTATCCAATGGCTACAATGAAACTGAAAGCCCATCATCTAAATATAGGTTCCTTAGACAACAGGGACTACGACTATCACGCCAGCTTCCAGGTGCCTTAATAATTGGTGTCAAAAAAAGTGGTACCCGTGCTTTATTAGAATTTATTCGTTTACATCCTGATGTTAGAGCGGCTGGCTCTGAAATGCATTTTTTTGATAGACATTATACTAAAGGATTACATTGGTATCGTCATCATATGCCTTACACAATTGAAGGACAAATAACAATGGAAAAAACACCAAGTTACTTTGTTACAAAAGAAGTTCCTAAGAGAGTTCATCATATGAATCCTGGGACTAAGTGAGTTTAATTAAATTAATTTTTTAAAACCTGCCTAATTCTACATAATATCTAAGCGTAAATCTCAATTTTATTGTCATCATAATGACAAAATTGTTAATATAATGATTATTTACCAAATATATACTTTCAAAAGTAATCGGAAATTAATAAAAACTGATTACAAATTCCGTCTAAAATGTTAATAAAAAGACACAAATATTATAGAAGTTTTAACTTAGAATACATTGTAACAGAATTACAAAACTTTGTCAAAAGTGTACCTAAAAACACAAATATTCAAATCAAAAATTTAGCAGTTATTACGTTGTAATTTTAATAATGTAATATTTGTCTTTGTGCAAAAATAGAAGCGAAATTAATTCACAACACCATTTGTATTTTTATCTTGCCGGTATACATTTTCTCGTCTATTTTTTTTTATTAAAAAAAAACAAAATTTACAAATAAGTTGTACAGAATTAGAATTAGAATTTTATTTAGAATTTATTTAGTGAAAGCTTCAGCTTAAAATATCTGTACAGGGACTGAAAACATGTTAGCTTTGTTTTAATACAAAAAGTTAAGAATAACGACATGACATGGGTTTGGGGGGAAGGATGAAAAATTCAGCCTCTCTAAATATGTATTGTTTCCTTTTGCAGGCATATGCCTCATATGTATTGTTTTGTCTATTCCCAGAATGCATTTTTGTTAAATGACATTACAAAAGAAGACAAGGAATCATGAATCTAAAAAAGATTCAAAGGATGATATAAATAAATTAATTATCATTACATTTAATGCAGGAATTAGTATTTATTAAAAAGGATACCTACCCTTTTATTTTTTTAGGATATAAACTTGAAAACGAATTTTTTTTAAAAAAAGATTATTTATTCAACTATTCCAGGTTTCAAATATTATTTTTCTCCATTTAGTTCTTTGAATCCATAAAATAATTATAGATAGAAGTACCACATCACATTTTTATTAAAGCAGTTACCGGTTTTCTATTTCTAAGCTCAAAAGCTCATCTCAAAGTAGGTTAGTTGTTCGGTCGCAAGATTCAACTGTATTCATGCACAGAACTCAAGACGTTTAACTTTTTCGGAAAATTTTTTGATCAAATTACATTTTCACAAGTTGACAATTTTCTAATACAAATCTTAATAGGTCAAAAATTTTCTACAAATTACAGCTGACCAATGTTGACTAAAATTGAAGCAAGCATTTCATCGGCTTAGAACTTAGAAAAAAAGCTCAATAAAAATAACCGATTAATCGGTTAAGGTTAAATAATTAATGCTCATAATCGTTAAATAATTTTTTATATTTTTCTAGACTTTTAATTGTAGTACGAGATCCAGTCACACGAGCTATCTCCGATTATACACAAGCATCTAGCAAAAAATCAGATATGAAAAAATTTGAAAACTTAGCATTTATTAATGGTTCTTATGAAGTTGTCGATACATCATGGGGACCTGTAAAAATCGGAGTATATGCTAGACACTTAGAAAAATGGTTACAGTATTTTCCATTATCTCAATTAATTTTTATAAGCGGTGAAAGACTGATTATTGATCCAGCATTCGAAATCGGACGAGTACAGGTAGAAAAAATAAAATGAATAAGATTTTTCTTATCCGTATAAAATATCACAATTTAATTTTATATATTTTAGGACTTTTTAGGTTTAAAAAGAATTGTAACAGAAAAACATTTCTATTTTAACTCAACTAAAGGTTTTCCATGTCTTGTCAAATCGGAAGCAAGATCAACACCACACTGCCTTGGTAAAACAAAAGGTCGAAATCATCCTCATATCGATGCAGCTGCATTAGAACGTCTTAGAGAATTTTATAAACCTTTTAATAATAAATTCTATCAAATGACTGGAATGAATTTCGGCTGGGCATAATTTTTATAATTTTTAATTAAGTAAGAATTTTTAGCATTCTTTACAACTGACAGGCTTTTAAATATAAATATAATAAATGACTGTAATTTTAGCGATATTAGAAATAGAAACCTTTATTCAAATAGGAACTTTCTGTTAAATAAACTAATCATAATATTCATTGCCATTAATTGTATAAATTAATAGAGAAGTATTAAATTTGACTGTTGATCATAGACATTATAAGCAAATCTTTTTTATTAATACAAAAAGTTAATTATTTGAACAAATAAAATTCCGGGAATACTTCATGTTAAAATGTTTTATAGATTATCAATAGTTTTCATAAAGCACTGATACGTTACATTTTCTAAGGGTTACATTTTCGAATAAAGTTTTTATTTTTAAACTTTTTGTTAAAAATTTGAAAAATATTATATATATGTAATCATCATAGCAATAAATAACTTATATTAAAGTTTATGGAAATTTAATTTATTTTAACTTTTCTGTATTCCCCAACATACACGACTGAAAGTCAATCGAATCATTCCCCTACATTGCTACAATCTCCATGAAGCATAGTTTTTCATTCCTTTACCCAAACCGTTGAGTTTTCCTTTTGATTTATAACACATTATAAGTGTCATATTCAAACTATCATTGTCATCGAAATTAAAACCTAGCTCCTAAGAAATCTAGGTTTGTTTCAATATTATGAAAATTACTATATTTAATCATTCATTCAAACATTCATGACAAAGAATATTTTATATGCTGCCAGTAAAAAGTTAAATATAATCGAACCTCAAGGTCAATTTACTTTTTTAGAAGAAATAACTACTAGCACTTTAGGCTCTCCCAATCCAATTTTGTGGGATTAGTAAAACTCGCCTTCCCAAGCGATTTTTAGCCAGTTACATTATCTAGAATTTCCTTTTATCGCATTTCGAAAGAGAAACATTTTCCGTCCGTTTTGTTACAGGAGATGAAAAATGGATTATTTATCAACAGCAAAAGTATGTTTACATCCTAAAAACATACTTTTAAATGTTTGGAGGAATATTTGTGTTATTTTGATTTATTATGAATCAAATCAAATCATCAATGCAGATATTTAAACTAAACAAATTTTTCGTTTAAATTTAGAATTTATTAAAAATGCCGGCGATCAAGCAGATTTTGCTTCATCATGATAATGCTTAACCTTATATGGCACGAACAATACCCCAAAAAATTAGTGTATTTATTTGGAAGCTTTTACCGCACCTTGCTTGCTTCTCCAATATTTTTCCAAGTGATTTTCACTTATTTTGTGCCTTGCAAAATTTTTTACTAGGTAAAACATAAAATTTTTAAACAGAATGTACAAAATGAATTGTCAAGTTTGTTTAAATCCAAATCAGTCTTTCTATAGCAATGAAATTAAAAATATCTAGAAATTGTAGATACTGGAGGATAATACATCATTGATTAAAATATTAAACTTGGTTTCATTTGAACTTTTAAAATTTTCCCAAAAATGCGCGCAAACTTTTGGACTGGCCTAATAAATACATACATGCTTTAAACTAAGTTCCATCTTATACAACATGCCACTAATTCGAAATTTGGAAGATTAAAAATCACTGTTCATCCTGAATCGCGTTTTTAAAAACTAAACGGTTTAAATTTCATTAGGATTACAGTGTTGTTGGTATCAAGAAGAGCCTTTATTAATTGTATCATTGTATTTACTGACTAATTACTGTTTTAAAAAATTACAGAAACATTTTTTACAAAGCACAAAATTGAAACTTAAGAACTTTAGTAAATATTTTATAAAACAGTTCAAACCTGTGGAAAATTCTTTTCTAAAATACAAATTTGCATAGAAATAAATAAAGAAATATTTTTACTGCATTTAAGCTCAAAAATAATTATTTAGTGCTAACATATAAATATTTAAAGTTAATTTAAATATCATTTGTACTACACACTTATTAATAATCAAATTTGTGTATGATAAAATTCAAGTACCCATTTTTGAACGACCAGATGAAAATCATTAATTCAGACTGCAAAATTATAATTTTCAATATATAATAATATATACTTTAATATTTTATTTTGTCCATGAAACTTTTGGTATGTCGAAATGTTCAGTTAAGCCATCAAGGTGCTCATTAAATTTTTCTACACGTTGTTTGTGTGTCATTGATGCCATTTCTAATATCCTTTTCTTTTGCTAAAATGTAAAATTCGTTTAGTGAATATTATAAAAATGATTTTTATTTTGTTTTTACCATTTTCTCTTGCATTTTTTTGAATGCCATTTCAGCTTGCGTAAGTTCACGAACTGTTTTTGTTCCTTCTGAATTAGACCTTGATTCTTGTACAGCTTTCTCCAATTTTTCCTGTTCCTTAGCCTTCTTTTTCTTTTTCCTTTTCTTTAAATCAAAATCATTTTTTAGTTTTAATTTGCCTTTGGCTACGTTTTCATATTCTGCCATTTATTTATTTATTTAAAAATTACACGACTTTTAATAGACTGATAACAAATGATAGCTGTCATTTACTTCTTTTTTCTTTTTCTATTAATATAAATTATCTCTCTCTCTCTGTATTCTCTATGATAAAAAAAACCATACGTCATACGCCTTTAATCCTTGAAAAATTAAAAGAAATAGAAGAAAATTGAAAGAAAAAGTACAAAAATTGAAATTTTTAATTGATAATGTTAATTTTAAACGACACAAGAAAAGTCAAGAATAAAAACAATAAATACTTAATAAATTGTCAATATTCTTCTTCTTTATTTTAAGAGATCATATAGAATTCACGGCGAATTACGAGCTTATGCATGGCTTATGCATAGCAGGTTCACACAGGCCAACTCACAGCAGAAACTCACATCGAAACCGGTTATTTCTCATACAAAACTCAGGGAATAGCTGTGAGTTTCTGCTGTGAGTTGGCCTGTGTGAACCCGCTATTAGGAATACACAAATGAAATAACTTACACGATATTTCGAAAATTTTCAAATCCCACATCTCTCGTTTTTATCTTTTGATACCAAAAGGACCAAATTTCATTATGGTATTATGGTTTCTGTTTCTAAAATCATCAGTAATTGTATAATAATTATTACAAACTCTAATGCTAACCATCTGAAATATAAAATTAAAATTTGAACAATACACACAAATGCTTTTAAATACATTGGTAAGAAGTTGCAAGACTGGCAGCTTCATAAAAAATCTTGGGAATTTCCAAATTTTTTCCTTTTACTTCCTAGACCTCTAAAATCGGCATATTATAATATCTCCTGTGTGAAACAGAACTTATTTCTTTTTGTTTAGTTTCGAAATTTAACTTATTTACAAATATTAGGCTTTTATTTAATTTTAATAGCAACTAACTAATCTTAAAATAAATATTTTAATATTTTTACTTAAAAATTAGCTTGCCGAACAATATAAAATTCTGGCACTTCTGAATTGTGGCATTACTACATATACCGGCTTGTGCTTCCAAACAAATAAAACAAATGTCAAACTGAAAGAGAAGCTAAAATCCCATCTAAAATGAAAAACATTCTTAATTTCTTTAGAAAAGTTATTTTAAAAAAAATTAATTGCTTAAAGCATATTAAGTGATGTGATAAAAACATTTTTGTTTATCTTAATAAAAGTTTTATATTATAAAGTGAAAAATGGCTTCAAGCTGGCGAATACGCAAAAGAAGTTTTCGCCCAAAAGGTAAACAATTATATTAAAGTCAATAATATCAATAAATATCTTTAAAGTTTTTCATAATTTTATTTAAAATATTTATTAATCACAGAAAACTGCATAATAAATAAACCATATGCATTGCAATTCTTGAAAAATTTCGTGTAATCAATTCACTTGAATTTTTTCTAATACAAAAATATTTAAATCTAATTTCGAAAATAGTTTTTTTTTTTAATCTATTTTTAGCTTATTTATTTATGTATTCTTAAGAATTTGCAGACAATATGGGCTTAATTGTCAGCTTATTGATGTTATTTTGTTATGTTTACAAGGATGTCAATAGATATGTATGTAAATATATATGTATTTATATATTACCAATAATAATTCACCCTAAAGTCAGTCACCCTATAGTTTTAGTATATAAACGACTGAATAATTTAGTTACCAAAACAAAAATTTAATTAGTATCAATATCTAAAAATTAGTTTTTCGCAATTAACACACTTTTCATAATTTGGTAAATCTAAATAAAACGTAATTTAAACAATATTATGCTTAAGGCAATATTTGTTAAAAAGTTTTTATCCCACAATATATTATCATCTTTTTAATTTACCAATCATCTTATTTAGATATTTAATAGTATATTAAATGTTTACTAATCAAAAAATTCTTTAGAGTAAAAATAAAAAAAAATCATATTTGCCTAAAAATTATCCGTAACCAGTATACTCGTACATTTCTGTTTGACCAAAAGTCAATGCTTTACGAAACGAAATAATTTTAAACTAAAACACAAATTTTTAAGGGATTACATGGGTTTAAAAAGCTAAACAAAATTTCTCTTTTTTCTCCTATAGTATTTTATTCAAATTTTATAACATAACAAAGTTTAAAATTTGCATTACAAAATTCAGCTATTAGGCCCTAGTTTATTTTAGTTTTCCAGAATTAAGTTTCGTTGGCATTGCATAAACAATTTAGTTTTTAATATCAGATTCAATATCAGATATTAATCTGATATTAAAAAACTAAATTGTTTATGCTAGTAGATTATAGAGCTTGTGCTTGGATGAACAAAAAAAGATAAGGATTGAATTTTTGCAAAGCTGTGTACAAAAGTGTGGAAAATTTAAATAAGATTAATTCATTATATTTAAAGAAATGATGGCAACCGACTTCAAACATAGAGTTTTGAGAAAACTGTACTAGGTCGACAAATCAACAGGAAATTTCCCTAAGACTGCATCTCAATAGTAAAATAAAATGAAATTGATTTTCTGAAATTTTGAAACCCAGGTAACCCCCTAAAGAAAAAAAGCAGCAAAAAAAAAATAATTAAAAATAATTCAAAAAATTATTGTCTTTTATTTGAATGGAAACCTTTGGAAACTCTAGCAAACTTCCTTTGCAAATTTACTTTTATTAGAGTAAACTTTCGTTGAAATTAACTTATAATAAATCTGTTATATTTGCATAATATCAATATAATTCAGTCATTGTAACTCGAAACCCAAAAAAATTAGACTTCTCATTATGTGTTTTTGTTAATGAAATTCTTTGTACTTTCTACCTTTAAGGTTTAATCTTATATTTGTATAACGCCTTGTAGCTAAAAAAAGAGTTAATTATAATTGAAAAACTAATTAAAAACAAACAATCTTTTTATACAAGACACAAAAACAAAAGTTATTGGTTTAGGCTTTATACTTATCATATTCCCGAAGAAATTTCCTAAAAATACTGAGGAATTTTTAATAATATTAGTTTAAGGCATGAATGGGTTTATATTTACTACTAAAAATATAATTTTTAGTTGCAGGACAACAATCTCCAGAAGATTATTATCGTCTCGATCCAAAAAAATCAGCCGTAGAAAATGCCTATGACATATATTTAGGCCTTTGCAAACGGGATATTAGTGAAAGTAGAAGATTGAATTTCCTAAATGCATTTACGACTTTATTTCAACAGCAAAAAGATTCAAATATTGGTTTTAGTACAGAAGAATTATTTTATTGGTAAATTATTTCTTATATTTATAATCCATGTATATAAATTGCAATTATTTAAAGTTTGAGCGCATCATTAGTGCATTCTTTTACACAAATCCGGGCGACTGCTTTACGAGCTATACGATACGTTTTAACTACAGTAAAAGACGTACAAATTTTCAATGCGATGCAATTACAGCATCTTGTCTGTCGTAGTATTGATGTACTACTTAAAAATGAAGAAGAACGTGTACAAGCATTAAAATTGGTAAAAATATTTACAAAGCATTTTGTATTTGTATAATGTATTGTGTATTTTAGATTAGAAAAATGTTATCTATTGCACCTGAAATTATTAGTCCTGTTTTGGTACGATGTTTAGTTTCATTGGGTGAAAGTGGGGTTGAAGATGGTGATAGAATGCTTCGTGCATGCTTAGCAACATTATGTGAATTTGGTGTTTTAAATGCAACATTATTAATTGTTTGTGGAGGAGTGAGTGCAATAACAAGAAATGTACTCGAATGTCATAGTCCTAGAATAGCAGAAAGTTTATGCGGTGTACTATTACATTTACTAGAATGGCCTCATACACGTAATATAGCAGGTGTTCGCTTGGATTGTTTAGCTGCTCCATACTGTGACTTCACTTATCGTCTTGGAATTATGGATAAAAATAAGTATATAAATATGAATTTAAACAAATAAAATTTATTCTTAATATCAATTATTTTCTTAAGAGATGCTAGAGAATTAAGGTATACCTGTAGTCGATTAGCATTATTATCTGTTCTTAGAAGCTGGGCTGGAACAATTGAATTTTGTGATCCAAATAAAACATCTGGATTGAAAGCAATTGTTGATGTTTTATATTTGAATCAGTTGGAAGCTAGAGTAATTAATTTTATTATTATATAATTTTGAAAATTTAGGTTATATATATTTTAAGAAAGCGATTTTGGACTTGATGTATGAATTATTAGGTCTACCTCAACCAATTTGGACTGATGAGTATTCCGTAGCGCTTGCAGCCATAGATCCATCAGATTTTCAGGTATTATTATTTTAAATTTAATTCAAAAAGAAATTTTAAATTAATGCAATTTAAATGAATCAAAAAAGTAACCAAAAATTGATAAAAACAATAACTTTAAGGTAGTTGTATTTAATTTAAATAACAAAAACGGATGGAAAATAACGAAAAGTAAGACGTACACAAAAAACATGTGGCAGATAAACAAACAGTAGCATATGAAAATTAAATAAAAGAATCACAAAAATTCAAAGATTCATGAAGTTTGCTTAATCTATATTATTGATATTGAGTTCTCTCTCCATAAATATGATTTCTTTGCTTTTTTTGAAGTGGTGAAAAGATTAAGTGAAAGTGACGATAAGGAAAAGTTTCTAAAAAATGAACCTTTCATTATAATATAATAAAAATACCGAAGTTAAAAATTTTTATCATTTTTATTCTTCAAATTTTAAGATTTTTCTGTAAAAAAAAGGAAAATTATAACCTTTACGAACTTTTAAATGTTTTGTTTTTATTTAAAATTATTTCAAATATACAATATCATTTTATTCCAGGATACTTGGCGTTTAACTGATGGTTTCATTGCAATGGAAGGACGATGTATCCTACCTAGTCTTGCAAGTCGTGTACCAAATATATATGAACAGCATTTAGCATTATTACTTTATTGCTTTCTTGAAACTGGTCTTATTAATGCTTTAGTTGAAGTAATCGTTTCAAGTGATACATTTTTATCTGTACGTGCAACAATTTTAGTTGGTATGTTATTTTTAATATATTTAAATTGTAAAAAATATAAATTAAATTTTTTATATTTTCAATTTAAAGGCAAATTATTACAGCTGATGCACTTACATTTACCAGCTGATATTTGTAGCATTAGTCCAGCATTACCAAATCTTATTTCATATGCAACACAAGGGAATCCACAAGCGAATGCTGCAATTTCAGCTTTACAAAATTTGCATCAGATGCTGAAAAATCGACCTGCGTCGTGTAGTTTATTTCTAGATAGTATAATACAAAGTGGTAGTAAGTGTTTTATTTTTCTACTTTATAATATATATTAAGTAATTAAACTAAGATAACACAAATAAATTTACTTTGACACTGACCCTAAACTGTATTGATTGTTTACACAACAAGAAATGAAAAGAATAGCAGGTAAAGACTCAAGAGCTTTTCGTTAGCTTTGATACTACTCTTGCGTTTGGCCAATGTGAGCTTTATTCAGGCGCGCTGTATCGTTAAAAATTTAAAAATCGGAAAGCTTTAATGTGGATTTGGTTTACAGTCAAGCAAGAGTACCATCTTTAAAGATAAGTAAAGTCAAACGACAAAACTAATTGAGTAATTTATTAAAACATAAAAAATAAAGTAACCAAGTTTTCATTAATAAAAGAAAATAAGACCATGGGCCTTTTGTAAGAGACTTTCAATGACCTCAACCAGCCAGTTTTCCAATTTGTATAAATTTTATTGAAACTTGTCATCCGAAGTCACTTCCATAGGGACTATAGCATGATGTCTTGACATGGAAATGAAAACCGTTATTCGAGAAGAGATGTGCATGCAATTTTTTTTGCATACAATTCTAAATTTGAGATATTTCTGAATATTTTACTTACTTTTAAAAAAAATTTGACTGTTATAAATATATTTTAGCTTTAAAAACTCTTTTTTTAAAAATCTAATTATTTAATTAATTTAAAATTTCTATTTATTCTAAATATATTTTAATTTTAGCCACGATTAACTCCAAAATGTTTAAAAGAGAAGTTAGTACCCAAGAAAATATGAATATTTTACCACCACTTTTGGGCACATTGGAACGCAGACGTCATGATTCAGTATCTTCTAATACAAGTGGTGGTGAAGAGATTTCATCAGCTCCCGCAATTACCACAAAACGTACCAACTTACGTACCCGTAGAAAAAAATTTTTTAATTTTTTTGAAAATATTAAAGAAATTGAACGTTTTATAAAAGATTCTAATGTACTTCATAATCAGGAAGAAAGTACATGGGATTGGGAAATTATTACCGCTATACTCAAAGTACAATATTTACAATTAAGTCAAAAAATTAAATATTAAAATTTTATTTTATAGTCTGATGCAATTGGTAAAATGGATGATATTAAATCACGTTTTGTTAGACGCCTTGTTCACTACTATAAACCAAGTAGTAATCGATTTTCTCATCAAGATTTATCTCATGGCCGTCATATACCATCTTTTGTAACTGCAGGCTTAGAACTTATTGAATGGTTACTACAAAGCCCTGAAGTATTATTGTTATAATTAAATTTTAAATAATATATTTTTTTATATTTTATTTTTATTAAATAGTTGGATTGTATGCGTTTATTAACTGATTTATTTTCGGATATAAATGGACAACTTT
The DNA here is from genome assembly GCA_947359355.1 of Acrocera orbiculus. Taxonomy (NCBI): domain Eukaryota; kingdom Metazoa; phylum Arthropoda; class Insecta; order Diptera; family Acroceridae; genus Acrocera; species Acrocera orbiculus. The sequence continues at coordinate 25,445,689 of OX375757.1, forward strand.
TAGCAATTAGTACATCCCGAAGTGCGCATGATTGCTTATTTAGTCCACAGCATATGAGTAGTACAATGTGCCAACAGTATTTTTTATTTATTGGACGTATGTGCCGTTATGAAAAAGGTCTTAGTATTTTAACAAATACAGACATATTTAAACAGTAAATCTATAATTTAATTAAATATTCTAAACTATGAGTATAATATAACATTTTTATTAATAGGCTTCAGAATCTCGTAACAACTACAACACATGTATGTTATGTAAAATTGATTGTTTCTGGCTTAGATTATGGTTTGGAATCATATCCTAGAAAAATATTAGGTAATAATACTAAATTTCAGTTTTTAGCAATAAAATGTTGAATCTGCAATGTGTTAAGGTAATTTACATTAAGAAATTCCACGAAAATGTTTCTTGGAATTTTTTTTCTTTTGATTTTGGGTTTTAGAGTAAAAGATTATTTTTAAAATATTAAATATACGATATATTTGAAGAGGAAAATTTTTTATCCAATTTTTATCTTATTTTACGTTTTAAGAAATTTATTTCAAAATCTTTTATTTGTTGTTTCCTCTCTTAACATCACCTTAAATAACATCCATGATAATAAACAAGGTTATTTATTCAATATACTCGGTAATTATTAGATCGCTCGTTTTTTGTCAATAATTAAAATATCTAAATTAAAAAAGAAATGCAATTTTCATCAAATTTTGATTATAGAAAAGGCTTTAATGTCCTGTAAAATAAGAAGTGGTCGTCTATATTCAACCCAATTTATGCTTGTTTTACTTCGGGCGAAAATACCAAACTTTGAAGTTTGGGGTCTGCCTTTATTAATAAAACAAACAAAAGATTCTGAACGGTGTGTTGTCTTAGCCGCAATGGAAATTCTAGATGAAGCTTGTCATGACAGAGTAAATCCTAAATTTTGAATATATTAAGTTAAAAATATTAATTATATATAATATTTTAGACCTATTTAGAAGAAATTGTCAGTATATGGCCAGATTTTATGAACTTGGGTGATATAGGAAAATTACTAATGACAAGATATTATTCAATTCCAAGAGGCTTGAATCATCAGAATGCTCAAATTGCAGAAGAAATAGAAGCTTGGAAAAATGATTTTAATAGACGGTAAAATTAATATAATTTAATATTCTAATATTTTTACTAAAATTAAAATTTTAGTTATGTTCTTCTTCTTGAAGCTGATACACATGCAAGTTTAACACTACATGTTAAAAACGAAGATGGATTTTATAGTCGACGAAATTGTTCATCACGTCCAATTGTAATACCACCAAATATTCCACCTCATCTTTATGGTCAACTAATTCAAACTGAACAAGGCACCAAAGAATTAAAAAAACGTTCTGATGTATTAAAACTGATTGAAATTTTGTCAGTGTCAAAAGTTACTGATGAAAATGAAAGTTTACAATTAAAATCAGCAATCTGGGCCTTAGGACATATATCAACAAGTTCTTATGGTGTAGAATATCTTAATGATCCTATTTTCAGGTTATTTTTTATTCAAAGAAAAAAAAACAAGTTATATATTACTTATTTATTTTGGTTTTTATAGGGTTTATGAAAAAATAATCTTTTTGGCCAAGTACAGTGAAGTTTATTCAATACAAGCAACTGCTTTCAATGTTCTTGGTTTGATTGGCAGTACAAACGCTGGTGCTAATGTCTTATTTAAACTAGGTAATTAATATTTTGTTAAGTTTTTGAATGCTAAATTTATTAATCAGCTCAAGCAGATGCTATGTAAGCCCACATACCAGATACAGTTAATATATATGTATTTTCAAGCAATAACGAAATGACTAGTCCAAAAACTTGAATGCAAAGTTATTTACTAAGTCTGCTGACTTGGTACAATACATTTTTCAAGTCATTATAAAGAACTTCATCGTAAAAAGAAATTGGATAGAATTTTCTTTGAATACTTAACTAGTTCCTCACCGAAAATAATTGATCTTTTAATTGACTGCAAGAAATTAATGTTAAAGAGAACAAAAAATTTTCTTCATCACGTGGACAAATCATAGGAACGGAAATGAGTTTGAATAATATTCTTTGGTGAGAGTTCTTCGAATAAGATCGTCAATTTAATAGGTCTGTCAGGGATTTTTCTGATTCATTAGTTTAAGAAATTACAGCTTCGTCAAATTCAAAAGAGAATTTTTAATTTTGCTTAGATAAAAAAAAAATTATAAAAAATATTTTCTATATATATATATATATAAATTTAATAGAAGTAATTTTTTTTAGATTGGTTATGTGTACGCCATGATCGGAATACATTGTGGCCTGTTTGTGAACCAGAAGATTGGCTTTCAAACAATTTAACACCTGTTAGACATCAATACGAAGAAGTTCCTCCATATAATTATACTGGAATCGAAGATCATATCAATGGTTTTAATACAAGTAGCGATTCTAACTCATTTTATTTTGATGAAAATGCTGACAATAATAGAGAAAATAAAGATGAGGTTAAAATTTTCAACAGTCTAATTATATTGAAATTAATATTTATATACATATAAACTAGTGTGATGGTCATATTGGAACATCTGCTCGATCTCGAACTTTACCAGAAAGTAGCTGCACAAGATTCATACAACATACACGATCTTTATCTGAATCAAAGACAACAGATGTAATTAGCCTTATGACAGCTGGCCAACATACAAGAACACGTTTTAACTCTGGAACAGATTCAAATACATCGGGTGTAAGTAGTTGTGAATCAGGATTTGGTAAAAATATTATTTGGTAAAATATATATAAAATTAAATAATTTTAATATTAAATGAAATACTTATTTTTAGTGATATGCAGCAAACAACACTTAGTCCTATACCAAGCACTTCTAATTTATTAGAAATTCCAAAAAATAAAAATCGTTTTCGACGTTCATCATTATTAGGATCATCATTTCGAGAAAATTCTAACAGTCCACAAGATATACAAGGTTATGCTACTTTACGTTCCTTACGACGTCATTGTAGACCAGTTCTATCTGAATCAGCTGCTGATGATTTAGCTGAAATTGTATATAGGGATACTCCTTCTCTAACATTACATAGGCATTCTTTAAATGATATACAAAGAAAAATGAAAGTTAGAAGTTTAGATAGAAATTCTTCAAATTTAATTCCGTAAAATATATCAAATTTAATTTATGAATTATCCATAAAGTATTTTTTAATATTGTTTTAGAAGAATTGAGGAAATTCAAGTTCCTTTGGAAACGCTTAAAAACTCCAAATTCCTTTCACAAAATGATTCTAAAGGGCCATGTTATTCAGGTAAATTGATTTTTTGAATTTATTATAAATAAAATAGAGTTTTTAAAATATGAAATTATTTTTTAGGTGTTTGTCTTCCTAAAAATATTTTGGATCTCTTTCCACAACGTAATAATGTTCGAACATATGTATCACGTGACATTCAAGAACTAGATTTAATAGATTTAAATTTACTGACTACAAAACAACAATTTTATAACTATTCATTAAATGAAGGTGACGAAAGTTCTGTTAGTAGTTTATCTGACGTATCATCTGTGAGTAAAAGAAGTAAATGGATTGGAAAACATAATCGAACAAATTGTTTACATTGCTCACGTTCTCGAATTAATCGTTTACATCCACGTACTGACAGTGATATTAATATTTTTAAACGTAAATCAAATTATAGTTCTTCTGTTCAACTCTCTGATATATCATTTAATTCACCAGAAAGTATTTTAAGTGATGAAAGTATGCCAGATCGTGTAACTGGCAATATCTTACATCATATTCAACGTATGGCTAATCCAGTTTGTAGTAAACAATCAAAAAAAGCTTTATTAGAACTTAAACAAAAACATCCATCATCATTTCAAGATATTTGTTTATATTCAGAAGTATGTAAAGCAATGGGTCGAAATACTTATCGAATGAATTCAAGACGTTTCTTACAAGAATTATTTCTTGATCTTAATTTTGATAGTTTTTATATAGAACCAAATCAAATAATAAGCCGTAAAGATAGAGAAACAAGTAGTAGTACTTGTTCAAATAATGAAGATGATATTAATGATTTAGATATTTCAACATTCTCAATAGGTAGCTATATACCAAATGATATACAGCCAACAAATTATGCTCCACTTAAGACACAATTAAAATCACCACCATTAGAAAGTGTACATGAAACTAGCTATGAACATTTAAGTGAATATAATAATAAATTTAATCAACAACAAATTAATTATAATTTTAATAAATGTAAAAAAAAATCTATAATATCTGATTGTGCTGATAATTGTAATTGTATAAAGCCGATTGAAAATGAAAATAAAAAATATATGCGAGGTAGATTTTATACACTCGAATTAGATTTAAGTTGTACAAAAAATAAATTTCCAATTACAAATAGACGAAAAAAAGATTATTCACCAACATCAACAGCATTTAGTAATACAACAGGTAATAGTCTATTCCAACAAATTAAATTCACTAAAAGTTTATCAGCTTCTATGGCTACAACTGGTAGTCTTTTTTGTGAAAAACGTTTACAGTCATCTAAATCAGAGGCTGTTCTATCAAAGACTGAGCAGAACTAGAGATTTCTGTTAAAAATTAAACTGTATTATAGTTATTTATACTATTTAATTAGTTTATATATTTTATTTTAAATGCCTAATGTCCATAAGGTTTATCTCAATCGGCTTTGTAATATTAATTAATATTGAAATGTTTTATACTTATATCAATTGCTAATAATTATTTTAATATAGACAAATAAATTGATACTTGTTTTATTATTAGAAACTAACTTTTTGTAGTTTCCTGATAAATTCTGAAGGTATATACTTTAGATTGGGCTAGAAATTGTTTTAAAGTGAAAACAAATTACCAAACACAATTTTTATCCGAATGCTGTAATTAGTCACTATATGGTATTATTATTTTTTAATATCCTAAACATGACATAACGAAATCATTACTTTAATTAATACTAAACTTATTTTATTTTTAACTTGTTTCTTTCCTTCACTTAATGAAAAGAGACTAGAAATCATTAGTGGCCAAAATTTAACCTAGAGTTAATATATTAATCTCCTTTCGCGGATTAACTCAAATATGCAGCAAATTAAGTGAAAATATAACTTAATTATCTTTAATTTAGGTTTTATATAAACAAACAAAAGGAAATATTAAAACACACTCAGGTACACAAGTAGTAATTGGTTCAGCACCAAAGAAACACAAATTTTGTCATGATATTGATAAAAAATATTTTTCAAAGATTCTTTTTAATATTTAAATGTTTTAAATTTGTTTCCTAAGCCACTTTTTGAATAGAACCAAGTTGTCGGAATATTTTAGCTGAAGTGCACTGTTTCAAATATGAGTAAAACCTGGGTCTACCATCGTGATCCTGATTCAAAGCAAGATGTTAAGGAGTAGTGTGAAACTGGCACTTAAGATCCAAATCTAATTGGGTCCAGAAATCATCAAAGAAAATGTTAGTATCAGTTTTTTGGCAGGCAAAATAGAGTTGCATATAAACTGATAAGACAGTCAACTCATAAAATAATTACAACTCTTGAGACCAGCTGGATATAAATATTCGTGAGAAAAGACAGACAGATTTAGCCCGCTCAATTTCTAACTGGTCTCATATCTAAAAAAAATTTAAATGCAACGATTTTTATCTAATGAAGATATAACAAAAACCGTGGATGGATATTTCGTCATTCTTGTAGATTTTCAACTTCAGAGATGGAATATAAAATAAAAATATCACTAAAACAATTATGTATACTGAAGTTCATGAAAAGTATATTGTGTAATAAAATGTATCTTGAATCATAAAATCTTGCTCTTCTGGTGGAAGGAGAAAATTTATAAAACACTCAGTCAAATAGTCAAAAAATATAAGGGAAATTTATATTTATTTAACAATAAAAAACAGTTGAATATTCTATACATATATATGTATAACGAAAATTTACTAAAATATATTTATTTTTCGAATTTTATTTTTGGCACAGAAAAATAACTAGTATAAATATCAACATAGCTCGATAACACATCATTCTTACAAATAGATATAAAATATTAAGATTAAAAAATTATTGCTTTAAAATAATTGATATTGCTTTAAAAAATGTATACATAAAAATGTCTGGAATTATCTTAATTACTTAAGTACTTTGTAATTTTCAATGGGTTGATAATAAATACCTTAAGATAACATCTTTATACAAAAATATTTTTAAATGACAGGAATGGATAATTTTTCATAAATTTAAAAATAAAACACTCTGTCTTTTATTGGATATTTTTTAGCTTTATCAAAGAAATATTTTTAAAAATGATTTTGTAATGGAAAAGTTAAATTTGAATTAAATTCTTTTATAAATGCAACAAAAAACGAACGAATATAAAATAACACTACCAAACAAAATTAAAAAGAATCATACATAATTATTTTAAGTATTACTAACCTACACAACTACATACAAAAATAATTCATTTTAAAAAGCAGCTGCCATAAAATTTCTGTTATTCCAAAAATATTCAAAATGAAGGATATAATAATATAATTATTACAGAGAAACAGAGATAATAGACTCAAAAATGGGATGTAAATAAAAAGGATTGAAAACCTATTTACTGATGAATTCTGTGAGTTTTGTATACGACTGTAACAATTATTTGAAGAATGAAGTAATTTAACAAAGTTGGAGTGAAGAGACTGAAGAGTCAACATTTTCGAAATAAAGTTAATTAATTTTACAATTCTATCTTTGAATAAAACCATAATAAAATAATGCGGTGGTAAATATTTTCAATAGGAATTATTTTGGTAAAAAAAATCTTATTATTTCGTAGCAATTATAAGAACTTGTCGACACCCGTTCTTTAGAAAACTGAAGATGTGCAATAGACACTAGTTATTTTTTTCGCATGACTTTGTTTCGAAAAAACCAAAAAATTAGAGAGGTGAAAAGGCAATATTAACTTTGAAACTAGAACTACTTATGTCGATTTAATTAAAAAAAATTTATTAGCTAAAGTAGTTCTGGATCCTAAGAATAACAGTTTTAGTTTTTAAATAAAAAAAAAAAAAACAATATAAATTAATAAGAACTACAAAACAACGAATAATGTTTTATGTTAAAAATTCAAAGAAAACTACTTTTAGAAAATTTAAAAAAATAAAATAGAAAAAGTTTATACCAAAATCATTTTTAAAATAAAAGTTTTCCAATAAAAAAAATTGTTTTACTTTAATTTCTAAATAATAACTATAATTATTATTTAGAAGCAGCCATATAAATACTTATGTTAATACAGAAAAAGTTTGCCAAAATGTTTTAGCCAACAATAATAATATTTAATAACATTTTACGATACGGTAAAAAAATACATTTTATTGCTTTAATAATTTAGATTATTTAAAGGAACTTTTTTCAACGTTTTGCAATATATTTAGCTATATAAAATTTAAGGCTCACTGTTTGGCACTATAAAGTTAGCTTTCGAAAATACTCTTTAATAAAATTCAACAGTTTTTTTTTTAATAGGATCCCACAACAAAGGAAACATCAGCAGTGTTAAGACTTATGGGTAAGGAAGGTGGAAGGCAGGGAAGCTTGCCAAAATTATCGAATAATTTTCTTTTCCTATATAAAAACCTGTTTCCTTTAATTTTTCTTGCTATTATTAAACCCGAAACCTTTCGGGTTATTCCCTTGTTTTTACATGGCATATATTAATATATATTTTTCAATTTTTCTTCGAGTAGTGTATATCAGTACCCTGCATTATAATTTTTATTTCAGATCCATCCAGCATCACTGAAAAACGGCGAAAAGTCGTAAACATTTGATTTTTTGTGTATGACTGCCTTAAGTGTTACCCCTGAAAAGTAGCTCACTTCTACCAATGAAGTAGGGCTACTTTCCATAATGAGAACTATTTACCGCGTAAGCAAATTATTTATCCGACATGTCGACATGACGGCGACTTTGCGGCCATTTGTTGACAAAATTTATAGACGTTTTCCCCGATAAAGTAATATACGGAATATTCTTTTAAATTTGTATCTAATTTATAACCGAAAAAGTAATTAAAGATATTGCTATTTTATTTTTAACATTTAAGTGCCATAACAGAATTAAAGATGTCTAAAATTACGTAGAGTAATTTAATTACAATATTGATTGTAATTTTGTTATTATAATAAAAATATAATTTTCATTTAACAAGATCTAACTAATCAAATATTATTGCTTAAATATTTAAAGATTTTTTCAAATCATTTTTGAAATAATACAGAATTAATTTTACGTGTTAAAGGAAATGTTTTATTGATATCAATAAAGTCTTTTTTTAAATGATCTGAATCACATTGCGATATATAATCGTCAGAATTTAATGAAAAAATCATTGCACCACCATAACCATTATCCCTAATAAATTTCGTTTTACATTCTAGACTTATTTCATTATCGTATGATATCCATTCATAGCCGGCATATAAATATGGTGAACAAGATTCAATATCATATATCTTTTTAACAAAATAATTATTTTTTTCAAACCAACAAACTTCAGGATATGAAACAAATCCACAGTAACCAACTTGTCCGAAGTTTCCAGCAGGCGAATAAATTTTATTATTGATATTATTAATTAACCTAGTAATATTTTTATATATACATATATTTAAATTAATTTAATTAAAAAAATTATTACCTAAAAGAATGACCGTAGGTTGGAAGTCCTATTATAATTTTACTTTTTTCCAAGCCATGAGTCTCCCAATATTTAACTGTATAGTTAATATTTAAAGTAAAAAATATTGATTTTTCAGTGTGCCGTGCAAATAGTGGTGCATTCAAACCTTTAACATAAAAAATAGATATTGCAGTAAATCAAAAAAAAAACCTCCCAAATTTTACATAAATATTTATTCGAAAAAATTTAGTCAAATTATTTTCTAATAGAAATTTAACGCACAGTTATTAATAAAAGATTTACTGACATTTTTAACAGAAAAAAATTACTATTAGGAAATTATTAATTATTTTATTAACAAGCAGTTACAGAAATTTGTGTGCATGAAGTTACAGTTAACTTTTTGAAAAGCTAATTTTGCCAGTAAATATAAAAATGATTGTTATTTTATTAGAATTTTAAACACCTACCTGTGAATGGGGTAAATTTTGAATAAAAATGATAATCATATGTCATTATATTAACATAATCAACATAATTATTGATTTCATCAATATCATAAGAAAAATATATAATTTCTTCTGATGCAGCAACTGCAATGCTTAAAATCCATGTTCGATGGTCTCTTTGATATTCACGACGTATTTCATGCAATAACTGGGAGAAATGTTGCCTTTCTCTTTTAAAAGCACTGGGAAATTCCCAATCTAAATCAATTCCATCAAGACGATAAATTTCAAGTATAGATTTAATTGAACGTATAAATATTTTTCGATTTTGATGATTTTTAATCATTTCTGGAAAACCTGAACTTTCAGCACCACCAATCCATAATAAAACTTTAAGATCCCTATTTTTAATTTTTAATTGTTTTATTTCAAAAAGTGATTTGTTTAGATTATCAGAAATTATTAATTGGCTATTGTTGATATTAACAATTCCTATATTTATATGTGTACATAAATTTGGATTAATATCTTTTGGATAAAGTTTTTGAAATTCTATGCTTAAGTTTGGTATATAATAATAACAAACTAATTTTGGTGTTGAGATTTCCTTTGTCGTTTTGTATATGAAATTACCAAGTTTCGAAGGATAAATCCTTTCATTGTCTATTTGTTTAATCTTAAAATTATTAGTTTGTACAAAATTGGATGTATTTGTTATGGTTAGATTGTTGATTTTATTTTCAATTTTCCATTTTTCATAAATTTCATTTTTATAGGTCAAGACTATAGGAATATCTAAAATAAAATATAAAATAACTTTTTAAAGCATTTACTTACAAAAATTTGAACTAAAAAATCAAAAGAAAGAAAATTTTAAGAAACAAAACAAAACAAAGTTGAACGCATTTTAACTTTGTCGGTTTTTTACAAGGTTTTTGAAGTGTAATCTTCTTATAGAACTTTGGCTGAAATTTGTTTAGGAGTAAAGCAAGCCACACAGTAAAAAAATTCGTAATAAAATTACTACAAAATTGTGCTCCAATCCCGAACCCAAACCGAAAAAATTTAAACATGTTCAAAACCTTACTCACAAATCGTCATTTTCCCATATACTTTACATAATGATATGATAAATCAAAGTTTTATGACACATGGGACAGAGAGCCATTTGAAGATTTAAAAATTAATATTGCAACTATTTTAATATAGAAAGACCTTGAGTTTAAAACCTGCCACCTGCGAATTCATGGCATTTTTTATTGGTTAGTAGGATTAGTCAACTTAGTTAATACGGTAACTTAGCTTTTGTTAATTAATAATATATTATTATCAGACTACCTGGAGTTTAATACGATTATAATTAGAAAAATAAAAAATATTATGCAATAGAAAATGGATAAAAAATTGATGAATTTTCTAGAAATATAAAATTTAAAAAACATTAATTAGAATTAAGTAATCGTAAAATCTTAACAATTAAATGTCTATATATATAAAAATTAAATTGGATTAAATTTTTTATAAGCAAAACTAACCTGTCATTTTTGGAGGAATTTTTAACGTTTGCCGGTAAACTGCATTCCATGTAATAAATACAGCTGCACTTGAAGCAGTACAAATACAAAACAGGGCAAATATACGAAGACAAGGATTACTATCATTATAAAAATCAAATATTTTTTAAGATATCCCCATTATAAATATTATTTTACTCACCGATTATTTTCTTGGTCATTTAAAAGCTTATATTTGGCTTGAAGAGGATTCATTTTATCTTTATATTTTGCTTAAATAAAGTACGAAAAAATAAAAGAAATATGAAATATTACAATCAATTAACACAATAAAATTTATCCTGCATTATGATATTTTATATAAAACGTCATATTGGTAAAGCAAAAAAACTAAAATTTAAGCCCAATGAGTGTGTTCAAGATTACTTCATCCTAAACATATACTTAGCGGAAAAAACATCGATCAATATGTACATTTTAATCGTACTTACTGTATCTTCCGTATTCCTCCATGGCCACTTATTCTTATCTTCAGTGTGCAACTATTTTATCAATATATTCGGTCCAGCATTAGTGAGAGGTAAAAAAGCGATAAAATCGTCGGAAAAGCAGGAAAGTTAGTAAAAGTGGATTAAAAACAATTAGATTTGATAGAGGAATCCGGAAAAGTCGTTTTTGTTTGAATATTCAGAAATCAGTTTGCCTGGTCCAAGCGAAGTATAGAGGCAAGAAGGAAAAACCAGAACTTTAAAAGAGCTATAAAATCGTCGGAAAAGCAGGAAAGTTAGTAAAAGTGGATTAAAAACAATTATTATTTATTTTGATCATTTAGATTAGAGATCAAAACAAATTTGCAAAAAATTTTAGTGAAATAGAAACTCTTTCAAAAATATTTTGAGATTTTACAAATCTTGTAAAGTACAATTTTGTAGATGCAATTACCATAAATACTCAGAGTGCAGAGGAGAAAAATAATGCTTTTTCATTTCCCATAATATAATTTATATATTATTTATATAATTGCTACAGATATGTCAATATAGTGTTTTGTTTGACCATTGGAATTATAAGTATATATAATATATCTTGTCTTTCTATATATCTGACATCTGGCTACTACAGCGCCTCTAGGAGATTCCTTTCAAGTATGTTTAGTAGTGACCGAAGGATGAAGCAAAGTATGAAGGGCTCATATTTCCAGAAAATTTAAAAACCTTTTTTGGTGTATTCAATTAGTTTCAAGGTTTTGAAAACAACTATCTAATTTTTTTGGAAAAGATACATAAATCAAGTTGAAAATGTTTTTAGACAGATAAGATTTACCATTTGGCCTGTGCAAAATGAACCAACTTAGTCTTTTCCTAATTCCAGTTACTACTATTCTCATAAAATATAAGGCAGAATGGCTTATTCTATTTTATTTTCTTGCATATTACAAAACAAAAATGTTCTAACTGACAATTTATTATTCAATAAATAATTTTCATAATTAATTTAAATTAAACAAACACTTTTCATCAAAAATATTATTTATTACTAAATAAAGATAAACAATAAATACTTACATACAGTGCTATTTATACAGTTAAAATTTTAACAAATTTTAGTCTCTATTACAAAAATAAATGGTTAATAATGGAAGTTTAAATGAAAATTAGTTTTAAATCAATAACAAATAACATTTCGATATTTAAATATTTGAATGAAACTTTTTTCTAATCGGTTTTGTATACTACAGATAATGTTAAAAAAATTTTCAACAATCGAGTATACTGTAAAAATTTAAGTAGTTGCTTCTAATGATATTGTTTTTTGGTTTTTTTGTTATTTTATAATTTTATATTTTGTCCTTACGAGAAACACTTCAATTAAGCGATGGTATCTCTCCGTCCTGCCAATTAACTTCTATATTTGGCCACTTTGTCTGTAAGCATGTCAATACTAAATTTGAAGAGCTACACATTGATTTTAGATCACATTCAAGTAGAATTGCAGTTCCTTTACAATACCTAACCTGAATTTAAAACAAATCAATTTAGTTTTGCAGATCTTACTTATCATTATAAAAAAATTCTTTAAATTTAAATGATCAGGTTTCTAGTTATTGATAGTTTAATTAAAAAAACTATTTTCTTTACATCAACACCAACAATTTTTCGCTTTACTTACTATCGTATTAATAAATATAAACTCAAAATTCTTACCATATTTGATGCATTTGAACCGGGAATTCCATTATAATGCATTAAATCAAAAGTATCGGGCATTGATCTTTTATCTTCTGGAAAAAATTCTTCCATAAATCCATTTAATAAAATAATTCCAAAATTATCTGGATCTAATTTTTTTCTCATAATATCAACACTAAAATTATAAATGATAAATTTTATTATAATTTTTTTTTTTTTTTTTTTTCAATAATATTTTAACATACTATTCAGGCTCATGAACCAAATTAAGTGAACACAAAACATCTTGTAGTAAGGTGCTCGCTATAAAATTATTTCCATCTGGATCATATGATTTAAAAACACGTTTTGCTATTTCACAAGGAGTTTCTGGTGATACTAGCCTTTTCTCATTGCTAAATAAAACTAAAATTTTATTCACACAGTTACAAAACTAAATTGTCGTTTACAAATAATACGTACGTAAATTTTATTATTAAGAAAAAAGTATTAAAAGTGTTATAAGTATCATTATAAAAGAAATAAAACTGAGACAAACAAAGTTATATTGAATAGCTGACCTGTTAGATGAGTTTCTGATCCCATAACCCACACTGGGTTCTTTGGATTTTTATAAAATGAGCCAACTGTACAGTAGCGCATTTGTTCCATTAATGTAATAAAACCAATATCTGATTGTTGATCAATTCCGCGTAATTCTAATATCATTTTATTTTTTAAACAGATTATTATATTAATAATGGATAAAAAAGCTTACTAAGGCCACCGACATCTTGTTCATTATCCCAAACATGGGCTACAGCTCGTCCAGTCAACATTAAATTGATTAAAGCTTGCGATCCATATCCGTAAGTGTTATGAATTAACGGCTCAGACACATCGGATATTTCATATATAACTTTATCTATACCCTTCAAAATATTGTATATGATTTTAAATTAGCCATAAAAACTAAAACAATTTACATTATACCTTTGTTAGTAGTACTGTGTACATAAATAACAAAATTCCATAATTTTGTCCAAGAATGTCAAAATTTTCTGAATAATATTTTTCTACATCTTCAATTTTTTCAAAATTTATAACTGATAGTCTTTCATGAAATTCTTTTGGTGATAGTTCTAAATGGCATGAAGGGTGATTTTGCTGAAAATATATTTAACAATAATAACAACTTATTAAAAATAAATGGAAAATAGACATTTGTATATTTAATGGCACATATTTAGTATCTTTCTCTATGAAAATGGCAAGCAGGTCAAAATAAAGCGCCATATTTTAAAACTTGAAATCCTTGACTAAGATATGTACATTCCAAAAACCTGAAAAATGTTTTCCAAACTCGTGATAAAACTAATTATTTAAGAAAACTAAACAATTTAATTTCTTTTTTAAAGTTCTTCATTTAAACCGAATTTCTCACCTTGGAGTATTTTTTTAAGATCTTCGAACAGCCAGTAGTTCCTAATAGCAATTAGGAATTACAATGAGTATAGAAGCAGATTGAAGTTCAATTTGAGGGAGCCTTCTAATGCGAGACTTAGAAATAATTGCCCGATGTATTAGGTGTTAAAAGAATTCCTATGCTAGACGCTTAAATTTCAAGTTACGTAGATAAAGAATTATTCATATTTATACCTTAGAAAATTTTAGTGGTTTGAGATTTAAATTTTAAATAGTTTCTCTTATTTTATGACTACCACCGTATATAATGCATCAATTTTTTTTACATAGTAAAATTTCATTTTTACTACCGCCAAAATAAAAATTTCAATAGAAAAATGTAACTTAAAACTTACAGAATTGGATGGTGAATCATTTACAGTTAAATCGTCTTTAGATGTTAAATTTCCTTCACTATTTTCATTAATTTGTTCTTCTTTAGCTTCCAAATATGATTCTGGCAATATGACTAATCGATATATAAAATCCTTACATTTCATTAATATATTACAAAGTGCTTGAATGAGCAAACGTTTACATTTATCACACGTGAGCTATAAAAAATATATATACAAATAAATGTACAATGGAGATTAATCTATTATACATCTCTAAAATTATAACCAGGTGTTTCCATTAGAAGAGTTTTTAAAAGAAATGCTTGTACTGGTGCTATCAATGCACACGGTCCCCCCTGCTTTTGAATTAAAGCTGAAGGCTCAGCACTACTGAATTCGAAACCTGCAACATATAAAGTACAAAATTATTGCCTTAAAAGTGAAAAATATATGTAATCAAGCCAATTTAACATAATTTTATTTTTTTTAGCTTTCTGTTAATTGTTAAAAAATATAATTTTAGCAAATATAAGATTTTTTAGTAGGATGAGATATAAATTCAGAAATATCAATTTGTTGTTGTTGCGTGCACATGTTCATTGAAACATTTTATTACTTAACGACGTTCAAATAAAAAATAGTTATTAACCTACATTTTCATTTAGTCTAAAACTTATGACGCAATGTCATTATGAAATAATTAGAAATTAATATTAATTTATTAATATACAAACCTTGTGACCATCTCCTGAAAACGTCCAGTCTAATATTTGAGCCCCATAATAATATTCTTATTTCTTTTAACTCATATTCGTCATTTGAGGTTGAGGCACTAGAATTATCAACCATATTTAAATAAAATTGTAAACTACTTAAAATTTTTATTAAAATTATGATTTTTAATGTAATTAAGATCAAAACAAAATAAATCAACAATATTTTTGAGGAATACTTCAACTATGAAGTTGGCTGCGTTCAGTTATTTGACTGAAAGGAAATATAATACATTCAAAAATTGTAGACTGCAATTATTTGGTACTTTCGAAATGAGACATATATTCCTAATACAAATCATTATTTTTCGCTTTTTTTTGTATTTTCAGACATTTCGATGTAACAAAAAGGGTGATATTTATATGATTAACCATTTTAAATACATTGGAATCATTGGTTTCAGCTCCAAATCTAGCAAACTATAAAAAACAAGCAAATATATAATAACTTAACGAAAACCTTAAAATTTTTGGTAGTATATTTATTGAAGAATCATTATATTTCTAGCATTTTTCAACGAATTTTCTTGAAATGATCTTGAAACCATTTTCACAGGCCGAATTTTAACTTCAAAAACTCCGTTAATTGAACTTATCCAATCATTTGAATTTTTTATATATTCGCTATTGATTTTTGTATTTTTAATAGATTTGTAAAGCCAACCTTCTGTCATAATTCATTTGAAAATTCGGGGCTAGAGATATAGCCTTTCCTACGTCACTGTCCAGTTTCATGGTAATCAATCCTAGATTCTTTTTATTTTTATGCATTTTTAGGCTAATCTCCCATTTTTTGGTATATTATTCCCACTTATTTTTCAACGGTCTAGAAACCTTTGCCGTCTTAGAACTTTTACATTTAAAAGCCACTTAGTTTTAGATTTTAAAGTATTTTTCTTTGTTGATTTGTAATTTATAATACTTTGATTTCTTATCTCTGTCTAATACGTGACTATTGTCTTTTTCCTCCTTATTTATTTTTCTAAAATATGCTAATTTTTCCTTCCTCGCGAAGCTTTGATAAAATTTGTCCTGCATTCCAAACAAAGTATTGCGTTTTTATCCTAAATAGATCAAAGTTTGATTTTTAAGTTTTAATAAGCTTTTTAATTTATGTAAAGGGTAATTTTTTGCGGTAATTTATTGTGTATTTAATACTTTTAGCTGTTTTGAGTCATAATTACCATTTTGTGAAGAAAACATAACCAATAGCCTTATGCACACTAGACTCTAGGACAGGGCTGCACAAATTCGAAGGTGTTGAGGGCCATATAAGCTTCAAGCGAAATGCTTCAGGGCCGCAGGGATGCTAAATATTTTGTACACATTTTAATTAACAAATAAAAAAAGTTCCTAAGTTTGCTGATATGTAATTAACCATTATTATGTTAAATAAAGTTCATATTTATTAATAAATAAATTTGACACATTCTGGAGCGGAACTTTTCCATTTTTGTTGCTTAGAAGAGGGAAAAATGTCTTGGAAGTATTTGCTAAGTAAAATTTTTAAAAAAAATTTCCTAGTAAAGATACATGTGTTTTTTATTTTTATTAAAATTTATGATGGAAAATATTAATGAGAAATATTACATTTTTTATCGTCAACAAGTTTTTCATATTCAGGTGTCATATTTGAGCTTGCTGTACTTCCAAATATGCAAAACGTTTTCATAGCAAGTTCTATAAGACTTTTGTACTTTTTGCAATCTAAGCTTTTGTAGAAATCGTGGAAAGTGTTTTCTCTATGATAAATTCGCTACACTACAGAACATTGAAGTTCAATTAATTCCATCTGCAAATGAAGCGGTACTTGCTCTGGATCTACAGAAAAAGGGTCTTCAATTAATTTCAATTTGATATTTTCTTCGTAGGACAAAGTTAATCTTCTGCTAAATTCTTCAATTATTAAATCAATATGTTTTACATATTTTTGCCCAAAATTGCCGACCCTATGCTGAGAAATATGCAATGCACAAGTGGGAAAGTAACTTATTTCGCCTTTCAGCAGCTGAGTTTTGAAAAGGTTCAATTTTATTTTGAAACCCTTCACTGCTGCAAACATTTCAAATATAAGCTGGTTTTTCCCTTAAAGCTGAATATTTAAGTCATTTAGATGTTTTGAAATGTCACAAAAGAAAAACAGATCATTATTCCATGAGTCTTCTTGAAGCTCTAGAAATTGTTTTGGTTCATTTTCGAGGAAGTTAAATGTTTCCTTTTTAAATGAAACAAAACGCTGGATAGCACGTTCACGGCTCACCCATCTCACTGCGGTATGGTAAAGTATGTACGTCAGTGTACTCAGCATCTACTTCTTCGAGAAAGGCTTTAAAAGTCCTATGCTTGAGTCCTCTAGATCGGATGTAGCTTACAATGGAAACTACTACGTTCATTACATTTTCAAAACCCAATTTTTCAGTTATGCATTTTTTTACTACACTAAAGATCTCCTTTCCTGTTGTGCGGCTTGGTAAGGAGCACAAACCAGCAAGCTCTTCTGTAATTTCAAAATTTTTATCAACTCCTCTAATAAAAATGAGAAGCTGTGCTGTATCCTGTAAATCTGTGCTTTCATCCATACATAAACTATAAAACAGAAAATTTCGAGATTTTTGCTTCAGCTGATTACTAAGGTTTGTTGAAATTTCAGCTATTCTTCGCTTTAAAGTCATTCTTGACAAACTGATATTCTCAAACAGCCGAATTTTTTCCGGACATAATTCAGCAACAGACATCAACATACAGTTCTTAATAAATTCGCCTTCAGTAAAAGATTTCCCAGCAGCAGCAGCTCTTGAAATCTGGAAGCCTACCTTGGTAGCTGTTTTGTTTTCAGTTGTTGTTTTCTTAAAAAATTGCTGTTCCTTTCATATAGATGCCATCAAACTAGCCGCTTTAATTTTTTTCTCACTCAGTTTCATCTAATTTAGTGAGGATTTGATGTCTCACCACACACAAGACAAATTATTTTTTCTTGAAATATTGTAAAAAAGTATTTGTTTGTCCATTCGGCATTGAAAACTCTGCGTTCCCTTTCAATTTTTTGCTTCATTTTCTCAAAAACCAACATAGAAGCAATTAAATTACTTGATATAACTGGACAACTGAGAAGACTTCAGCGCACCAAGCCACATGAACTAACATATAAAACGTAACATTATCATAGGGAACTGATCACTGGACAGAACTCCCACACTTAACAATAACTTAAGTAACATATAGCTAATTATCAATAATACTAATAAATTAATTAAGATTAAGATTGTAGTAAGTAAAGGAATGTTTAAAAACAAAAAAATAAAATTTTCTCAAAAAAAAATATTTTTCACAACTATTAAAACCAAAAATGTGGATTATGTAGATTTATTAATTTTAGTTTTCTAACTATTTTGAGATAGATTTTTAAATAATAATATTCACTGTTACTGGGTTGTCTTACAACTGCTTAACTTTTAAAATGGCTACAAGTTTAAAGTACCCAGGAAGACTTGACAAAAAAACAAAAATATAGATGTATATGCAATAAATAAAAAAAATTCTCCAGAAGAATATTCAGAAAAAATTATTTGTCTTAGTTATGCCTAGGCCTTAAAAAATTGAGAAATTATATGCACGCTACGAAAATTTACAAGAATTTACCTGTACATATTTTCCCTAAAACAATAGTTCGCTTTATGCATGTTGAAAAACAAGCAAAAAAGACTTTGCGATCAAACAGCAAAATGGCAAACCCAAGAATATTGTTTAACTTTGATTTTTAGAAATTTTATGAAGTCTTTTGATTCATGTATATAAAAATGTACGCGGGCCATTAGCCAGCACCAGACGGGCCGCATGCGGCCCGCGGACCGTATGTTGTGCAGGCCTGCTCTAGGACTTAATTCAATAATAATATTATGCTTTTGTTTTTTATATTGGGCTTAACTTTTTGTGTCCTTTTGATATTTTATTTAGATCTGACTTGCGGTCTCATAAAAAAAAATTTCAATATTTTAAGGAAGTTTTAATACGGAATTTTGAAACTATTTTATTTGATGAATTTTCCCATGCTGTTGATAATAATATAACATGATATATCAACAACTAACATGTTAATGTTTTTGATACAATTACATCTTAATATACATTGGCTTAATATACATAACAAAAATTATTCGGTTATTAAATAAGGAAATCTTTATCAACCACGTTTATTTACCAAAAGTAAACTATCATGAATATAGTTGGAGAGCTTTTATGATAAAGCGGTATGAGCTCTAAGGCCTAGGACGCCAAAATCCTAAATCCGCCCCTGGTGTAACGTTAGCATTAACAGTTGATTATGAATTTAGAAGAAGAAAAATAACTTACGGTTAACTACTGTTTTTAACTTCCCAAAAAAAAATTTTTTTCCGCAGATTATCTGTGTTGAACAGCTATATCTGATTAGATTAAAGTATACCAGGTAGTTTTTAGAGAATCCCAAAACTTTATCCTTCAAAGTAAGTATCTGAATTAATTATAGTGTGTATTACATTATCTGTTTACTATGTCTACAAAGCACAAAAAATCAATATTTGTTTATCACATTAGGATAATAGTATTGCAAGTGTACAGTATACGGAGAATTGTCTATAAAAAGAGAATCTATAAGTTCATGTGCTACGTGGCTTAGGGTCCTTACCCCTTGATGACCATCGAGGCATCGTAATGACCTCCTTTTGATCCCAATCTAATCCCAATATTGCTTTGTGTAGCATACAAGCTCACACATTTTATTCAGTCCTTAGCCCATTATTTGTTTCAAAGTGGAAATTTTAAACATGTTAAATTTTTTTCATTAAAATGAAAGTGTTTACACAAATATTGATTATATGGTATGTTATGTAGTATAAGTATCTCTACTTTTATATTTAATTAAATGGCAATGCTCTATTAATTTTCTTAGATGCTGGAGGTTAATTTTGTGCGAGGTTCTTCCATCACGAAAATCAAACTTTTAAACTACAATAATTATCATAAATTTGCAACTCATCTAAATGTTGAATTGATAAGTTTAAATAATTTGAAGTCATTGAAAAACTTTTCAATACTTTTTTACTCTTTTAAATAACTTCATTGGTTTTACATAATTTTGAGCCCCTCTTTTCATTTTCATTTTATTTATTTAAGTTAGATAGTTTAAGTTCTATACAGTTGCAAAATTAATGCTTTAACACTACTTCACTAAAAATGACTTAAAATTAAAATGTTTGTAAGTTGCTTAGTGCAACACCAATAAAAAACAAATATTCTAAAAATTCAGGTTTTCATATTAAACCATTTTTAATTAGCTTTTACAATTTTGCGAGCACAATTTTGGTGTCTGTTCAATTGGCGACAGCATATAAACAAAAATTAAATTTGCATCAAGGTAGATAATGAAATTTTTACCTGTTTTTCGCAATCTTCTAGAAGACTTAAATAAAATTGGTTTATGCTTATCAATCTATGCTAATATGTATGTAGAAGTGATCAAGTTTAATTTTTTTCTCTTTTTTTTCTCTCTCTCTCTCTCTCTACCATTATCACTTAACAAGTTTACCTTTAATAATTTTTTTAATTTTAGTTGACATAGGTAAGCCGATCAGGTGAATCGTGAGCGACGTTGTCTCATTATTTTCTACGTTGTATTAACTTCTTCGTGTTACTTTTTAATTTTATTTTTTAATGTATTGTCATAATCGGAGTGAGTTGGATTCTTAAAAATTTATTGAGGTATATTAATAAGCTCTTGATATTGCAAAATCTTTTTGTTTTGTGTTATCATTTTTGAATAGATAGTGTTACGTTGTTTTTTTTAAATTCTTTACTAAGAGTTATTACTTTTTTTTTAAGTTGATTGTTAATAAATACTTAAAATTTTATAGTGAAATATGGGTGTGTTTAATAAATATAATTAATTTTTCTTTGAAAAACTTATTTTTCAATAAGAAAACTTAAAAAATACACATATTTAAAATATATTTGTGCATATATTTATACTTTGCGCTACTTAGTAAAAAATTATGAAAATTGCGTCAAAAAAGATTGAGTTTTTGTAAATATTTCATATGGATACGAAAGATAAATATATATGAGGATAAATTTTTGGAATTTCAATATAATTTTTAAAGTGTTCTTTTCATTTAGTAACAGCTGTGAAAGAATTCAATGAATAATAAAAGAAAATAATCAAACTAGCTTATATAATATTTTATTACTTTTAATAATAATAATATATATATATTATATATCATCATATATATATATCAGCTGCATTAAAAAAAGTAAAATATTATTATATATAAAAAAAATAAGCGAATTTTTTAAAATTAAATTAACCACATTCTATTTTAAACATTTTAAAAAATTTGGCGATGGTTCAAATTCCGTTATTTAAAATCCTTTCAACTCTTAATCAGCAAGATAATATAACTGAAAATCTACACATGCGCCTAATGATGAAAATTCAAACTTACCTAGAAAGTCCTGAAGTTTATATTACAGAACACATAATATGATATCCTTCTACCAGATAGTGGATGTTTTTACTAATGCTACCGGTTCAGTGTTGACTATTACTAAATATAAGTTATTCCCTTAGCATTATCAGTTCAAATAAATAACTTCTTAATTAACCACTGAATTTTTGCAAAAAATACTACTGGCCGGGTTACATAGGAATAACTAATTGTGCGTGGGTTTAAACATTTTTAAAAGCACAAGAACAAGAAATACTTCTCAAAGTTGATCAACATTAAAAGATAAAATTATTTAAAATAACCCAAGAACATTATTTTAACAGAAGAACCCTTCAAATTAAATAAATATGCAATGTATTGACTGACACACCTACAAATATTAAAATATGTAAATGTTTCTTAGCATCATGTATTTCATATAAATCCATTATAAGAATTATGTGCTTACAATTTAAGCCACCCATGGAAAAATTCTTATTTTATTGCAGATGCCTTTATTTAGTTGAAGCAAAAACCAAAAAGAAGACAGAAAAAATATATATTTCGAATAGGCAGAATAAATGCTGAATAACTTTATGCGTTATTTGTCCTTTACAGATACATACATGACGAAATTATAAATTTTCAAGCTATTGAATAATTTTAATATAATAGTGTATTCCATAAATACAAAAGTTTTGCTAGTTTAGTGATTTTTCTACTTAAATGTAACACATTGTTCAAAAAGTACCAATCACTATCTTGACCAAGCGCTCACCCGCGATATTCATGATAATTAAAATAAACAATGAAGATTGCTCCCCTTAAAATGAATAAGTGTCAGGCAAAAAGTACGCAAGAACATTGGAAGACTCACAGAGGAAAATAAAAACAATCCCAGATTTTAAAAAAATTCCCAACGATGATCAAATTATCAAATTTGAGTATGTAGTTGCTTTTTTATCTCCCTTATTCATAGGAACTATAAGTTCCAGTGACAAGATTTTTGCATTTTTTAAATTGATTCTTTAAGAAAAAAGGTTTGCTTCAAATTAAGAAATCATGAAATTGCTTCCAACTTCTTAAAAAATTTTTACGAAGAGTAACTTATTTTTGGGATGGATCAACAAATGTCATATGATAAATAGTAGCTTGAAGTCGTTTCTGTAGTCATCGTAGTCTTAAATATTCCACACGGAGGGTATAGAATACTTAGAAAAGCGTTATTAGCAGGTCGTGGTTCATATGGAAGCCACTTACTAACTCTATACATTCGAGTGACAACCTTCACTCCTGCAGAAAATTATATAATTAATAAGTTTAAGTTGAGTTTTGCTAAAAAAAAATATATTTTTATGTCATAGTCTTAGGACTTGTTAACCGATGTGTCTTTTATGACTTTTGAAATCTTATCTTATCTTGTGTACAGTATTAACAAAATCTGTGTTTAAGAATTTGGTCGTTAATTTTTTTTAACACTAATAAACAATTTCAAAAGAATCTCCAAACTCATAGTAACAGTTTTTATCATTAAGTAATTTTTAATTTTTATTTAAAAAAATTTTCAATAAATTTTGAAATAATTTTTTCCATTTGGAAATTTTTTTCCTTTTTCATAGCTCAAAGATTCCTTTAACACCTTCTTAAATTTTATTTATTATATTTTATCATATTTATATTGATGCTTTTTTTGCTAACCTTATATTATTTTTGTTTCTCAAAGTGTAATGAACCCAAAATCCGAGTTTTTCGATTTAAAAGTTAACTAAAACTATAAGAAAAGTGAATCCAATAAGTTGTTGTATTTATTTCGGTTTTAATTAGCCATAATTACAAAAAATATAAATTAAATCGAGTAGAATCTTGGAATCATGTCTTAAGTAGCTAAAGGAGTATTATGCAAGTTTTATGTATTATATTTTATTTTTGTTTATAACAAAAAATTAATTAGAAATTGGCATTACTAAAAGCTCATTTGGGGTAAATTTATAAATATAATTTCTTACTTACATATATTCCTTGCAAGTTTCCTTTTAGAGAGTCTAGTGTTAAATAACAAATATTGTATTTTTTTTACTTTTATTTATTATGACTTATTGTTAGATTGAATGCTTTGATTATTTTTTTTTTACTTGAATTATCTTCAATGTTAGTCATCCAGAAAACTTACAATTTATATGCAGCATAAAAACATGACACTCACTTTAATTTAATTTAATTAATTTTACGCAATGATCATATTTTAAACAATTAAACTTGCTGCAAAAAGAAACAAAAAAATATTAATTTTTATTTTTTAAGATAACTACACAAACAAAACGAATAGCGTGACAAGGAGACAAATTTACTTCAATATTGGCAGAATTGTTAGTGTTTAGTATAGTAGTATAGACATATGATCTGCGAAATATCCGCAGCACAGGCCTAGTCCTTTTTTATGCTGCCAGCTATTTCACATATAAAAAAATTTATCCTATAACACGCTATAAAAAAATAAAGATTCCCCTGTATATCTATGCCACAACAAACACAAAAGAAAATTTTTATTTGTGTCTAAAAAGACAAGTATTATAATTTTACTTTGTTGCTAATTATGCAAAACACCAAAATTAACAAAAAAATTCTCCCTATATCATAAGAAAAGCTAATGAAAGTAAAACCAACAAAGCAGATGAATAGAACCTGAAAGTATGAAGGGAATTATTGTTAGACTAATTCATTCATTAATATTTATTGCAGTTTCTCTGTAATGAATTTTATGTGCCACGATTTTCTTTCATTCATATTGATCTTCTGTGTTTTTGTCTAATGGATAAAAGACCCGAATTCTTACATGATTTTTGGAGTGAATATGTTGTGGTGGTTTCAATGTCACCTACCAATAATAAAAGTATCGTATCATTCACGAAAGTAATCACTGCTTCAATTACCATTTCCGGAATTTTTGTTGTAACATCATGTAATATTAGAATTAGAATTTTGTTTATGTATTAGTAGAATTGATTGGGAAATTATGAAGGAGCCCTATGAGTAAAACCTTCTTTAGACACTATGGGAAAGTAAATTTTACGATCAGTGTTTACCTTCCATTAATCTCAGTTTGATTTTGATTAGATTATAAACAATTTCAATGTCATATTGAATTTAATACAATTTTATTAAATAATATTTAAACAATACTTTTTTAAGGTTTTTTAAGCAAATATAAAATCAAGTAGCGCAAGGGTAAAATAAAAATAGCTTATACGTTTTTTGTTTTTTGGTGTTAACAAAAGATAAGAAGTCTGTAATAATGCTGAAGTTTCTTCGAACTTTATTATTGACTCTAAGTTTTGCTGGTGTTAGAGGTGAAATAGACCGGAAATTAAATTATGTTTCTGACAAAATATTCGATATAACTAATGAAGCAGTACCAATAACATATGTTGAATCAAGCTCAATCAAAAAAGATATTTTGCCAAGTGAATTAAATGAAAACTTGAAGGTAAGATAAAAAATTTTTCAATAAAGTTTTTATTTTCTTGAATAATTTTACACCTAAATATTTTACATTCAAAATATTAAAAGCGAATTTTAAGGCTCGGAATTTGTCCCAAAAAAATTTTATTTTTGATTCTAACCACTAGTTTCACAAGTGCCTTATAGGTTGTCATACCCAAAAGCAGAGCCATTAAAAATGTAATATTATATATTCAAAGTAACAGTTATATATGAAGCTGACTGCAGTCCGGATAAATTTTACTTTGAAGGTGTATTATAATTTACACGTAAATTTCAAATGTGATTTTTAACCATCAGGTGTCATATATTATTTTTTATTTTCGTCAGCTTTGCTTTGCTTTTATTTTAATTATTGACCCTATAGCATTGGTATATTTGGGCCAGAGAGGTAACAAAAGTAGAAATATCCTAGCATTCGGACTAAAAAAACACACCAAAAATTTCTAGTTAAACACCAACACACAGTAAATGTTTTTTTAACATTTGTTAATCAGCAGGGTGAATTCTTAACTATTTTCTTGTTATTTTGATTTTAAGTTAATAAAATTTAGTAAAATATATAATTTCTAATTGCAAACTATAATTCTTGTCTAACTAAATAAATTATTGAATACATTAAATAATAATAGACAAGCCCAACAAACATACTTACATAGACCTACATATACACTATCCTCCACAGCCGTTTAATAAAGAAATTTTATATAAAGAATCGGGTATAAAAAAACAGCCTTAAAAGCCTGTATAAAGGGAAATTCGATTACTTTACAAATTTCCAGGTTTTTGAACAATATAAAATTTTTCTTTAAATACGTTTTTTTATTAATTATTTAAATTATTATGTGTTTTTATTTTGTCTTTTTGTAATTAAACATAATTAATTAGTTTCAATTTTATATGGGAGAAAAAAAATTCAGAAAATTCTTCAAATTCAGATTTCAGGAAAAAAAAATTTCCGTAAAGTTCCGTAAAAAAGAAAGATAATAACTTGAAAATATTTTTAATTCTGGTTTATTTTTAGTAATTTGATAATTAGTAAGTTAGTAATTTGAATAATTATATTAATTTCTAGCGTTTAATTGGTTTTTATTTAAAAATTCAGTGTTTAGTGTCAGTTTGAGAATGAAGATTTTCAGAGTTCCACAGTTCCCACAGTTATATTGATTTAATATTGATGATTGCAATTACAAAGTTGTTGAGCATTCGCATAGAATCTTTATATCTTTGGATCGAATCTCGTCGAAGTATAAATTTTTTTTTATTTAATTTGAAAAAAATAGAGCGTTAGCAGTTTATAATGAAAATGAAAATCTTCAGACAGTAGTTCATTCGATGAAATGCAAGGATTTCAGTATTTTTTCACTTGAAGGTTCAATTCTTGCGAAAATTAATAATTTTTGTTTGCCAACTAATCTAGACTATTCTGACTCCAAACTTAATACAAACTTTAAATCAGAACTTATTACAAAATTCACTAATAAAAAAATTTGTTTTTATTCAATACGAATAGTTACAGATTAAAAGATAAATTTCTGTAGCCAAAAACTTTAAAAATAGGAAATTCGTGTATAATTCAAATAAACTGAATGAAACGGTATATTTTTAAAGATTTTCCTTTGATCCACAACATATGATTAAAATAATTTTTTATCTTGATCATATATTTTTAAAAACGATTAATTACGTAATAAAGTTACAAACGGGTTTTAATTTTTATGTATATATGTATAATCGGTTAGAATCATAGAATTATAGAATTAGGTCATCGTTTCAAGCATAACATCCTCGTAACCTAACTCTTATGTAACTGTTTAAATGATTTTAATCAATGAATGCGTGTAATTTATCATTATTTATTTGTACTTTTTTTGTTAACAACTAAGCCCAGACAAAATTTACAATATAAGCTGAACGTTACTACAATAACAACAACAACCAAAAACTTCTAATAAAAACCTTAAGTGTAGATCGGTCCCCAAATTTGGGATGTTTCTTTTATGTTAATTTACTAATGATTTCCTATTGTTTTGTTTAACCGCATCGTTGAAAATTTATTTAAAAAATATTTTTTCATTTTAAAAATGATAAAGGCTAAAGCCCACTTTAGCTCCATTTTTCTTAGCGTATATAAACTTATTTACCTGAATATTGATCAATAAATTAGAATTTGAAAAGATTAGAAAGGCAAATATATTTTTTAAAGACGAAACGTAGTCAGTGGCATCTTTATGTTTTTGAATTATTTTTTTCTAATTTAGTGTATTTGATATTTGGATGAGTAATACACAATGTAATTAAATATTTAGCTCAAAATAATTTGCAAAATTTACAGATATATAGATAGTATTCAAATAAAGTTATTAAACAATCAAAATGTGGCCAATATAGGAGTCTAAATATTTATTTAAATGAAACAACTACTGAGCTTGAGAAGTAAAGTGTAAGTTTTTATAATTTTAGATGAAATATATTTGAGAAAGAAAGAAATGCTATTGACTATTAATCTATCACCTAAAACTACTTCTGTTCTTGTGTCACATAAGTAACGAATAAGTACATCATTACATCATTATTAAGTTATCATTACATATTGTGATTTATTTGTAATTTTCCTGAAGACGAACTTGAGAGAACTGCACTCTTTTAGGTGTATTTTTATCTTTGTATTGTTCAGGAGATTTCTTTATATTTGTTATAAATGAGCTCACATTGATAACTAGTACTTTATTTTCTGGCTGATAAATGACTTAATCCAGATAAGAATTCGAGTACTATGGCCAACTTAACCGCTTTTTTATTGCAACTTTGTCATATATAAGGTTTCTCTTTAAATGGTTTGTTGATGGGCATACCAAACCATATAGGTTGGTCTCACGTAGTATGCGCTTAACTAGACTCAGGTTCCGAGAATTTATGTTTTTCTTTAGTCTTTCTATGTGACGGATTGGATTAGATTTCTTTTTTTGAATTCCTAGTAATATTACAGATTCCTTAGTTTAGATACTTTTGCCTCCTGAAATATCTTTCATGACTAGTTTTTGGGTCTCTGAAAATTTTGTAAATTCCGATACTTTAAGACTTTAAGCGACTAGCAATTTTTCCCATTAATATTGTTTTTTTTATAATGTCACTCAAATATTTGAGTTCGAGAAATCGTACCATCAAAATATTGCTTAAGTAAATATGGCTTAAAGACAGCCACAGCTTTATTAAATTCCATACTAATGGATAAGTTTGCTAACCGCTTGAATTCCCCCAAATGTATGAAGTTGTTAAGAACAACAGTTTAAGTAATAGTGTAACTATATTACTATATCTACTTCAAAAATGTGTAAGAAGTTTTGACTGATGAGAGGTTTACAGACGAACTATCTTATGGCCCTACTACATAATCGCCGTAGCTCCGCGACTTCGAGCCACTTTTCATTGTGCAAATTATCCATGCAATACATTTCAGTAACAACTTTGGATCAATTCCATGATGAGAAAAGTCACACAATTTTATAAATTTGCTTCTATAAGAACCAACGGGACTAATATCTAAAGAAAATAAATATTACTAAAAAAAAAGAGAATTGTTAAAAGTGTTATAAATTATATTGACTTATAGAAAATAATTCAACTACATATTTAAAATTATTCGGGAAGGTATCCTAACTGAAGTAATAAAACTGCAATTTGTGACACTTGAAGATTAAAAATTGACATTTCACAGTAAAAAAATTTTAATTAATAGCCTAAGGTTTTTTAAATTTATTTTTTTTTATCAAATAAAAAAAAAATGTGGCAAGTTTAAGATTTAAAGTAATTTTAG
The DNA here is from genome assembly GCA_947359355.1 of Acrocera orbiculus. Classification (NCBI taxonomy): domain Eukaryota; kingdom Metazoa; phylum Arthropoda; class Insecta; order Diptera; family Acroceridae; genus Acrocera; species Acrocera orbiculus. The sequence goes on from OX375757.1 coordinate 25,474,927, forward strand.
TATGCGAGTGCTTTATGACCTTAAATAATTAAAGTTTAGTACAAAATAAAAATTGTTGGTATTCTAAAAAATACTCTATCCAATCAAAATTCCTAAAAACATTTGACTTTATATATTTCGTGTCATTTTGTTGTTGTTGTAAGTTGTAAGTTTTGCAAAATGTGAAAAGTTTGTTTGCTTAAAAGCTTAACATAAGTTTCAAAATTTTAAAATTTTTTTTATTTTCTTATTGAATAGGAAAAGGATATGTCCACGATATTCTTGAAAAATTTCAATTTAAAGGGAACAAAATTCTCGGAGATAGAATCTTGGGTAGTTCCATCCTATCCAATACCTTAATCGAGTTTTTTAATAAATTATGATTTAAATCAGCTAGCTTTGGAGTTTTAATAGCTTATAAGTTAATTTCAATGAAAGTTTACTCTAATAAAAGTAAATTTGCAAAGGAAGTTTGCTAGAGTTTCCAAAGGTTTCCGTTTAAATAAAAGACAATAATTTTTTTAATTTTTTTTTTTTCCAAATACGCAAGCAACACTGAAACTGAAATCTTTTAAATCGGTTGGCATTGTTTCTTAAAAAACTTACAAAGCGATCTTTTTCAAATTTTGTATACTTCTTGAATATAAGATTAAATATTGATTGAAAGAAGGATTTTTTAAAATTACAACTAATTTTAGAATGAAATATCGGGGAATCTTATACCAAAATAGCCCCTCAGCTTCTGATAACTTCTGGTTTTATGTTTTGCAAATTTAAATTTTCAGTTTCGTTACGAACTGTCAGTGAACTCCAACTTTAAATCCTTTAACATGTTTCCATTAGAAAGCAGTATCTTTTTTTTTTCAAAAAAACTTAAATATATAATGAGCCTGCCTGGAACTAATTAAAGTTGAAATTCATTTTCAAAAAAAATAGTAACAAAAATAAAACTGTACTGTACATTTTTACACTAAAATCACAATTTATGATCTATTAATAACTGTTAAAGGATTTATGAATACAGTTTTATAAAAATTACTCGTTTCTAATACCCCAAGATTACACCTTTTGAAAAATAAAAATGGTTGAATAGCCGAAATATTATGAAAAAAGTGCAACTTTTTATCAAGGAGAAATTTTGTCTCTATAACAAACGTGAATGAAATATTAAATTATTTATGGGGTAAATTGAAGGTTTATTCAGATACAAAAAAAAACCCACAAAATTAAAATTCAATCCATACACACGATGAAATGAATATATTACTGATAAAAGATTTCATATTTAATGTTAGAAAGGCAATAAGTGGAAAACTACATATAATTTTCTGGTTAAAACATATGATATTTGTTTTTAATGCTTATGAAATTGTATGCCCCAAGCCGGAAACTAACAATAAATACAAAAGTTTAATTTCCGGCAATTTATTTTTGAAAGAAATAATTTTACTTAACGTTTATTTGCAGATAGAGTTGGAACTAGCTAGGAAAATTAGCGGTTTTTCAAATATAACTGAACTTTTTCGGGAAATTGTAGATAACGAAACAATACTCTCAATGGATTCTGGTAAGTTTTTTTTATTAGATATCATTTATAGAGTTTAAAATGATAGAATTTATATATTTTTTTTAATTGCACATTTGAATTGTATTTAGAGCTTATTTAAAGTATCAAAAGTTAATAGATACCAACCTAATTCTATTTTTGCACGACAAATTGGGTATTTGTCATAACTTCAGAAAAAAAAGACAGCGGACAGATAAAGATAAGAAGCCAATTCCAACAGCAAAAATGTCTTTATGATGTGATTTATTTTGAAATGTTAGAATTAAATCAAGAAATTAATGCAGATATTTACACTGAAAAACTTTGTCCTTTAAATTTATAATTGATTAAAAAATGCCCGCCAATGATGAATATCAAAAAAGTGTTGTTTTATCATGATAACGCTAGACCACTTACGACTTGAACAACGCAGCAAAAAATTAGTGAATTTAAGTAGGAAATTTCACCCAATTCTATTTACTCCACGGATATTGCCCCAAATGATTTTCACTTATTTTGTGCTTTACCAAATCAATAAAAACAATAATTCTCTCTGATCTTATTCAATTTGAACTAAGCTAGTTCCTAAAAATTTTTAGTTTGAACCGTATTATTTTTAAAAAAAGTAATAAAAAAAACACAAAAATCTTCTAGCCCCCAAAAAGGCGAACTTATAATCCATAAATTTAGGTAACGAGATTGTAGAATTAATAATGAAGTCACTTTTGATGTTGCAAAAATGAATTTTATTCTTCCACACACGAAGGGTGTGACAGGTCGTACCAAATATCAAGAAACATTTTCCTTCGGAAAATAGTAACATTGACAGTGAAATAATTTCAGCCTCCCTAGTTAACAAAAATCCTTAACTCATTTAATGAAAAACATGTTTCTTCCAGCTCCGCTACCTTCGATGGATAATCACAAAAAGCATCATGTAAAAAATAAGCTCTCTTAATTTTTTTTGATTTTCTTATTAAGAACAGAGATTTCATGCTCCTTGGCTTTCAAAAAATTAGCATAAGCTATTTAGGAAACAATATATATATAATGTTGTGAAAAAAAACCTTTCTTTTAAGAGAAATCAAGCCATTTAGTTTTCTATGGACACGTATGTTGTGGAATTTTGCGATTTTTTGAACTAATTTCTGTAATTCAAATTTAGGAAATGCAAACTTAAAACAATGTTGTATTAGAAATATTTTTTGAAAGAAAAACTACACTTTTGGCGCATCTGCAGTGAAATCTTGCAGTGAAATTTTGAACTATTTTTCGAAAAATTGATGAGAATTGAATTTTGAAAGCATAAACAGCTGCGGTGACAGTTTATAAGAGCATTAAATTTTTTTGGGTGGGCTCTTAACAGCTTAAAACAGCCTTAAAATGATTTTTTCAAAGCAATGCAATTTTTTTAAGTAGTATCAATTTATATAAAAAAATCGGTTACTAATTTAAATGATAATAACTCAAGGAAGCACTCACTAATAATTTCTTACCAAAACAAATTGAACTATCATATCCCTATCTATAAGTATGTATTCGTAAGCAAACTGGTGCAAGCAATAATTCATCATTTTTTGTAAGTTTTATCTTGTAGATTTTGGCTATTCTTGAAATTTACACATCTCTTAGTAAGCCTTATGATATATATTATTAATGACTATTATATTTAATTAGTTTCAATAAATAATGTACATTGAATCTTAATTTCATTTTACAGCAGTATAGATCGAAAATATGATTTCCTGCACAAAAATATTGAACATGTTTTTCAACTGGTCGTAAGAATTCTAGTAATTTATCTCAACCTTCAGCAACGCTTTTATTTAAAATATTTAATTTAAAAAATGTTGCAATAAATATCAGAAAATTTACGATAAGAAAAGCAGAAAAATGAGATTTTCGTATATTTGCAAGAAAATATCCACTAGAAATAATAATTTTTTTACCAAAATAAACGTGTACATCTATGCTCTTATTATTTTAAAGATTTATTTTACAATTTTTAAATTATCAAATTCTGCGAAAAGGCGTTTTCTTGCTGAAGATGTTGATATTAAATTTTCATAAACAATCAATGCAAAATGTATAGTATTATCCGATAATCTTATTCTATAAGATAATTTTAATTTTACTTTACGACCACAGCAGTCACATTTTGTAATTTCAAAACCACAATGATTAAATGTTTTTACATTTAAGCACGTTTCTTTATGATGCTCTGATTTTCTTCTAACTAAATGCCCTATTGATTCAATGTGTTTTAAATGATCAAAAGAATTGTTTGATTCTAAGTCGTAATTTTCAAGAAACTTTTTTGTTTTACAAGTAGGAAATTCTTTGTGAAATTTTGAACTTAACATGTTATCGATATAACGACATTCAGTGTTGTTTATATACTCCATGGCGATATGATCATCATATTTCTTTTCGTTTTTTTTATATTTTTTTGGTAATGGTTCAACTATTTCTAATGTTTCTCTTGGTGGTGTTATTTCACTTACATTTTGATATGAAACTTCTTTATTAATCTCTAAATCACAACATTCAACTTGTTTTGTTTTCATTATATTAATTGAATTGATATCTTTAGGTAATGTTAAATCTTTAGTTTTAGACATTTTGAAAGCAGTTTCTGTTTTATCGACCCCAGCTAAATATTTTCTATCAAAAAATTATTTTATAAATAAATATATTATATAATCAATATTCCAATTAATGTTACGTTTTTGTATGTGTAGACTTATATTCAAAAGGTGTGCAATCTTTGGCATTTTCAAAAATATGCTCATACAAATTGCAAATATCATATCTGAAATTTAGTTAGATTAAAACAATGTTAAGATAAAGTAACACTAATTTTAAGTACCTATAATGTTGTAATACTTTATTGTGTTTAGATATTGTTCGTCCGAACCAATCAACAACAGCATTGGGAGCTAAATGATATTGTAAAAATCCAGGATTTGTATTACATAGACTGATGTAAAATTGCATTATATCCTTTGGTTCCATTATCTTGAAGAAAATTACTATAAGTTAAAATCTAATGCATTTATTTATATTACCTTATATTAGAATTATATTTCTAAAATAATTAAACAAATTTTTATAAACTTCAAGGTTATTTATCATTTTGACTTTCACGCAATAAAAACAAACAATAAAAAATTGTAACGTAAAAATTGTGCCTTCAAGAAATATCACATTTCCTCCTAAATTGAAACTATTTAATTTTTATCTACCTATTTGATAAAGTTTTTCAATTTCTGTTTTATTATAGTTTTAAACCAATTCCTTTCTCGAACGAGCTTTATTTTCAACAATTTAACGTCATTTCGACATCTTCATATGCTGCGTTTACAAATGAACATATAAGTTAATTTGAGTGAAGTTATGAATGTATGCCTACTTTATTTTTAGGCTGCGTTTCTATGAAAATACTTGTTATGCTAGGGAATGGCCTCTAATATTCCTTAATAGGGACTATTCACTATTTTTTCCATTTGACGTCAAAACTTGCTTACCTCCTACCACTCGTGTACGTACATAGTGTAAAATATATACTTTAAAATGGTGTGGACTAATTTTATAATTGTGTGTATATTCAAGAGAGCTACACTTTCAAAGTAAAATTGAAAAAATTACACATATTTTTCTCATATTTTTATTTTAAAATATAATTTCAACTCTGACGTATAAACGCACTGCTGTATAACCCAGCTTGTTTTGACAGATTCATATGTTTTCTTCGATGTGCACTCCTCGAAGGCAAAGTGGAAATGATTTTTTGGCATGTATGCATTAGTAAAGGACTAATACAAAAGAAACCGATAGCGATTTGAGAGTAGAAAATTAAACATGTTTAATTTTTTACTCTCAAATGACCCTTTCCATATAATTTATATGGGACGAGAGAGCCATTTGACGAGTTGGAAAAAATAGTGAATAGGCCCTATAAGGTGGGCACTCACTTAGTGCGTATATCTCAGCGGGTAACTTTTTTGATGTCAAAATGACGTACAAATGAATTTCACCCTGAAATATCCACTTATGAAGGGGAACTTTAGCGTGAGTCTATGACGTCATAAAAGTTACCCGCTGAGATATACGCACTAAGTGAGTGCCCACCTTTACATTTAACTGTATCACACGAGAAGGCCTGTATAAAACTTCAAAAGATTCGAAAATTTAGCTGATGATTCTTTTTATTACTATAGCTTTTTTATGGTATTTATTATCGTACATTGCAATCTTTATAAAGTTAAATTGGTTATGATTATGAATGAAAACACGCTCAATGCAACCGCGTGCATTATGTTTGGGCCATAAGTGCTATATGAAACTCTATACATTTTATTCGTATTTCTTATGCTAATTTCTTGGTGGTTGCAATGATTTAACACAAAATATAATTAAGTCATATTTTTAATTATATATAATTGTTTTTTTTGTATATTTCAGTCTATTTTGGAACCAGCGATATTGAAAGAAGTTCAGTACCTCTAGCTACTTCCGCGATTTGTATGCCTACTCCAACAGTAGTTTCTTTAGTTCCAGATAATATCGAACCTTCAACGCTTTATATTCCTTCCTGCACAAGAGTTAAAAGATGTAATGGATGTTGTGGACATGAACTTCTTAGCTGTGAACCAGCCCAAACAGAAAAATTATCTTTGATTGTAATAATATAAAATTATTTTTTATTCAATTAATACAATATATATAAAAAAAATATTTTTTAAAGGTACATAAAATGGTTCTCACAAGCACAAAAAAACTGGCATTTAAAGAAAAAGAAATTGTCGAAATTGAGGAACATACTAAATGCAAATGTGACTGTCGTATTAAAAAAGAGGTAAAAGATATTTTGACAAAACTTGAAATCTAAGAATTAACATGTGAGTAAATTCAGTGGTTAATTCTTTTTATAATCTAATGCTCAGCTAGCAGAAATGAGAATAATTCTAAGGACATCCTTGACAATCAAATAGACTCTAAAATCGACGAAGCGTCTTCAAATCTAATATAAATTGAAAAAATCAATAGTCGTTAGAAATCGTTGAAAGTCGCTTCTATATGGACCATAGCCTTATGCGACCAAAATAAAATACACTTTTTGATATTTTTTGTTTTAACTTACTTAAGCGGGGTATTCACTATATTTCCGAATCAATGATTCGGCTCTTAGTTCCCATTTAAAGTATATGGAAAGCACGAATAAGAGAGAAAATATCCAACATGTTGAATATTTTACTCACAAATGATTCAGCCATATACTTTATATTGGCTGAGAGAGCCGAATCATTGATTCGGAAATATAGTGAATACCCTGCTTTAGTCTCAAGTTACCTGAAAGCTCTTTTATTTTCGAATAAAGGATATAAATGTGTTTGTATGTATGTGCGTGTGAACTTTTTATACAAATTTTTGATCCATGAAAACAATAACCAATATGCTTTTATAAAAACCGTTTTGATTACATTTTTTTTTTTCAAACTCTCCATTTTAAACTTTTGTTTCTCTTATTTATTGTCTGTAATTAACCTGCTTAGCAGTCGCATTAAGCTGTGTGTGATTATAAACAAAGTTAAATATATTAGATAAAAAAACAAAATTAGTTGAGTTCCCAACAGTTTACACTGTGTTCACTCATAAAATTAAATTTTTAAATCCGTTACATTTTTTGAATTTTAGGACTGTAATTCAAGGCAAAGATATGATTATAAAAAATGTTCATGCATTTGTGACAACGATGATGAAAAGAAAAAATGTGAAAATGTAATGTTTTGCTAATTAGGGAAAGAAATTTCAATAACATTCACTTAAATATAATTATTAGGATACAAACAAAAGTTGGGACGCAACAAATTGTAGCTGCAAATGTCAAAAAAAAACTTCATGTACAACGGGTTCTGGATTTGATTGGAACTCTTGTGAATGTGTTCAGGTATGACTATCAAATTTATTTATTAATAGATAAAAGATGTTAAATAGAATGGTGTAAAAATGCTTATGTTGTTTAATAAAAAGCAATTTTGTTTGAAATATAAATATAACGGGTTATTTTTTGTTACAGAATTTGACTGAATTTCATGAAAATTATTCAATATAATGTCTAGTATTAAAATGGTGGAGAATGATGATGATTTTCATTTAAGCTACAACTATACTTAAAGAGTGAAAATGTGTATACTAAGGCTGTTGTTAAAAAGTTTCCAGCATTCACATCCACAAAATTGATCAAATGTAGGAATAGTTTAAAAGCTAATATAATCCTGCATATTTAAATAATTTTTTCAATTTCAATATTAAAGCTTTATATTTAGGGTTGATGCTTTGGTAAAAAAAGAAAACCTATCATGAACATTTAATTTAGCTTGGCTTAAAAACCTTTTTATTGAGATGTAAAAACTTTATTTTAAATTCAGGATAATTTTTTTGCTTTTTTAAAAATTTACGTCCGTGAAAAGTGGCTTTCTTTAGCATTGTGAGCAAATTTTTATTAATCATATTAATCTTTCCTTACAATAATTGAATGCAGTTTGTATGAGTATTTTTTTTCATTTAACCAAAGTTCAGCTCTCATTCAAGTTTTTATCTGAAGTCATACACACTGGCTGGTTTTTCTTTTATTGAATAATTTCTACAGTTCTATTTAAGTTTTGTTTTCTAAAATTTTTCTGGATAACTGTAATACTTTTGATTTCTTAAAAGTTATATGTTTATTCCAATTTTCTGATCATTTTAGAAGTAGCAACGCAGCATCTTTTTATTGTTATAATTTATATGAAAATTTTAAGTCAAAGTTAACTAGCTGAAAATGGAATAAATAAAATAATTCATAATAATTAATACACTGTCTGTAAATATTTGGCTGTCTATTTTGGGAGCATCGATTAACTTTTTATTTTTTTGAAATCTTAGATGATTTTCTTGTATCATTCATTTGCTGGACATTATACTGGGTAATTTTTATTAGATTTAAATTTATTTTATGGTACGAAACGTTTTAATCTATAACGACTTTTATCACAACATTTATTTATTAAAAATAATTATATAAGCCAACCTTTTATTCAAACAACAACACACTCGTGTTATCAGACTTTCATTTAGTACCTTCGTGTAATTAATGTTACATGTATGGACATGAACTTCTTAGCTTTGAAGTTCATTGTTATTATTTTGCGTTAGTCTTTCATTTTCCTTGTAAATTATTCTTACTTTTTAGTTTTTTTTGTTAACTTTTTACTATTATTATAATATGAAAAAAACAACATGAATAACCGCATAAATAATCATATGAGTTAAGGCATGGATAAACACATGCACGACGGTATGTGTGACTGTGTGTAGTATTCTCAATCCTTTATTATTAATCATTATGCATAAAATTTGAATTTTATTGAGAAGTGTATGCACAAGACTGCAGTATTCGTATTCATTCTTATAAACAGTTTATTTACAATTGATTAATATACGCTCGTCTTCATTTTTGGAGTGTGGTTCGAAGCACACCTTATTTTCCTTTTTTTTACCTTTATAGTTTTGTAATATAATACGGGACTTTACTGTTTGCTGAAATCTAAAGCAAAAATGATAATTATTATTTTTTTTTAAATACCCACAAAACATATTTTTAATTTGTTTTAAAATAGAGTTTTATATTGAAGTATCACAATATTTCCTCTTTTCCTTCTTTTTATTGAAAATAAACTAAATAAACTAACATTATCAGAACAAGATACTGTTGTATAAAATTAATTTAATCTGAGGATTCTTAGTGTAAGTTATACCCGTAATTATTTTCTTTTTTAAATTTAGTTTCTTTGAAGTTGTGCATAATATAATTCATTGCTTGAAACAGCTGCTTAACGGCTTAGATTTAGCTTAAAATAATTTATCTGCAATATAAATCACAATAACAAATTGTTGACTAATTTTTTTTTACTGTTTCAAATGCTCTTAATATACCGTAGCTAATATTTAACTAGGCTTTATCAAAATTTTTAGAAGATTATTGTGCTACCAAAGGCACTGATTTTCCTTAAAATTTGATAACTAATTTCATAGTTTTATAACACATTTTTCTAATCATAACTATTATAAATTATAAATTATAACTAATTAAAAATTGAATAAGTAATATATTTATTTAATCGTCTTTTTTCTTTTTTTTTTCAGAATAGAAAAAGTTATACTGACCGAGAGAAATATATATTACCACCTGAAGTCATAACATAAGATAATATATAAAATTTCACTTACTTAGCGATTTTGGAGTAAAAATAATGTCATTATACTTTTGTATAAATAATCTAAGGAAATGTATTTTGCAATGTTTTGTTAATTATTTAAGAATTATTTAACTTAGTTTTTATGTTTAAAAATCCTATTAAATAAGGTGCAATATCTAGGTAGATTTAATTTAATAAAAATAATTGAATTGTATGTAAATGCATATAAATGTAATTAATATTAAAAATTATAATTAATAAAATTTTCTCTTCTAAGTTTGTTAAAAGTCTTAAAAATTTTTATTTTTATAATTTTTTTTTTGTGATAAGTCCTAGGACGTCAATCCTTGTTGTCCGCTTTTCATCATCATCAGATTTTTTTTTAAGGGTTATTGATTTAAAAGGGTTAAAAAATACTCCTGAAAAGAAACTCAAGTTGTTGTTAATATTTCTATAAATCAAATAAAAAATTATTATAATTTATTATAATCAAAAATCAAAAACTTGGAATAAATTTTAAGTCTATGACGGCTACATCCCTTAAATTTTAATAGGTAAAATCGACATTTTTCTTCAAATAGTAAATATTTGTTAATTTGGAAAATCTCAAACAATTGTAAAAGATCAAAAGATTAAGCTATTGTGGCTTGTTTACATCCAGACGGAAGCAAGCAAATAGTTGGTATATTTGGGGCAAAGAGGTACAAGTAAGAAGAAAACTTCAAACATCCGAATTAAAAAAGCATAACGCAAATATTTGGGTGAACCCAACGGGAAAACACGAAGGCTTCACGTTACAGGGATATATACCCATGCTTTCATTCGTTTATTATACATATATAGCTCTCATGGAAGAAGGGATACATACATTAGTATCAAATTTCCACCAATCACGCACCATTACGTTTGATTGTGTTTGCTGTGCTAGCAAGTGCGGACATGCCAATGTTATGGTTGACAATGATTGGCATTAGAGAAGGCTGCAATCTATTGTCTCTATGATAGCGCAAGTTTTCGTGCTTTGTGGTGACACACGCCATGCACAACTTTTCGGTGGCACCTTTCTATTTACACAAGGATGCACTAGTTAAATTTCAGGAAGTGCACATATAGAGTCATTAATATGTGCGTGAATTTTTGACATCTTGCAACCTAACCAACAGTAGGTAGTCAATTAACTTTATTTTCTATAAAATTAAAAACAAAAATAAACACAATTATAATTAATTTTACTTAAATTACCTTTAATATAACCTCAATTTTAAATTTTGAACAATGACAGAGGTAAAATATCAAAACAACATTTGTATGTATTAGAAAAGTTGCCCGAGAATCCACTTCAATATGGGATTCTCTTTCAATTTCGAAAAGTGGCTACAAACTCCCTGCTCCTTATACATCTCGCCCGTAACTTCGGAAAGTTATGCATGTCATGACAAATTATGTGTCACCACCCGTTGGGATTCTTTTGTACATCAAGTTCGAATTGGTACAATTAAATTGACTAGACTTTACCTAAGCTTCAAATACCAAAATAAGGAAAGGCCAAGTACTTCGTAGCTTATTTTAAAAGTCGAAGAATGAGTTTTGTTTAGCATATATTTCGTACTGTGCTGAATCAGGAAATATGCCTTTGACAGTCTTTCGTTCTAGTAAGTGCTTATTTAAGAGAAACAAAGCAAATGCCAAAAATCATTAAGTCGCTTTTGATTATGCCACCAGATTCTGTAAAATGGGGAAAATTCACGAATATATTTGAAGGCAATCATTGAAATCAATATATTACTTATACTGCTTCGAGAGTGCTTTTAAAATGCTATTAAAAATGCGACTCCACAACACTTTCCAAAATCCGTTTTGGAGCAACCTTATTACTGCAGAATTTCCGTAGGCAGAAATTTTATAACCGTATTATATATTTATTACTTATTATGTAAAGTGAAGTAATCTAGTACACACTTCAGTCACTGACAAATAATATGACCAACTTAATAATTTTATTTAAAAAGCGGGAGTTGTATATTACTGTAATATTGTATTTTAATTTCTTTTATTTTTATACTAATCATTTAATTTGTATAAACCTGAAAATATAAATGGTAAGAAATTGAAAAATAAATTACTCTTTAAGAAATTCACTAAATATTGATGTGATTTAGATGAATAGTGGAATAGATAGTGTACGCGTTGCAATCAGAATTCGTCCATTAGTTGATTCAGAGTTGGATAAAGGATTTCAAAGCATTGTGGAGAAAATTCCAGGAGAACCACAGATTCTTGTTAAAAATCATGAGGCTTTTACATTTAATTATGTCTTTTCACCAGAAATAACCCAGGAAGAATTATACAACAATGCGGTTAAAAATACCGTTGATCAACTTTTCAAAGGTAAAATGGCTTCTTATAATGATTTTTCATAAAAGTCTTGATATTTATAATTATTGTGTATAAAGTTTACTTTTTGAATATATTTATTGTAACCTTTCTTCACCCTACAATTTTATAATGAAAACATAATAAATAATTTATATATTTTTTGGTTATTAATTATTTCCTTTCGATTCTTAATTATATTTAAGATATTTAATTATTACTTTCTATTAGAGGCTATTTTACAACTTAAGCAAATTTGAAAATTATTAAATTTGTTTTAGGATATAATGTAACTATATTAGCATATGGTCAAACAGGCTCAGGTAAAACTCATACGATGGGTACAGCTTTTGATGGTAAATTCGATATTAACTCTGGCGTAATTCCAAGAGCCATGAATGATATCTTTTCAAAAATTGAAAATATATCAGAATATTCATTTAATGTTACATGTTCTTTCATGGAATTATATCAGGAACAGCTATATGATTTATTATCAATAAGCTCCCGTGAGCAATCCATTGTTGATATAAGAGAAGATATACACAAAGGAATACATATCCCAGGATTAACAGAAAAAGTTGTAACTTCAGCTAAAGAAGCTACTGAATATTTAATGAAAGGTTCGGCTGGTCGTGCTGTTGGTGCAACAGCTATGAATACACAGTCAAGCAGATCCCATGCGATATTTACAGTTAATATCCAAATAATTAACACTGAAAATCCGTAATAAAATAATTTATTAATTATATTGAATATTTTAAATTTTGAATGTAATTTTAGAAATAATTCAACATCATCTAAATTTCATTTAGTCGATTTGGCAGGTTCCGAACGATCAAAAAAAACAAAAGCAACAGGTGATAGATTCAAAGAGGGAGTGAAAATTAATCAAGGTCTTTTAGCTTTAGGGAATGTAATATCAGCTCTTGGAAGTAAGTACATATTTTCTGTCATATTTCCATATATTTAAAAGCACAAATTTGATGCATAATTTGGCTATTTTTTTATTTGATATAAATATTTTGAAAAATACAAAGGAACCTGATGGCATCAATAGTGTAAAAAAAAGTTAACCCTTTGCACTCGAGGGGTGAGTCTCGCTCACCACATGATTTAATGCCGCAGCTCGAGAGGTGACTGTCATTCACCACTTTATTTGATGCGGAAATGCGATGCGCTGTGTAAACAATTTATGTTTTGGAGACTGGAAATTTCCTCAATAGATTCATATATACTCTATAAAATCACTAAACAGAGGAGAACAGCCGTCTTACCACTTGCGGTATGTGAAAACTTTAGTTCAGCAATTGACTGAAGATTTTCGTTAGATACGTGCTTGAGCTTTGACTTCAACTTCCGATTCCGAACACATACGCCTAAATGGAAAGCTTCATAACATTCGAACATAAGTTAGGAAAGATTGTAAAGTCTGCTCTCAAAGAAATAAGCCCGGCAAAAGACATCAAACAATATACAATTGTGACACTTATCCCGACAAGCTGGGCATGCATCTCGGCAGATATTGCATTAAATATCATACAAAGCAAAATTAGAAAGACTAATGTTTAAGAAATTATCTTCGTAAAGATGTAAAGATACATTAAATATTAAAAAAAAAAGTTTTATGTGTGTAATAATTTTAAGTTAGAGGTAAGAAATTCAACAGAAGCGCTACGAAATACTTCGAGTTGTTGATTAATCCACGCGAAAACGGCTCCGAGTGCAAAGGGTTAAGAATATTGTTAAAGATGCAACGAAAAATGCAAAAAAAATTGAAATTGTAAAGTTCCAATTATAAAAACTGACCAATCAACAGAATGAGTGGTCTATGAAATATTAAAGGAAACTAATAAAAATACGAATCATTACTAAATTTCGGTCTAGTTTTATGAAACAACATAAAATAGTATAAAAGTATAGCACGAAAATAGTGCTATAAACAATTATTGAGAATTGGTTATGAGAAGTATATAGGAGACAAGAAATGGTTGCACTTTTCTTAAATTATCAAAGTAGTGAAGTATATGAAGATTACCCTTTACTTTAAATTTACGGGAAAATTTATAAGAGGTGGAGAGATTCAAATGACAATAACTATGACAGTTTTGATCCGATTGAAAGTTTTGAAAATTCGACATCCCTTTTATTTTGATTTAGTTGATAGTTTTAAACAGACAACTGTTTTTCGAAATCGAGAAAAAAGAATACCTAAAATAACCGTTTATTTAGTTAATAGCATAATTATAATGAGTTTCATCATAAAACATGCGTATGTTACTGTCAGGAACATTTAGGCTATTAAAGTACATAACAGCTTAATTTTTCTTAAGAAATATTTATCTCTATAAAATTTATTTAATCTTTGTATTGCCGAAACGAAACCTTTTACTTAATAAGTTTTATTTTTAAAGCTGGGCAAGGCTCTGGAGGATTTGTTGGCTATAGAGATTCAAAGTTAACTCGTCTACTTCAGGATTCATTAGGTGGAAATTCGGTTACCCTTATGATTGCATGTATTGGCCCTGCAGATTATAATATGGATGAAACAATTAGCACTCTGCGATATGCTGATAGGGCAAGAAAAATAAAAAATAAGCCAATTGTCAATCAAGATCCAAAAACTGCTGAAATCAATAGACTTAACAGCATTATACAAAAATTAAGACTTGAACTTTTTACTGCTGGAGTTAATGGCAGTGAAATTGTTCAGACTAGTGCAGAAGTGAAACAAATGAAAAAAACTATTGATAATTTGAATGAAAAGAATCGTATATTACAACAACAACTACAAACTACGTTGAATGATATGACTGATATTGAAATGAGAGCGCTAACTGCTGAAACAGCTTATGATGAATTGTCACAAAAAAACACGGAAATGAAAGAACACATTAATTGGATCTATGATAATAAAAGCAAAGATATGATTTCAGCAGATATTTATCAAAAAATTACTGAATTAAAAAATCTCACTGATAAAGTTAGTGGTACAATAGAAAAAAATAAAGAAGAATTTTTAAAACATAAAGAATCAATTTCATCATTTAGTAATCAAAGTGAAATCAGTAGCCTCCCTGAAACAGAAGCTGTTCAGCTTAAAATTGATGCGCACACATTAAAACAACTGGAATGTAATAATAAATTAAGGCAACTTGATCGTGAACTTATCATTAAAGAACAATATCATCAAAGAGTTTTTCGTAATTATGTAGCATTAGAGAACTTAGAAACGGAGAATTGTGAAGAAAAAACTAAGAACTTTGAGGTAATGATAAAAAACTTAGAAGAAGAAAAAAAAGATCTTTGTGAAAAACTTAAATGTAAAGAGAATCCATCAGTAAAAATTGCTGAAGATAGAAGAAAAAGATTACAACAACTTGAACATGAAATTAGTGAGCTGCGAAAAAAAAATATACAACAAAGTAAATTATTAAAAATACGTGAAAAAGAATCTCAAAAAGTTATAAATTTACATAAAGAAATTCAAGAGATGAAAGCCGCCAAAGTCAAACTAATACGTGCAATGAAAGCAGAAAACGAAAACTTCCGTCAATGGAAATTCAATCGTGAAAAAGAATTAGCCCAACTAAGAGAAAAAGATCGTAAAAGACAGAATGAAATGACAAGAATGGAAACATTACATACCAAACAAAAAAATGTTCTTAAGAGAAAAGTAGAGGAAGCTATGTCTGTTAATAAAAGATTAAAAGAAGCACTTGATAAGCAAAAAATTGCTCAATCCCAAAAAAAAGATAATAATGCATGTAAATTTATACAACTTATATCTTGGATTGAAAGGGAATTAGAAGTTATAGTATCTGTAATTGATGCTGAAAACTCATTAGAACAATTAATTGAAGATCGTGCAAATTTAATTAGTAAAATAAAAAATCTTCAAGAAAGTGATACTGAAAATGCAACAAGTATGATATCATGTAAAGAAGAATTACAAATGAGAAATGAACAAATAAATGATTTACAGCAGAAAATAATTGCTTCTGATATTGGAACAAAAATCAATACAATATGCGATAGTATACAAAGTATGCCTGAAGCTAGAGTAGCTCTTAAACATTTATTCACAACCCTAACAGATATGCGTAGAGAGTTCATTGGTAAGATTAATAAACTTGAAGATTATAAAACATCATTTGAATCAGGTGAAGAAAGAATAACTGCCCTAGAAAATGAACTCATTAAATCTCAAAGAAAATATAAAGAAGCGGTTTCAAATGTTGAAAAGAATTATGAAGAAAAAATTACTGTGTTATTACGTAAGCTAAATACAACACCTCATATGGCTGGAGAAAGAACACCCGAAATGGATGAATACTTAAAAATACAGCAAGAGGCACTTGATAAAATAGAATTAATGAGAGAAGAACTTGAAAACTATAAAAAGGAATGTAACATCCTTAAGAATAAGCGTAACAACAAATCCAGAGCTCAGAATATAATATTAATCGACAGTTTTAATGACACTGATGGTGATATTGAAGAAGATGATTCCATAAATGATCCAGATTGGGTTAAAACACCAGTACTTAAAAAGAGAAGTGCAAATGTAATTAGTTTTTTTGTTTTTTTTATTAATATTTTCATAAAATATTATATTTTTTCTTTTTATTAAGGTGTCAAATGATAAAAGTAAGGAAAGTATTAGCGAATGTCATACTGTAAACAATGATTTCTTTAAATGTAATTGTAAAAAGGATTGTAGTAGTAAATTGTGCAGCTGTCGCAAACATTCCTCGAATTGTAATGATAAATGTTTTTGTACTGGAAAATGCACAAATAATTCTTTAAATGAAATTAAGGAAAATATAGCAATGCAATCAATGCTCCATACGCCGAAGAAGTAATAAAATTTTAATTATTATTTTTTATATAAATAAATATATATTTAATAAATTATAACAAATTTACAGATCATCACCAGAATTATTTGATGTGACGACACCAGCGTATCCATTTTCTACAAAGAAAAGAAAACCATTCTTTGAATAATCTCAATTTGTAATGAATAATTGTATTTTATTTTTGACAACTTGTTTATATTAATTTATTTTATTAATGTATGTGTATGTATAGTGCTCGTTTCTTGAATGTTATTTAAAAATTAATTTTATTTTTGAAACATTTTCCTGTTACAGTTTATTTCTTTAGTGCAATTTGAAACTCTAGGTAATAAAAACAAAGAATATTATTTAAATTTTTGTATTTATTTCTTTATATTTTTTGTAATATCATAAGCAAATTAATTTTATAGGCAAATATGGAAACCCTACTTTTAAACTATAACATATATTAACAGTGTCCATGAATATAAGCCGTTAAAGGTGAAAGTAAAATTTGATTTCTTATAAATTAGAGAATAATAGATTGACAGTTTAAAAAGAATTCTAGTGGTCGCCGCACTGGAGCCTTACCATTGCTCGTTACCTGTAAAACTAATGGTTTTACAGTAGCCAATAACTTATGCTTCAAGTATCAAATCTGAAGGAAAAATCTAATACTACTATAAAAGCGCCTATAATACTGCTGCCAAAACGCTAATGGAAAAACAAGTATAATAGCACGAGCTTTCGTGCTTCTTTCGTTGGGATTCTTTTGTACATCAAGTTCGAATTGGTACAATTAAATTGACTAGACTTTACCTAAGCTTCAAATACCAAAATAAGGAAAGGCCAAGTACTTCGTAGCTTATTTTGAAAGTCGAAGAATGAGTTTTGTTTAGCATATATTTCGTACTGTGCTGAATCAGGAAATATGCCTTTGACAGTCTTTCGTTCTAGTAAGTGCTTATTTAAGAGAAACAAAAGCAAATGCCAAAAATCATTAAGTCGCTTTTGATTATGCCACCAGATTCTGTAAAATGGGGAAAATTCACGAATATATTTGAAGGCAATCATTGAAATCAATATATTACTTATACTGCTTCGAGAGTGCTTTTAAAATGCTATTAAAAATGCGACTCCACAACACTTTCCAAAATCCGTTTTGGAGCAACCTTATTACTGCAGAATTTCCGTAGGCAGAAATTTTATAACCGTATTATATATTTATTACTTATTATGTAAAGTGAAGTAATCTAGTACACACTTCAGTCACTGACAAATAATATGACCAACTTAATAATTTTATTTAAAAAGCGGGAGTTGTATATTACTGTAATATTGTATTTTAATTTCTTTTATTTTTATACTAATCATTTAATTTGTATAAACCTGAAAATATAAATGGTAAGAAATTGAAAAATAAATTACTCTTTAAGAAATTCACTAAATATTGATGTGATTTAGATGAATAGTGGAATAGATAGTGTACGCGTTGCAATCAGAATTCGTCCATTAGTTGATTCAGAGTTGGATAAAGGATTTCAAAGCATTGTGGAGAAAATTCCAGGAGAACCACAGATTCTTGTTAAAAATCATGAGGCTTTTACATTTAATTATGTCTTTTCACCAGAAATAACCCAGGAAGAATTATACAACAATGCGGTTAAAAATACCGTTGATCAACTTTTCAAAGGTAAAATGGCTTCTTATAATGATTTTTCATAAAAGTCTTGATATTTATAATTATTGTGTATAAAGTTTACTTTTTGAATATATTTATTGTAACCTTTCTTCACCCTACAATTTTATAATGAAAACATAATAAATAATTTATATATTTTTTGGTTATTAATTATTTCCTTTCGATTCTTAATTATATTTAAGATATTTAATTATTACTTTCTATTAGAGGCTATTTTACAACTTAAGCAAATTTGAAAATTATTAAATTTGTTTTAGGATATAATGTAACTATATTAGCATATGGTCAAACAGGCTCAGGTAAAACTCATACGATGGGTACAGCTTTTGATGGTAAATTCGATATTAACTCTGGGGTAATTCCAAGAGCCATGAATGATATCTTTTCAAAAATTGAAAATATATCAGAATATTCATTTAATGTTACATGTTCTTTCATGGAATTATATCAGGAACAGCTATATGATTTATTATCAATAAGCTCCCGTGAGCAATCCATTGTTGATATAAGAGAAGATATACACAAAGGAATACATATCCCAGGATTAACAGAAAAAGTTGTAACTTCAGCTAAAGAAGCTACTGAATATTTAATGAAAGGTTCGGCTGGTCGTGCTGTTGGTGCAACAGCTATGAATACACAGTCAAGCAGATCCCATGCGATATTTACAGTTAATATCCAAATAATTAACACTGAAAATCCGTAATAAAATAATTTATTAATTATATTGAATATTTTAAATTTTGAATGTAATTTTAGAAATAATTCAACATCATCTAAATTTCATTTAGTCGATTTGGCAGGTTCCGAACGATCAAAAAAAACAAAAGCAACAGGTGATAGATTCAAAGAGGGAGTGAAAATTAATCAAGGTCTTTTAGCTTTAGGGAATGTAATATCAGCTCTTGGAAGTAAGTACATATTTTCTGTCATATTTCCATATATTTAAAAGCACAAATTTGATGCATAATTTGGCTATTTTTTTATTTGATATAAATATTTTGAAAAATACAAAGGAACCTGATGGCATCAATAGTGTAAAAAAAAGTTAACCCTTTGCACTCGAGGGGTGAGTCTCGCTCACCACATGATTTAATGCCGCAGCTCGAGAGGTGACTGTCATTCACCACTTTATTTGATGCGGAAATGCGATGCGCTGTGTAAACAATTTATGTTTTGGAGACTGGAAATTTGCTCAATAGATTCATATATACTCTATAAAATCACTAAACAGAGGAGAACAGCCGTCTTACCACTTGCGGTATGTGAAAACTTTAGTTCAGCAATTGACTGAAGATTTTCGTTAGATACGTGCTTGAGCTTTGACTTCAACTTCCGATTCCGAACACATACGCCTAAATGGAAAGCTTCATAACATTCGAACATAAGTTAGGAAAGATTGTAAAGTCTGCTCTCAAAGAAATAAGCCCGGCAAAAGACATCAAACAATATACAATTGTGACACTTATCCCGACAAGCTGGGCATGCATCTCGGCAGATATTGCATTAAATATCATACAAAGCAAAATTAGAAAGACTAATGTTTAAGAAATTATCTTCGTAAAGATGTAAAGATACATTAAATATTAAAAAAAAAAGTTTTATGTGTGTAATAATTTTAAGTTAGAGGTAAGAAATTCAACAGAAGCGCTACGAAATACTTCGAGTTGTTGATTAATCCACGCGAAAACGGCTCCGAGTGCAAAGGGTTAAGAATATTGTTAAAGATGCAACGAAAAATGCAAAAAAAATTGAAATTGTAAAGTTCCAATTATAAAAACTGACCAATCAACAGAATGAGTGGTCTATGAAATATTAAAGGAAACTAATAAAAATACGAATCATTACTAAATTTCGGTCTAGTTTTATGAAACAACATAAAATAGTATAAAAGTATAGCACGAAAATAGTGCTATAAACAATTATTGAGAATTGGTTATGAGAAGTATATAGGAGACAAGAAATGGTTGCACTTTTCTTAAATTATCAAAGTAGTGAAGTATATGAAGATTACCCTTTACTTTAAATTTACGGGAAAATTTATAAGAGGTGGAGAGATTCAAATGACAATAACTATGACAGTTTTGATCCGATTGAAAGTTTTGAAAATTCGACATCCCTTTTATTTTGATTTAGTTGATAGTTTTAAACAGACAACTGTTTTTCGAAATCGAGAAAAAAGAATACCTAAAATAACCGTTTATTTAGTTAATAGCATAATTATAATGAGTTTCATCATAAAACATGCGTATGTTACTGTCAGGAACATTTAGGCTATTAAAGTACATAACAGCTTAATTTTTCTTAAGAAATATTTATCTCTATAAAATTTATTTAATCTTTGTATTGCCGAAACGAAACCTTTTACTTAATAAGTTTTATTTTTAAAGCTGGGCAAGGCTCTGGAGGATTTGTTGGCTATAGAGATTCAAAGTTAACTCGTCTACTTCAGGATTCATTAGGTGGAAATTCGGTTACCCTTATGATTGCATGTATTGGCCCTGCAGATTATAATATGGATGAAACAATTAGCACTCTGCGATATGCTGATAGGGCAAGAAAAATAAAAAATAAGCCAATTGTCAATCAAGATCCAAAAACTGCTGAAATCAATAGACTTAACAGCATTATACAAAAATTAAGGCTTGAACTTTTTACTGCTGGAGTTAATGGCAGTGAAATTGTTCAGACTAGTGCAGAAGTGAAACAAATGAAAAAAACTATTGATAATTTGAATGAAAAGAATCGTATATTACAACAACAACTACAAACTACGTTGAATGATATGACTGATATTGAAATGAGAGCGCTAACTGCTGAAACAGCTTATGATGAATTGTCACAAAAAAACACGGAAATGAAAGAACACATTAATTGGATCTATGATAATAAAAGCAAAGATATGATTTCAGCAGATATTTATCAAAAAATTACTGAATTAAAAAATCTCACTGATAAAGTTAGTGGTACAATAGAAAAAAATAAAGAAGAATTTTTAAAACATAAAGAATCAATTTCATCATTTAGTAATCAAAGTGAAATCAATAGCCTCCCTGAAACAGAAGCTGTTCAGCTTAAAATTGATGCGCACACATTAAAACAACTGGAATGTAATAATAAATTAAGGCAACTTGATCGTGAACTTATCATTAAAGAACAATATCATCAAAGAGTTTTTCGTAATTATGTAGCATAAGAGAACTTAGAAACGGAGAATTGTGAAGAAAAAACTAAGAACTTTGAGGTAATGATAAAAAACTTAGAAGAAGAAAAAAAAGATCTTTGTGAAAAACTTAAATGTAAAGAGAATCCATCAGTAAAAATTGCTGAAGATAGAAGAAAAAGATTACAACAACTTGAACATGAAATTAGTGAGCTGCGAAAAAAAAATATACAACAAAGTAAATTATTAAAAATACGTGAAAAAGAATCTCAAAAAGTTATAAATTTACATAAAGAAATTCAAGAGATGAAAGCCGCCAAAGTCAAACTAATACGTGCAATGAAAGCAGAAAACGAAAACTTCCGTCAATGGAAATTCAATCGTGAAAAAGAATTAGCCCAACTAAGAGAAAAAGATCGTAAAAGACAGAATGAAATGACAAGAATGGAAACATTACATACCAAACAAAAAAATGTTCTTAAGAGAAAAGTAGAGGAAGCTATGTCTGTTAATAAAAGATTAAAAGAAGCACTTGATAAGCAAAAAATTGCTCAATCCCAAAAAAAAGATAATAATGCATGTAAATTTATACAACTTATATCTTGGATTGAAAGGGAATTAGAAGTTATAGTATCTGTAATTGATGCTGAAAACTCATTAGAACAATTAATTGAAGATCGTGCAAATTTAATTAGTAAAATAAAAAATCTTCAAGAAAATGATACTGAAAATGCAACAAGTATGATATCATGTAAAGAAGAATTACAAATGAGAAATGAACAAATAAATGATTTACAGCAGAAAATAATTGCTTCTGATATTAGAACAAAAATCAATTCAATATGCGATAGTATACAAAGTATGCCTGAAGCTAGAGTAGCTCTTAAACATTTATTCACAACCCTAACAGATATGCGTAGAGAGTTCATTGGTAAGATTAATAAACTTGAAGATTATAAAACATCATTTGAATCAGGTGAAGAAAGAATAACTGCCCTAGAAAATGAACTCATTAAATCTCAAAGAAAATATAAAGAAGCGGTTTCAAATGTTGAAAAGAATTATGAAGAAAAAATTACTGTGTTATTACGTAAGCTAAATACAGCACCTCATATGGCTGGAGAAAGAACACCCGAAATGGATGAATACTTAAAAATACAGCAAGAGGAACTTGATAAAATAGAATTAATGAGAGAAGAACTTGAAAAATATAAAAAGGAATGTAACATCCTTAAGAATAAGCGTAACAACAAATCCAGAGCTCAGAATATAATATTAATCGACAGTTTTAATGACACTGATGGTGATATTGAAGAAGATGATTCCATAAATGATCCAGATTGGGTTAAAACACCAGTACTTAAAAAGAGAAGTGCAAATGTAATTAGTTTTTTTGTTTTTTTTATTAATATTTTCATAAAATATTATATTTTTTCTTTTTATTAAGGTGTCAAATGATAAAAGTAAGGAAAGTATTAGCGAATGTCATACTGTAAACAATGATTTCTTTAAATGTAATTGTAAAAAGGATTGTAGTAGTAAATTGTGCAGCTGTCGCAAACATTCCTCGAATTGTAATGATAAATGTTTTTGTACTGGAAAATGCACAAATAATTCTTTAAATGAAATTAAGGAAAATATAGCAATGCAATCAATGCTCCATACGCCGAAGAAGTAATAAAATTTTAATTATTATTTTTTATATAAATATATATTTAATAAATTATAACAAATTTACAGATCATCACCAGAATTATTTGATGTGACGACACCAGCGTATCCATTTTCTACAAAGAAAAGAAAACCATTCTTTGAATAATCTCAATTTGTAATGAATAATTGTATTTTATTTTTGACAACTTGTTTATATTAATTTATTTTATTAATGTATGTGTATGTATAGTGCTCGTTTCTTGAATGTTATTTAAAAATTAATTTTATTTTTGAAACATTTTCCTGTTACAGTTTATTTCTTTAGTGCAATTTGAAACTCTAGGTAATAAAAACAAAGAATATTATTTAAATTTTTGTATTTATTTTTTTATATTTTTTCTAATATCATAAGCAAATTAATTTTATAGGCAAATATGGAAACCCTACTTTTAAACTATAACATATATTAACAGTGTCCATGAATATGAGCCGTTAAAGGTGAAAGTAAAATTTGATTTCTTATAAATTAGAGAATAATAGATTGACAGTTTAAAAAGAATTCTAGTGGTCGCCGCACTGGAGCTTTACCATTGCTCGTTACCTGTAAAACTAATGGTTTTACAGTAGCCAATAACTTATGCTTCAAGTATCAAATCTGAAGGAAAAATCTAATTTAATTTAAGCTAATATAGTTAATAATTTTTGTTAGTTTTCATGCAAAATTAAATATATATAATTTATAATTAAAGTTAAATAAATATGTAATAAAAAATAATAAAAATAGCATAAAAAAAACTTTTATCTATAATCATTTCATTAAATTAAGGAAATATAATAATATTGAAAAAAATATTTAATATCGTTGAATGGGAACAGAAGGAAAAATAATATATTTAATAAAACCTCAAACCAGCTGAAAAATGACATATGCTCTGATCTTGAACGCTGATTTCTTACTCTAGTCCTATATCAGTAAGTTTAATATTGACATTTTTAACTATATATATAATAATAAAAGTGCAATATAAAACCGCAATAAATTATTGTGCCGATAATTTACAAATATTAATTAATATTTTTTTAAATAAAAAAGCTAACTATTATTTGTTATGTGGAATAAAATATAATTTGATTAAATTACAAATTATGAGTGATACTGATACACATTCTATATCTACCTCTTCTGAAGATGAATCTGTTAGTTCTTGTGAATTTAAGGATATTTTTGAAAATATAAAATCTGAAGATTCATATATGACAAATGTATTAATCGAACAATATGCCCAAAACGTTATCGATTTTAGTTCTCAATATGGAAGTGACTACAGTATTTCTTATACAGCTTTAAATATAACTTCAAGGCCTTCAAAATATCCTGACTATGGAGATTTTCCTGAAACCTTTGCTATGGTAAATTTTCTATTGAAAAATTATTTTCAATAGATATTGGAAATGACAAATTTATATTTAAAATTATATGTGAAATACAATTAACTTAATAATTAGTTTTCTTGTAATGTAAAATTCTATCAATTTGATTGTTAATTTAAGCAGGTGAAAATATTTCATATTAAATAAGTTTTTTGCTATTTATTTAGCATTTCGCATATAGTCTTCTGTAATCTAAAAACTGGAATTAAGCGATAAAAATTATTTCTAGTCATTATTTTGTTTTGTTTAATTCTCTTTGTACAGACTTAGTACATTTTCCTTTGAAATTTTGTCACAAATTTGTTTTTTTTTTTTAATTTTCCGACTGATTTTCATTTCCTTTATTAAATGGTTTTTCATCTTTTGTTAACCTACTATTTAATATTTTTCTTAAAAATATTTAACGTGATTCTGTCCTTCCAATTCTTGTTAACTGTTCATTATTTCATTTGTATGTAGATTAGACGAAAATGTTGTAAACAATGTACTAAAATTTGAACAGAAACCAAAAAGTTTTATAATCATATTTAATTTATTTACACGAAGATTGATTACTCCAGAGTATTCTTTAAGTATTCGATTTTAGAATACAGAAAGGAAGAGGCGCCGAGCTCCTTACGCCCTTAAAATCAAATAATCCAAAAATACACCACTTGTTTAAATAGCTCCTTTTGTAGTCATTGTGTCAAAAATAAAATTTTTCCTAAAAAAATAATAAATTCATAATTTTGTATATTTATTATTTTACAGCGAACCTATGGTCCCTGGTGGGAAATGGCACCATCAGCATTAACACAAATTCAAACACAAAATGAATCTGAAATTTCAGCACAAGATTTTATTGGTATAATTTTATAAATTAAAATTTAATAAAAATTAAATTTTTCAATTTAAAGTTTTGAAATTTGAACATTTTGTAATTCCTGAAAAAATATCCATTTTTGAAACTTACAACCCTGGCGCAATTGTGAGAATTTGGGCATTTATAGCTACTGAAAAGTGGATATGCCTATGGGAAGATTATCCACAAAGATGTAAATCTGATTCACGTTTATTTTCACCACCATTAAAAAAAATTATGGTTGCAACAAGGTTAATTTTATTTCACTCTTAAATTTATTAAATATTCATATTTTTTGTTTTTTAGAATAATTAGGCTAGAATTTAATCATTCATTTCTGGAATATTTTACGGAAGTTGATGGTATTACTCTTGTTGGCAAGAAATGTAATGTTTCAGTTGCTGTGCCAGGATATTTATATGATTATTCAATGCTGAATAAGAAAGGTTAGTTATAGTTGTTATAGAGCAAATATTTGATTGATGACCTAAAAAATCGGTCAATAAGTATCGAGATCACAAATCGCTGAAAACAATGGCAAACTTTCAGAAATTGAATTTGGAAATTTTTACGCATTCACATACACAAAACGCTAGCAACTGCTGACTTTACGCAAATTTTGGAAAGATGTTTAAGAAAAGAAATTTAGTTCCAATGCAAAAAAACTAAAATAAAAGCCTAAAATAAATTATTCGTATAGAAAAGGAAAAAAACGTTGAATTGAATATATCACACTTGAAGGAGATATGCTAAAGAATAAAATCAAGTTTTGTCAAAAAATTATTATTTAATAATCAACCTCAGGAGCTCTGGACTGATGTTGTGTTACCATATTTGTTTTGTAACAAAAGATGTTTAAATTTTCCAATTTTTATTTTTAACTTTATTATCTGTTATTTAATTTTTCAGTAATAAAAAACTAAAGTAAATATAAGTCATTTTTCTACATAAATTTTCTTAATTTTTCAATTTAAACTTTATGAAATCTATAGATTTAAGAAGTTTTAGTCCTTATAGTAATAGAAATGGCAGTTATACTGATACTTATTTCATTATAACTGCACTATAGAAAAACATTGCAGTATTTTATAAAAGAAAATACAATTTTTTAATATTATTTTAGGACCTATTTTATTAAAATTAGAAAGTATGAAGTTTCGGCCATGTGTAACAGAAAATCATCAAGAATACCTAACGGAATTTTTAATTAGTGATCTGGAAAAATTTATTCAAGAATCTGTTATTTTACCGGATGATAGTGAAAAGGATACACAAAAAAGTTTGAAAGATATGCCTGTAAGTTTATTTAATATAATTTAAAAACAAAGTTTCTTAAAAGTTTTAATATTAATTTTAGTATGACATTTTATTTAAAATATTTTCATACTTGGATTTAAAATCTTTATTTTGTGTGGGAAGAGTATGTAAATTAATGTATGAAGTATCAATTCATCCTTTATTATATGTTGAAGTAAATTTAAAACCTTATTGGCATTTAACATCATCAGAACTACTTTGTACCTTAGCGAAAAGGTAAATTATTATTATTTTTTTTTTTTCAATATAAGTTTTTAGTGTTCAAAAATGATTTTTCTAAAAACAGATGTGCATTAATCAAGAAACTAGATCTCTCATGGTGTGGATTGTTTGATACTATATCCCCCATTGAATTCAAAAAGTATTAATAAATCTATTTTAATTATATCCTATTGATGTATATTAATTTTAGATTTATACAGCAAAGAGGGGACAATTTAACAAATTTAAGATTAAATTCTTGTAAATTTTTAAATAAAAGCTGTATGGAAACGGTTGGAATTGTCTGTGATAATCTAAAAGGTATTTTTGCCTCAAAAGCAATTTGATAGTTTTTTAATTATTTTTTTTAGGGAAATTTCTACTTTTCAGTTAGTCAGTTTTTTTTATTTTAAATTAATTTTATATGTTTTATTTCATATTATTTTAAATTTCTCTTATGTTTCTAGTTAATAGTAGAATTCCAAATAAAAAAGATAAACTCATTTGCAAATGGATGAAATTAATGGATGAATTAAAAACATACAGAGCGGATGATGGCGGCACAAAAGTGTTAAACCATTGCCTTATACAAAAATTCATATTTTAATAGATAGCCTTAATTTATGAGATGAGAGGTTTTGCAGATAAGTTTCATCCATTTGCAAAGGGACTTCATTCGATTGCAAATGGACTTCATTCTTTTGCAAATGAAGTTCATCTTTTTACAAATTAAATTGATCTTTTTGTAAATGAAATTGATCCAAAATAAAAAGTTTTCAAATTTTCATACATAGTATATTAAAAAAAATGACATAGACCTATTTACATATAAATAATAAAATATTTGGAAATTATTAAATTATCGAATAAATTTTATATTTTTTTTAAGTCATATATTTTTTTAAATTGATAAAAGAAGGAAGATTATAAATAAAAGGAATTTATTGTATACATGCTTTTAATTTAATCTTGATGATTTTATTGATTTTAAAACATTAATAATAAACAATGCTTAGCAACATTTAAGGGAGCCTAATTAATGATAATAATGTCATATAATACTGCGCTTTAAATTAAATTAAATCTTCATTCTTGGAAACAGAGTAGAATAGTCGTATTTCAGAAATTACAAGAAAAGTTTGGCTGATTTTAGATAATGCGAGTATCCACAAGACGCAACAAGATCTCATAAGACAAACAAGTCACAATCTTCTCTTTTTGTCACCATATTCACCGATGCTGAACCCCATAGAAGAAGTTTTTTCTAAAATTAAGTTTTCCGCACGGAATATATTAGCGGATCCATCAAATCATACCACCTTGATAGAGGTCATTAATGTTTCAGTTGGTACAGCCACCTCCTCTAATTGCTACAACTATTATATGAACATGTATACGAAGCTACCTGCTGCCACAGCGGGAGAGTCGCTATAAGCTCATTAAATTTTACTAAACATTTTGATTATTTATGTCTTAAAATCAATAAAAACTTCAAGATTAAATTAAATGTATGGAATACAATAAATTCCTTTTATTTATAATCTTTCTTTTTTTTCAATTGAAAAAATATATAATTTCAAAAAAAATATAAAATTTATTCATAATTTACAAATATTTTATTATTTACATGTCTATGTATTTTTTTTTTTTAATATACTATGTGTGAAAATTTGAAAATTTTTTATTTTGTATCAATTTCATTTACAAAAAGATCAATTTCATTTGTAAAACGAACGAATGAAGTCCATTTGCAAGTGAATGGGTGAAACTTATCTGCAAAACCTGTACATTACTTGCTCTTTTTGATAGGTCCACACTTTTGTGTCTTCACGTTCCACTTTAATATATTGAAAATTAAAATATTGTAAATACAAAAATAGCAAAACAAAACAGTATTTTATTTAAAAAATTTCAATTTGTTACGATATTATTTCACTTGAAAAAATATTTTATAGCAATTTTAAAATATCGAACAGTTTAAATAATTGAAAAGTGATCCACGATAAATTACAATAAAATACTATAATCATATAGCCAAAATATAAATATAAATTAGGCAAATTTAAAACAAAAAACATTTAATTATTAAATAAAACTTACAAGAAATTTTTTCTTCAATATTTTTTAGAACTATCTTTACGTAACTATTCGACAGAACCGCCTATTTTAAATTTTTCATGTTTAGGAAATTTAAAAAACTTGGAAAGGCTTGATCTCTTTCGAACCTACATTGAGACTGATTTATTATTAACAATGCTAGAAAATAATCCTAGTTTAAGGCATATAAATTTAGGTAAGATAATTTTGTACAATATTTTAAACAGAAGCTTTTATTATTTCTTTATTTTGCATAGCATTTTGTGGTATTACCGTCAATATGGATGAGATAGCTAATCATATTTCAACATATAATCGACAATTGATTTCAATTGATATGTGGAAATCTCATTCATTGTCTTCAGTTGGATTAAAAGCTTTATCCGCTTGTAAAAAATTAGAAGAAGTCGATTTTGGTTGGTGGTATGATATTGAATTTTGTATAAAAAATAGATTTAAAATTAATAAGTTACTATTTTAAATGCTACTGTTAAACATTAATGAATTATCTGGATCAAATTAATGAACATGTATTATGCTATTTTAAAGTTTCATTAAAGAAGTTTCTTGAGTTTTCTCCGTAGTAATCTGTGCTAATGAATTTAAATCAATAGAAAAGTTTAGGTGAAAATTTCATGAAATTAAGACCTTATGTAATATTAATAACCCAGTACGGAAAGTAGAAGTGAAAAACCAACTAAACACAGCTACTTTTCAGTCATACTGTATACTTTCTTGGGGAAAACATCAATGATTTTTGTTTGAAGAGCTAATACAAAGTCAACAACCACAAAATAAAATTAAAAACACTAAATAACCAAAATAATAAATTATAACGGTAACAATTTTCAACAATTTTGACCATTTAAAAATGATAAAAATATCAACAATTATAAATAGTGAAATACATTAATAACAATAATTATTAGTTTTCAGTAACAATAGCACAATAGCAGCAATTTTAATTATTTTAACCAATGAAAACAATTAACTGCTATCGGCATGTATAAAAAAAACTTATTAGCAATTTTAAATAATATTCAACAATTATAATTATATATTTATTTTAAAAATATCACAATTTTTCATAATTAAATGAAATTTCCCTACTGTCAAACTCTATTTGCTATATAACTACAATATTATCAATAATTAACAAAAACTAACAATAAAAACAAAACAAATAAACGATTCATTTTTAAATTTACATTTCGGTCGATAAAAGTTTGGTAACGTACGTTAACCGGGCTCGGTAGAGCGTCAGACATAGCTTAATAATTAAATTCGTACCAAGTCTGAAACTTAATCTTGACTCTTCTATTGTGATTTAATTATTCTTATTTAATATTCATGTCATATTCTTTGATCATGATACTGTTTTTAAGCTAAACCAATTCCCTGAAATGAAATAAATAGAAATAATCTTATTTTTTTGGAACGGTTGACTTTACAAGTTTCCTTTAAAAAAATACATTGTCAAATGGCTCTCTCGTTCCATGTAAAGTATATGAAGGTAGCGATTTGTGAGTAATTTTTTCAACATATGTTAGAAAACTTGCTCACAAATCACCATTTCCATCTATTTTATAATAATAATTGGGAATAATAGTGGCATATTTACTTAATAGAATATAAAAGTGTACAACGTTTTAATAAAGTTTCAGCTCGCAAGTAAGTTGACTTTTGTGCAAATATATCCAAAGAACTAGTTTTTTATTATTATAAATAATATTTTACATTTTTTAAGTGAAATTATTGTACTAATTTTAAATATTGTTTAGCCTTAGGGAAGAGGCTTCACCAGGGGAAAGCCTAAAATGTTTACTAATCTCATGCCCAAATTTAAAAAAACTTTTCATGGCTGCAATCCGTGGTATAACTGATCGTGATCTTGAAAATATTTCAAACTTATGTCTAAATTTAGAGCAATTAGATTTAATGGGTGTCCTTGGAATTTCAACAGAGAAATGTTATGAGTAACATTTAATATTGATTTACAATTTCAAAATTATTAATATTTTTATTTTCTAGAATATTACTTAAATGCAAGAAGTTAAAATTATTGGACTTAAGTTTTTGTGATCACATTGATGTATCTCAGGTAAACATTAAAGTAGATTTTAAAATTTTCAAATATTTTGTCTGATAAAACATAATTTAATATTTTTTTTTTGTATATTCTAGATAAATATATGGCGTGACCAATTTAATGTCAGTATAAAAAGAAGTTTTGTGCCTCAAGAATTTACAATATGAATTGTACCTAATTAAGTAATGAATTTGATGGTTTTGTACTTTAGTTAAATACAAATTTATGTTAAGCATTTCACAGGAACAAAAACTTTCCTTTATAAAAACTACTATCACAGTGCTAAAAATATTTTTATATGTGTGAATAATATTATATTTTTATAAAAGTAATATAAGAATTTTTTGCGCTTTTCAATTTTTTCAAGTTTTCCAAAAAAAGGAGAATTTAATTAAAAGATGTTTTTATTGACGTTTAATCTTAGGAACCAATTTCGATAACTACTTTTATTGAATTTTTGAAAAATATGTAATTTTTTATCAATTATTTATTTAATTTCGATTCGAATTTATTTGTAAGTCAGGATGGATTCTCAGTCATTTAGATTTTCCATTTCAAAAAGCTATGCTTTGTTTTTTTTTTTTTTTGTTGATTTCGTTGTATTATGGAGAGAGAATTAATTTCTTTGGTTTGGTTATTCTATCATGGTTGCATTTAATTGTCCATACACAAATGGACCGTTATTGGATTTTACATTCGACTTATAATTGACCCATTCCCAAAATAATTGAAATTAGAGCAAAAAAATTTAAAATAAATCCATTTAATGTAATGTGTTCTTCAAAACTCATCTCAAAATCTATTTATCGCTATTAGAAATACTTTATGCGAACTCGACACTCAGGGTAACCCAAAAACTAAAATTTAATTTTTGTATGGCCGTTTTAAGGGGAATTTGTTGATCACTAGAAATAAGTAAGTCATCGAGATATCCCACTAATATATATAAATCAGAAATTTATTTGCAATTAATAGGCATTTGTAGTGATTTTATTCAAAATTTTCGCAAATTTTTTATTATTAATTTAATTAAATTTGTACACAATTTTTTCTACGTGTAGCCTCAACAATTAGATACCCAGTGGGAAACTATATAAGCCTATACTGTCACATATGTTATTCTTGTATGGTAGCCATGTTTTGGTATAATACATTTTAATACATTGGTTTAATACATTTTAATTTAAGTAAGAAAGAGCTTATTATTTCTATTGCTGATATTGACATTTCTATTTAGTCATATCAGAAAATTAAGTCAAATGGCTATAAACCCACTTTTAGTACACATCTATGAGTTATTTCATATAATAATGAATATTTTTTATAGTTAATAATTTTTATTTTACGTTTATGAATACAAATGACATTTATCATATATTTCTTCCTATCCTCTCAAAAGAAATCTAAATTCCATGACCTTGAGTACGAAATTTCATGTAAACGCAATATAAGCACCTCAATAAATTCATTTGTGTAAGTAAGCAAACGTCTAACAGCGCGTAGCTCGTAAGCGTAAAAGAATTTTGGCTAAAAATATTAAAAAATAGCTACCATAATTTTTACTTAAACATAAAATAGCTTTATGTCATATTATTTTATATGAACGATAGCTCATTAAAAGTTTTATAAGTTTTAATCAAAAATGATTCGGTCATCGGTTTTCTCGTGGTAAAAAAAGTAAAAAATTTATCCTTTTAAGTTATAGATAATTGTTCATTTATGATTTTTATTTGTAAATTTTATATTAAAATTATGTTAGAAGAGTGATAGTAGTGTGTATTTGCAAATATGTTAATTCTATTGCTAAAAATTTTTTAATAATTATCTAATTTCTAGCTTTGAGAGAACTTAGCTTAAAGTTTTTAAGCTTATTTTGCTTTGGATTTGATGAAATATTAAGCATATATTTATTAAATAAAAGAATTTAACTAGAAGTTTGGTTAAAATTCTTTTACACAACTCATGTGTCATCATAAAATAAATGATTGGTTCTGATCTTAACTAATACAAGTGTATATAAAATTTTTATTTTTCTTGTATTTTCATGTTTTGTGTATAAAAATGAAATATAATATAATCGGAATGAAATTAAATTATAAACTTTTCCTTAAATGCAATTAATAACTTTCATACATTAAAAAAGAATTTGACAAAAAAAAAAACAAACGAAAAGGAAATCATTGCACCTGCCTGTGTTTACCTAATATTTTGTGAGAACAATATAATTATGTACTCTGGGGTAGGTAGCAGTGAAGGAAGCGAAGGAATGGATGGTGGTAGTAGCACTAGCAGGGATGATTGGGATGATATTTATGATGAATCTCCTGCTACAGTAGCCCGGAAAATTATGTCACAAGGTAAAAAGGATGCTGCTGCCTATGTAAATATTGAATGCTGCCGTGAAGGTAAAATTACACCTGAAATAGATATATTAATAGATTACATGTTCCCACCGGATCAGCCAATTGATAATTCACAAAGCATTGATTGGATTAGATGGTTAATAGCTGGTGGTAAAACACCTGATGAATTCGCTGCAATTGGTAAGTAATAATGCAAACATCAGTCAAAATAAGAATTATAAGTTTTATTTAATCCTATATTTAAAATAATATATATATATATATATATATATATTATTGCTTTTTGCTGACGTTAAGTAAATGCACTACAACATTTTTCGCTGGTATAGTAGTAACTTAAATACTGGCTGGCTGCTCGCTCACGTGTTTCATGTTTGTCAGTTCTAGACTTGTCGGTACATTGACCTTTCGATACTTGAAAGTAAACTTTTAGTAGTATTGTGCGTCCTATATCCATGTTTTATTCTTGATTTTAAGTTGATATATATATATATATATAATAAGAAAAAATCTGTTTTATTTTTTAATTTCTCAATACTCTCAGCGCACTGAGCTTAACTAATTAGAATTTTCGTAATTTTTCTTTTGTTTTGATTTCAATTAATTAAGTAATAACAGAAGTCATTCTCTTAGTTTATCCAGTATTACTTTATATTATTATTTAATAAAATTTGTAGAAATTATTTTTACAACTGGTTTTTAATTACTTTACTTACGTTTTTTATAATTATAATTAAATTTTTTTTTAAAGGAATTTTTCTTTTTGTAATTAGTGGTGGCAATTTAATTTTAGTTAAGTTAAAAAAAACTTTTTTTTTGTGTATTTATGGTTCCGCATGATTTTAAATAAATAAGATGTTGTCATTTGATTTGTTTATATCTGAATTAAACGCTTTTTTTTATTTTCTTTGTTTAAATTTTAGATTTCCGTTAGACACAGCAGTTCCTTCAATTCATTTTATAGAATTGAAATTATTTTATCAAATAATTCTAAATAAATAATCCTTTGACTTTTCTAATTCCTTTTTTTACAGTTAAAATATAAATTTAAAGGATTTATATTTCTGTTCTTTCTGTAGCAACAATAGTATGATCCTTTATTTTCCTCAATAGCTAACAATGTAATTTATTATTTGTTTTGTTTTTTGCCAAGATAGGTGATGAATCTTAAAAATGCATGACATTGAAATTACGGGACCAGGAACTAAAGTATTGCTATAAGTATAAGATATAAGTATAAGTATAAAGATTAGTTGGGGCTGTGGGCCAGTAAGCCAATTAGGTATTTGCTTGAAATATTTAGCCAATCGATCCGACTCCTCGTTGTCAAGAGTTCATATTAATTTATATGTACTAAACAAAAATCAAGTACTGTTACTTTGCATTTCACACTGAGCCTCATATGATCTGAAAATTTTTGTCTATACGTATAAGACTTCTGAAAACAAAAAATATTATACTCTCAATGTAAAAGCAATTAGCAGTTTTTTCTCCAAACTCTCCGTTTTCACCACTTGCTTTTTGCAAAATTCATTTTCTGTTATAAATCTTCGGAATATGTTAGTTTTTTCTAACCTTTTCGCAGCTGTTCCACGTTCTAAACATGTTGAAGGTTTGAAAATAGTCAATAAATAAAAAATGTAGTTTTTCTTTCAACTTCTGTATTGTGTTATTTATTAAACTCCACAATATCTTTCCTGTTAGCAAGATCTTCTTTTCTTTATCATTTATCTTGAAATTATAATATTGTATATTTCAAAGCTGGTTTTTTCTATCACTATCCATTTATAAATTTGAGAATTTTATCGTTTCTGCCAAAGCGATGTTAGAATGAGTTTACACAGTCCAACTCACAGCGATTCTGTGAGTTTTGTATGGAAATAACCAGTTTCGCTGTGAGTTTTCTGCTGTAAGTTGGCCTGTGTAAATCCACTCTTAAACATTAAAAAGTTTAGCATTATCGGTATTTAAACACTTGCGCTCAAGTCAAAGTCCTTCCAAAAATCCTAATATATCTTTCAGGATAGATTTAAGATGTTTTGAAAAGACTAAAGTGGCTATGATGAGGTATAATTTTATACTTTTTGCTTTAACGGTTACCGGAGTTTAAAAATTTTGCTCTTTTTTTCAAATGATCTTTTATTATTATAAAAAAAATTTTATTTATATAAAAGTCGAAAATCCTGTAAATTTCATTTAATCATTTTTATATTAATTTCCTTTCAGTTCGTAGCTATGATAATCATGCAAAATGTGGTCTTGTTTGGATTCCTCATGTAGTTGCATACCGGTGTCGTACATGCGGAATATCACCATGCATGTCGATATGCCGTGACTGTTTTAAAAAAGGTGATCACACCAATCATGACTTTAATATGTTTTTATCACAAGCTGGTGGCGCTTGTGATTGTGGTGATACATCAGTTATGAAATCAGAAGGATTTTGTAGTGATCATGGTGTTAATAATAGAACAAATAAAAATCCTATACCACATGATCTTTTGGCTGTTGCTGAAGCAATTATGCCAAAATTATTATTTCGTTTATTACATCATTTTCGAGAGCATGGCTTTCCGGCATCAGCAATTAATTCACATGGTTCAGCTGTATATAAATGTGAAGAATTTGGTAATATGCTTATGGAATTAAATAATATGGGAGAATTAATGCGTCCAGTAATGACACGAGCTTTAATAAATACAGAGGTAAACATTTGTTTTTGAAATAATTTAAGTTAAAATGAATTTTATTATATTTTTAGATTTATCAAAAATTTTATGATCAGTCATTCGAAAATACAAAACCAGGAAGATTTTTAAGATATAGTCGGAAAAAATATGAAGATGCTGTAAAAAATTTTCCAAGGTAAATTTTCCAATTAAACTAAAGTTTTTTTTGAATTTTGTAACTTTATTTTATCGTTGTTTTAATCTTTAAAGTTAAATATTTTATGGCAACTTTGATACCAAAATATTTAGGCTAGAATTTGTTACATTATTGCCAATATTTATATATATACATACACCGGGCTATAACTTAAAGCTTTAACATTATCGCTACCTACCAACAATACAGACAATATTCAAATAAATTTCAAAGAAGTAAAAAAAACCCTTTATTCAAAATACTTAGAAATTTTTTAAAATAACTAAAAAATTTATTTGTTATTTTTACTTTTAGACCGGAGCCTCCAAATGAGTATAAGCATTTATTAGCACTAGGACAAAATTTAAAGCATTCAACTTTATTAGAAGAATTTATATTTTGGACATTTAAATTTGAGTTTCCACAAAATTTGGTTTGTTTTTTATTAAATATGCTACCCGATCAGGATTACAAGGTAAATAAAACAATTATTTTTTAATAAAATTTTTTTAATTTTTATATTTAAATTTAAGGAGCATTTAACAAGAACTTTTGTTATGCACTATAGTCGTATACCTTGTGTATTGGAAATTTCAGCAGATCCTGACACACTTAGCAATCGGGTTGTACATATGAGTGTTCAACTTTTTTCAAATGAAAGCTTGGCATTAAAAATGGTAGAAGAATTAAATCTCCTTCATGTTATGATAATTAGTTTGAAACAAATGATGTCGAAAATTCTTATTCAAAATACACTTCATAGTAAGTTATTTAATTATTTTAATTTTTATAACTATAATTATATTTAAAATTTATTTATTTTTTTTTCTATTTCAGCCCAAGGAACAAATTTTCATTTTGTTATCGATTGTGCTGAAAGTGTTATGAAAGAACATTGCTATTGGCCATTAGTATCTGATTTTAATAATGTTTTATCACATGAATCAGTAGCATTAGTATTTTTACGTGATGATAATTTAATTGATATGTGGTTTCAATTTTTATCTATGCTACAAGGTATGAATGTCAATGTAAGAGAAATAGCTAGTCATGTTGAATTTGAACCAAGCTCATATTATGCTGCATTCTCATGTGAACTTGAGGCTAGTGCTTATCCAATGTGGTCAATAATAACACATCTTAAAGATAATACACATTCATATTTAGCAAAGAAGATTTTAGCATTTTGTATAGCAACATTGCAAGAATGGCTAGAAGCTATTTATTTTATGGAACCAAAACTAAAAAAGGTGTGTATAAAATTTATTGAAAATAAAATTATAAATATAAATTTTCATAAAAATTAAGATAGATTATTCAAATGAATGTTTTAATTAAAATTAAAAAGTAAATGAGATTTATAGGGACACTTGGTAGGAACGAGATTTTTTAAGCAACCTGCTTTAAATTAACAAATAAAAATAACAATCAACCAAAAGAAAAAAACTAACAAAAAAATACAACAGTTAATATTACATTTTATATTATATTAGTAAAATCATTAAAACATAAATTGCCATTTTAAATTATTACATTTACTAAAATAAATAAAAAAAACTAAATTTAAAATTAAAAAATTCTATAAAATTAAACTTTTTAATGGAAAATTCTTTATCATTCGCTTTTCATCAGGTTAAGTTTATTGTTAACTGTAAATCTATTAATTAATTAATGTTGATAGGATGTCAAACGAGAGGCAATAAAATTTCTGTCAAACAGAATTCTTTCGAAAATATAAAAACCCTGTCTTTTTTTTCATCTTCTTGAATTGTAAATATACCAATATCTCGTGGAGTGTGCGTTTTCAAAATGACCATAGCAATCAATTACTATGAGAGGATTAAAGATATCTAACTGCTCTGACAGTATAATCAAATTAAGACATACATTCAGGCCTTTCTCTAGTTTGATGACGAAAATAATTTATTTATCTGTTTTACTTACACCTATCATATACTTGGATGAGAAAAATACAAATACTTCTTTTAACTGTCTTATTTAAATTATAACTTAAGCCTTTAATAGTAAAAAAAATCTAAAATTTAAATTTTTCTGATTTTCAGCATGAAATGATGCATGCATCATTTCATTTTCCACTACATCGGTATTTAGCAGCATTTATTTGTCAAGCAGTTACAAAGATGGGAATGCCTTTAGGGGAAGTACTACCGTCACCAGATTTATTGTCTTTATTAGTTATACATCCATTAAGAGTGCAGGTGAGTAAATTTAGTTTTTATGAAATTATTTTTAAGTAATTGCTATCGGTTACACTTTGCTGTAGCTCGAGTCTGGTTAAATGGAAAAGTACTAATAGGGAAGTAGAGTGTTTCTAATCTATTTAAACTAAGAGTATAAAATATATTTTTATTGTCTGTCTTGCCTTGGCAACATATAAAAGCTGTTTGAATTTTAGATAGTATTAGCCGTGCATCTTTACCTCTGTTTTTCAGCCACCTGGCTACTACTCCATTTAAAAGTATAAGCTACATCGCTGTCTTTTATACCCAAAGAACCATCTAGTTACCAGCATCTGTTCACAATAGACTGGTATACAAAGACAGATTTTTTGGTTTTACATACTTTAGTTGGATGCAGCGAGATAGCTTCTTGTCGATGATTACCCACAGAAATTTAAAACTATTACTCAATTTTTTGCTTATGCTAGGATTTATGTATTAGACTTCATACGCAATTCTATTATTTTCTCCATAGTTTTTAGAAAGATTTTGTACATCCCCAAAACTGAATTCGTTACAACTAAATCGTATAAATTAATCTTTTGCAATGCAGGTTAAATTAGAAATGGTATCCTATTAATTAATACATTTGATGCCGTTTTATCTATTTTACTTATTATCTTACGTGATACTTCCACTTTAAATTTGAGTCTAGATGAAATCAAAAATACTTTACTAATTCAACCTGCGGTATTCTAGTCCCATTAAGATATGTGTAAAAGTCTGTTATCCTTGTAGTGGAGCTTATAGGTTACGTGTGCTGATTTCAACACATTCAGTTCCTATTGAGGGGCACTAAAACATACAACTAATTTGAAAACTGTTGTTAATATGTTTAAACTATGCTTTATTTATCACATATTATTAAACTAGTTAAATAACTTTTTTATTTATTTATTTTTATACTGATTAATTTTATCTACATATTTGACATTCACATTAAAATGAATTTATTGAGCTATTAACTTAATCCAAATATAATCAAATATTTTTTCCAGAAATTGTCATGATTTTATTTTTTATAATTCTTACAAAACTTATTTAATAATGCTCTTTATACACATTATAAAAATAATGAATACTTACTTTAAAAACAAAAAATAAAAAGAATCATATCTAAATCACATAATTATTCTAAAGGTGTACTTTGAATGTATGGAGAAAAGTCAAATGTTATTAGTTTTGGTGCTATAAAACCACCATAACCTTTTCTACCTTTATAATAAATTCCTAAACCTGATAATGGAATTGCTGGATTTGATGTTACTTCTTGTATATCAATAAATGGCACTGTTGTTTGTGCAGCATCTTTATCAAAATCAGTATTAACAAATTCAATATATTGATTATGATTTGATGTTATATATGATTTTCCTACACTATTTATTGGTATATCAGGGTTATCTAATATTATTTGTGATCTATAATAAATAAATTTTTATTTATATTAATATATATATATATATAAAATCATAAATCAATTATACCTTTTTTCATCTGAAATATCTGTGTAATCATTTGATTTCCAAAAACTTGATATATCTGGGTTAATTAATGTACCACTTTCAAAATTATATTCACTTAAACGTATTTCAAGATTCAAATGTGTTCCAACTACACGAAATCTTACACCAGTAACAATATAAGATGGATCATCACTGATTAAATCATCTAAATCAATTGCCCTTTTATCCCAGCCCATTGTATGATAATCAATTCCAGATTTAATATTTTCATCGGCTATATTATAA
This sequence comes from Acrocera orbiculus, assembly GCA_947359355.1. NCBI lineage: Eukaryota > Metazoa > Arthropoda > Insecta > Diptera > Acroceridae > Acrocera > Acrocera orbiculus. Next base: position 25,515,619 of record OX375757.1, read on the forward strand.
TTATCGACTGGTTTCCATTGTAAAGTTGATGCATTTATATTACCACGAGTTTGTAATTTACCTTCCTGGATTTGAAGATGAATTACACGATTTACTTTAATAAATTTAAGACCTGTTACAACCCTAAAAATAAATTAACTTAATTAATATTTTGTCTATAATAAAACAAAAATAATAATAAGACACCTACATATTATTACTTGTGTTTGAAACAACTTCGCGTAAATTAAAATATCGATCAGATTTAAGACTAGTTTCATCACAAAGACAAAAACAGTAGCTACAATGCCATAATAACCATCTCCACCAGGAATCAACTTTGGTAAATCCTCTTGAACAACTTCCTTTAGGACCCAATCTTCTGCCACTTTCATATTCAATTTGTTCATATCGTCGATTACTTTCTAAATCCTTTAATATTTTATTATATTTTATTAATACTTAACTTATTATTTATTTATATATAAATACCGCTGGACATATCCACATATCAGAATCAATATATTTACAATTTAATATTTTTCCTGAACAAGTTGGTTGTTGGGCACAATATAAATTATCAAAACATCCTACTGTTTCTGCTATTGTATAATATCCACAATTTTGTCGGCAACTTTTATCATGACTCATATCTACTTCATTTATTACAAAACCTTGTAAAAGACGTGTTATTTCATCATATGTTTGACCTTTAATATGTTTTGAAGGATCACAACGCCAAACTATTCTTTCAGCTCTCTTTAATACTTGTTGTACAATATTTTTTGTTATTTTTGCACGTTTTTCAAAATCATCTCGAATATTTAATGCTTCTTGAGTGAAATTTTCTAATAAAAAGAAAAATAAGCAAAAATTTTATAAAATTTATTATAAAACTTACGATTGCCATAAACTCGTAAAATCATCCATGAAAATTGTATCATTGTATAGCCTTTAAGTTCTGTTAAAGCAACATCGCTATAAAGTGAGAAAATAAATTGCTGGGCAGATTGCCTCGTTGCACAAACTTGTTCTTTGGCATCCTTAAATTATAAAATGTTTAAATGCATTTGTAAAATTTAAGAAAATATTTAATCTATTTGAAACGTCGCATATTTTATAGATCATTTCCAGAGACCGAAATTTGAATTTGAATAGTACAGAAAATGCTAACTTTGTGTGCGAATATTATAGGAGCGGTGTCGAAGAGAGCAAAATGGATTCGTATTATCACTTTTGCAATTGAAACAATTACCTCATATTAGAAAGATAGCGCTAGAGTAACACATATGCATGCTGTGTACAGCATCTGCGAAGTTTTTGCTATACAAAAATCTATTTAAATCGCTAGATTTAACTTTAAATCCAACCAAGTCCAGGCCAGTTTTTATAGCTTTAGGAATACATATACATACTCACTCTACTTAAATCTCTAAATATCTAATAGTAAGATGCAAAGCGTTTTAAAGCCGGATTTGTGCTTTACGCAGGAGAATGAAATTTTCGATACTCCGTCTTAATTTTCACCGCTTTTACCATGAAAATTGTAGGAGGAATGATTTTGTCATATAAGCCTGTGGGCACAGTGAAAGCAAATTCTAGTGACAACATACATTTGCGCCACGGAAAGTGTCTAGTGAAATTTCCAATTTGTCGGCACTTGTCAAATAAATGTATGGCATCGATAAGCCGCACGATCAAAAATCGTCCCTCTGCGCCTAGGCACAGTTAGTGATTATATTTTTTTTCAAAAGGACTATATGACTTTTTTTAAAAGTAATACATTCTAAAAAATAGCATTTTAAACAACATTAGTTGAATTGCTAAATAACACAACAATTTATAAGAATTTAGTGAATTTTCTTTTTCATTATACGAAGATAACTGCAAATGCATACGTATTCCTTGCAATAATTATTATTTCTATTTTCTTTCTACGATACGACACTGAAAAACTGTTCCCTAATTACAAAATAATTCTGCTTTCAGAATTGTTTGAAAACAAGGAAGTCAACAAAACAGATATTTATTTACTATCAATTTTGTTATAAGTTAATCAGAATTTTTTATTTTATATCAATTTATCATTGCTTTATTTTTCCAGACACCTTGGTAGATAAGGAAATCAGTTATACATCTTTTAATACAAAAATTCAAGCATCAAAAGTTGTTATATAAGGCCCCAGTTAAATTGATAATACATTTTCAAAAAAAGGCCATTACTGTTTTAAAAGTTTACCGTAGTTATATATTATAACAATTTATAAAGATAAAACGCGATGCACTTCAACTGAATATGAAATATTTAAACAACCGCTAGTATTTTACTTATTTATAATGGGAGATTATATTGTTTTAAAAATATTTTGATTTGTTAAAATCATTTAAAACGAGAGTTAGAAAAAATATTTCTACAAAAAATTGTCTGGATAATTAAAATTTTTGATATTTTGAAGATTCAAACTTTTTCAAGATTTATAGCAATTTTAAATAATTTATATCCCTAACTTTGTTATTAAATGTAGAAGCTCATTTAACTTGAGACTAATAATTGTGGGTAACGCAAATCATCAGATTATTTGCCTCACAAAACTTGTTTCAATTTTTTGATCAAAAGGTCAAGAATATTAGTGAACATCAATACTCTAACAAAAACTGAAGTTATTTTGAAGTCAGCATTAAAATTAAATATGTCGAATTTCATCATATTTCATTATATGATCTCACTCATTCTAAATTTTTCAAGAAATAAGTAATGGGCCCTTGTGCCCTGACAGTAACGAAACAAAAAGTGATATTATGTTCTTTTAACTTGGCATAACATTTCATAACATAATCCATATATCATTAATTAAGGTCATCTATAAAATATTTAAAAAAAACAACAACAAATACTAACCACCATAGCACGATAATAAAGTGTTTGTTTAATCATAACTGTATCAATTATTTCAAGAGCATCATAAACAGTACGATTTTCTAATTTTTCATATAAAATAGTTTCAACTAAATCTAATATTGCTCTTTTATCATAATTTTTATTATATTTAATTAGAAATGAACGAAAATAATCGAAAATTCCATCAATACGTAATAAATCTTTTTCAATTTTTCCCCATTCATAATAACGATTTAATGGATAAAATTCACCACCAGTAAAATGTCTTCCCATATTTTCAAATGTAAATGTTCTATGTATATCAAAAATCTTTTTCATTGTCAAATTTTGATCATTCTTTTCAATAATATATTGCCAGAGGATTTCTTCAAGATTTAAATAACGTTCTCGAAGTTCATCGATTGCTGATGAACCTTTAAATTTTTTAGCTTTTGTATTTTTATTACTGGCAATTGATATTAAAAACCACACTGCAATAATAAATATAATATTTAATTTCTTCATTTTTATTGCTTTTTATTCCTCGTAGAAATTTTATACACTTTTATATTAAATATTATTGTTTACAAATTATTTTAGCATTTCTATTGTGTTGTTTTTTTTTATAAAATTCACTTTCTTTTAAATTGGCAAACTTTATAAGTTTAAATACTTGTATTTCAATAAAAACACTTTTGTCTTTCAAAGAATCTATTTAGAAAATACTTTAAACAAAAGAGTAAAGTAATTTTTCTTAATAAAAATCGGAAATAACACAAACAACGCTTTGACCTTAAATCATTGAACTGACAGAACAAATAAACACCCCAACACGGGCTGCGACACTGATTTCTGTATAGCACAATCATGTAAAATTGCTTCTACACAGCTCAGTTTTTAATCTTTTTTTCGTATGTATTGGACTACCTTTGTGGTGTATATATGTATATATACCAAATGGAACAAAGCATATGTGCATGGTATATAAAATTTGCTGACCATTCATCAACTAAAAAGTTGTTTGTTATCAGCAAGTAGTTTTTTTTTTGTATAGTCAATTTAAAAATTGTAAAATTTCATTGCTTTGCTTACGTTTGTATTTTATGTAAGCTACTAAAATGCAATTAAGGAATGAATTTTTTGTGAAATGTATATAAGCCACTTTAACTAATACAAATAAGCAATACACCTACTCATATAGTTCGGTTTTTAATTATACTAAACTTATAGGCAACAAAAGATTTAAATACTTTATTTAAAAAATTATTACAGGCTTTTGAGAGATAAAAAAATTCAAAGCAAAAATAACCTTTTAAATTAAAATTTTTCAATTAAACGATTTTCTTTACCTAATAAAGCGAATAGCGGTAACGACAAGAAATTAATACCACGGCTAGCAAAATTTTAATTGTCTAGTAAGAGAACTTTAAACAAAATTATATACGAGACACATTAATGATGTCTAGTCTTAGTTTGGATAGTTATAGGTTAGTTAATAGTTTCATATACTGAAAATTTAAATAAATTCCTTGACGGTTTTTTAGTAAAAGATACCATAATGGATTTATTTTAATTTCAGTCTGGATTTCTGTAATAATTCACACAAGGATAAGAAGAAATAAATTAATGCATGTGTGGCTAAATTTGTTTAGGCAAAGTTTGGTCACAAGAATTCTTATTTTAAGAATCATTTTTATAATATTATTTTTTAAAAAATTGTGTTTTGCTAAACTAGAGCTATTTTCCCTACAGGAAAATACTTACTTTAAAATCCACAAATTTTAGCTAAACAAAACCTTTTTAAACGACGGACAACTACACCTAGAATAAATATTGGAATTTATATTTTTATATTTTCCACTTTTTTTTTATTCTATGAATTTAAATATTTTCAGGATAATTAACTTTTCGTATATTAAGACTATTTAAACAAGAAATTAAATATTTCTCTTTTTTTAAAAATTCTGTTAAAACAACTCTTGTAAATCTTGTAAATCATGCAAATCAAGGGATAGAAGTATCGAATCATTCTTATGTTTGGAGGGGGTTAAATCCAACTTTCAGCAGAAAATCAGTTTTCGCGGCAATATCTTGTATTATTTCAATATAGTAAATACCGTTGTCTGATATTTTGTTGACTTTTAATAATATCAAATTCAAATTACTAAATAAATAATTGTCATTTGTAGCCACTTAATCGAACTAAATAGTATCTCGAATTAGTTATTATTTTTACCTTTTTGTTTTATTCTTAAATTACTTTGTAATTTGGAATTTGATGACTTTTGTCTAATGAATGTTAGCTACTTACCTCTAATTTATTTGCAATATTTTGAAATATTCCTAACTCTTTAATTTGACGTCCTGTTGATCCAGTTGTACGAATAAATAATTTTGTTAATTTATTATTTATAGGATCACCACTTGGATAGACAGTTCGATTAGCAAAAGATAATAAAAATTGTGGTCTAAAACTATTTAAATCTTCTGTATATTTGTCCATCTCCTGTTTACTAGCTTCAATATCTATGTAAATCCTTCTCATAACATTAAGATCCTCTTGTAAATTGGCATTTCCTTCAATAAATTCTTTTATAGATTGAGTTACTCGATATGTATTTTCTGCATTCTATAATGACGAAGGAAAAATTATATAAATTTATAATATTTTGTCATATTACTAAAAAAAAAATAATTATTGATTTTTTTTATTTTTAATAAATAACAAAAAAAAGGGAATGCAATTTAGCTATTTATTGTAATGAAAGTTTAATAGCTTTAGTCGCGCGTATGCTTTAAAATTAAGATGAAACTACGAAGATCCAAAAAACCCTTTCTGACCAATTAATTTAAACATTCAAAGAGGTTTGGACGGGTAATTGTAATCCATATAGTAAAAAAGCCAATTAGTATTATTAAATTTTTTCAAATAGGAAGTAAATCAATTATAAAATCCCGAAAATAAACAATCTTTATAATGAGATGTAATATAAAAATCTGATATTTTGACAAATACGGTGATATCTATTTATGTTTAATAGTATCTTTTGTACATTTTTTCGAATCAAAAAAATTAACCTATTAATAATAAAACTTAGTTTTTTTTCAAACTATCTCTCGTATTATAATGAAATAAAAAGTATTTGAACATTTTCAACGTTCACTATAAGAAATTCTATATAGTCCAACAAAATAAAACAACAAATATAGTGAATTAAGAACTTAAAAAAAGAATTAAGGGACAAATCAAAAGCTTATTAAATTTTAATTTATACAAAATTTCGTTTTAAACAAGTTTTATGAATTTTTTCATAATCTGAAAATAGTTGTGCGGGCCTATATCATATTAACTCATGTATATGTATAACTTGATATATATACATAAGAATTTCTTACAAATACATTCATACATAAAATGTACACATACGGTAAAAAAAATCTGTCTGTTTAATAAAATAAGAAAAACCTACAAAGGAAATGAGAATTGACCTGTCTTGGCTTATTTTATTTAGCTCTTATTTCAAATTGATAAATCAAACTTAGAAGCATTTTTAATAATAAAATAAAAAATATTTTCATATTATATTTCAAGAAATTTATAAAATTAACTGACATATGAACACTAATCATGTTTCATAGCTATGCTACTTATTTCATATTGGTTAGAGATCAATTCACCTGTTCTTCTATATCGTCCATTTGTCGTGAAATTTCCTTAAGACGTTTCAAAAGTTTCCTATTTTTTTCCCATTTTATTGGTAATTGAACATCATTTATATTACTGTTTTGTTCAATCATATCCCATGTTTTTAATAATCCTGAAGCTACCTCTTTAGTTACATGTAATATATCAAGAGCATCTTCAATTATTGCATTAGTAGGATTAAATTTATTAAGAAAAATTGGGACAACTAGAAATAACAGCTGTATTAATAACTGCATTTTCACGAAATAAGTACAATAAAACTATTAAATGTAAATTTTCACAATTTCACTGGATATTTAATTTATTTATAAAGCCTTAAAGTATTTATTTTTATTTCGTCTATTTAACATAAATTTTAAATTATGTACAATTTATATACAATGAAGCACACGCGACTAACCTTTAGGCATCCGTCGCACGAGTGAATTATTTTCCCCTACATAGAGAAGTTGTCACAGCTGCTCTTTTTGCAATCCCGTTGATGCCGTTATTTGAGCTCCCCTCCCATAAAGCATTGACTTTGTGTTGCCAGGTGTCATTTTTTTAAAAATTATTTTGTTTTTGATTTTATCAAGTAAACTGCAGTACATATATTAATGTATTTATGGAATTTTAGAAGTCATTTCCTATTGCATATTATTTTTTTTTTTAGTTTATTTGTTAAGCTCCATACACCAACAAAATAGTTGACTCTATGCTTACAATCGGTGATAAAATATGTTTTTTTAGAAGAAGCTAATGCACGAAATAATTTCTTTGTTCTAATATATCAATGAATTTTTAATAATTTGGTGATATGTTTAAAGACAGGTCGAGTGAATTTCAAAAATTTTTATAGATAATTAATGACTTTAAATGTATCCATAACAAGTTCGGCCGGACTGTGTAGACCCTACCTCCCTTTGACTACATTGGACTGAGTAATATATTGTTGGCTTTGTAGAAATCTTTATTCTTGTTTGATTTATGCAAAGTACTTATTCAACCAATTGCTCTTTTAATATCATTAAATTGAGGAAGTTATGAGTCAATGAGCTGTCTTTAACCTAACCCTAGACGCCATGGACAGTCTGGGACAAATTTTTGGTTTTTTTCTTCATGAAAATAATTGGTAATATGGCATTAAATGTTTAGTGTGTGGAAAAACGGTTACTGCTTCACTGAAATTTTTTGTCACTTATATAGAAGTAGTAACTGCAGTTTTGCGATTAAAGTGAACACTTTCTCTTTATTTATAGCCTGATTTAATATTTTTTAGTAAAGTAATAATAAATAAGTAAAAGTATTTGTCCTTATGGCACCGATTTCAAGTCAATTCAAGTCATTTTAGCATCTTTTGGCAAAGGATTTACTTTCATTTTTCTTAATTTTTTCCTTAATTTAAATAGTAACTTGTTTATAGAAATACAAATACATATATATATTTTTTTAATAATATTCTTTATTTTTTTTTTAGAGTTTCTTTTATGAAATTCTTGCCGGAATTTGGGTAAGAAATGGACTTCAAATTAAAGGACAAGCCATGACATATATTCAAGCAAATTTTTGCAATTCAATGGTTGATATGGATTTATTTTTTTTACAAATTTGTGCTACACAACTTCCAGCCCATTCATTTTTAACATCAACAATTAATTTATTTAGTGTTGGAAATTGGTTAGGTATGAGACAATTAACATCACCACATGAAATGGAACAAGATGCAATGCTTGAAGGCTTTTTAACATTTTTAGCAACATTAGTAACATCAAGAACTAATTTAGGAAATGATGAAAAAACACAATGTATAATTGAAATAAGTGCATTATTAGCAACAGAAAATAAAACACATAGTCAACTATTAGAATTAATGCCAGAAAGATCAGGAAATGTTCATACAAAAAGTTTTGAAAAATTTTTAAAATTACTTTCAGTATATAAAGCACCAGCATCAGGTTCAGAAAATTTAGATCAAGGTTTATTTACACCAATTGATGATGTATGGGAAAAATATTATGATCCATTACATGTTTTATTACGTGCTGTACATAGAAGAGATTTTCAAAGTTCAATGGATCGTTTTAGTAATTATGTAAAAAGTAAAAATAAAACTCCTAAAAGTGGAAATTTATGGCCACCATTTCGTTTACCACAAACTGTTGTTAAACCATTTAGTGATCCAGCTTGTATATTAAAGTCACGTGTCTTTCATTCAATACTATTAGCAATATTTTATAGAGCTGTACATTCACGTAATGTTTCTGAACATATTTTAGCTTTATCTATATTTTTATTAGAAATAGCTGTTGATATTGATGATCCAGGATCATTAGATATAATTGCCGAATGTGAAGTTAATTCTTATAATCGTTTTAATAATGATACACCAGAACTATTAAATTGTTATCCTGGTGATTCTTTAAGTGAAAATTTAAGATATATTGTACCGAAAATATCATTATCATCACAAGAACCACAAGCTACTAATTTTAATACAACTAATTTTGATAATGATATTGAATGGGATTTAACTGGTAGTGATTCTCTACCAATGATAGTCGGTAGAAATGGTCATGATTATACTAGTAATGCTGTTATGGTAATTCCATCAACTGGTATGGAATTAGCTTTACCAAGAGATTTATCAATTGTTAATGAACAATCTCTGATATTACGTAATAATAGTCAAGATGATAATATTAGTGAAGAAGATGAAAGACCAGAAGCAATGGATTCTATGGCATTACAAGCAGTTAATAATGATTTTTCTCGTATGGATTTACCAATAGCATCACATTTAGCATTACCATCAATAACATTACCAGAAAGTGGTATGGAAGTTGCTATTAGACGTGATTTAGGATTATCAAATGAAACACAAACACGACAACAAAATGAAATGTTTTCACCAACTAATAATAATATGAATGGTATGTTATTACCATTTCAACGTGTACAACCTGTTGCTGTACCAAGTCGTAATTTAGATGTTGTGCCTTCAAATACAATTGCAACACGACGAATAATTAATAATACAAATCGTAAAAGAACTGTTGAAAATGCAATTAGTTTAGATTCTGATATAATTAAAATTGATGAAAGTTTATTATCATTATTACTTAAACTTCATACACAATTAAGTGGAACACTTGATAGTTTTTCATTAAATGATGATGATGATGTTGATAATCCGGATAATATATATATGGATTCAGATGCTGAAGCAGGACCATCATCATCATCGATATCTAGTCAAAAAAAAAATTCTATAAATATATCAAAATCACGTATTGGTGATGGTCCATATTTTATAGGTAATGTATTACGTAAAATAGCCAAAAAATATAATGAATGTGGTATTAATATAAATTTAATACGTGATAAATTATGGCCAAACCAAAGAGAAAAACAATTTGAACAAAAAGCCCGAGAGGCACGTGAAAAAGAAGAAAGAACAAAACGTGCTAAGGAACGTCAACAAAAATTAATGCAAGATTTTGCTAATAAACAAAAAAAATTTATGGAATTAGCTAGTGAAGAAATGGAATGTGTTGATGATAATTATGATGATGAAATGATACAAGCACGTGAAAAAGAATATGATTGTATAATATGTAATTGTACTGGTCCAAGTAATGAAACAAATCCAATTGGCTTAGTTGTATTAGTTGAATCAAGTGGTGTTTTAGGACATCGTAGAAAAACAATAGAACGTCTACCATTAGCATTATGTTCTGATGATATAGATAAGTTAAAACAAAGTAAATGTTTATCTAAAGAATTTAATCGTAGAACTGATCTATTAACATTAAAATTTGGTGAAGAATCATGGTATTTATCAAATAATTTAGCATATGAAAATGGTGTACATGTACAATCATGTGGACATCATTTACATTTAACATGTTTAGATGCATATTTAAATTCATTATATTTAACACAAAGACAAAATTTACATTTTGAACGTGGTGAATTTTTTTGTCCAGTGTGTAGGCAATTATCAAATTCAGTATTGCCATTAACACCACAATTAGATCGTACAACACCAGTTATAAGATCACCAACACCAACATTTGCTATATTAGTTAGTGAATTAAAAACAATCATTAAGGAAAATAAAAAACCATCGGTAGTGTATTATTTATCATCTTTTTTTATTTAATAATTAATATTTTTATGGTATTTATTATTTTTTTAAATTTGTAATATTACAGACATCAACAAAATTATCTGAAGCAATGGGACGTGCTATGGAAGACATGACAAATATAACACATAAAAAATTAAAACGTATACCAGCAACATTTCGTACTTTATTCCTTTTTGTGACATCAATAGCACGTACAAATTTAGAATCAGAAATAATACAACGTGGTGGATCTTTATGTTCAAATAATATTGTACGATATAAACCAAAACGTGATTGTATAGGTAAACTTAATTATTTATTAATAATTTATTTAATAATTATTTAATTATTAATTTTTAGTACCATTACTTCATGTACTTTCTGTACATGTACGTGTTCTTGTTGAATGGCCATTATGGCGTTCGTGGGCTTCATTAGCTGGCCTTCCAATACCTGTAACGGCTCCAGTGACTTCATATTGCAGAGAATATATACCTAGTCTATTAGCAGATCCTATTTCATTGTTATTAAAATTTATACTATTGACTCCGTTGAATTTAGAGCAAGGTAAGTTTTAAATAATTTTTTATTTTCTTAAATAAATTTTATTTTTAAACAAGTTTTTTGTTATTGCTTTTATAGCTTATTGTTCTTTTTTTCAATTCATAAGTAAATAATATTTTAGTGTGATTTTCAGCTTTGTTTTTTTTCTAATTTGACTTAAAAAAATTAGGCGTGTGAGCGAATTTTTAAATACCTTGGAATGATCTATCAAAATTAAAACTTTGAAAACGTAAACAATGCAATACAATGGGGTTAAAATACTTCCGATCATAAAATTTATGTTTTATAATCCCTCCCTTATAACGAATTCTTTAACCCTATGTTCCTATTAAACGATTGAACAGTTAATTTATTCTCTGTAGTTTATAAACTATAAGTGAAAGACTATTTTTTAAATGTTATTTTTAAGCTTTTTTTTATAAATTTATGTATGCCGAAAACTACACTTAATCATCACTTATTGTAAATGAGAACAAAATAACTGCAATAAAAAATGTGTGATAGCTCCTAAAATTACGTTACAGGCGACTCTAATATTCTTTATAGTTTATGAATTTTTAATTTATGAAATATGAACTTTTATCAAACTATTGTTTTCAAAATTATTAATAATAAATTATGTTTTTGTATAAACAACTAAATCCATGATTATCAACATTAAATAATATTTTTCAACTATAAAACTAGATCTAAAAATAAATATATGTTTTTCTTTTTCTTTTTCAGTTTATTTTACATGTATTGTTAAAGTTATGTACAACTTACTTTACTATCAAATAGTAGTACAGCTTTGTACCACATTGACTGACTTAGAATGTGATCAAATAATAGAAGAATATTCAAATTCTTCTAAAATAGATATAAATGGTGTTTCTAATTTAGGTGAAGCAATGTCATTTGTTTTATTAAATATGGGTAAATGTAAACATTTACGAAGGGAATGTGTTCCAATTGAAGAAGGAGCTACAACAATTAATATGAAATCTATGGAACAAGAATTACAAAAATTATGTCTACCATTTCTTCGTATAGCATCAATATTACGACTTCATTTATATCATCAAGAATTACCAGAAATTTCAACACCACAATTAGAATTTGTACGTTTGATATATTTTTTAGAATTAGTTACTGAAAGTATGGATTGGGAAAATTTTAATGCATCAAAAGGACTTTGTTTTTTAAATGGTTCTGAATTATCATTACCAAAATATTGGTGTGAACAATTATTAAGTGTACCACCACCAACAGATACAATACGAGAATTAATTATAAATCAACATGTTGCTTGGCAGCAACCAAAATTATTAAAACTTCCAAAAGAATATGAACGTCTTTTTACAGTAAGTTAAATACTACTATTTTTTTTTTTTTTTTTTTTTGTAATTATTATAATTATTTATTAAATAATATTTTAGTATTATCATGAAAGACCATGCATAAATTGTCTAAGAGTTCCCAAGGAAAGTTCAATTTGTCTATTATGTGGGACTATAGTTTGTTTAAAACAAAATTGCTGCATAGAAAATGAATGTTGTGAAGCTGTTCGGGTATATAATATTCTAATTTCGTTTTTATACCAAATATTTATATATAACAATTTATTTTAGCACGCAATATCATGCGGTGGAGGTATTGGAATTTTCTTAGTAGTTACTTCAACATATATAATTGTTATACGAGGGCGCAGAGCTTGTTTATGGGGATCATTATATTTAGATGATTTTGATGAAGAGGATCGAGATTTAAAGTAAGTTTATTTGTTGCCTGAATTTTTAATTCCATTTTTTGTAAAGAATCCCTTATTAAAAACTTGACATATCCGTAATAAGGATTGTAATAGCAAACTGATGAATTAATTATTTTATTAAGATGACGAAAGTGAAGTTCAATCCGTTTAATTTAACTGTAACCGATACGTAATATACTTTAGCCAGTTCACCCATTTAGTACACTCCGAATCATCGAAAAAATATTTTTTAACACAAGGTGAACTCAAGTAAACAACAATGTAGAAGATAGACAAAAAACACCTGGAAACAAAACGAACCAAGCTTTTCATAGGAACGATAGGATCTTTTGTCAACTATTTTGATAGTGCGTGGGTCCTATTTTGCTATCTCCTATAGCGTTGTTCATTTTGAGTTTAATTTGTGCTTTTCACATGATCGTAATGTCAAAGAGTAATAATTTAATGATTAACAGTGTACCAAATTATTAATTTATATATGTGTTGGGCATAATTTATAAAATATATGTTGCATATAGGAAACATTATTTCATACTCAGAGTATATGGATGGTTGTGTACAAGGTTAAATACAAAAAAAATTATAAAATGAGCATCTTTAAAAGCTTATGGCTTTAGAGCACAGTTTGATACGTATGCCACCAAGTTTTGACAAAAAATTTTCTAATGCGTCGCCCGCTTAAGTTAAAGAGTTTAGAACTTTTTAAATTCCATTTTTACATCCGCATTCTTGGTTATAAGTTTTTTTGTTTTAGTTGATTTAAAGCCTATAATATTAACTTTCACTTACAAGAAAGTTATTAATAAAAATAATAATTAATATTATTTTTAGTTCTTTTGATTATTATAATCATATTTAAGTATTATTTATATTACAGTATTTTTTTATGTGCTTTCGAGTGGTATTTTAAGGGTAATACATTTTTGATTTTATTTTTAGGCGAGGTAAACCACTTTACTTAAGCGAGGATCGTTTCAATTTACTTGAAGCTCAATGGATATCTCATCGATTTGCACATACGAAGCATACATGGGTTTTTCACAGGGATTTATTATAAATAAAATAAATAATTACTAAATAATGAATCAAAAATTGAATTAAATAATTAAAAATTTTATCATTTAAGATTTACTTTATAAAATTGATAAAGATATTTTTGTGTGATATTTAATCTTTAAAACAAAAATGACAAAAAGCAATTGTTCTAGATTAGCAACTATTCTAAACGATTTAGGCCATGTTTTGAAATTTAAAAAAAAAAAACAATTAAATTAGTGTTTTTTTTTATATATAAAAAAAGTAGCACTATCTAAATATAAATTTCAACGAATATAAAATCAAATTATTATTAATAAATATCATATTAGATATAATCGTAATCATTGTTTATTTTTGTGCTGATGCATAATAAATTTTGAAAAAAATGAATAATAATATTAAACCTTGAATATTTTAATTTTATTTGGTACATAATATTCAATTTAGCTTAAAGAAATAATTTTAAACAGTAGACAAAATTCTTGTCTATAATATTAATTATAGTTTTTATTTTGTTTTAAAATTTATTTTATTTTATTGAAAACAAAAATTTTTAAGCTAATATTTTTACAAAATTCAGTAAAAATTTACCTAAAATATTATAATATCTTATTTTTTGTTTTTTTAACTGTAGATATTTAATAAATATGAATTGTGTGTAGTTAGCATTATCGAGCCAACTTCTTTTCTTTTTAATAAATTTTTAGATGTCTGCAATGACTCCAGACAATAATTTTTTCTATTTTAGTTACTCATATTTTTGTCAATAGGCAATCAAATTTAAGAATTTTCGTATTGAAATAACTATAATACCTAATAGAGAAAGGAGTAATTCACATTAGTAAAAGAGAGATTATTTTTCGTGATAACAGAGAAAATACCAATTAACATGGTTTATCACAAAAAATTGTCGTTGTGGCTACTTTCTGTATGCTCTACTAATTATAATCCAGTAGGAATTTATATATTACAATTATTCCCCACTGGAGTCAATGCATTAGATATTAAAATTATTTTTTTTTTTGTTTTCATTGAATATTTTCCGTTTTTTTAGTAGAAATCAGTATTAATTCTAGTTTAAATGTGTTTAAAATTTTGTAGAAACACAGTTTGACTTACATACCTTAAAAAGGTATGAGAAATAAGGAACTATTATTTATTAAAAATAAAATTTAATTAAAATAATGAAATAATATATTTTTTTAATGACTGACATCATTTAATTAAAGCACTTAAAAATATATGTAGCATTAATTATTGCTGTTCATAGATAGCTGAATGCTAAACTTAAAATCTGCTTTATTTTCATCACTGAATTATCTTACCATCAATTCCTATTAGCCTTTTTTTTCTAATTAGATTTGATAAAAATCAATGACAAAATTGTAGATATTAGAAAGTGATTTGACTTCTGGTTGGACTACATTAAGGCTACACGAAATTTTGTTGTGAAACTTGTTGTCAGTTGCTTCAACCTGACTCTGTAGATGATTTCCAAAAATTGCATTAAGAGTAAAGACATGCTATTTTTTTTCTATTACAAAAGTATTAAATTTAATGCAAGAGTTTTTAAAATTTGAGTATATTTTTTTTCTATTTTTATATCATAAAGTTTATTAACATAAACATGATCAAAAAAAGACAAAAAACTTAAGAGAAAAATATCTTAAATTTTTAATTTATTTTAAATAATACTGCCATAACTTTAGCAGTTGTAGCTTTAATTTCAAATTCTTATAAATTACAAAGATTTTTCAAAAAACTACCATTATTGCTACTATCATAAAAATTAAATAAATTTGATGCAAATTCATCAAATACAATAACAGCAATAAATTGTTTTAAATTTTCAATTGATACGTTTGCAAAAACTTGAAATTCTTTTACTGAAATAAATTGTTTTAATAATTGTAAATGATTATTCTGCCATAATTCTATAATATTTTTTAACTTTTGAATACATAAACTAACAATTTCTTGTGATAAAAAAATATCATCATCGATGCGTTCTACAAAAGCTTCCAAAATTTTAAATTGCCAAATATCATAAGCATTAGGAGTATCTGAAACTTTATCGAGTAACTAAAAAAGAATAAAAAAAAATATTATGATTTTAATATATAAAAAAACAAAACTTACATTTATAATTGATGAATAAAGAGGTAATGCATGCATTTTATCTTTTGTTATGCAATTATAAAAACTTATTAATAATAATTGAGTTTTTTCCAATTCATTTTCTGTATAGTTATTATTTTTTTTTGTAAAATTTAAAAATTTTTCAATAAATTCTAGTACTCTAGAATCACTTGAATATGTTAACAAAGATTTTGGATCAATTTTCCAGCTACTATATTTTTCGGCAGTTAAAGTTTGTGCTAGTAAACTTTTCATTCGATTTGGGTCTTCTGTATGTGATAGGCAACCAGCTCTTTTTTTAATATCAATGGTACCACAATTTTTTAAAACATTTCTATAAAATATAAAAAAAAAATAAATTAACATATTTTTTTTTGGTAACATTATTTTTAAAGATAATAAATAAAGAAATGGATATTAGTCTATTTATGATTAGCTTGGGTTAATCTCTTGTACAATAATCACGAATCTGAGTCATGTAAATTTATTTTTACATTGTGAATCCGTCACGACTTAGACTCATAATAACAATATAAATGAAACAATCCACATTACTTCACTTTGAAATTTATTTGAATTCTTTTATTATCGCATTACAAAATCCCATTTAAACAATTAAAACTACAAGCGGTTACTTGTCAGACGATGTTTATCACCAAACTTTTTTAAGCGGGACAAAAATCTTGACAAAGTTATATTTTGAATCACTATCACTTCATTAAAGCCTGAATTATTTATACTGTTGTTTTTGACTTTTCTAGGACAAAAGTCCTCCGTTAATTCTCCACTTCTTTTTATTTTTTAAATTGTAAAACGCTTGCATTAAAATAAAAATCTAGTTAGGTAAGAGTTTTAAAATTAGTTAGTACCTTCCTTATTATAAAATTTTATTGTTTAGTTAATTTAGATTTCAAAAATATTTTGCAGTCTAATAAAATTTAAATATAAAATAATAAACCTCTGCTTACTTTAATTGTGTCCAATTAAGATTACGTTCAAAATAAACTGGCCAATAGTTAGGATCATTAATAATAATTGCTTGAAGACTATTAAGTTCAGGTAGCATACATGGTGCCATTGTTAGAGTTTTAATTTCTTCTGATCCAATTTCAATATAAGTTATATGACATAAACATAATTTACCAGAGTCAATATCACGTGGTAAAAATAATCTTGGTTCAACAGCCAATACATAAAGATGCCGTAATGCTTGAAGATGATATCTATAATTAAATAATATAATATCAATCAAAAATATTTTTAATCTATAGTTTACCTATTGTCAGTACTATGATTTGGAAATTTTGGAAATAAAGCACAAACCAATGCCGCTATAGATTCAGGTGTCCTTGATAGTGTATAACGACCAGCACCAAGAAATTGAAATCCCAAAGCCATATGTAGGGCCATATGTGAACCATAGGTAACATATGAATATAATGAACCAATACGTGATCTTAAATAACGAACAACTCGTAATACATATAAATTTCCAGTACCAGCAGTAACTAAAGATAATGATATAAGTGTTAATATTAAACTACTTTCAATTGTTGTTTTTCCAGCATATTCTCCAACATAAAATCCACCAATTGAAAGAAATAGATCAGTAGTTTTTTTCAGTGTTTTGATTGCTTCTTCATTATTTGTACCAGCATAACGCAAACCTAAACAAAAAGCTGCACCTGCTATAATATTACAATATGATTGTCTAAAAAATAAAATAAATTTAGATAAAATTAATAATCTCTTTGGAAAATATTTACGCATTAGCTTCATGATCAATATCAGTTTCATTATCCGGTGGACCACGTTTAAGATCAAATTCTAAACTGGAAGGAAATTGTCCAAACAACCATTTTGATGTTGGTTGTATATCATTCCAAAGTATCAAACCTTTAGCTATTACTCGTAGTAATAATAAATCAGGACGTATTAATTCTAATAGATAATTGGTATTTGGTGGTTCCATCCATTCTGCTACTGCAGAATTTCCTGTGTTAAAAAACATTAAACCAAGAGCTAATGTTGCTCCTGGTGCTGTTACATCGATATTAACTGTTTTACCCTCTCTAACTTGAAATGATGGTAATTTATATTTTTCTTTTTGAGATCCTATCAAAGATATTGAACATCAATTAAAAATTAATTATATACAAATAAATTTAAGAAAAAATCTAAATTTCAAATTATCTTCATTTTGTTTATCCTTTGAATTTAAATTTTTTAATATGTTAACTCAAAATTCTATTTCTTTTAAAAAATTTCAAAACTTCTTGAAAATTTTTATTTGTTTATTAAATGAAATGCTTTTTAAAGTGAAAATAATTGCCTCCACATCTACTAAAAAAGCACCAAAACCTCTGCTGTTTGACAGCGGGAGTTAATGTCGCAGAGAGCAATTCATAAAACTTTGAATAGTTGTATTTTGATTTCTTGTAAGAGCAAATTCTAGAAAAACAAAGCTGGAAGACGAGAGAAACAACCTATTTTAAATACCTATTAAAGGTCTTTTATTTCCTCCAACCATATAGTAATGCAGGGTATCTGGTAGTTGTAAATCTCTTAAACCTGCTGGAGATTCACCTTGACCCAAAGTAACAAGACCCAATGAAAGCCCAGCTGCTAGAGCATAAGATTCACGATCAAGACTATTTTCCATTTCAGGACCTGGAGGACGACCTAAACAAGAAATTAGTTTTTCTCAAAATTTTTGAAATACTTTTAAAAAAAAAGAATATTACCAATTTCTTGCAGTAAAATTTCTGCTATATGACGTTTAGCTGATCCTTGATAGACAAGACCAATTCCCATTAATGAACTAACTTGAATATTTTGAGGAATATCAAGTTCTAATGCTGTCGCTGGTAAAAGTGATTCAATATGAACACTTAAAAGTTTTGTCGTTTTCGAATCCATTGTACCTGTTAGATAAGAATCAGCAGAAAATTTAAAATTTTAGAATTTTAAATAAGATTTTAATAAATGATTACTTTAAATACCTCTATGAGTTGCTGATATTCCAAGTAATAGTCCAGCACTAGTCATTTCATCACATTTAACTAAATATTCATAAATACTCATAAAAGATAGCGTCTTTAGATGCCCATTAAGTCCAAGAGCCATTAAAAATCCAGCATGTTCACATGAATTTTCAGTTGGACCTTTTGGTTTATTATAAATAATCCAAGTTGAATCAACATCTTTAGCTTCAGGAGTTATACGCAACCCTGCTGCAACACCATTATGAAATGACGGCCAAGCACTCATATTTGGTGGAAATTCAATTTGTTGCATTTCAATTGTAGCACCTTTAATTGGTTCTTTACCAGTTAAACATAATTTAGGTACTGGAAAAGATTCTGTTGCTGTTGGTGTTAGTGTACGTAATGTTAACATACCACGACCCATTGGTAATATCATTGTTCTTATACATAATGCATATAATTGTTTCTCTTGTTCTTCAATAAAATCATGATCACTAACACCTGGTAATTGTTTAATATCTATAATTACAGGTTCTGAACTAATAAGCATTCCTCGTACTTCCATTAAACGTAAATCATCTGGAAATCTAAGACGGAAAAGTTTTGTATCAATATTTTCCATTCCATCATTTTCAGATAATGATGTTTCTGAAGTTGATACTATATTCGGTGTTTGATTAATACGTGGTGATAATGAATTTTCATGTTTTAGATTTGAACAAACATTTGATGTATAATTTTTTGATGTTTCGCTAAAAGTTGCATGAGAAACTAAATCATGGCGTAAAAGAAGTTCATAAGCTCTACGAGAACATCCGGTTGGAGGTGAAAGTCTAGAATATTCTAGGGAATGTGCTATTATAAAACTTATTCCTGGCGGTAGTCTATCTATATCATTTCTATTAAAATCTAAAATAAATATATTTTATATATTTATTAAATAATATTTAAGCTAAAAATTTTATACCCATATCCAATAGCATTTCAATTAATTGTATAGGAGATGATGATTTTGAAATTTTTTTAACTTTTTGAGTTAATTGTTCAGATGATGGTGTTCCAGGTATTAAAACATTTTGAAACCATGTTTTAATTTTTTCAGGACCATAGCAAATAAGACTTGTAAGCTGAAATTAAAACAATAAAATTAACTCTGTGAAATAAATAATAAGAAGGGTAAGCATATATTTTATTCTTTAAGCCAGTCAGCCCACAAGGTTTTAAAATGATTAGAGGAAACGGTTTAGCTCGTAGGCTAAAAGTCTACTTTATTTACTTTGCGTAAGGCAAAAAAACAAAAATTCCCTAAATAAAATATTTTTAATCTTTAAACGCGATTTTCTTAAAACTAAATTCTTAAAGTCCTTAGGTTGGCTTAGACAATAGTTTATAACTCCGAAAAAGAGGTATTTGTTTAAGTTTCCGATATAGGATTTAGCGCCCAGTCTGCAGTAGACTCAAATTTAATAAAGAAATAAAAATAATTGTTAAATATTTCTTCTATTATTATTTTTATTAATCCAATGCTAAAATTGAAAATGAAATTATTTTACTTACTTTTATTATATTTTTACTCATTGTATTAACATTCAATATATAAGGATACAGCATAACTTCCTTTCCTTTTATAATATCGACAATATGCTGGTAAATATTAGGAACGGTTTTAGATATTAAATTTTTACTATTTAATTTAGATATATTATCTAAAGTAAAAAAATTTTTTTCATCATTATTTAGTACTCTTGGATAATCTAAAAAATAATGAAAACGATAGGACTCTAGTTGTAAATCTGTAGCCATTTGAAATAAAAACTAAAAATTTAATTAATAATTATGAAAAATTTTAGTAAGGACAAAAATCGTTTTTACCTCTGCTAAATATTTTAAATTATAAATCATATCTATATCAAGTTTGATATCCTCGTAAAGTAAATGTAATGAATAAAATATAGCGGGAATATGAGGAAATAGTGGTGCAGTTGTATCACTATGTAAAATATTTTTAGATTTTTCAATTCCATTATTATTTGTACTTAAAAATTTGTTCATATATTCCCAATCAGAATTATTACCAATTAGATCTTCTCCTTTTTTACGTTTTTTAGGTTCTTCTAATGATGTTTGTAAACTAGATTCATTTGAAGAAACAGCTCTTCCAATCAATTCTATAAACAAAGGAAGTAAAAAAGGTTTTAAGTTTATTCAAAAAATTATTTATTACCTGAAAGAACATTTTTAAAAGTTTCCCATTCTTGTCGACAACTAAAATCCAGGGAACCAGGTGCATTACGTGCCCCATACCATTTAATAATAAGCTTTTTACGAAAAGTAGTAAATAAAAAATTAATTTATTAATTATTTTAGAGTCTATGAAATATATTTTTTTAAACCTGAATATATAAATCCTTTTTAAGAACTTGGCGTACTGCATTTAAACAACGTGTTATAAAAGGTGTCTCATTAAGTAATGGCAATGCAATTCGAAACATTTTACCACTGCTATAAACAAGTGTAACTCTATTACAAGCTGGATCTCGAAGACTTGTACATAAGGAGTTTAAGTTTCTATAGATTAAATTTTATTGAAGTTTTTAATAAAAAAAAAAAAACACAACACAATTATTTTGTTACCTATGTGTAAAATTTGGCTGTAAAGGATGAACTGGTGATAACATATGAAGTTCATCTTCAAATTGAGTGTCTAATGGCTGTTGAACAGTTGGAAGTAGACTGCTTCTTCTAAAAACAAAATAAGACTTATATAAAAAACTTGACGTGTCTTTTGAGTTGTGGCTGTAGTACATATTTTATTTCCAGATTATCAAAAAACAAACACACGAACAAAAGCATCAGTTCGTCAAACTAAAGGGATTGAACTTTTTGTAAAGTTTGACGAAAAATGGAATTCTTAATCTTTTACGTTTATTTATTTATTTTTTTGTAGCCAAAAATAAAGAAGAATAAAATGGAATCGCAAATGAATTCATGGTATTGTTCTATACTATATTTTTGAGTGTTTTCAAATTTAGAAACTAATGAATATAAAAATTACTACCACGTTTGTACACCTATCTTGAAACAAAATAAGAAAATGTATTTTTATTTACCTAGGAAATGGTGAAAAAGTATTTGTTACATTGGGAGTACTAGGAATACCATTCAAATGAACTTTTGCAATTAATATCGCTCCAGTATATAACATCAATGTACTACATTGTCCTAAGACGGCTATCATTTTCATTTTCTGTGTAAATATTTCAGGATAAAAATTGTAAATAGATAAAGAAAAATATATATATTACTTCTAAAACAACACAATCCTTAGCAGAAATTGTTGACGTTATTCCAAAAATTAAATTATTTAAATTGTTTGTTTTCTCTATTCGTACAAGATTTAATTTTCCCAATCGTGGAAGAAGATAGCAAATATATTTCTGTTCAATTAAATCCGTGTGCATAAATCCTATTGATGCTGCTTCACAAAATTCTCTGTAATAAATATTTATTTAATAAATAAAATTGAAATATTTAAAAAGACTTCTTTTTAACCGATTAGTAATATTTTCTGTCCATATATAATCTAAGCAAAATTCAGGTACAATTGGTTTTGATGGTTCAGTTTGTCCTATTTTTCGAATATCCTGCACTGATATTGATTGGGCTCCTAGAGATGACTGGAGTCTAATTAGTGGTGAATTTATGATGGAGCGACTACAAAATAAACACAAAACAGTTGTATTTAAATACAAAAAAATATATGAATATGGGTACCTTGTATGGCTATTAGTAAAATTGATAGGTTGAGGACTCGCTGGAACACTATCAAATTTGAAATTTTGTGCACTTTGTGGAGTTATTGAGCTAAAACTAGATTTAGCCATGTGTAATGTACTATTTTTAGCTATATCTAAAATGAAAAATAAGGAATAATTTAAGTTTTTTATTAAAAATTGATATAAAATAGGAAATAATTAAAATATACATCAAATCGTCATAAGGTCACGCATCAAAAGCCTTAATGGGATGGTTAGAAAAAAAAAATTAGAAAAAAAACCAAAAGACTCCGTTCAGAAAGAAGAAAAAAATTATCATGTCAAATATTTTGTCGGGAACTCTAACAATCAGGTTTAAATTATTATAAGTTGAAAAATATTTTTAGATTATACAGATTTTTCAACTTTTAAAAGAAGAATTTTTAAGTTTTTCGTTGAAGCAATTAAGTTTTTACCTAATATTTGATTAGAAAAACAATAAATAAATAGTAAAACTAATAATAACAATGTTTTATTTTACTTGATATTTTTAATGAGTTTTGCGAAAAGTTGTATCCACTAGGACGATTAAATGTATGAAAAGATGTTACATTTGACTCATTTCCACCTGCAAATAATAAAAATATTGTAAACTTCATTTGAAAATAATAAGATCAAGTATTTCACCACTAACAAAGTTGATTTCTATCTCTGTCGCTTTACGAAGTTTAGCTACAAAATGTTTTCCAAATTTATTGTCATACATTAACAATAAGTCACTATTTTCAGCTGAAAAGATTATATTATAATCAGATTCTATTAGATACGTTACTACTCCTAAATTAGATTTGATTAAAAGTGGACACATTTCATCTAATGGATGAGTTAATAGGAAAAATCTTGGCATTGGTATTAAATGTGTTTGAATTGTTATACTAGATGCAGCCTTTTCTAAAATAATACCAAATTCAGTCTGCCATATATTTGATACAGGAAATTCTAAATTAGCTAAATAATTTTCACCATCATTTTGATATACTTTTAAGCTATTTGAATCTAAAAAATAGAAAATTTAAAAGTAAAAAAAAAAAACAAACTTATATTTTAATTTTAATAATAAATGCGATACCAATTATACAAATCCCTGTTACGTTTGAATCGTAAACCTCCTTTGTGGATGATTTTGATACTTTTGCTGTTAAAAAATTTTTATTACAGAAAAATGCAAATTTTATTGGTGTATCAGTAGTGAAACATGTTCGTGGGAGCACATTGTCATCGTAGTCTAATCCTTTTGACCAAACTGCTGTATGACCTTTTGCATACAATTCCTCTTCATTATTAACAAAAAAATTTATCGTATATCCCGAATTATCAGAATTATTTTTTTTAAGATCTTCATATAGACTTCGTATAGTCCAAAATTCATTACCATCTTCATCAGATGAAATATTGACATTTTGTAGACGATGTAATAATAAATGGTCATTTGGTACGTTAGATTGTTGCTTCGTTAATAAAGGACCTGGATGTTCCTCTACCGCCTTACGTCCTCGGGGTATAAATTCCTGATAAATAATAAAATATATATTTATTAAATAATAACTTTAAACAAAAACAACAAGGCTAATATGATTCTATAATATTTTTATAATTTAATCATTACGAAGACTGATATTTACAATATTTTCATTTAACTATTTGTTTTATATAAAATTAAAAAAAATCTATTATCTATTAGGTTATTTTATAGTCTATAATATTAGTATATTCTGTTTAATACGGTATTTACAGTATTGCAAATGAATATTATAATAACTTATATATTAAAAATAATTAAGTAGTTTCAATTTAAAGGGCAAAGTATCATTTTAAGATTTAATTAGAGTTAGATTGACCAAAATTAAATTAGAAAAATACATTTGCATTTAAAACATTTTAATACATAACGATCTCATATATCAAAAGTGCAACTTTTCTAAATCCAGCCAAAAATTTTAACAATTTCATTATATCTAATTATCCCTAAGAAATTAAATTTAATTTAAGCTTACTATTTTTAGTTAATTTTGTTATCTTTTGATTAAATATTCTTTATTTTCTAAACCGTATATGTTTCATATAGAAACTTTACATCGAATCATAAATTATAATAACATTTAATTTCAAATTTTTACCAGAGGCTCTGAGGCAGAAATCATTGCTTCATTAGAGTCATCCAGATTTGAAAATAATAAAGTATTTAAAAATTATTGACACAATTAATAGAAACTTGCGTTTCTGCTTAAAAAGACCGGCTGTTAATTCTATTTGACAGTTCGGTTATGGCTTTTGAAGCGATACAATTAGTAGTATTTAATTTCACATGCAGATAGCAATCATCATAAGGCCATGTTCAACAGGAAAAAGTACGAAGTACTTGTCATATAGAGACAATACATAAGCGCTTTCTAATGCCAATCACTGTCGATTTTAACATCGGCATGTCCACACCTGCCAGCACGATGAATTAAATTTACAAAAGGATAAATTTCATTTGCAAAAGAATGAATTTTTTTTACAAATGGATAAAATTAATCCGCAAAACCT
This sequence comes from Acrocera orbiculus, assembly GCA_947359355.1. NCBI lineage: Eukaryota > Metazoa > Arthropoda > Insecta > Diptera > Acroceridae > Acrocera > Acrocera orbiculus. The sequence goes on from OX375757.1 coordinate 25,541,112, forward strand.
GTATATATATGAGGGACAAGGGCCGATTTATCCTATAAATATGGAAAAAAATTGTTAGTCGCTAGGAGTCGTGAAAATGTGTCAACTCACATTTTTAAGAATCATAAGGATTGACATGTCCTTTTTTAGAACTCTTAAAAAGGATTAACTTCAGCATATACAAATCAGCTGAAGCCTACCATGATTATTTTAATTTTGCGTCTCTAAATTTTATATTTTGTTTGATAAATTAAAAAAGGATACAAAATGAGACTCTCAATTAAACGTTATTCATTTGTACTTTTTTTCCAATTTTTATTTTTATTCACTGATTTATTAGTTAATAGTTTCTCATATCTAGCTCGAAATAATAAACTTTCGACCATTTTATTATTTGTGTAAGTAATATTTTATTTTATGTAAATTATTCAAAATTTATAAACTAATTAATAATATAAGTGAACATTTCTCTTTGTTACTAACTTTGGTTTTCTAAAATACTTAAATAACTTAAACCTATATAGAAAAAAAAATTTTTATTTTTCTCTAAATTTATAAAAGTTTTAATAGATGTTGATATGTTTTAAAAATAAAAATTTTTCGAGAAATTTTACAAAGAAAATTTTCCTTTTAGGACTCAGGATTTATGTTTAATCTTATCGATTACTTTGTTCATATACAGTATGTATTCAACTTATGTATATCAGGTACTTTATATAATTAAATATAAAATTCTGTAAATTTAATTACTTTATTTAAAGGCTGGACTTCCAGAACTACTTTATCGAAAATTTCGTTTACCGATTTTGATTTTAACATTATACTTTATTTTATCGGTTGCTTATCATGTCTGGATTGTATTAACCCATCAGGTAAAACTTCAAAAAATTATTTTCTTTCATTTTTTGGGAAACAATTAATTTTTTTTTTCAGACAAAAATTTCAATGAAGTGGACAACTGGGCTTACTATTCTCTTCATAGCTCAGAGACTGGGTAAGTTTTTTGAAAAACTATTAATTTCGGTGAACAAGTTAATTTTTTTTAGTTTTTGTAATAATATATTTTTATAAAATTCTCATAAACGATATGATTCATTTGAGAACAATGAGACGCTTAATGGCCTATTTACACAATTAAAAATTACCCCAAGAAATACTTACCCTACAAATATTGAGGCTTAATAGGGGCTATTCACTATATTTTCCAACTCATCAAATGGCTCTCTCGTCCCATATAAAGTATATGGAAATGGTCATTTGAGAGTAGAAAATTAAACATGTTTAATTTTGCCTTCGAAGAGTGCACATCTAAGAAAACATGAAAATGCCAAAACAAAGCTGGGTTTCTACAGCAGTGTTATGTTCTACAGCAGATTATAATTCTTAACTGCATAAGCAGTCCCAAAGCTGTTCTGCTCTAAGCCTGTGCCAGTGGATTTAATATCAAAATGAATAAATAATTTTACAGCAAGTTACAAGTACCTTAAAATATTTTATATCTTAGCGTTTAGTTCTATACCAAATACTTTAACTACGAGTATGTTGCTTACTCGTTTCTTCTTTATTTTTTTCTATTTTGGTTTTCTGAAGATGAAAACTAACTTGAAGAATTTGCAAAAAATAATTTTTTCTATTATATTATTTCAGTTGCTCCTGTTTACTACTATCTGTATAAAAGATCAACCCTTCGAATGAGTGACCCAAGATTTTATGAAAATGTAGAATGGATTACAAAACAACTTTCTATTAAATAATGTTACAAATATTATTTATTATTAAAAAATTAAATGTTGTTAAAAGTGATTGTTTACAATTCTTAAATATTTCATTACAATATCATTTCCTTGTTAGAAAATATCAATTCAAAACATTTAGGCTTGACATATTTTGAAGTAAATATTGTTTGTGTAAAATGTTCACTTTTTCAAAAGGTATTAACTCAATGTAATAAATTAATATCTAGTTGAATTTAAATAATTAGTTAGAAATTAAAATATTTATTTAACATCTTTGGAAAAATAAATCTATGACTACAAAAAATTTAAAAGGCACTGTAATAATTTTCATTTTTCACTACTTATCCTTATGAGGATACGACTTCTGCTTTGGTTTGTGCTAGGCTTGTGTAGGAAGTATCTAAATTCTTATGGAAGTGACTTTCAATGATTATACATTTTCGCAGGTTTGAGGAACTATTAATTTTTCTAATTTACATAAAATTTAATAATAAAATGCATGACATTGATAAGTGACACGATCAAATGTGGTTAAAGATTATAGTTTTATGTGTCCTCTTAACTCATCAAATATAATTGTTAAAGATGCATTAAAAAATTCGCTTTTATGAAAATTTCATAAAAACTATTTATTCAGGATTGGATATTTTAAAAAAATATTATTGTTAAAATTTAATATTTATACATTTGGCAAGGAAATTTTTTAAACTTCAGGCAATTATTTGAATAAATTGAGCAACATTTTTTTATTTTTATAAGGTCATTTTGGCAATTTAATTTAATTTTTTGCATATAAATTTGCACACTTCATTTTGCAATTTGTATGTTTTCAGCATATAAAAATATTATTGAGTTCTTTATATAAATGACTTTAGAGAGAGTTAAGCTAATAAATTAATGTTAATCTAGCCTAAAAGTTATTTAAGAGGAACTCTAGTATCAGCCCTTAACGCTAAGTTATTAACGGTTTTATATCGGCTCTTTATTAAGAACCTAACTGACCAACAATTTTAAGTTATATACTTTTTTGTTCAATATTAATTAGCTGTGCAACTTTTTAAAATAAAGTTTTTGCTAATAATTCACTTAACAATGGAGAAAAAACAATTATATAATAATTTAGGTGCTTTTCGATAAATTTAATTTTCTTTTGCTATTTAGAATTAATAATACTAATTGCATTAAGAAATGAAATTAATAAAATTCAATGCCTTCAGGTAAATTTCCTTTACTTCGAGCCGTCTCGACATTTTTATAGTATAAACTAAAATCCACATATGGTAATATTTTTCGGTTATCAGTAAAAATATGTTGCTCGCTAAAAGAAAAAAATATAGAATAAAAAATTATTAAGAAAAATTCAATTTAAAAATTTACTTATCAGTATCTGAAGACGTGCTTTCTACTGTCGTATTAGAATTTTGAGATCCTAAAGTTGTGGATGTGTTAATATAAATTTCATTTTCTACATAACTAGCCTAAAATATATTTTTGTTGAAATCTTTTAAAATCAGGATGATTAAAAAAATTTTGAATACTTTAATTCCATGAAGATTTCTCCTATTAATTGCATTTGGCATTAAAGCATTAAAATTTCTTACTAACAGAGTTATATCTCCTCTTGAAGTTACGGAACTTCTTGTAAAATTCTCCACATTTTCATTCATATAAACATTGTAATGTGTTTCAGTAATATTGTCTACAATGCTTTGTGCTACATTAATTAATGTGGTTTGATTTTGAAACTAGAATATAAACTTTTTTAGGAATATAGATATATTTATTTTTTAAAAAGTTTAACTTCTTTAGTTGCCATACGCACTATTTCTCGATTCTCTTTTAAAACATCTCCCGAAAATATTTCCTCTAGAGACATACACATTCCGCTAGACATTAAAAGCAAGAATCTAAAATATGCCAGTTTTTTAATATTTTTAAGACAAAGACAGTAAAAGTTACGGTCGAGATATAATATTGTATATAGAAATGTAAATGTAATTTTGTTAGAAACCTCAAACTTCCGGAAGTTAGTTTTTAATTTTGAAGTTTTTTTTTAGTGTATGCCTGAATTGGTTTTTCAAGGAATTTGATGAAATTCACCCACAATTTCATTTTAAGTGAAAAGATTAACAAATTGTTAAACAATTATCAAATTAAAATTTTTGATTTAGTTCTATTTATAGGAATGCAGAAAAGTTAGATGTGAATTTTCAAGGTTGAGTGTTGACTTTTGTGAATTTTGATATTAATGGTACAAGTAATACTTCTGAGACAGTCTGGTAGTTTGAACGAATTTCGGGATTTAATTATTAACTTTTGCCAGTTTACCAATACTTTTAAATTGGGTAATTTAGGCTTAGACACAAATTTCTGCTTATATTAACAATTAGAATTTGCATGTTTTAAAGTCAGCAAACCAGACTATATCTTCACATTTAAACAAAAAATGTAGCAATAAAACTCACAACCAATGTGAAATCAAAAATATAAAATGGATTTTCTTTCTTTTCATTTGAATAAGACACTGAAACTTGTAGCCGGGTAGCTCAATATAAATATAAAGCCTAGTGTCCAAAAAACCGATAGTTAGACTAACAAGTAGCTTTTCGTCTCTAAATTGAGTATAATTTTGGTTTTCACACACGCTATGACTTTTTCTCAAAAGTTGTATTAAATATTAATAATTTTCATATATAAAAAAAAGCACTTGCTGAAAAGAATCATCAATGGGGATTCCACCGACAATTTCTGGATGTGAAATTATTGGTTCAGCTGTAGCTTGTGATAAAAAATTGCAACTTTTAAAACCACCTTTCATATTATAGCATCCCAAACATCTAGTACTGTAAATCGGAGCTTTGAAATAAAATTAAATAATAAATTTATTATATATAAATTTTTTTTTAAATTTCCTACCTGTACGAAGTTGTTCAATATTCAAATTTAATTGATTTAGTCGTAGTACTTCATCTTCGTTATTTAAATTGTGATCTACAGAAAATTGTATTACACGTGACGCGTTGTTTTCATCATTTTTACATAATAAAGCTCTGCATGTTCCAACATTACATATATATAATTTTTTATTGTGTACTAAGCAAAGTACAACACATGCTCCGATTGAAAGTTCCGTATTTATTTCTTCAATTTTACTTATGATATGTTGATAGTTTTGGGTTATCTGCAATTAATATAAAAAAAAAATAATTTGATATTTTGGATTTTTAATAATATAAATACTTCATAATGATTTAATCCTTCTGGTATTTCATATTGTAACATTGCTTTTTTTGCTAATAATCCATCAGATGAATCCTGATAACATTTTTCAACAGTAATAAAAGCTTGTCTTAAAACTTCTTTGATTTCATTGTCAGACTTTTTTCCATTTAATTGTCCTAGTAGTATTTCAGCTGGCATTCTTTGCATTGCAAAATCAGCTACTTTAGTACCATTATGACCAGAAAAGATTGCATATAAATATCTGAAAAAAATTAAAGTTTTCTAAATGTTAATACCTTTAAAAGAAATTACATTCTTACGTTTCTTCATCAACTCTACAGAAAAAATTTCTATCACGAAATATTTGTGGTTCTTCTTTGAGCTTTGCATCCCTGTATACATAGAAAAAAAGTTACAAAAAAATATAAATCATCAATCTTTATATATAAAAATCTCGTGTCACGATGTTGGTTTACGCTAATCTCCGAAACTACTCAACCGATTTTAATGAAATTTCGTAACCATGTGTTGTTTGGTTCAACTTGAGAGATGAGATAGGATAGTTTTTATCTCGATGAATGATCTTCAAGATTTTTTAAAGAATATATCATGATTAATTCTCAATTTGACAAGTCAGTGTAACTTTGACTATTTTCTTTTAACTTTTTTTAATACTTTGATATATTATAATGTCAGTTGGTAAGTGGGTGGAAAATAATATTAAAGTCTTTAAGCAGGTGGGTGTTACTTATTTCTTTTACTATTTTTTTAAATTCTGATTTTAATTCAACTGTTTTAGGTATTAAGTGGACGACATTGAGGCATTACGCTTATGTTATGTTGGTCGAAATTCCAGGACCAACCTCTTTTCAATTCTTGCGAAACGTTAACGGTAAAGTGTCGCGTTGCGATTGCTGGAACCATACAGCATCCACGCCAAATAACATTCGTCAACTATACTAAGCAAAGCAACGTGTGGCCGGAACTACTATTTTTATATAAAATAAAATCATTGTTACCTATAACATCTATTTATAGCAAAACCAGCCCCAGTTGATTTGCATTTTGGTAAATCATCTGTCCATGACTTGGTCGAATCATCTGTATTTTCGGGATGCATAATAACTCTAAAAAAAATCGTATCATGTTAAAATTTTAGCATAAAAATTATGCATTGTAGAAAAAAACTATTCGATTATTGCGGTTTTTGTAGATATTACCCTGCTTTCTTTTATACTTTGTCTTTTATTATGAACAAGAATATTCCTTTTTAAGAAAATTTTTTCTTATTTAGACTCTATATTACATGAAATATTTAAAAATGTCTTTAAATGGTATCAATAACAGCCTTACATGTAGAAATTTTAATATATTTCGGTATAGTTTTAGACAATTTCATTTAAGCGATGTATTTTTTAGAATGCATAATTATGGAAGACCATGGAAATTCCCTTTTCTGAATAAATTTGTATGCAAAATTTACTTAAAAAACCTTCGGTGTTTTTAGTAAATTTTACTATGCAGAAAGAAAATAAAAGGTTTACGTGTTAACAAGTATTGTTTTCGAATTCATATTTTAACACTTTCATAAAGTGAAAGTACAAGTACCTATTTTTTATTTAACTTCCGGTATTTATTTTATTATTAATATACAAACATACATAAAACTTTTATTGAGTCTTTCAAATTTTATTATTTAGAAAATTTATTCATTTATGCGAGATTTTTTTCCCCAAGTGACAGCTGTCAATCTCATGAGACATAATCTCATGCGACACGGTCTCATGCGATGCGAAAGCAATATATATATATATTTAAAAAATTACCTGTGAAATCGTAAAATCGGGACTTAAAATAAAACATTTATGGCATAATAGGACTTTGTTAGGTTTCACGTTTAATTAAGAGTGTTAAGAAAAAATCGTGTCAACAGGTGACATGTTGAATTTACCGAAAGCTTGTTTTTGTTGTCAACTTGCGATACTTTTAAGCATTTGGAACCGACACAGGGAACGGCCGAATGTGCTGGAAAACGATTCCATGTGAGCTGCAAACGTATTTTCAATTTGTGATAATTTAACTATAACCGCGCCTCAAAACTCATGTAAAAGTGCTGTCCAAAACGCTAACCAAGTTAAAAACCACGCATTTGCATTTGCTTGGGGTTTAATTTCTTCTAAATCTCAGAATTATGGACAATGGTACCTCTTGGGTAATTCAAATAAAAGATTATTAACACTGCTTTGTCCTAAATCTCTGCTTTTCTTATAATTTTTTACATTTAAAAGTATCATTTTCTGATGTATGTGCAAATTCAAAATTATAACTATATTTTAGTTTTTAGTTTTATCATTAACAGTTATACAAAGCTTTGTTCAAATTTGTTATAATATCACATTACCTTCGGGCCGGATAGGTTTTTAATTATATTTTTGATTATTTTTAGAATATATAAGTAAAATATTTATTATAATTAGCTTAAAAATGAATTTCTTACCTCTAAGAGAAAAGAAAAAGAAATTAAATTGATTCGCATTTCAGGCATATAAATGTTTTATTTATCAATACCCATCTTTAAGGATATTCATTAATAAAGTGCAAAAAGGTAAGAACAAATGGACATCCACCTATTTGACCCTAAAGACCTTAATTAAAAAAACATACAATTATAATAAATAAATTTTATGCTATTGGGTCGTATAATTTGATAAAAATTTAACAGTTTGCTAATTTGGGAATAATTGCCTTGTAAATTTCTATTGCTTTAAGATATGAATCAGCAGGTACAAACTCATTGTGATCATGTAGCAATAATGGCACATTTTTAATTGGGGTCAGACCAATAACAGGTATACCGACCTTAAATATATAAAAATTAGAAAATTGATTTCATATTTAAATTGAAATTTTTAATACTTTTCGAAGAAAACGTCCATCAGTTCCACCTGGGCATACAATTGGCTGAATGTTCATCCCACTTTTAAGTATAAGAAATTAAAAAAATATTATGTTTATTGTAATTAATATTATTATAAATTTTACATTTCTTCAGCACATGTTTTCAAAGCAATCCAATATGGATTTGAATCATCTAACTTTGTTTCAGGAACTTTTGGATCTTTTTGTAAAATGTTCACTTCAACACCTTCACCAGCTTCGTCGGACCATTTTCTAAGCTTAAAGAAAAAACATTAATATACATTTCATTGATTTTTTTTGTTGGGAAAATTCACCATATTCTCAAAATGTATATGATCAACATCATTGGCTAGGCGAATATCAAAGTATGCATTAAATTCAAATGGGACAACATTAATTTGTACACCTCCATCTAATTTAGTCAAATTAACTGATGTAATATCACCTAGTTGTAATAAGGATTTTCCTTTAAATATTTTCATCTGTTCAGCTCGAAATTCCAACATTTTATTAATGACATAACAAATTTTTTCACCGGCTGTATTTTCATATAGCATTGATCCATGACCTGACGGTCCAGTAGCTTTAAAATTTACAGCTAGGATTTGATTGAAATTAATTATATTTTTATTTAGTTTTGCTTTATGTTACCCCAGCAAGCACGTTCAGCGTAAAATACTGGATATATATTGATTGGGGCTGCTACTGATTCGTCAAGTGAAAATCCAACATTTAAATTATGAAATTCAGGAGTCTCTACGAATGCTTTCATTCCCAAAGTTCCGCCAATTTCTTCATCTAAAAAAAGTGATTTAAAACTTTAAATTTTGTGGAAGAGTATGAAATCTGTCCTTAGTGAGAAACAAATGTTATAGCACTCGTGTTTTTCTAACCGATTTGAGAAATAAGAGTAGGATTACTAGTAATAACCTCAAAGTATATTTCACACATGAGATGTCAAATATAAAGTACAATTACTATAAGCAGTTTACAGAAATGCTGGAAAAATCAGAAAAAGATTAATGTGTATAACATAACATATGCAACGTACGTGTACGTTTCCTGGAAGTATATTAGAAACAAAAAATGCAGAAAACTGTTCCTATATTTCTATAATCCTTTTATCATATTTTTCCAGTAATACCTCACCAAGTCTGCCTTTAGACAGTCCAGAAAAAAACTCAGTTTGGGATAAATTTTCATATAAATTAGGTTTATACATAACTTTTAATAATTTTAATATAATTTAAAAATAAAAGTTACATCACTAAAGGATTAAAATTACGGGAAAGGAAAAATTTCAAAAGTAAAGCTTACCGGGTACAAATGTTACATGAATTGTACGTTTCAGTTTAACATGTTCCTTCTTTAAGGCTCTTATAGCACCCAAGTATGCCATACCAACACATTTCATATCCTGAGAACCTCGTGCAAATATCTTTCCATCGTTATCAATTTCTGCTGCAAATGGTGGATGAGACCATTTATCTTCAAACACAGGCACAACATCCATATGAGAATTAAGCATTATTGTTGGTATGTTTGGTTGTGTTCCGATCCAAGTTAAAACTGCAATTGGTTTCTTTGGTCCACCAGGATAGAATACGTTAAAATCTAAATTCAGGCCGCTGGCTTGATTTTTTAGAAATTCAATGCAAGATTCTAGAAAATACATTGAAAATATTTTTTTAAAAATTTTTTAAGTTATATTCAATTAAATTGAACCAACCATAATCCACGTTTGGCTGAACTGTTGGAATTCTTAAATATTGCTGGAAAATTTGAATTTCTGGATTATTTTTCCATTCCATTGTTTCCTTATGTGAGATTTCAGATAACTAAATGGATAAAAAAAGAATTTTTGATTAAATATTTTTTAATTTTATCATAGACGAAGATTTTTCTTCTTTTTCATAGTTGATTTGAAAATCAAGTTGAGTTAAAATTAATATTCATTATGATCATCAAAGACCATAAGAAAAAAATTTTGTAATTCATTCGAACTTTGAAGTTCCATAAGAGATTCATCAATTTCAAATGAAATAGAAAAGAAATAATGGCTAAATATCATGTAATCGTTGAAAAATTTTATGCGGCGATAGACTGAATAAATGTATTTTTGCATTTTGCTATTGAAAAAACAAATGGTCAAATGGGTTGGAAGCGCCGTGACATTTACATGATTTTTGTGTCCTTCCTAAAAACTTATATGTTAACGGAAGGGTGATTTTTTATATGGAATACCATTGGTCATTGGTTTTGTTTTTTTTTTTTTTAAATCTGAGGAACGAACATTCAGTGTGACCTGTAGATCTCTTGTGCTTCGTGATAGGGTTGAAAGTATATGCCAAGGGCTCGTATCATTGGCATAATCTCCTTTAAGCCAACATTGAGCTTGATATGATACATGTCAGAAGATCTTTTCATGCTGAAAATAATTATTCAACCCTTATATAAAACACATCAATTCAATTAATAATTATGAATTATTAATAATTATTTATTTTGACAGCTGCATTCCTTTGAAAACAATAAAATTTGCTGTTTTCACCTTAATATTCTTTTCGTTCAATATAAAGTTTTCACTAATTGTAGTAAAAAAAGGGCGAACAGATTTAGTTATGACATCATGTTTGCCAAACGCAATGAGTAGTATCAGTGCTAATAAACAGTTCTTGTGATTTTACCTCCCATTCATTTCATGCCATGTTCTTGTTACTCACGCCTAATCCGTCTAAATTACAGAGATTATTTGCTTGATTACAGATAACGTGCATGGCTACAAGTTCTTCAAAAATAAAGCACTTTGGAGTTGCTAACATACAATTAATATAATTATTCTTTTGAGATAGGAGAACTCATTTAAATCAATTGCAACAACTAATCACTTTAAAAAGTTCGACAAAAAACTAAAAGAATAAAAGTTAATAAAAATTTGAACATAAAATATTATTGTTTTGTTGATATTTTTAGTAATTTATTGAATATATTTAGAAATGAACTATAAACATTTTTGATTATCAAAATAAAAATATATAAACCTTAAAATGTTGAATAAAATTAGCCACCGTCGCAGTCAAACTAATAATTTTTACTGAAACAGAAATCGTTGTTATGAAAAGCAAAAGTCATATATATTTTAGATAACCAATCTTAAGAGAAGTGAATTATAGCGGCCCTACCAAGCCGTTATCAAAGTCAGTCTATTTATCTATTGGAAAAACTCCCCGATTAGCTAATTTTACTGGGGATTACATTATGAAGATCAACTTTTTGATCTAGTTTTATTTTACGATATCAAAGTTTAATTAATTACAAATAAAATAAGGGATAATTAATTAAAATTGATTGAAAATTGGGAATGTAATAACAATTTAAGGCGAATCCAATTACAATAGATCGAATTGATCGATGACCATGTGATATGACTATTACAAGAATAACTATGATTTCTACAGGAGTGCTTTTAATGGAATATGAGAAATGTTAACACGAAATTTTAACAAAATATTCTATTACAATATATTAACACAAAATTCTAACATAAAAATGTAATAGATTCATAAATTAACTTTTTTATTCTCTTTCTTTAATTCGTTCTTTTAAGAGTTAATTATTGTTATAAGTCGTTAATTGTTTCTATTATTGTCAATTGTCAAACAAATCCTGAAAAAACATACTAAGATTACTAAAACTTTTTTCAGACCAATATGCGTTTTCAAACCGCAAGACGCGTAATGTAAAACGGGTGATGTATTTGCTCTAACCATAGCTAGAACAAAAATTTTTGTTTCATGAGGATCATTTATGGTTAATTTTTGTGTTTTTTTAGGTACTTTGTTTTCTTTTTGTATTCGTTAATTGGGGTTTTAAGTGGTAATTATTGTTTTTAATAGCCTTTTATTGTTTCTTATAATTTTTTATTGTTAATTGTTTCTTATTTTATTAATAATAATTTTGTTCTTACCTTTTTTACTTTTGGCTAATTGTTAGTTATTGTTTGTGCGTTAACTGCTTTTAATTCCTAATTTTTTTTCATTATTTTTAACTATTCTTTTTGTTAATTCATTTTTATTTGATTAATTGTGAGTTTTAAAGTTACAAACGGACCAGGATATACCAGGAATTAAATTAGCAAGTAAAGTGTTACAAAGGCAAGATAAATTTAAAACTCGGATTAAAATTTATTAGTTTTAAAAAAGCATTGATAATAAATATCCATGCGATGAATTAAATTAATTGAGAAATTTTACTGAAACATGAATCCACCGATGCTGCACGATCTCGTCTTAAATCCGGAACAGTTAAATAAATATCCTGTATTACAAAATTATTCAGTCTTGTAACAATATTTAATTTTGTTTCCGATCCATTTATTTCACTTACAGTTATATTTTGTAGTGAATTTTCTGTTGGATCAAGAATAATTGCCTCTTGTCCTTATATTGATTTACGACATGTACATACGTACACAAATCTCATCTTTTGAAATTTCTTCTTTAGTATTTTCAGTTTTAATTTTTGGAGGACTTTCTATAGCTGTAGTATCAGTAGGTTCAGTTTTTAATGAAAAAGAAATTAATGGACTGATTTCATTAGCATTAGAAATTTTCAGCTTAGGATAAAAAAATATATAAAACTGAGTGAGACTTCGAAGTTCCACGCCCTGTTGTACGTTACTACTTCAGGGGAGATTACCCTTCGTGTAAATAGTTTCATCAAGGTTTAAAACAGGTGTTATATGAAATAATTCTGGTCTATTTTGAACAAATTGTATATTCTTAGTTTTTAACATATATATATATTTTTTTTTTGCTACAAAAAAGTACAAAATAAGACACAAGCGTAAGAAAATTAAAGTCTCTACAAAAATACTTATTTGTCTCAAATAGAAAATTATAAACTATATCAAAGTTTTATATTTATTTAATAATAGTATCTAATGGTGTAGTTAATTGATTCTAAAACTAAAAAAAGTAAGTAATGTAAAGCTATCACATCCAAAATTTTGCATGGTTTTCTAATTGTCTTTTTTTTCCTAAACTTTTTTTTATTAAAATAAAAATTTCTTCTTTTTTTTCTTCACTTTTTGGATTTCCATTGAAATTTCTGATTCGTCAGCATCCTTTAAAAAATAAAATAAAAAAAATTTCTTAGAATATAAATTTTAATATTACAAAAATAATTAATTACCTTATCGGCATCTAATTTTTTATTTTTTCCTAATTTTTTAGATTCTTTTTGATTTTTCTTTTCTTTCTTAGATAATTTTGTTGGAGTTTGTTTACTCAATTCTTCATCCCTTTTAGCTGTATGCATTTCTAGGCGTTGTTTAATGCTCTTTAAAAATAGAAATTTGAAAAATTGATTATTATTTAATATTTTCTTAATCGATTTCAATTTAATCGGCTGACAGAACTATTAAAACTAGTAAAATTGTAGTATTTAAACTTATTAAAATGTCTTAAAGTCAAATTGATATTTATACTTTTTATCTAAATATTAAAGTTAATATCAAGAATTATCCAGAAAAAAATTGCATGAAATGAAAGGAGAGTGTGTTTGTTAATCTTAAGAATTTAATTAATAATATTATAATTATAAATTATTATAAATATAATCTCTTTGAACACGGACAATATATGTTACTGTCCTTTTATGAAAACCTACAGAAAAACTCAGTTTAAGATTTTTTTAATGTGATTTTCTATGCGTACCATAAAATAATATTGTTTTTGAAGGGTGTGGCAGAAATTAGAAGCTAAATTTCGAAAACTCAAATTCAAATGTGTATTTCTAGTACACGAGCAACTTTACTAAAACAAATCGGTAGTTATCTATATAATATTTTGAAGGATATAAAATTAATTTGCAAATATATTTAGTAATTTTTACTTGAATTGAGTCAAAGTAAAAGCATACATTAATATAAACTTATGTTTGAAAAATGATGTTTAAGAGAGTAAAGTTTGCTTTTGGGGGTCCATTCCAGGGTAGTTTTCACCCCGGTAACGTAAATGACAGCCGATAATTAAAAAATACAAGTCTCTTAGATTTCAATGTATCCAAGTTTTATGAAAATTAATTATTAGTGGTTGGGATAGTTTGAAATAGTAGCTATGAAGGGTCTTTCTGCATGCCCTATATATGAAATTTTCCCTTATGCAATTTTCCATAATAAGCACACAAGAATTCCTCGAAGAAAAATTAATTGATGCGTGATTTTTCTACTGGGATATGATAGCGAATGTATATTTTTTTAATAATAATTTCTTTAATTAAAAAATCGCTAACCTACAACATACCATATCCTCTTCAGCTTCTCTCAGTCGATCCATTTCAAGACAATCAATAACTTCATTTCTTAAACGTACAACATCCATTAGTCTAGAAATTAGTTGTTCTTCTTTAGTTTTATCAGAATCAGTTTTATTACATTCTGGCTGTGCCATTAATACTCTAATTTCATATTCTAGATCAGCTTGTTCTTGTTCTAAGCGATGTTGTCTTCGCCTAAAAAACAAACAATTAAAAAATTGATTTTTACTACAAAATTATTTAATATATAATAATAAAACCAGAAAAATAAACTTACAAATACATAAGCTCAGCTTGTCGACGAAAAAGTTCATTTTTCTCATTGACCAATTCAAAAAGTTGTAAAATTAAATCTTCAACTTCTTTGGTATTAACTGATGTTGTATTAATACTAGTATTATCAGTTTTTTGATTTAAATTATCATCACCTTCACATCGTTCTCGTATCATTTTTTCAATAATAACACCCTGTTTCTCTAAACCTTGCTGTTGTACTTCAATTATTTCCAATTCATGACGGATATCTTGTAATGGTAACATTTTTGGTACACGTTTGGCTGGAATTGGTAATGCCGGTGCTGGACCTTTACGTCTTTTCCATTTACCTTGTATTGATTTATTATAAAATGGATAATTATCTTCATTATCATTTGTAATTGATAATTGACTTTGACGATTACGATTATTTGCTTCTTTATTATCCTTTAGTTTTTCTAATTGACGATCATGAGATTCATTTTCATAATGTTCATATTGTAAAGATAAATTTTCCATTTTTTTAAATGGTGTATCAATTAATATTTTACGTCGATAGATAATATTTTCATTATCATGAATATTAGGATCATTATTTAATTCTATATCATTTAATAAGCTGGTATCTAAAGTGATAAGACGTTGTTTTGGTGGTGTTGTTTCAATATTTTTAGTATCATTAGATTTTTCAACTATCAAAGAGTCTTCAATTTTTATACTTTCTATATCAAGTTCTTTACTAATATCATCATCAATTGTTTTCGATGTATTTAATTGAATTTCAGATGGTGGTCTTGGAGCTGGTCTCTTTTTTCGTGTCTTTGGTGTTGATAATTGGCTGTTATTAGGGCTTGAAATTTTACTATTATCCATACATGTTGAAAATAATTCTCTTGCTGTTTTATTTGTTAATTTACTAAGATTATTTTCTGATGAAGCTGCAATTGGAGGAGGTTTAGGTGCTGGTGACTTCTTATTATATCTTTTTTGTTTACCACCACCAGAAGATGTAATCGAATGTAAAGAACTTCTAATATCAGAATGACGATCTAAAGTTGTAGTTGTTAATGATGCATAACTTCCATAATAGCTTCCAGAATTCATTGAATTTCTATTACATGAATTATGGCTTAAACGAGGAACTGGTTCTGGTGTTGTTATTGATGTTAGTCTATGATTTGAAGGATTAAATTTATATTTAAGCATAATTTTATTTTAATCATTTATTTTTTTTTTTTATATATTAAAAAAAAATTTGTTTATATAACACACTTTTTATATTAAAATCAAAGAAAAAACACAATTTTAGCTCAACTGACAGTGAATTTCTAAACTTAACTTGAATAACAATAAAAAGACATGAAACAGTTAAAAAGTTTAAGGTGTTACCTTTTTATACTCAAAACTTGTCTCCTGTATAAGTATTTCGAATGATTCATTATGAACACAAGACAAGGTAAGAATGTGTGGTAATTAGATATGTCCCGCATTTGGTGCCATTTAATATAATAACACTAAGGTGTAGCATATAATTAAGTGTTCTTTTTAGGAAAAGAAATTGGAATAAAAATTATGAGACTTTTGTAATTACTCCAAAAAAAAAAAAAAAATTCTATTTTGAAATTCTTGCATAGAAAAATGCTTTCAGACTACGCTTAGCTGCTGAAAATTAAAATAAAATTTTAGTTTACAAATAAGACACAATAATTTTTTATTGCTTTAAAATTTTTTCAAATGTGTGCTGCAGAAATAGATAAGAAATTTAAATATTTAAAAGTGTTTAGCAATCAATTAAAAAATTGCTTTTATCGCTAGTCATCAAATTTTTAAAAATTAATATCGGGTTGTGGAGTCTAAAAATAGTAACCATTTTTTTGTAGAGAAGTTTTTACCAAAACAAGGTGATTTTTTTTGCTCTTCTTCAGGTTATCGATCCATAACTCATAAAAGAGTTACAACAACAAAATTAACTATCATTTTTCATTTTTAAAAATCTTGCATTTGAAAACTTGGCACGGTCAAATGTGAAATAAACTTTAATTGTCTCTGAATGATTATCATATGAAATTCTTTACAGGGTAATGTTTTGATTGTTTCCGTCTTTATTCTTGCATAGTTGGCAGTCGTCGGTTAATTTAAATTAATTTTTAAAGAGAAAAGAAAAAGAACGAATCAATAGTTACTTTCATAAAAATTTGACTGATTAAAAATATTTGTAGATTAATATTTCAATCGGATTGAAGATTGAGGGAGCAATATTCCATTAATGAAATGTCAATGAATTTTAAAAAGCTTTTGAATATTTGAAACTTTTTCTTTTTCTTTATATCCTTCCTTTTTCCTTTCCAGAAATAGTTCATGGAAATTTTAAATGAATGTCGCATTGAGCTTTTGCAATGCAAGCTATTTACAGTCAATTTTGGCCATAATGGTATTATGCAGGAAAATGGCGGAAAATAATAACAAACCAATCATTACATTTGGTGGTTAATACAAATTTATATGTATGGGTTCAAATAAAAGAATGACCTTTCAATACTCTGCGGATGGGCGAACACATTGAGAGAGTATAGCAGCCTACCGTCACTTCTTGTTTGACAAACAAAGAGATAGTAATTAATTAATATTGGAGGGATAAAGACGGATGGAGACTAGTCTCTTGAGTTGAGACCATTGGATGTGTTAAATCAAAGTGAATCGTATTTTGCCATCAAATTAAGAAAAATAATAAGATAATAATTAAATTAAATAGCACCATAAACGTTAGATTAACCTTAATTTATAGCAGGCTTAAATGTCAATAAATATGAAATATTTTAAGATACTTACAAATTATTCCGTGGAGTTGGTATTGGTGTTTTTTTACTAACATCACTAACAATTGATTCATTTTCATCTTCAGATTCACTACCAAAAGGATTTTTTGATATTGGCTTTGGTGGTGGTGGTCTAGGTGGTTTAACAATTTTTTGTTTATGCTGATTTAAATTATTTTCATCATCAGAGCAGCTATCAAATGGATTACTATTATCATTTTTAGAAGTTTTTTCAATTGGAATATCATCATTTTCATCGTCACTTTTAAATGGATTTAAATCTTCAGGATAATCCTCAGGATTTGTTATATTTAATAATTTTTGTGGTGAAGTAGAATTTTTATTTAATATTTCATTTGAAATATCTGTTTGAAAATTAGAATTTCCATCATTTTCAATTAAATCTTGAATATTTCCGGTTGATTTATTATGATAGCTTACATCTAAATTACTTTCTTCTAATTTTTTAGTTTGTTGTCCGGCAGCTGTAGGCACTTCTGTATCATAATTTATATTATTATCAGATAGTGAGATTGTATTCTTACTATATTTAAATTTATTTATATACTTATCATTACTTAAACAATTTCTTGAAATTAATTCGAATTGATTCAGACGATCATGCACCATATTTTTATAGTTGTCATTTAAACTATTATTATTTCTATTTTCATTATTGGCATATTCAATAACTTTATTATTAGTTTTTATCTGATCATCGTGTTCGATGTTATCTTTGGTAACATTTATACTTAAATTAACATCATCGAAATTTTCTGTAGTTAATGAGTGTATAGATGAGTCCTGCTCTAGCTTTTTTGTATCACAATTAATTGTATTAAAGTTATCCTGTTTGATTGTGTTAATATTTTTATTGAAATTTTCTAAGGATGGCGATTTTTTTAATATATTTTTTAATTTTTGATTAATATCAGTTTCATCGATATGTTTCGATGGTGAATTTTCAGGAAGTTTGGATGGTATTGATTGTTGTTCCTCAGAGATATCAAATGAATCATCAATGCTATTTACCTCACTACTTTTACTTGTCCTTCTTGAGCTATTTTGTAATAATTTTTCTTCTAATGAATTTGTTATTGTTGCCGATTTTTCTTCAAAATGTTGATTTATGAAATTATTTAAGGAATTATTATGTCTATATATATTTTTTGGAGCATCATTTAATACTTTTAGATTTTTAGATTTTTCCTCATCACTAAGACTTTTTTGTAAAACTTTTTTATTATCATTTTCAAAAAATGCTAATCTATCTGCTATTGAATTTCGTTTAACTATAGGATTTTTAGTTCTATTTATATGTTTTTCTTCATCTGGACATGTTTCACAGCAATATTCTTCATCAGTTTCAGTTTCATAAAAACTACCAGGGGATAATTGATAATTACAACGGGCACATTTAAGACAAGTTCGATGATAAACACGTTTACCAATTGTTAGACGTTCAGCAAGGAATACAGGTAAAGAGCATTTATGACAAGGATCTCGTTTTGGAACACCAGCTATGTTCGCCATCTAATTTTAAATTGAGAGAAATTAATTCATTTAAAAAAAAAATTGACATAAAGAAATAATATTAATAATTTTTAAATTAATTAATATTTGAAAGAAGTAAGAATAAAATACAATATCTGAACAGATATTTCCATACATGCTTCATTTTTTGGTCCCTTCAACTTTACTTATAAATAAACGGCAATGTATTAAGTTTGTATGATTCACCCTGGGAAGTCGAATTTTTCAATAGTTTTAAGTAAGAAAATTAATGCAAAAATTTATTACATATTTGGCTAACTTGTCCACATGTCAGATAATTTAAGTAGACGACAGATTTTATTTATAAGGAAAGTTGAATTGACCGTAAAAAAACAGAAAGTATAGTAATAGAAAATGAAATGAAATTAGGATAATGATATGTACGCAATGTTTTAAATAAAAAAAACGTTTGCCTAAAAGAATTAACGTTATAAAAACAGAGAAACAAGAAAAGGAATAGTAGAGTAGTTTATATAAAGGTTTTTTTCGATTATTCAATCTCTACATATGACAATTCACGCCAGGAAAATTTGATTGTAAGAAATTACTTTTTCTTCAGAGATATTGTTCAAGAAAATATATTAAAATATTTTGGAAATTATTGAATAACACTTAAAATTTTTGTATAAAAATAATTAGAAATATTTTGTGAAGTCGTTTAAGTTGACAAAAGCAATTATTAATGAAAAAATCCGCTATTTTGTTATTTTTTATATCTTTAAATGATTTACCAAAGGCAACGCAATGAATGGGTACAGTAGTTTTTGATACTGATGATTAAAACTTTTTTTTGTAGTGTCTTCTAAGTTCTAATAATGTATTATTTTATTGTTGTGAATAGCAGTAAATTAATACCTAATGTATTTAGTTATAGCAAAAAGTTCTCATTCTTTTTACAACAACAACAAAAATATTATCGATCCAAAACCAAGATTTTTCAATAAAAAAGATCTAATAAATTCTTTTAAGAGAAATTATGCCTTAAAAATATAATGAAAATAATAAAGTAAGTAGAGAAAACTTTGAAATGCCAAATTACAACCTTAAAATTCGTTAAGTGAAAAGAAGTAACAATCACAAATAAATTTAAGGGAATAAATTAGTTCTTTTTTTTTTTTTAGCTAAAAATTATTTAAAAAAAAATAAACAAGAAAAATAAAAACAAAATTTTAAAATAATTTACCTGAATATGAATATTCGTTTGATTTTCTCTATTTGCTATATTTCGAATTTGTTCACTATTTACTAAACCTTAAATTACGTTTGCTTATGTGTGATATACATGGATATACATATATGTATAAATATATTAATATATACATATATATATATATAAATATTTAAAAAAAATGCAATTATGTGATAGTTATATGTTCGCACACAGTTTTAAAAAAAAAACAAAAATAAAGAAAAAAAAAATGAGTGGTAGCTGTAGCTTCTAGCAGAATATTTCTGGCTTATATTGACCCATTATCTCCAAGCTTTTCTCGTCCTAAATAAAAGAAGAAAAAGAAAAATCATAGAAAATTATGAATTTTGTTTTTTCTTTTGCCTAAAATTAAATTGACAAAAAGAAAAATAAATAAATAAATCTTTTTTGCATGCATTCAATTTAAAAATTGGATTTGCAGTTAACGGAAATGAAGAATTTTATCATGCATTTAAAATTCTACAATTTTAAATATGTTATTTTTTGTAGTCGTAAGATTAAGCAATTAAATGGCTTCATTTCTGTAGTATTTAATGAGCATAACTTTTGTAAATCAAGAAGTCATTTTTTCTAAATTTCTAAGCATTGTGTTTTATTTTTAATGAATTTTTTGACTTTAATTTAGTGTAATGATTAAGAGGCCTACATAAGTTTTAGAAAGATATCGCAAAAGTTAAGAATAAAGAAGCAAATCAAAATTATTATCGTTTTGGTTACTGAATGTTAGTGGACTTAGAAAAAGCCTAGCGAACTTTGAACTTCTAATCTAAAATAGGGTATATGCATGTATTTTTTTTTTTAAACATTCTTTATATCGTCATAATATAGTAAAAAAATATAAAAAGTATTAAAACTCTTTTGAAGCAATTTTAAGAAAATACTTAAAATCGACGTAAAAATGACGTCACATGCAATGAAATAGAACAAATGAATGTTCTACAAGTCATATGATGTCACAGCAATGGTGGGGCGTTTTGTGATATCGAATTTGTAGCATGCTATTTGCACATTTTATTTTATTTTTCACTCAATAAATAAAGAGTTAAATAAAAAAATAAAGGTACAGATAGAATCTCAGTTAGATATAAATTCAAAAAAAAAAATATAAAAAGAAAATTTAAGCTACAAGCATATTCCCTATTGAACCGTTTCGCTTTTGATTAACTGTTACTTTTTCTATGATCAGATGGTAATTGCGTAAAAATTAATGATGGCAATGATAAAAGTGAATCTTTCCAATGGGTTGAAAAAAAAAATAAGTCGACAAATAAAAGGTGACAAATTTAGCAATTACGCGAATGTGTAGAGGGTGCATTTGCCTAAGTTTGCCAGACTTTAAGAAGTTTGTGCGAATTCACTATGTTGGCGAACTTTATACAAATTTATACGTCAAAAAGGTCAAATGCAATACAACTAAAACGCCAAAATCAGAAATTATCTGATAAAAATGAATGAATGTGTGGGATGGATTTACAGTAAAGGCAGCATATAGAACGAATTTTATATTTGGCGAAAGTTAAGAATGTGTAGATGTAGCATTATATAATAATAATTAATTTTTGAACTTTCAAATCAGTTTTAATGTTTCCAAATATTAAAGGAGTTCTCGAAATATTTCATAGACTACATACTGGTTTTGTTGTTATTATTGCGTGTTTTGTAAGACGATTAATATTTTCTTAGTAAGCTCTAATTTTAAATAATCTATTCAAGATCTAATCCTGGACTAGCTGAATCCTAACCAATTAATGTTTCTTGTTTGATTACTTATCCAGTCAAATTTTAGCTTTTTGCTACTTAACCTAGGTATAATTCTGAGTTTCATATAATTACGTAATATTTAGGCTGTACCCAGTACGCTCTACATAGTTTTTATTAATGCCAAATATTTTTTGGTAGACTTATAGCATTTTACGTGGGTAAAGTGGACCCTTGGTGAAATTTTACCTACTGTGGATCTCCTGTTAAATAAGGTGCAATTTGCAAAATCAAACTAGTTACATTTAACTAAATAGTATGAATAGATATGTAAAATTATTGGTTAAATTTTGGTTGTATTAACAAATACGATAGATCTAACTGCAATTTATTTCCTTGGAAACTATTCATTTTTACTACTATATAAAAAAATAGCTATAAATTATGTCATTAAAAATTTAAAATTCATTA
This sequence comes from Acrocera orbiculus, assembly GCA_947359355.1. Taxonomy (NCBI): domain Eukaryota; kingdom Metazoa; phylum Arthropoda; class Insecta; order Diptera; family Acroceridae; genus Acrocera; species Acrocera orbiculus. The sequence goes on from OX375757.1 coordinate 25,563,290, forward strand.
AAATGTTAAAATGTATTTTTGTTACTATTTTGTGTACTCGTATTTTATTTCCTTTTTCAAATTTTAACTTTCTGAACTAGTTAAGTGTTAAGAACCGTAAGTAAAATGAAAGTTTTACACATTGGATCTGATATTATATAGTTGTAAAGTAATAAAAACATTACACATATATAAACAACAAAAGTTGAAAGTAATTGATTTTTAAAAAATTAAAATTTAAAATCATAAACAGCTGTTAGTATTATGAAATAAAAAACTATACTATCTTGTGATAATTAAATGTTAAACAAAATTCCGTTATATATATATGTATATATATATATATAAGGTGTGAATTTTGCTCAATTGCAAAATGTGCTAATTAATTTAAGTTTGTAACTTTATTCTAAATAAAAAACCTTTCTAAGAGATTTATGCTACAATAAAATATAAAATGCAATTTAAAATCAAACTCTATAAAAGGCAAGGACGTTTTGTCAAGTATTGTATGCTGATTGCTAAATTTAAACTGGTTTTTAGCAAAACAAAAACAAATTTTCTTCTATCAATGTAGACCAGCAGCACGCAATCTATGTCTAACGGTATAAATTAAGACAAATAACAGTAAGAAATGAAAAAGCAAATAATTGCTAATTAAAAAATTTTTATGTTATTCATTGTGGGATGATTTTGTCATAACAAATAAGAATTTAGAAATAAATTTCTAATGTTATAACTATAAAATACATAAAATTAATACTTTAACATAATTTATCAAAATGAAAGTTACCTATATTTCCTTTATTTTCCGGGATAAAATTTCATTTGTTTTAATTTTTAATTAGTTTAAGTAACAACCGAAACTTTGTTGATGCTATTTTAATTTTCACTTTTACAAATCAATAATTACACTATTAATTTATATTGCTATATTATTATTCATCAGTTGTGGTATTAATTATATACAAAATTATTTTTTTTTGCTTATTTTTAATTTTAGCTAAAGAATATTTTTAAAATAAAAATGAAAATAAAATATATGGAAATTTGTCTAATCAAATAATGATGTGTCAAACGTCATCTGATGGAATGTACGTTTTACTCATTTCGAAGGAAGAGAATAGTGCTGCCAAGTTGGAACTTAAAAGTTTTTTAAAAATTACATTTGTTGAGAAGTAAAAAATAAATAAATAATATAACGTTAAAAGTAATTTTATAATTTTATCTATTGGATTAAACTATATTAGTCACATAGTCAATTTATTACACAGAATAATTTCAATAAGGCATACAATATACTGTAAGTAGGAAGAAGAAGCGCTTAATTTTCGAAATACAAGCTTTCTTGTTACAAATATGACGTACAGATGTCATGCAAAACAGTATTAAGGCTAACAAAAAAAAATTTAAATTTTTAAATTTTTTTTTACATTTTATTGAAAAACAACATTTAAAATGAATAAACATGCACTATGTTTATAAATAAAACTCAATTTAAATTTTTATAAATAAAACTTACTTTAGGCGGTGGAACAGGTGCTTTTGGAATTGTTGTTTTATCCGTGACTTGTGTTGTTCGTTTGTTGTTAATTCGATTTGATGAATCTGCTGAAAGCAAAAACAAAAACAAAATATTTAGAACCCTTAATAATGTAATTAAAGTATTAAATTTTTAGCGACGTAGCATTTATATTAGACCAGTGAAAAATAATTCCATTAACTCGTTGAATCTTCTTCGTTAGAAATATTGTCCTATGAAATGACGAAAAAAAAAATCCACACAATTGAGAGTTAAAATTTAATGGAAATATCGCATCGTCACTAAATACCTTAAATTCAAGATATAAAAAAGACATTAGTTTGTGTTTTGATCAAGAAAAGTGCAATAATCAAAAGTAAAAATTCTATAAATTTAAATTCTAATGTTCTAGAAGAAGACTATTTTTACGTTTTTTTTCATTTGATGTAACGTTGTTAATTTAGCAGCTCTAGGGATTAATGTGAATATAAGTTTTTATTAATTCGCATAAAAATTGATATCAATTTGATTTTTTTTTGATTCACTAAAAATGCGCTAGTATTTGTTTGAATTATGACCATAGCTTTAATGTATTAAAGATATAACTTGGAAATTTTAATTTTTTTTGTGTCAAAATGAGCTGTAGATTTTATTCTGAGATGGAAGCGATGTCTACTATTTATTTTTATCAGTAAAAGGAGAAGGCGGAATGATACAAAAAAGCAAAAATTTTTTCTTTTTTGGTTTCTTATACGGATATCTTGGAGCACATTAAGGATATTTATGATAATTGCGCAAAATAGTTTCAAACTCAAAAAAGAACTTCTAACACTATTTTTGACTTTAACTTTGTTATAACTTTTTTTCCTTTTATATTGAGTAAAAATTGCAAAAAAATACATAAATCAATTTGTTTTCTAATAATTTGGATATATAATTCTTACACTTTTATATTTTCTTATACCTTTCTCTCCCTTTTTAATCGGTGACAAAGTTGTAAAAAGTTATTTACAAAGGAAATAAAATCCATTAAATATCCCATTGAATCATTTTCATTATTTTGCTTTCTATTTATCTATTTTTAAAATTTAGCTTAAATATTTCTTATGAAAGCTTTACGTTTTTTGTTTAGAAGAAAAGATTTCGCTTAAGAAATTGCGAAACCTTAGCTTGTAAAAGATTCAATGTTTTTTCTTAAGCAATTATTCTTATAAAAAATATAGAAATTATGTTTAATCAATCCGTAATAAATTAAAAAAAAAAAAAACAAAAACAAGGATAAGTTTATTAGGATAGATACGGAAGATTTATACTTGTTAATTTTTGGGCTATTTACAGTTCAATTAGAAATAATAATACAAAGTAAGGAAGTTAATAATTCTCGTGTTAAGTTAAACAAGTTCAGTTTAAAAAAACTAACGGTCAATTAAAATGTTAATTTAAATAATAATATGATCAAATTGTTATATATATATATATAAGAAAACAGGTGACTTCTTGAAAAACGGGAAGTTTTATCTTTTTCAATTCAGAATTTCACATGCTATAATACAATTAATCTTTTCTTGATTTAATATTTTCATAAAGATATTACAATAGCTCATTAAAAAAAATTTTTTAGATATCAATTACTCAATCTGAAGATCATGAAACTGACAGAATTTCTATCAAAAACTTACATAAGATAAAAACTCCCACAAATTTATAATATAACAAAAGATGAGAGGGAGTTTCATCTAGTTTATGTTTGCATGCATTCGTTTTCCTTTAGGATCGCATCAAAAGTTTCACCTAATCTCCCACAGTGATCAAGGTAAATTGATAAAATAATTAAATAACTATTTAAAGGTGCTATTACAACGGTATATATACTTTGTAATTAGATGTAATGACGTAATATTTTTCAAGTTTGCAGAATTCTTTTGAAAAGGTTAACCTCAATAGTTTCAAGTTTTTTGTTTTAACTTTATACTTATATATATTGCCTGGCTTGGTTTTTGTAGTTTTCCATCTTATACAGTATCAGACTTGAATGTTTATTTATAGTCTCTCTGTGTCTTAAAAAGTTCGATAAGTAGGTACATATATGATCAATTAGAGGTTTTTTACATTTATTGATTATTAACCTGATAAATAGGTTGTGTAATACTAGAGTTAAAAGACCAAAACTAGAGATATGAAAACAAAAAAAATATTGAAAAATAAAAAGCAAGGAGAATACACCAATGGAAAAATAAAATCAAGACAAAAAAATTGATTGACTGTCAGTCAATTTAATCTATGATCAAATTGGTGCGCTAAATTCTAGCCATCATTTTGGCTTTATATGCAGTGTTGTTTTTATGTTTTTTCTAATTTTTGTATGCATTTAATAATCAACCATAAAGTCCTTGGTATAAATTATTTTTTTGTTTGAATTTCATTACAAAACTAGCATTAATTGTTAAGCATGTAAACAAGAATTGAGTTTTTAATGATTACACATAATGTAATTAACTTAACATATTTCAGTAAAAGACATGAAAAATAAATGCTTGTCATACTGAAAACAACAAAATATAAAAAAAATTTAATTAGACCCTTAAAATTATTGCCTAATATGTATGTACAAATATATTCGTTTTATATAGTATATGTAAATACTGTACCGTAAAGGTTTATTCAAGCGGAAATATTTTGATTATTGCAAAAACACAAAAACAAAAAGAAAAAACTGTACATTTATTTACTCCCATAAAAACATAATAAAAAAATAAGAAACAAGAATTAAAGTGAAAGTACTCAATTCTGATCGTAATTTCAAACATATAGCTCTCCCTTTTATTTGATGAATTTTTTTATAAATAAAATAAAATACGACAAAAAAAGCAAAAAAAAAAAACAATGATGGTCACCTTAATTTAAGTATAAAATATAAAATAAATTTGACCTGAAAGTCTATAACAATTTATTCATTAAAAATTCAATTCACCTAAATTCCGAGCACATCTATCACTTTCTTCTCATCATAGTATAAAATGGAAGCGATGTACATTAATGAAAATAATTGCATCTAAATATATTTCTTTGGCTTTTTGGCTAATCATTGGATATCTATAAGTGTGTGTGTGTGTGTGTGTGTTTGAATTATATACAATTTTAAAGCATTCTAGTTTGACCTAAATCTTTATTGATTATATTCCATTGATTGCATATTGATCTTTTATGATATTTAAAAAATTGATTTTAATTTCTTTTTTTCCTCATTTTCTATTGTTATTATCTCTTCAATGAAAATTCAAATTAAAAATTTTGATCTGAAAATAATCTCTTTACCCATCTCTATATAATAGGAGCACGAATTGTAAACTTATATCTCTGTGTGCGTATATTTGTATAATTAAAAAATGTAATCTGTAATGTAATACGCACTGAAACTTAAGAAAGCTTAAAAAAAAATATAAATCCCAGGCAATTGTTGCAAGTGAGTCATTGACCGTTATATATATATATATATATATCTAATTTTTCAAAAATTAAATTCTATTGCAGTTGTTATATATATATATATATATATATATTATAGTAATTGTTGCTGCTATTATAACTGTACAGGTGAAGATATGAAGTATGTGACAGCTTTCACTGTTATTATATTGTTTGTCATCGCTTTCGTTTCATTTGCAATGTCAACGAAATTCTGAATATAAAGAGAGGGAAGGGATAAATTAAATCAGTATATTATTGCATGACGTAGGATATATAATGTATTTGTTGAGCTTTTGTTTAACAATATGAAAATCGAAAAAGATGAATGAACTTTACAATTAACTGTGATTGACATTTTTAGGTTATTTCTATGTACATATGTGATGTATATAGGGCGTGTATATAGTGTGTATAACTAATATTTTAATACAGGGGGTGCAGTCATTTGGAAAATTTTTTTTTCTTTCTTTTTGAATAATAATTTTGGTTTTAGACACACCTTTTACTGATTTAAATTTTTATATTCTCTGTTGTTTTTTTTTTTATTATTAATTTTCTTTCACAGAAACCGCAAGAATGTGAAATGATTAATTTTTGATAAGATTTTAAAAGAGACAATCGGAACTAATAAAACTATCGAACAATATTTAATTTATTCAAAAGTTACAATAACAATTTATTTTGAATAAAATATAATAAATTTTTAACTAATTAGTAGGGATGTGTATCCTTTAAGCTTATCATCATCTGAAAATGATAGATTTTGAGTTGAAAAGCAAAATTTAGGATAAAAATTGTGAGGAATCATATCGAATACGGTGAGGAATCTTTATGTTTTCTCAAATTTATTATTTTGTCAAAAATATTTGAGATTGAAAATTTTCCATAAATAAAGTGTTTTGTTTATTATGAAATACATCAAGGATAAGTGTTATTTATTTTGCAATATTTATATAGTATTTGAAAAAATTAAAAAAATAAATTATCAAATAGATGGCGACAGTTGATTAGATTTAATTTAGGTATATAAATAAATGTTGTTAATTTCATTCAAATGTTTCAAGAAATTGATATTCTAAACCGTCATTCTTACAGTGGTTAAACAAATAGTGATAATGTCGGTAAAGGATTTAATAATGAACAGTGCAAAAGAGGTGATATTGATGTTAGATCCAATCCAGCCAGGGTTAAGGTAACAGGAGAAGAAAATTTACCGAAACGAACAATAGAATCACAGGCGGAAGGTGTAAAAAACAATGGAGTTAAATTGAAAAAAAAACCATAAGAAAGAAGACATAATAGAGGCAAAACAAGAAAAATGTGGTAGTAAAGCCATTAAAGAAAATTGAGTATAAGAAAATTGTTCGAAATTATCCATGAATCGACGAAGAAGAAGAATTTTATGCAATTATTCAACGAAATCATAAAATTAATTGAAAACAAACGAAGAGATTAAAAAGTGATGAAAGGCCGGTAATACCAGAGTATGAAGGAAAATGTAATAGAACTGACGAGTTTAGTACTGAATCGAATGATTCGTAATTCGATGGCTTCCTTCGTACCGGATTGAAGAAGGAAGACCAAGAGATTTTGATGGAAGAAAAAACGAAGAGAATAGTGGAAAATAGTGGAGAAACTGAAATTAATACCAATAGAAACAGTTTTGATATAAAAATAGTTCAGAATTTAGTATCGTATTTCACAGCAATAGAAAGAAAAACTAATGACTATGGAAAGTTTAGCGAAAATGGCTCTCGAAATATTTTTGAAAGACTTATTAAATTTTATAGAGAGCTAATTGATCAGATTGAATTGGACAGACTTGATTTTAGATTCTGTCTACGACTCTCCTCAGCATTTCTTAATCCACTAGATTCCCCGATATATCCCTTATTTTAGTAGTGTCATTTTTTTTTTGTAAAGAATTATATGTTTTTGCAGCTTTAAATATTACTTTGTATCTGACTAAAAGATAGATTCCTCTCACAAATAATTTTTATTTTGTTTTCTCTACAGAACATTTCGGTGTAATTAATCATCAATTGCAAATGAAACTTTCACTTAAATCAAAAGTAATATAAAAATACAATTTAATAGGATAATAAAATAAATTGTAGTAATAGCTTTGACTTATCTATCATTTGAGAAAAATAAATGTAGATGCAAATAAATAGACGATTGATCGCTTATTCGAAAAATAATATAAATATTGTATTGGGTCCTTAAACTCAAACAGTAAATTCTTATTATGGGATTTCATTGTCTACTACAACCTACAATAGTCAACACGGTCAGCACTGACAAATCTTGAAACGATAAAGAGATATATTTTATGGAACCTGTTACATAATAAAGACAAAAATAGAGGGTGTTTTTTTGTTCATAAAACTATATTAATGCAGTTAGATATGAGAAGATTTAAAAATAAAGTTCTTATATTTTATTACCGTCAATTTAGTTATTACATAATCTTTAGACCATTCGATTCAACTGAATGATTTTAGGAACTATTAAAATGACAAATAAAATAAAAGGAAACACAGTAACAGAATTAAGTGATTGACACCATAATATTTTGTAATTGACTCAAAAATCTTATCTTATTTGTTAATAAAATTTAAATATGAATAATATTATTATTAAAAGAGTTTCTCTATTATAATAAAATATAAAAATCTTTTTGTAATATTTAAAAAATTTTATAGGTTTAATCCACCCGCATTAAAAATTACTTTGAAAATTTTATTTGGTTAAAAAGAATTAGAGATATAATATACAAGAGGTACTATTTTTTATTACCAATTTTAATTATAGATGTACAGTTATATATATATATATATATATAAGGTATTATTATGGCCTCCTTTATTGAAGTTTTAATTAAAGTGCTGACATTTGTTTTGACCCTTCTTCAATTGATTCCACAAAATTATTATAATGTATTTTCACAAGAAAATCTTTAAAGAAATTTTAATGACTTAAAAACATAAAAAAGAAACCGTCAAACAAAGATCAAAGTTAATATCAAAAGTCTTAACGGCTAAGGCTGTTAGATAATTCCTAGAAAAGATCCTTAATTATTTCCTACTTTAATTGCTTTTGAAATTTGTTGTCTTGTTTTATTTTTAAAATAAAAGTCTAATTTTTATTTACTAATTAAATTATACTAGAAATTATTTTAAATTTAATTATTTAGCTTTAAAATATTTCTTAAGCCTAACGTGCAGACAAATGACATAGCTGCCGCGACAAGATTTTTGAATTAGCAGTAGTCACGGCTAAGGGTGTATAAAAATCTATTTCAAAAGTTTATAAAATACTAAATATTAGTAATAATAAATGACCTTTCGCCTTTAAAATTCAAGCACAAACAAGGAAAATTTATGTACTTTTAGAAGTGGATATCAAATATTCCAAACATTTTTGTTCTGCTTTCATTTAATTTTTTTAATAAACTTAAAAAGGTATTCAGTTATTGTAACAAATTTTAATCAGCGGAAAAATTTTCTAGCTTGTAGAAAATTTTAATAATTTAAAATTCTAGTCAGTAGTAATCCTGTGTCGAGTTTAAGTCGTATTCTTAATAAATTTAATTAGCAAATTTGAATATGGCTCTACCATACAATTTCTAACATGTTTCTGACACCTTGTTAAGAATTTTAAGTTTAGTAATGTTTAAAAGACAACTGGTTCTATGGCAATTGCTGTGATTAATATATAGAACAAAACTACATATAAATATATTTGTTAAGCTTTTAGGTTAGGTTTTGTAGAATTTATACAAACAGATCCTACATATTTGTATATATATTACTTGTATGTATGATGAATTTATAAATATTTGTTTGGAAAAGTTGTGGTTTGTTTTTTATTTTTGCCCTTAATTTGATTGCTACACAATTGTTACTCTTAAAATATGACTATGAGTATGTTGTTAATTATGCTTTGGCTATTGTCTAGAGGTCAATTGTGATGGAATTATTTTTATTATTGCTAAGCATTTTAGAGTTGAATTTCTTTATTAACTAATGACATTGAAAGGTATAACTTAAAATTTTTTGTTAATATGACTACTAAAAAAACTTCATACTTGTATGATTTTTGTTTCAATAATTTTAATTATCAGATAATTTTGCATAATTGAGCTTTTTGTTTTGTTATTATTATATACGTGCTTGTTTGTAAAACTTATATTCTGGTATGGTTTATATTTATCTCATGTATATGAGAGATGTTAATTATTTACATTTGAAAATAGTTGAATTTTTCAATGCTATTAGTTTTAAGTAGTAGAGGAGTGGAGATTAGCATAAGGTTTTTTCGTATTCAGAGGTAGATCTATGTATGTAGATTTCATCACATCTATTGTACACAGATAGACAGTTTAGCAATCATTGCTATTGTTTTTCTTCCGTTTTTCGCTACCAGGCTATAATCCCATTGAGATGCATGGGTCGTATTGTTACTTTGTATAACCAAAGAACGATTTGAGAACTAAGTTTTTGTAACTCCTGTCCACAATAGATAGGAAGGCAATGAAAGATATGATTGCCTTGTTGGTAACACTATTTAATACGAACTGCATCCCATTAATTTTATATCATTACTGTGTTTTATGCATATGCCATCTAGATTGAATATATCACACAAGAAATCTTAAATATATGAACTTTTAATAACGTTCTAACTATATCAATAATAAAATCTCGTAAATATTTAATTATATTATCAGTGTCCTTCAATCTTGCGAAATTCAGTAAGTACTCATCTTTTACAAAAATTATGCCCTTTATCTCATTGATTTCCGAAGACAGAAACGTTCATAGCTGGCTAAATATTAATATCCTGCAGAATTTTTTTAACTAAGCTGCAGATATCAGGCATTCATTTATCTCGTAAAATCATCATTTCATTAGCGAAATTCTTAGCGAATTCTAGTAGACCATATTTTTTTAAGGAAAATTTTTTGAAAAATATATCAGGCACAGAATAAGAATCATTAAATTGAAATAATCGATTTCCAAAATTTTTAATTTATAATAAGTTTTCTACTTCTGTTTCCTTCAAACACTAAAATTTTTTAACTAGATTTGAAAATGTTGAATTATATTTTTTTAGGAAACTATACAAAACTGTACATCTTAAGTTTATATTTAGAAAATATATTTGATCTTTATGATTTCTTTAAATATTTTTCTTTTATTAAAATACTTCTGAAAATTTAAAAACAATTTTTATTCTACATGAATAAAAGTTTTGAAAGGTTTTTTTATTTCTTCTTTGTGGTAGCACCTAAGAAAATATTTTCTCACTAATCACGTAACCAAAAAACGTATAAGATGTAATTTTCGAAATTAAGATATAAGAAAACAAAAAAACAAACTAACATATCCTGTATATAAATTTCACATACTTGGAATTCATATCACGTCAACAGTTTTAAAAGTCTAAACAACTTTGTAGAAAAAGAATTTTAAAATAACAACTAGAAAAAAATTAATTTACATTAGAATCAAATTATGTGTTTCCATATTAAATAATAATTAGCTTGGTGTTAAAAAATGCCTAAAAGTTTTAGCTTTTTAAAGTTTCTGCTAAATATGTTTGAAAAACACAAAAAAAATACATTTTAATTTTATCTTATTAGTTTTTTTACTTTTTTTATTATTTGTTTTTTTACAAATAATAATAAAAAAAATAATGAAAAAACAAAAATAAGAAGAAGATATAAGCGCCTTGAAAATGACAAATCGTGATTTATTGCAGATGTATCAATGATTGCTTCATGCAATCTTGGCATTAGTGTAAATGAAAAGAAAATCTCTTTTTGATTTTCCGCAAAAAACTAAATAAAAATATTTTGTAAGAGAAAAATTAAAATCGCAACAAGTTTCGTAAGATAAACATATGGAGGATATTGGACGTGATGGCCCCACATTCATGGATAAATAATAATTGACGTTTCAATGGTTTTGAAATTGACTAAATGGGTCCATCGTGTTCATTATTTGAATAATTTTGTTGTTGTTATTTACTTTACTAAGTAGACATTTGAAAATTAATGTTTCTCATTATTTTTTTAAGTAGTAGTTTTTAATAATTGTAATTTTTTTTAAATTGTGGGATACAATTATTTTTTGTTTTAATGATTTTTAAATTTGTTGACTAGTAGTAATTTTTATGATAATTTTATCGAAAAGGAAATTTTATATTAAAATCGATAAGTTGTGGTAATGTAAACTAAAACAACGACTATTTTTATATTAAAAAACAAAAAAAACAATTATCCTCTTGAGAAAGAAGTCAGCAAATTTATTTAAGTCATCAAAATTATAATTCACAAAAATCAACATGCTTAAAGCTTAAAATATTAAATTGTAGTATGGACAAACCACATTCAGATATTCATTAAAGAATAATTCTTTTAGAAATTCCATTAGACCCGTATACGACGGATCGTCAAAAAGGAATTAAGTAATGTTTAAACATGAAATCATGAACACATTTAGTATGCAAGTCTTTAAGGTCTTTTTATGTAGGTTTCCTGCTTACGGCTAATGCAGTTGATTAATCAATCTCCTTTAAGAATATGTCCATATAGTACGTTCCTGGCATTTTATATGACTTCCAAAGTTCAAAGTTATCATTAATTTTATTAAATTTCTTATTATTTTCAGTAAGTTGCTATTTAGGATTAAAAAAATTAAAAGGTAGCATTTAGGTTAGTTGACAAATAATTCTATTAATTTTTAGTAGCTAAAATTTTGAATAAAAATAAATTTTTATATATAACTTGTTGTTTAAGGTACAATAATTGCAAAATGGTCGTTTTCTTTGTCATTCACACTAGCTACAAAGACGAAGGAAGTATGTAAGCTCCTTTAATCCAAACTTTTTTTAATTTGTCTTAAATTAAGTAAAATTGTTTACTTCACTTTCGTTTCGTATTTAATGTATAATGTCCACCATAAAATTTATGAAGCTATGTGTGTTGTTTCTAACATTTTAAAAGGTTACTCTTTTAGTTATCAAAACAAAAATAAAAACAATTTTTTTTTGCATATTTCGTATTAGTTTTCGACTGAATTGAAAATATAACCTTAAAAAACGTTGATCCTTTCACCTATACATCATGACTCTTTATGATCTTCCACAAAACTAAAAAAAACATTTTTCTTAAAAAGCAAAGAAATTAAAATAAACAAATTAAGAAAAAGTCTTCTACTTTAACTAATATTGGGCACAAAAAAAAATCTAGTCTATCCACAATAAGAGAACTATTTTACATATAGTTACAATAACGTCACAAAACTAGTTTCAAAAGAGAACTACTAGCCTTATAGTCCCGCATCAATGCTATTAACTTATCGATTTATATTCATCGCAAAGCATAATCAAAAATAAATAAATAATAATAATATTAAATTTTAAGATTCAAAAATTTAGTACAATTTTACATAATAAAATCTTTTAAACTTGAAACATCAAAAGCGGTTTTCTTGGATACCAAAAAACAAAAAAAAACAAATTCCACTGCAGCTGCAATATTGAATGCAATTTAATTTAAAATTAACTGCTTACTTTTTGGTATTAAGAGAAAAACTGTTTAGCTTTTAACTACTTTCCAAATAAAATAAACCATGGAAGCCCAGACAGACTGATCTTTTAGATTATACAAGCGTCTGTCAATTTAGTTTTAACATATTTCCTGGTATCTTCCTGATATATATATTCAATTTCTGGATAAGCTAAAGCCCTACGGTTATGTGCAAAATACATGAATTCATAATCACGAATAGTTCGAGTGTTACATATCGTGTACCTGTTTACCGGTAGTAAATCTGGTATAGCACTAACTTTTATTAGATTTGTAGACAAACTAGAATATTCCATAACTTGTAAGTTTAGAGCAAGAAAAGTGAAAGCTATTTTTATACTCGTACATTTCCGACAATTGATTTGTTGATATGAATATCACTAACAGAACTTATATTAAATACCGCCTCCCATTTTACCTACTCTAAAATGTAAATTATTTTTTTGTATTAAAATTAATGAACATAGAGTACTTAATATACGAGACTTTTGTTAAATAAGAAAAATAAAAAAAGAAGTTATTCAATCATTTCTAATGAGTAATTACGTCTGGTTATTAATAAAATGAAGGTGAACAGTGAAAGTTTTAAGTAGTATTGCAAGGAAACGACACCCAAATGCAAGTTTTAATTACTCGTTTTGTAGCAAGAAAGATTACATTTTTTTTTACATAAAGCAAAAATTAATTTGTTGTGTTTTTTTTATTCATACAACAAAAAGGAAAAAAAATAAAAAAAGTAATCTAAGCCCAATTTTGTACTAAACTCTTCTATTAATGTAAGCAGTTTACTTTCTCAATTTTTTTTAACTGAAAAAAGAAAATAATTTATTCCAAATAGCAATTCTGAATATGGTGATAGGAAATAAATTGAAAATTTAAAGTAGGAAATTCTTATTTTATAAAATTAAGAAAAAGTCTATAAATTGCTTTCGAATGAGTTTTTTTAATTTAAAACAGGTAAAAAATATCGATGGGGAAAGAAGGTGATCCTACAGAGAGAGAGTGGATTTAATTCAATGAGAAATCTGAAAAATTAAAAAATGTTTCAATTGCTGTGAAAAAAAAACACCACTAATTATGTAATTAGATTCAAAAAATTCATGATTTATTAAGATAAGGCAACATTTAAGCTTATAGCTTTTCTCTATTGACGCTTACACACTGTATTACCGTCCCGCGTAAAAACAAACGCTTCTCCATGATAATACGCTGTATTAGGTGATATAATGGAAATGTCAAAGTAAATGTCATAAAAATAAACATTGAGTCATGGAATTGCACTGAAATAATATTTTAAAAGTGTTTAAATTGATTAATCAAATAAGAAAGAGACAAAACACAATAAATACAGGAGTTTTGAATTTTATTTTGTTGGATAACCTGTAAATTCACAATAAATTCTCAAATTTTCGCTTATACATGATTCTCCATCAAAAATTTCTTGCCGTGTATTGAAATACAGTGTATACACGCCAATGAAGAAAAGCGCCTAGAGATAGGTTTTAAATTAGAGTTAACAGATTAAGGGCCCATATAACTAAATTTGTTTGTCTTGTACATTTGACAAAATGGACAGACAATGGAAAAACAAGAAATATTGCTTATGGTTAGGCATTGTAAACTGAAATAAACTATAAAATACCATTTCGCTCTACTTTGTTCGGTATTTATTTTCTCCTACTTCCTTTTTATTCTTTTAAATTAATGTACAACATCTAAAAAATATTGTGTGAAAATTTCAATTCGATCGGAGTAAAATTACCAAAGCTATGAGCAATTGAGCCTCCTCTGTTTTAGAGCAAGGAGTAAGTGAGCAAAATTTCAAAGCGTTTTACTGAAGCTTGATATTTTCGAAGTCAAAATCTACTGAAGCGATTTTTTTTTCTAGGTGCCTTCAGGCATTTGTTGCCACTCACTCACTTCTTGGAAAATTTAGGAAAAATATTGTTCAAATGTTATGTTATCAAATGCAAATTAATTGGGAAAAAGAGAACTACCTGTATTGCCGAAAAAAAGTTCTCGAAAACATGCGTTTTTTTCCATGAACTAACCGAACTTCATAGGCCAGGGATGAGTAACATGCAGCCCGCCGCGCATTTCTAAAATTGAATTTATTTTATCGACTTTCTCCCATCATCCCATATATTGTTATAAAAGTAATTATAATAAAATGGTAGTACATACTAAACCGAAACAATTTTTACTTGTTACTCACTTGTTGACGACTTGTTCAAACATGCAATACGCCGCGTCTGTTCTTGTTTGTGTTTACTTCTCTCACACAATCAGTCAAACTGGTAAGCTGTTAACTAGCAATTTTAGCAATTCTTGTGTTACTTGAAAAGCGTGAGTGCAATATTATACTCCTACAAATATAATTTTTATGGTTTCTTAATCCATAATAGCATGTCGGAAAAGCAAACAAAAAAACGGAAGGTTGCGGATGAGCACAGACATTTCCAAGAAAAGTGGAAATTTGATTATTTTTTCACTTTCGTGAAAGATAAAGCTGTAAGTCGCGCACATTGAATCACCGTGAATTTAAAGAATTCCTAAAAGATTTAGAATCTGAATATGGTGACGTGGTTTTTAATGTCGAAGTACGTTGGCTCAGTAGAGGTGCAATGCTAAAAAAGTATACAACTTAAAAAGCGAAATAGAATTGTTCTTGGATATGAAGGGATATGCCTTTCCTCATTTTGGTAATAAAGAATGGATGTGCGATTTTGGGTTTCTTATCGACATGACTCAGCATCTCAATGAATTTAATGTGGAACTTCAAGGCAAAGGACAGTTTATTGTATTATAAAATTCAGGGCTTTGAGCGCAAATTAAAATTGTGGAAACAGAATTTTTTGCAAAATAATGTGTCTCACTTCTCACATTTAAAAAAAGAAAATTTTACTACTTCTCAAAAATACGCACAATATATAGACATTTTAATCAACGAATTTTAGTTACGATTCCAAATGTTCAAAGCTGAGAAGACAGCGGTTTCCAAAAAAATATTTTCCTCGCCATTTAATATCGATGTGGATACAGTTACCGAAGACTTTCAAATGGAAGTGATTGATATGCAGAATAATACCGATTTAAAAAATGTATTTTTCTCAGTAAACATCGAAAATTTTTATAAATCTTATGTAAGCCCTGAGAAATTTCCGCTTTTGACGAAAAATGCAAAGCAAATGTTCGGAAGTACGTATGTTTGCGAACAATTATTTTCAACCATTAAATTAGTCAAAAATAACTGGGTGATGCATGATTAGAAAGCTGCGTACGTGTAGCTACCTCATCAATTCCGGCTAATATTGATCAGCTTGTATCGAAAAAACAGTGCTAAATTTCTCATTAAAAATTTCAAGTAAATTCGTTGTTCTGTTCTTTTATTGTTTGTTTTTATTTTGCATTAAAATTTGTATATGAAATCTTTAGTTTTTTTTAAATTTTATATTTTTTTGAAGTGAAACTTCTATAGCCGGGGTGCTGAAAATATGAGAGTAAAGCCAAAGCGTTACCAAAATCGGCGTACTGGTTACCAAATTTTCAACTTTTCATATGGCAAAATATATATATATATATATTTACGTGTGGATATATTCATATATATATATAAATCGTGAATTTCGAAAAGGGCTCATGTCGGAAATTTTTTAAAATTAACCTTTTCCCAAATTTTTAATTGTACTCGTATAGATCGATGTCTTGCGATTATTAAAACTCTATATTTTAAAATACTATAAATATACTAAGTATTTTCAAGAAAAAAAAATCACTTCTATTTTAAACGGTTCGAGAAATATTCAGTTTTTTATGTGTCCTGTAAAATTTCAAAAATAAGAGATGAGCCCTTTTCGAAATTCACGATTCATATATATATATATATATATATGAAAATCAAAATCTCGCGATAACATACGAATAAGTTTCACTTCCGTCGTGCGTCATCTTGACACACTCCGTTTTTTTTTTTTATTCTAATGTTTATTGTAACTAAAGTTTTGTAAATTATTAATAAGTGTTACTTTATATGCGGCCCGCCAAAAAGTTTTAAAATTTAAATTGGCCCCTTGATTAAAAAAGTTGCTCACCCCTGTCATAGACTATGGAATTGTTTAAACTGACATTTTTTAACAACACTTATGACAACTTTTAGCCCCTTAAGATCCCTTCTAAGATCACCCAAAGGTTTCATAAAAAATATCAAAACACCAGTCGATAATTAACTATAATTAGTAGCAAACCTTGATTAATTTACATAAATTGTTAAATAAAAGCTCCACACTATAATTTTTAAATAATTTATTTTTTGTATATTCTCAATCACTTTCATTATTATAATAGCAATAAACTTCAAGTCATTTTATTTGTCAAGTAATTAAAATTTTATTTAAAAAAAACTTCAAGTTTAGTTTTTTTATTTTAATAACCAAATAAAAAGCCAGAGTTGCCGTTTAGACTAATTAAAATTAATGCATAAACAAAATAAGCCAACCATTTGCTAAAATGTCTGTTATATGGCATTTTAAGTTAATTATGCTTGGGCACCATAGCTCATTTTATATTAAGAAAAACATCATTCAAAGCAACAATTTGGCCAAAGATATAGAAGATAGTAATTTTGTGCATCATTAATTTGATCATCTCTGACTAATATTTCGCAAGAGTTGAAATCTTTAAGATATATAACTTCTTTTTTTTTTTTTCTTTTTAAATGAAATCTTTAAAGTGGTAAAATTGAGATCATTGAGATCTTATGGTTAGCAACATTTAGAAACTATGTTTGTAGATTTTGAGTTCAATTTTAATTAACTTTGTGTCGTTTAAAAAGTTAAAAAAAAATAAAATGAAAGCATAACACTTACCTTGTGAGGCAAACACTTGATAAAATTGTGATAGATATGTTAAGATAGATAAACGATCTGGTACTTGATATGATGCCATGTCATCGGCATCAAGAAGTGCTGGAATCCCAAGGTGACGTTCAGCTGTACGAAATGCAAGATCGTTGTTGTAATAGATGTCATTTTTGTTAAGCTTTTCGAAATCACTGAAATTAATAAAATAAAATTATTTTATATAATTTGAAGTTTTTTTGGTTGTTTGTTGGGTTTTTCTTCTTTTTTATAAACAAAAGCAATTTTTCGAATATTGAAACAATAGAAGCGATGCAATTTTTTTCTTATGTATAAAATGAAATTGCTATTTTGACTTTTATTTTAATAATTTTTTTACCCAGTTTATCTTTTCTGCCTTTTTCTTGAATCAAAGTATTTTTTAACGGATGAATCATTGACTTTGCTTAGTTTTTTCTTGAAATTTCTTTTGGCTGAATTCTAAGGTTTGGCTTTTGATTTCTTCACTCACTGTATCGAGATCATGAGCTATAGAGTTATATATGTTTTATATTTGATAAAGAGTTTTATAAAAGAGGAAGTTCAAGTTTTGGAGCTGTACAAATGGATAATTGATGTTATATATATGTATATATTAGTAGAATATTTAGAAAGAAACATTGGTAGAAATTCTATGAATTATGATTGTTCAACATTTAAGTTATGGTTCTTTTTGCTTAAGGCAAAAGGTGTGTGAAATAGAGGACGGACTATTACCTTCGATTTCGACTTCTGAAGTCAAAAACAGACATGTCTTTATATTTTATAGACTTTCCGTAACTTGCTCTTTGTTCTGTAGAGGCTTTTGTTCGATGTTAGAAATACTTGCCAATGACCTATTTTCTTAAAATTCTTACATAAACGGATCTGTTCTTTATAGACACGTATTGCTAAAGATCATCTTCTTTATATTAAAATACCTGAAATTGTCGGGAAAAAAGGGCTGGGGTGTATTACACCCCAGTGTGTCGAGTAATAGTTAAAATACAGTATGCCAAGTGCACAAAATAAAAACGCTTTCAGTTTGGTACTTTAAGTAATCTTAACAACAACAACAAGCAAAAACTAAAAAATTTAAAAAAAAAATCCATCCCTTTATACAAATAATCTGAATTATTTACAGTACCTAAATTTCATGTATATAAAATTTCATCACAAAATTTAAATTTTTATGCATCTAAAAAAAATTCTCCTTGCAAGCAAATTATTTAAATTTTTTAAGTCTCTTAAGTTAAATTTTTTTTATGACCCCCTTATAAAACTATACAACACAGTGACGTATATATGTTTCTATGTATTCATTTCCTTTTATTATATTCCATTCAAATTACAAACCTCTTGAGGTTAAGCTAGGCTTTTGTTTGATGCCAAGGCCTTCTTAAGCTTATAATATATCTTCGGTTGACGCATATTATCATAAATCAAATTATTTTCATCAAATTAAAATTGTGTAATCAATACACACTTTTATTAAGATAGCCCAACAACAAAGGTATCAAAAGAAATAAATAAAAAAAACAGACTGGGTAATATTATTTAGATTTTATAGGAATGATGGATGCAATTCGATGATCATGGCAAAGATCTTCATCAGGTTTAATGAGACCTAGTTTACCTTGTACCCTTTAATAGTTAAACGTCGGCTAAGTTTAATTTTATTAAAAGAATGAAAAAAACAAAAAAGAAAAACAGAAAACTAAAAATCAAATATATAAACCAAAATTGCAAATTGGACACAATATATTAATCCTAAAAGAATTATTTTGCCTTGTACTTTGACATTTTATGCAGATTAATAGTTTCGATTCATCATTGTGCACACCTTTTAGCATAATCTCTTCAATCTGGTTGCACGATCCCTTGCATAATTCTTTATGATTGGCTCAAGGTTTTCTTAAACAAGAAATTGCAAGATATCAGAATGGTTCAGTTAAGTAGGTATAGGCCATAGCTACTCTCGAACAACGAAAGCATATATATCCAGGTTTGGTTTGTTTTTTGTGGCTAAATATTTTGAAATTGCTTTAGTAGATTGTCAAAATCCTGGATCTCAAAGTAAATTTTTAACAGTTTTAATTTATTTTTGTTAAATAATGCGGAGATCTTTCAGGCTATGAAGCTCTGAAGCCAGACTTAAGCCCGAACTGCTAATTTGTTTGCTTATTAAGAATTTTTAAAAAATTGTGAAATATGAGTAAATAAAGGTTAGGAAGTTCCATGATAAGGTAATGAAAAATAAAATGTAGTAGAGAGATAACTAATAAATTGGGTTAACAGTAAAATAAATATCTTCTGAAATAGTGACCAAAAGTGTTGATTTCACTTTGTTATCGCTCAAAGAAGTTTGGATTTTACAGCAATTAAGTTCGCAAGTAAGTAAGTATAAGGTTTGAGACAGTCGATTGCTTAGCAGTTAAGATAAATATATATTAAAAAAGCACCAAATATACAGTGATAAGACTGCGACAAAGCCCCACTTGTAGTAGTTGTTCTTGTTGTTTAGGGACTTGGATGAACCAATATCAATACTGATCTACCTTGCTCTCCGAAAGATCCATCATGTTGGCAAAACCTTATATTTTTTTTGTTTATCATGTTGCAATTTTTAGTCTAGCTAGAGGATAAACCTGTTTAAATGTGATGGAACTCTTTCAATAGATTTAGTTTTAATTCTCAGTATATTAAGGAGTAATAGAAGAAAAACTTTTTATTACATAGAGATACAGCCATGATGACACCCAGAATTTTGAAACAACTACACTCATTGAATTGGTTAATGACAACAGCCCAGTAGGTAATTTTCTTGGACCTTTACTAAATTTAAGATATTTGCTGCCACCTACTACTAAACGATTGTAAATTTTACAATTATGATGAGTTTCTGTAATGCAAATTGCTAGGAAATTAGGATGTATCTAATAAAAATAAAAAAGTCTTTTGTTAATAGATTTAAAATTTGTTTTGTTTAATTGCGTTGCGAAGGTCAGACGCCGATGTGTCTTTTTCTGAGCTAATTATTAAAACAAAATTTTTAGTGTTATTAGCTAACCTTGTTTTTTTCTTAATTATGTTCCCATATGGCTAATTAGTTTTTGTTTTTGAGTTTTTAACAGATTACCAACAGATGTCTTCTGCTTAAATAATGTGAAGGTTTTAAGTTGAAGGTTGTAGGCCTAATGAGGATATCAAATAAAAATACAAACATTTATAGATTTTTTGTAGGCAGAAGGGTGATTATTATTTTCAAAAATTATCTCCCAAAATTTGTAGTTCTACAATAAATGAAGTTTTCCGTGGATTTCCCATGTATGTATAATTAGTGTGTGTTTCTGTAAGAAAAGGCACTCAGAGAGATTGAATGAATAGCACTTTAGAATGGATTAAGAATTATAATTTTATTTTAGTTTTATGCAAAGACATAACAAAATTTCGGAAAGGGTTTCCAACGTCCAGGACTACCATATGTTGTAGACAGATACTATATAAGTTTGCCACTTGCTGAAGAGCTTCTTAAATTGAAATTTCATCTAACTACGATAGTTAAGGTAAGGAGAAAAGTTCAAAAAAAAATAAGGAGACCTGAATTTTCAAATATGTAAATTTTTGCAGTAAAAAAAGATATGCTTTATGATTGGAAGAAAAAAAGGATAAAAACTATGCTAAGCAATTCTGCTAATGCTATGACGTCAACGGTGGTAATAAATTACATGAGATTTATGGCTGGAGTGAACCGAGCAGACCAATATGCAACTATATACTGCTTTATCCGAAAATCTTTGGAATGGAAAAATTTTTTTTCAAAGGGATGGGGTATTGCTCCATTAATTAACGCCCCAAACTAAAAAACAATGTAAAACCTTTGAATCATCTGAAATTTGTCAAACTTTTTGCAGATAAACTGGTTGGAGACTTTCGTCAGCAACGAAGCAAGGTTCCTAATTATATCATTGTCTTCTAAAATAAGACTAAATAGTGAACAATACTTTTTGAGAAAATTTGTGAAGCGAGATTGTGTGGTATGCTCCCAGAAACGTATAAAAGGAAAAAGACACGAGATATATGATAATTGTGATACATGACCAGAAAAATCAAGAATGTTTTGGGTAATTGCTTTGTCAGTTTAATTTTTCAAATTAAAAATTACCACAAAAAAATCATTATTAACAACAATTAACATTAATCAGAAATAATAACATTTTTGTGTAATTTATGAATTTCGTGTTAGTATTTTTTAAATGCCATTAAAAATTTTGGCCTAGCCCTCATTTACAAGCCGTGATAAGAAACTCTAAGAAGTTCTAATAATAATAATAGTAATAAAAAATTAAATAAAGTAAAAAAAATAAATATTCTCAGTGCTCCTTTAACAATAAGTTTTAAACTTAAATTAAGTTTTTTATTTTTCAGTCCCTTAGTTTTAAGGTTTGACTTTGTTTAGCTGTTCAATTTTTGTCATGACACAGAAATGTCTTCAGTTTTTATTAATAGATCTTACTCAGATTCCTTTTCAGGATTATATGAAAATACTTTAAAATATAAATTTATTATTTACTTACATTAAATCTGGTCTGAAATGATGTATCATAGCACAAAACGCAAGACCATCTCTCCATGAGGTTGTCATGTTATCAATTTTAACTCCAGGGTAACCATCAGTCATACGCCTACACCAGAGTTCTAAAGCTTTAGTTCCACGTCTTTCACCCATTTTTCTAATGATTAATTTAATAGTACCTAGAAGAAAAATTTTTTCAGGATTAAATTTCATTTTTTAACAAATTAACAAGACACAAGTTCGACAATAGTTGAGAACATAAAAACAACCAGACAAAAACAAAAAATAACAATAGACAAACAATACAAATATTAAATCTCTTTGTCTTTTTAAATGACTTATAGAAACCAACAAAGCATTTAATCATCTTCACATAATGAAAAATGCTTTTGGCGAAAAGGAAGTTCAACAGTTTTGTTATAAGAACTAAAGACCTCACACATTACAATCAAACAAAAAAAAAAAACCCAAAAACAATGAGAGAAGACAAAAGGGCTTGGCCAAGAGTCAAGGTAAATAACATATAAATGAGGCTAACAAATGATGTTCAAAACAAAAGACATGACAAACTAATGACAATTTCAGTTGTGTTAATTAAAAGTAATTTAAGAATTAGAAAATTATGATTAATAACTCTTTGGCTAACAAATTACTTAAATTCAATTGAAAATATTTCAGGAGAATTTAGAAAATTGGAAATACCTAACAGATAAGTAAAACTAACATAGCAAAAACTAAATAAAAATAAACTTTAAGTCTACCGATTAGGCAGGTGTTGTGATTGATGTCAGTTATTTTGATATGCTCATCAATTTAACGAGCTAAGATGTTCGTTCAATCAAGTCTTGACCCCGAAAATAGTTATTTAAAAGGTGAGAAGAAATTAGTGGCCTAAAAATAGAATGATAAATAAATAGTGAAATGTTAAAGCAGAAAGTTAGATTAATATCGTATTTTGATGTAAAAAAAAAAAAACAACAAAATTTGTCATTTAAGTAATTCATGTTTTATGTTAAGAAAAGAAGAATCTATGTTAACTGTTGTGAGTTGTGCATCCCGATTTTACCATACTGTTTTATTACATCCATTAATTTATTGGGTCAGTAGAACCTTTAAATATAAGACAAGATCATAAAAATATTTTATGCATAAATTCAAAATAGAGTTTTACTGATGTTTTCTATTTAGTTTTTTCTTAAAACAAAAGTTTAAGATATATTGTGATATAAAAGCCAATATTTTTAGAAGGAAAAACAGAACAAAATTATTTTTTTCAATAAAGTAACACTTGACTTTATTTAAGAATATCATGTAAATTAAAATTTAGTGGTGGGTTGTATGCATTAAAAGTTTTTTGCATTAAAGTATTATGACCAAAAAAGACTGAATGTTTGCAATCTAACACAAAAAATTGAAAGAGTTGATTTTATTGGGTTTATTGTGTCCAACTGAAGAAAAAGCTCATCACAATTTCACAATTTAAAATAGAAATGTCACAGAAAATAGCAAAACCCAAAGCCATGTTGAATGAAACAAATGATTTTTAAACAAGTTATATAACAATTTTTGAAAATCAATTCCTACTTAGGTCAGCGACAGCTGCTAACTCACTTTTGAAAATCATTTGGATAAAAACGTCTACATAAAGGATTTACAAAGATTTTTCCGAAAATTATTGATTTTCGCATAAGAATTGAGCTTGTATTCTTCACTTTCATGTGAAAAATTCTGAAATCCTTGCATTTTACCGATTCATCTACTACCTGCCTTGATTTACATTTTCATTACAAACTGCTAAAACGCTATTTGAAGTATTTAAAATTATTTGAAAATCAAATATAAAAACTTTATTCGAGGAGAAGGCATAAAGATTCTATGTTGACGCTTTAGAAATTTCTTTTTGCTCAAAAAGAATCTGAATTGGAAGAGCTTTCTAAACTTTTTCCTCCTATATAAAATTAAAATTATTCAATTTCATTTCATTAAGGAATTAATATTTGAAAAAATAAAAATTTTATCAACTGTCATCTTACTGCAAGTTTAGAAAAACTTTATTTAAACTTGAGTGGATGAATAAAAAAGTATTTCATTAACAAATAAAAATTTGAACAAGATAAATATACTTTTAGTGCACTAATAGTAAAAATTTAAAAGTAAAAGGATATGTTAAATTAAACGGTGAGCTATATAAAATGATATAAAGGATATGTTAGAGCTTAGCTATATAATTGGATATTTTCAAGACTGGTAGTAAAACTGATTTTTTCCAATAACTGTACAAGAAAGCTAGGAGAAAATTTTTGGTAGTTCTTTAACATAAAAATGTTGGAAATATGGATATGAAATTATACTGTTGCCATATAAAATTGGGAAACTTGTTTCATTGTTTCTTCCTAAAACTAGAACCCTTTATTTATTTTTTATTTATTGCTAACAGGTGGTGGGCAAGGTGCCTTGCTTTCTTAGACATAGTTTTACTGTACTCAAATATAAACTGAGTAGATGTTTCTTTTACCTAATGTCAGAATTTGCTGTTCGCTTTTTTTGATTCCTCTATTTTATAGAGCTACTTGCCAAAATTATGAATAAAGGATATTATGTCTAATTTCTTTGCCTTCTATAAATTTTATATCTCCTAATATTTATGAGTTTTAATATTTTGATTTAGGTTTCATTAGTAATTTCCTTTTAGAGGGAGTCTATTAAAAAAACACAGAGAAGTTTCCATATGTAGCAATTATTTGGTTACTTGAGCTTTGTAAAAAGTGCTGGCTTATAGCTAAACTACCGACAAAAGTTAAAGTTGAGAACTAGCAAATAAAATAAAAAATTTCCTATTTTTTCTTAAACATTTCAATTTATTTTTTTATATAATTTTCTTCTCAATTAGTAGAAATATTTTAAGATATTTCAATTTCTGTTTTATATAACTATTTTTCTTGGCGTTTGAAAAATAATTTTTTTCCGCAGAATCTTTTTAAATTTTTTTGACAGATAAATAGCCAATATGAGCCACATTTAGGGAATATGGTATTTTACGAAGCAAATCGTACTTCAATATATTTAATTTTTCTATTGAAACTAAAAATTTGGGAAAAGATACAATGTCTTGCTGAAAAATTATTTTTTTCTGTTCGTTTTTTTATAAGAAAATCAAGAACTACAAATCCAAATATATAAAAATCAACGAATGTAATAAAATTTGATTTATTACTTTATATCTATATTTGTGGTATTTGTAAATGTTTTTGAATATTTTCTTAAGCCAATAGTAAACTACATAGTTTTTATTCACTACTCACAACCCATTACTAATAGACATAAAAAAATGTAAATGCCACAAAAAATATAGTTAAGCTTTTAAACAACATTTTTCAATTTATGAGCTATAAGCAAATAAATTACTTTCTCCCCTATAAATCTTTAAAATAGTGCTATCAATAGTTGAGTTAATTTTTTATATATTAAGTACTATAAAGGACTGCGGCTACTTTGTTAAAAAAAGGGAAAATATTGTGGTTAAAAATATGAAAGTGGGTTAAAAATGTTTGCAAATATTATTCATAAAATTAAAAGATTATAAAAAAATTTTGTTTTCATTATACATTTGCCGTTAGATAGGTTCCAAAAAAATAAAAATAAAAATATTGATACGAAATTTCCAGAAGGAATAGTTCAAAAATTAAATATGTAACTGTAATCTAAATATGATAAATTTTCCAAAATTTACATATTTACTGAAATTTAAGAAATTTAATAATTTGAAAATAAAAACATTAGAGTAGAAAAGTAAGAATTAATAATGATTAATTGAAGAATTGACTTTTACCATTGATTTTTTCAATGAAGATACACAACAATTACGTCCTTTAACGTCCTATTTTTTATTTTATGGCCACAAATACTAGCGAAAGGCCATTTTGTGAAAAATGAAAATTTTTAAAAATCAATCGTTTAAGGGCAGCCTTATATGATTTATTACTGATCCCCGATAATTTTTTGGATTTCAGATGATCCATAACTAAGCAATCTTGTTCAGCGTATTAACATTTTGTTTTTTCTTTTTGGATCTCTCGTAGATTGGCTGTAGCTTCCTAATCTTTCAATATTTTGGCATTGAAGAATTATTTTATTTTTTCAAAAAAATATATTATTAGATTCAAAAAAGATTTATTAAAAAATATTAACACATTTTTTTGATGAAAAATCTTAAGGAACTGTACCTCAACCTTCAGTTAAATTTCAGAGTGTTGTGAAGCAATACAAAAAAAGGAGCTGCAAAAATTTATTTTATTTTAATTACTTCAAGTTATCAAAAGTCTTTCAAGTGTACGCCATATGTTAACAAAATGGCAAATGAAAAAGATAGAAACAAATTCATTAGTGTCTTAATACTTTTACTATTGAAAATCGTTCCTGTAATTAAGAAATGTGAAAGTAGAACATAGTAAAATTCACCTAAAACCTTTTGAACATGATTTTCAAAAATCAAAACTATTAGCAAGTTTAAGGAGGCGTCAACAGAGTCAACATGCATAAAAAACTAAAAAACTGAAACAAGCCCTAACCCATGATTGGAAGCAATTGAATCCATATTAAGCCTGTCGTCCCTGATTCTCAATTTCTAAGAAAAAGAAACTAAAAAATTAAAACATTTTTACTAAATTCATCCACCAAATTATACAGTGATAGTCCCACGCTCAAAATATTCTTCTCCTTGGCTAGTTTTTTTTTTTTTGTCCATTCAGATCCATTCACTTTCGTTCTTCTGCAACTGAACTCACCATCGATTCCACAAAAAAAAAAAAACACACACAATTACTTTTCATTGTGTTTTGCCGGCATCTTTACTTGGCAATATATCTTTTTGGTATCTTTAGTCGGCGTCTGGTGGTCATCTAAAAAGTTTTTTGGTTTGTTGCATTTTTAGCCGGTTTGGACCTCTTGAATTTCGGAGAATTCATTTTGTCCTGATAATTTCATGCATCCGAGTATCATTAATCTTTTTATATGTATGTATTTTTATTTGCTCTTTTGTTTTATTTGTGTGTATTTAATATATATAATGATGTTCAGAGGATGTTTGGATAGGTTTCTTATTTTATTCTTGGTTTTAGTTTATATGATGATGTACTTTAATCCAATCTAATATTACCAACTGGAAGAAAAGAACCTCTTTTTTTTGTAGCTTTTATCGATTGTTTATCAGAGATATATAACTTTTAAAATTGGTTGATTTGGTTTTTTTATTATTAGGTACTAGCCTACAAATGATTAGCGTCATTTTATTTATAAGATCTAAGTTTGTCTTATAGCCGTTAAGTCATAAACTTGGCTTTAATTGGATCTGATTGTGTAATGATGATTTATAAAACGGGCTATAAAATAGCAAAGTTAATCAAATTTTCGAATTTGTGTTTTTTTTTTAAAAAATATCTTGAGAAAATTTTAGTTGAAACATTTAAATTGTAAAAAATATTCTGTCCGGACTGATATAAACATTAACTGAATATGTAATTTAAAACGTAGTGGCACAGCGTTCATTAGTTCAACATCAGAGCATTATGTTTCATGTTAGCTTTGTCTTATGTTTGTGTTAATTTGTTTCAGTTCTTATTTTTCTTGTTTTGTTTTTTATTTTAGTTAAACACCATCTATAGCTTCATTTTGTACTCTTTAGAAATTTGCAATGAACATGAACTTGAAGATTTCTTATGTTGCAAGAAGTAGATTATGTTTCTATAACAGTTGAATTTATATATGTCGATAGATTTGATTAATTGAGAACCAAATGTGGTTGTGGACAAATTCTACTTAGTGTCATCAGATATCAAATAACACTAGCATTAAATTTATCGATGTATTGTCTTTCAGATTGGAAAATTTAATTTAATTATATTTCATTTTTACATGTAAAACTATCCAAGATAATAATTAAAATATATATTTTTTTAAAACAGATTTAATTGTATCCGTATTTGTTTCTTTTTTTTACATATTTTTGTTGGAATGGCATTAAAAAAGATAAAAAACAAAAATTTATAATTGAAAAAACTAATTTAAAATTTATTATTTAATAGAAATTTAAGTTCTAGAGTGAAACAAGCTTTTCGTCTTTCCTTGGAGAAAATGTCTAGATTTGAAATCTTAAACAAGAGTCAACGGAATTTGGTGATGGTTGACGCTGTTTTTCAAAGGAATTTTTACATATACTAAAATTTATATTTTACTGAATCAGATACTTTTCTCTTCGGGATCCTGAACTTCAAACTATTTGAAAAAGCTATAACTAAAAATTCACTCTTATAGTTAAAAACTTACTGACATTTGATGATTTTAAATGATTAACTAAAAAATGGATTTTTCAGGGTTTATTAAACAAAAATTGGAGTTCACAGATAAGTGTCCAAACGCCCTTCCTCTGTGAATAAGTCCAAAAAATCGAAATTGAGATAATTAATGCTTTTTAATACATTCATTTTTATAATTTCTGGTATATTATTTTGATCAAAAAAGTGTAGACTTTACAATAAAATGCGATATGTTCAAAATGTGTAAATAAAAACGTAAGTATTTATTGGGCTTATACTTATGGACTTATGCCTTTTGGCAAATGAAAAAGTTAAGAAATTTATGTGAAACAATACCATTTATTGTCATCAGTTTTATATTTATTCATCATAACAAACATCTTCTTCTTCCGAGTTTTCCAAATTTTGATCTCCACGTGCTGTCCTTAATGTCCTGTAAAGGTCGTGTTTTATTGGAGGTATATATTTTAATAATTTCATCATATCTTTTTTTGTTTCTTTTGAAATTGTTCTACCATTAGGATACAATAATGGTTGATTTATATTTTTTAACGCTAACTTCTTTGGTTTTTTTTATGTCAATTTCATGTGAGGTGTCATCCTCGTCAAAATTATATTTGAACTTAATCTAGTTTTATCCATCACATATTAAGCCATTTGACTGTTAGTCCACTTGTTGTCTTTTTTCTGTTAGAAATAGCCAATTCCAATGGTTTTGTGGCCAGGAAATCTTGGTAACTCATTTCAACAAGGCTGAAAGGTTCCTTTTTTGTTTTTTTTTACTATTTTGAATTATGTGATACCAGTCACTTGAAATATAAATATACTGCTTTTTTCGCATGAGCTTCTATGACTGCAAAATCAGCGTCGTTAGGCAAAAAAATGTGCCCGCTTAGCAAAAATTGTTGCTTAATTGATACAACTTTTATGCTTTCACTCTGAATCAATTTCAGCAAACTTAAAACAACTTTTATATTTCTGCTCTATCTGGTACACGAATTTGAATACATTATTATTTTTCGGGAATCCTTTGCATGTAATTCAATATGTTTAATTAGGCACAATGACACTTCTTGTGAACCTCGAGAGCTTAATTTTTCCTACCCTTACAATAAATCAATTTGTATTATTTTAAATCAGCAAAACAATTATTCACAAACACTTCAGCGTAATATTATTACTTTTCAACCAAAGTTTAGATATTACGTAGTAAAAGAAAGCATGTACATAAAACTCAAAATAAATGGCATTCTTTTCAAATCTGTGTCCTAGAAAGTGGAATTAACAGATAGTTATTATAAATTGATGTTGTTTGATTGTTACCAAAATATATCGAAGGAAGAAGAAAAGTTTTGTTGTTATTTTAAAGTTGATGTGAGAAAATAATGTAAAGAAGTGGACTTATACTCAATGGATTCTGAAATTATTATATTACACATTCAGAGGCTATAAAGAAAAGGGTTGTTTGACCTACAAAAAATGAAAAAACGAGTAAATCCTTTCAAAACTAAGAAATATATTTTATTTATTTGCAAAAATCAGAAAAAATGGACTTATCCACATTGGCTTCTGAGCGGCTCATATATGAAAATGAAAATCTCGCGATAACATACGAATAAGTTTCACTTCCGTCGTGCGTCATCTTGACACACTCACCTTTTTTTTTTTTGGATAACCTGTAAATTCAAAATAAATGTCCAAATTTTACTTTATACAAGTTTTAAGGACTTCTATTTTAATATGCAACATGCAACATGCTAATTACACATTTCTCTATAGACAATTTATTTCCATGTATTGTAATACTGTGTATAAGTGTCAATGGAGAAAGGCTATAATAAGATATATCCAAATTATCACTTAAAATTAGAGTTTTGAATCATTCCAGTATTATTTTTCAAAAGAAATTTAAAGAGTTATTATTAAATTTTATAATTTTATCAGGCTGGGAAAATCGATAAGAGCAACTTTTCAATCAGTAGAAAAATAATAAAAAAAAACTATCAATTCATATAATCATGTGAATAGATCTTAAATACCAATAAATAAAACCAATTTGCCTATACTAGAACGGAATTACGGAATATTTTTGAAAATATCAAAGTTGATTAGTTTGAAAAATATTTCTGAGAAATAAAAATCTTGAATAAAAAAGTTTTAAAATTAAAAAAATTTCAAATATCTAAAATATTGGCGGCAATTAAAATTCAAGAAGAACATCAAGCTAAAATGCTTCTGATTATGAACCCAAATCTTAACATATAACCACTATGCGCCTAACTGAGTGTGTCTCTATAATTTAACCTTTTTAGTCCCGTTTTTCGATAATCTTTAAATGTATATCCATAATACTTGTATTTTATTTCTATTCTTAAATCATTCTATATTCAACTTATACAAATTTGCATTCAAGTAGAATTAAGGTCGTATTTGTACTTTAATAGAAACAAAAATTAACGGTTCATTTGAAAATTATATATATATTCCATTCATGATAACTGAAACAAAAAAATCATAAATATTATATAATAAATTAAAGTATATATAATTTTGGTTATGATGAATTCAGATCGACTTAACTTTGTTATCATTTAATTACGATAATCGACGAACGCAAATGAAGCTCAAATCAATGTTTGCAACTGTTGTTAAATACATTGATAATAATATAAGGATTATATTCTGTTTTATTTGAAATTTAATATGAGTATAGTGATTAATAACAATATCATTAGTGTAAATGAAAACTGAGCAAAAACAAAACAAAAAAGCAAATGATAGCAAAATAAGTGATAAAAATAAAATCGGATTCTGTAAGTTGCTTGACCCGTAATAGATTTTAAATTTGTTGACTAAAAAAGAATAATTTCATTTGTAGTTAAATAGAATTTTCAATTTTACTTTTTATTATTGTGGGATAAAATCTTTCAAGTATTTTGTGGTTAGGAATTGACTTGTAATCGAATAAAGGGAAAACAACAGAATCAATTTGTTACATGAAAGAGTTTTGTTTTATTTTTGTTGTTATTCTTTTGACAATTTAAAAACACGTGATAATGCACTTCAAGCCTATTTCAGTGTTCCCATAATACAAATAATCTTCAAGTATAATGAGATTTTTTTTTCTGCTTGTTTTATTTTTCCTTTTTGAATTATCTAAGGAGTTTTTGTTTGATTTCGTCACGTGAAGAGAAAGTCTTAATTCAAATTATTTTAAGCATACAAAGGCAGTAATCTAATTACTTTATACAATTTTTAATTATTTTATACACAAAAGGTTTGAAGCTTGTATTATTATCGGTTCATCGATTTTAAAATTATTTAAATTTTTTTCTCATATATTTCCCAGGGTTTTCAATAGGTTCTTTGGATGACACATAGTCACATGGAGTGTCAATTTTTGGAATTCAGATAATGTTATGGTTTTGCTTTTGGGCAACAATGTTTTATAGTAAGAAAACTAAATCTAATAATTTGTTTTCTTTATGTGTTTGTACAATTTAATATAATTTATTATTTCTATATTCAATTATTATTGTAAGTATTAAAATGATCTTTTTAAGAGTTAAGAGAATTATTAGGTCACGATTTGGCACAGTTAAAATTTGTTGACGATATATAGCAATAAGAAAAACGGTAGATATAATTTAAAATATAGCATTTAAGTTCCCTATAATGCTTATATATCGACCTGACCGGAAAGAACTATAAGAAAAGTTTGTAAAAAAAGAAAATAGTTTATAAAAACAGTCAAAATATGGGGAAGAATGTGAAAAGACGAATATTAGATTTGGTAACAGTATATGAAGCGGTGTAAAATAATAAATTACTACAACGAAAAAAAAAATTGAACAAGATGTGGTGTCCTGATGAAACAATACTCGTTTCAAATTAGAGTAGGGGTTTTTAATGCCCCTACGAATAAGACTCCAATTTCGACTATGATTAATGCAAAACTTTTTATTTAAGTTAATTTATTTTTTTTTAAGGTAAATCCTTTTTTCGCTAATTTTTAATGAGAATATGCAACATGACGGCTTAATCTTTATAAGCCATAAAATTCAGCAAGTCCAAATGCAAAAATTATAAAAATTTTTCTCTTGCCCTTAAAACATGATTGAAATCGAGCAAGCTCTCTATATGACCTTTTCTTGAAATTAAGGATTACTAATTTAAAAAAAAATATTTAAAATGTTTGTTATGTAGGCTAAGCCTTTTTCTAGTTGTGTTAAAAGGTTTTAAATAAAATAAAACAAAGTGAAAGCTTAAGTAAGTGATTGAGTTAAGCACGCAATACCTAATGGATCATTGATGAGATAGGAGTGAATTTAATCATTTTAAGCGAAGCAAATAAAAGCGGAATAAGAATTTGTAAGTAGCAAGCTAAGCTATAGCTAACAATGGAATAAAATTGTAAGCCTGAAGATTAGCTGCAATTTTCTTCAAGTCTTATACATATTTCTAAAACAATTCACAATTGAAGTGGTGAATACACTCTCAAATTGTTTTTAATGATTGTAATAAACTTTGAGGCTTGATTAGTTCAAATGATTAAAATAAAGATATTCCTAATTTTTATGTAACTCCACAGTAAATATGAGTATTTAAGCTTTCTGTGAAGTTTTTAACACAAAATTATTGGTTAATGATTTTTACAACAGTTGAAATTAAAACAAGATTGAAGGAATAACTAGAAAATCGATCCTTGGCCTAAATATAATTATTTAAAACTATATGAAATAAATTAGTTCAGTTATATTTAGCTAGTTTAGTATTTTTATATTGGATCAACTTTATTTTCTGCTTAAGATATTCTATATGACCAAAGACCAACCTATTATTCTGGCTAAAACTTTGGTGCTCACAAATAATTAAAGAGCAAAAAAATAAAATAGCCTTCAAAGTCAAAATTTTATGAAGTTCAACAAAAAAGGAGAAAAATACTACCTAATATTTGCATATTCAACAAAAAAGCTTTAAATACGACCCAAGGGATTAAAGCTGTAAAAATATAAAAAAACCACATTTAAAATTCTTCGAATATAAAGCATAAATTTATAACACATTGAACTAAAAGTATAAATTAATGTGAAAGGGCGCCATTTAATTTTATAACTTTTATTTAAACCTAAATTCAATTGGCAGTCATTATGGCCTGTCGTGATTCATTTCTAATCTTGAAATCAATCATCAAAGAGTTCGGCGAAAAATATAATAAAAAGGTTCAATTTTATCAAAACTGTAAATCTTTAATGTAATTTTTAACTGTTTCTTTTATATAATTATTTTCTTTCTTTTTTGTTTTTATCTTCCTTTTCTTTTCGAAATAATTTTCATGAGTGATTTTTGCAAGCAATGTACAGACAAATCGATTGCCTTCTTCGAGAATAATTGCACTCATGATCAATTGGCCAGACTTTTTTTTATGGTTGTTGTTTTTTATTGCTTAAAGCTCAATAAAAACCATTTTTGGTAAAGTCATGAAAAATATATTTGGATACAAATTTGTTTTTTTCTCGTTTCGGTACTTTTTAAATAATGTTCACAAAAAAAACTTTAGTCTTTAGTAACAAAACAATATATATATATATATATATGTATATACACATATAATTATATGCAAATATGCAAAATATTTTGAATAGAATAAAAAATTGATTTTAAAAACGTTAAATAACATCCAAGGTATTGAGGCTATTGTCGAAGGTGATCCAAAGTGGAATTCATTGGAATCAACAATTTAACAAAGGCATAAACAGCGTCCAAATTAAATGCGTACACACAACTACATATATGGTAAAATCACGAATTGTATATTTTTCCATGTTTAGATTTAAATCGCAAGTTTTGCTAACTAATATAAAATAATAAATTGACTTTTTTTCATTATTTTGTTTTTTACTATATAAAGACAGATTATTATTATTTTTGCGTCATAAATTTTTTTTTTATTTTTAGAAGATAAAGCAAAGAGCTAATTATTTAGAATTTTGTTTATTATAAGCAAAATTAGCTTTTCCGGGTATATTTATTAAAAGTTATTTTTTTTCCTAAAGAGTAACTTAATAGAATTCTTTTTGAATTTTAAAAATAATTTTTTATAATCAACAAGCGGTTAAGTAAGTTTTCAAGCTTCTTATATAGCTAATAATTTTTTTCTTTTTTCTTTAAACAAATTTCAATAGCTTATTATTAATGTTTCAATTGCGATGTTTTCTAAATGAAGTAATAACTTTTTTTAAATATTATGGAAATTTTTTGTTCTTTAAGCATACATGCGTTTTAAATTTAATTTTTACTCTAACAAAATAAATAAGCTTCACGTTATTTCAGCAAATTATTAATTTCGTTTATTTTAATATGTCAGGAATAAAGTAAGTTCAGGAGTTTAAGAGAAAAGTTCTAATAACTAACACACATTATTTCAGCTCGTAAAAAAACCTTACGAAAAAAATAGCTACATTTATGCTACCTGAACACTTGCAAAATTCAATGTTTTTGTTAAAAAAGTCTGAAAAGGCTTGTGTGATATTAAATCATACAAAACACTTTTTCTCATACCCTCAAAAAGCCTGTTACACATCTAAAGCTGGTTGATATGGACGGCGGAAAATTTTCAGGAAATCGTCCGGGTATTTTGACTTTTTTGTAACTTCCGGATATTGTTTGCCATCAATAAAATGCTTAAGACAGAGCACCAATGAAACAGGGGAAAAAAATTTAGACAACTTTTTCACAACAGAAGTGGTTTGGAAATGTATACAGAGTTTTTTTTTTCATCCTCACTTAAGCAGAATTTTTAGTGAAGTCATAAAATTTTTTTTAGTGTTTTCATTTTCAAAAAACCGCGGAAGTCAAAATGAGGTATTATAAAAATCTAGAGATAAATCCATATCAGTATCTAAAAAGTAAACTAGTTAAGTGCACACTAAAAAGGGACATTCTATCCTCTTTCATTATTATGATGGTGGTGGCTCGCTTAAAGCCATAATAAGAAGAATTTTTAAATTTTAACAAATTTTTAGCCTAAATTTTTGTATAATTTGTTCTAAAATAACAGAGTAGAATTGAATAAAATACGATTCCTTTACATGTGGAGGGTATCTTGGATCCTACTTGAATACTTGATTGAATACTATAACCAGTAAATTTATAATAAACTATAATCTACTCTAATTCTATTTACAGGCGTTGACAAATGATTTATTTTGACTCATTTCATTAGACTAGTATTGGAATGTCTTTATTCCTTATTCTAATGTTTAAGACTTAATATGAGAGAATGAATTAATTAAAAACAATTTCAATATCTAAGCTGATTAGTTTATTACTGAACCCTCAAGGTATTAAATCTTAAAATTTACGTACACAGCCGAGAACTAAATATTAAAACTTATGTAGACAGACGGTGATGAGTAGTGAAAGTTTACGAAGACCTGTTTTAACAATTAAGTGTTAATGACATTATTTTTCAACTACACTTCAAAGAAATTGCACTTATATTATCAAAATGTTGAAATTATAATTTCCTGCAAAATTTTACTTAAAATATTTCTTTAGTCTGTTTCATAAACCATCACGGGGGCATTAAGCTTGCTTTTAATTCTGGTTATGGATCAATTATATATATAACTTCTGATCATATTAATTTGAAACGTCAAATTTTATGTTAAAAATAGCAAATCAGATCTTATAATGTCACATCTTTAACGTATACATTTCTGATTTATTTTCTATATTTCTAAAGTTTAAGTAAAAATCCAAAATATTTAAATTTTTTTTGCTAATTTGGTAATACTCATCTGGCAAATTTCTAACCAGGATAATTTATTTTATCTTTAAAACATAAATTAATATATCCTTTAGTAACAGTAACCTCCTCTCTTGTTGATTTTCTCCGTTTTGTATAGTTGGCTAGAAGCATGAGTACATCTAGAAAGGTAAGAAGATCAACTCATTTCCAAGATAATACGCAGAACCAAGCTATAGTATATCAATAGTTATTTTTTTTTTTTGGTTATAGTTTTGTACTTGGTTTTTGTTGTGTTTTGTATCTTCTTTTCAACAACCAGAAAGATAAGCCGTCATGTGTAATAAGCTAAGCTATTATACATCTTCTTTGAGTTTGATATTAGTTAGTAAAGTTCTTTGTGGCAAAGAGATATATAAGATCCTCTATTTAACCTTATAGAGTTGTGAAGATGTTACGATCACCGCCAAGAACAAGTTTTGAAGTGTTATTACGTGATGAGGATTTACATGTAAGATAAAAACTTGATCCGGTTCCGATGACTAAAATTTTCTATGGATCTTGTCTTGTTATGAATTACACCATAAAAAAAAAAATTGAAAATATACACATAAAAAATAAATAAAAAAAAAAGAGGTGCTGATCTGTGGATAAGAATCAACTTTGATCAGTTTTAATATAAAAAAAACGATTGTAAATTACCTAAAGGGCGGTACAGATAATATTTTCAATTCGTTGCAATTGTTTTATAACTGATCATGGCATACAGATCAATTGAAGATTAGTGATAGTGAGTTGACCGCATTTTCTTATAATTTGAAATTATTGAAAAAGAATTGAATGATAAAAAATGATTGATGAATAGTCGAAATTTAGCAGATAAGTTTCAATTGAACAAAAAAGAGGAACTGATTCGAATTCATCCAAAAAATTCAGGAAATGAATAAAAGAAAATTTAGGAAAAATGATTGATAATAGGGAATTGCTTTCAGCTTTTATCAATGATAATCATTCGATTAATATTAATCCTACATTAATAGGACAAAAAATAACTAATTTCGATAAAAAGTAAAGAAGATCTTTGTTAAGGTGAATTTTGTTTATTGATTTTTTAAGCAAATAAAATAAAATTTGCATGAGTCATAATGAAAGAAGAAGATATGATGGAAACCAAATAATTTATTTATTTTTAATTATTTAGAAAACAAAAGAAAATAATTCCGGTAATAAATTATTTGGAAAAACTTATAAAAATTATTACGCGTGCCTACAAAGTCCTAGGACAGACCAACAGAATGTCGGCCCTGAAACAACGACTGTTTTATGTCACGATATCTCACGAAAATTCGCTTTCA
Source organism: Acrocera orbiculus (assembly GCA_947359355.1). NCBI lineage: Eukaryota > Metazoa > Arthropoda > Insecta > Diptera > Acroceridae > Acrocera > Acrocera orbiculus. The sequence goes on from OX375757.1 coordinate 25,600,719, forward strand.
AATTTTCAAGCTAAGACTGGTACCAGATAAGAGGAAAATTTAATATGAAAAAAACATTTTGACAGGTATTTGGATAGGCATAAGTCACTGATTTTTATCATTCTAATTGTGAGTAATTTACAGCCATTGAAGTGAACTTACGTTCGAGATTTCAGTTGCCACAGTTTCTGCAATTATTATTCCCTTCTAAGCAAATTTAACGCATATTACCCAAAGTACCAAGATTTTAAGAGATGAAATTTTTGTGCCAGGTGCTGCTTATGATATATCATGGATTTTAATTTTTTATAACTAATAAAAAGGAATAGAACTTTTATTTTTTTATACGAACAGTTGTCAAGCATTTGCAGCCAACAATAATTTATCATCGATAAATAAACTGCTATAACTGAAAAGTAGCTCTCTTTTAATATTGATGGAACATTTTAACTTTTCCCACTGGAAAAATAGAATTTTCAGTTATAATATTTTAAAACTAGAAATATACTTAACAAGACTAATTATTAATTATTCTTTCTTAAGCAAAAGAAATTAAAGTTTTGTTAAATTTTTTCATTAAAACTTAATTTTAATTCACAATTAATATCTTGTTGTCAATTAAATTCTTTTATTTAGTAGTATTTAGTAACTTTATTCCTTTATTGCAGTAAAATTGAGCTGCTAACCAGCTTCCCAGCTGATATTAATAAAAATGTTGATCAATGTATAAAAGGGTTAGTATTCTTTTAATTACCAATAAAATTCTGACTCATTATAGATAGTAAGATGCAAAAAAACAAGAAACAAAACAAAACATACTAACAAAAGATTGGAGAATGTGTCATATATTATTTGCTTTGTCAAATCCTCTTTATCTCGATACAATTTTATCATCTCAAATGATTTGCAGACATCTTTAATAAAAAATGAGTCATCTAATATTTAATAATGTTTTCAATTTTATTTTTTTTAACGTCTTAATAATAAAACTTAATCATACACAGCTGTAAATATAGTACAGCTGACATATAAAGTTTATTATCCAATTTTAAACTAATTGCATGAAATTTCTACTAGTAAACTTTCTCTTACAGTTGAATGTAATCATTTTGGTTAATGACTCGAAAAGTAGTCTATTGCCCATATTGGGAGATATTCATATAATATACCAAACTCAATTATTTGCTCTAATTAATTTCTTGCATTCGAGGGTTCTATAGAAGTGTTTTCTGCATGTTAAAATTGATAGTGTCTGCCTACCTTAGATTTATAGCTGCTGTTATAAAGAAAATTAAAATTTTGTGCTTTTTTTAGCATCGTAATGGCTTTATAGTATTTTCAATCAAGGAAAAATTTTTCTTTTTGTTTATTTCAATTTTATTTTTTTGGTTTTTTGACTGCACCCATGCAACGGATTAAAAATTATCCAACATTGAGCCCTTTTAATATATAAAACACAAAACAAAAAAAAAAACAGTGTTCTGTAATGTAACCAAGCATGAAATTAATTTTTACAAGAGTGACACAATGCAGAGTCGGCATCGCCTATGGTTGTGATAAACCAACTTCAATGGTTTCTATGGTTTTAGCATAGGCAGGCCTAACATTTTGTTTAGTTTTTTGCTGATGAAGTCAATTTTTTTATTTGAAAATTTATATCAGCTAAATTTTTGTTGTGTTTATGTTTTATGTGTTTAATAAAACATGGTAATTTGTCTTATTTGGTATTATTTTTATTTATATATTTAGATATGATTTAAAAAAGAATTCTTAAAAATAATTAAATTTTAGTCTTGTTTATGTTACAGAAAGTATAATCAGATAATCGGTTTGGCTACAGAAAAAAGAATTCATGAAATAAAATGACAATATTGTAGCACTTGAGTAGCCTCTTATCAACACTTACAGTTAGTATTGTACAGTTAAATTAGGGTACTTAAAGATTTAAAACTTGATTTCATTGATACAGTTTGAATAACTTTAAAAATTATCTTATCAGCATTTTACTAAATTTTTTGTTTGTTTTTGATTTTCGTCAATTGACTTCAAGAGAAAATTATATTCAAGTGCTTAACAATATACAAAAATCAGTTTCAGTATTAATCTAAATGTTTATTTGTTTGCTTTTGTAAAATTCAAGAATTTGTTGCCAAGGATGTTGAATTTTTGACACACGATTGTTGTAATTTATTTTTTTTTTTGCAAAACTTCTCTTTTCTATATCTGAGGTCTTGGTGAGTAATAAGAATTCGAAATTTTCGCATATTTTTTCACTTGAACGATTCGAAATCAGCCCAAAACTTTACAGAAGTGTCAGAAATTTTTCATTAGATAAATTAGTTCTCATCAGGTAAAATACTTTATATATCACTTGATATGAAAATAGGGAGAAGTAAATATCAACTAATGAATGTTTGGAGGAACAAAAACTTAGCATACAAATTGACATTAGAAATTTTATAAATATGTATTCACATATACATATACATATTGTATAAATTTGAGAAAAAAATATGAATTTATCTTGTTTTCTAGTAAACTTAAAATCTCTTAGATTTTAGAGCAGAGATTCTCAATCCTCTCTGTCCCATCATTCACTTTACAAGAAAAAAAGTTTCAGCACTGCCCTCCATGATAGTTATATCAAATCTTAAAAACTTTTTTTTATTTTATTTAAAATTTGTATCAAGAATTACAAATTTAAAATTCAAAAAGATCGTCAAATGTAGTAGAAAATTGTTTATTAAAATTTAAAAATAGCAAAAAATAGGCTCTTAGAAAAAATTAATGAGATGGTTGAGGCTGGTCTAGTTTTACTAGTTAATTGAGGTCGGGTTCCAATTTTGTTAACATTAGTCGCAAATCGCCCCCCTCAGTGATTTGCAGTCTATTCCTATTTTTGGATAATAAATCTTTTTATTGAAACATGTTCGATTATGAATCTTATCACAGTTCCTTGGCTACTCTAAAATTTCCAGCACCCCTAGGGGGCAGTAATGCCCTCGTTTGCAATTCCTGTTATAAAGTATGAACTTTATTTAAGTGTTTAAAAATTCTTTTGTTTTTTTACAAATATTTTATCCTTTAAGTAATGACATACTTAACATTATAATTATTTCTTTCACAAATAAATGTTAAGGTAAATTTCAATAACTGTGCAAACTTTAGCAAATGACTGCCAATATTCATGGCACCGTGGTATGTCTGGTAGGATATTTTCTAATGGGTAGAACCAAAGTAGCAATATGCTGAACTATGTTAGCATGTTCGCTTAAAACGTAAAACATGAAAAGCTTAAACAAACAAAATACTAAAAATTCACATCCATAATCTTCCATATTATCTTCCAAAAATAGATTTTACTATAAGGAATATTAAAGGTCAAGAAACTAATTAAGATTATTGTGAGCAAAATTGAAATATTTTTTTAGTATATGCATATAATAAAATATACACCAAAATTTTATTGCATTCAAAACATTTCAAGTCTATTTCACTACCTTCTAAAAATCATAACTGCTAACAACAAAACAAAAAAATAAGAAAAATGGGCAGTAAGGTCAAGTGTGGGTTTTTCTGACACTAAATTGGAAATATTAATATTTTTTACTGTCCTTTCAGAATAAAAATGCATTCACAATATTCTTACGTGACTAAAGTTAACTTTTGTAATAAGCTTGAAATAATATTTTTATCGTAAACACTTTTTAATTTATCAGAGTATTAGATATTCAGGAGAATTAAAGATTTTTTTTTGTAAAAATGGACTCGATATTACCCCATTATGATATTCCCTATAAACAACTTTATCACATTATTCTTTACAATCTTTTTTTGAAAAAAACTAAAGGAACTAGGGACCTAGATCCCTAGATCTAAGGGTTGTTCTTTGAGCTTCCACAGGCAGACAAAATCTCTAAATAGCAATAACCATGTAGATTTTTGACCAAACGAATCACTGCCCTATAGTCAATAAACCATGGTTAGCACAACTACAGTTCCATTTATGTCTTCAGTCTTTAGCTCTTTCCTAACATTATTTTAGACAGATAGAAAAATTTTCATGCCATGATAGTGATGTATTCTATACCAAAATTGAAGTAGCGCTTGTTGTCAAGTATTATGATGCGAAATTCAACATAAATGTCTATTTAGAAATCTATTTCATAGGTCAAATATAACCACAACTCTCACAGTAAAGGCCTGCATAATTTAATTTATGGAGATCACATTTTTCGTGCTTCACAAAGATTTTCCTACTTTTTTGCATGTTCACCCCACAGAGGTGAGCTTACGGCTTTCTATACAGTTTTCTGCCTATTAACGCCTTGTTTAGTGTTAAAAAAAGAGCTTTAGAGTATCTAAAAAGGCAGTTATATTACTCGTAAGGGCTTCGTTGATACCGACAATATCTGTTAAAGTTATGATTGATTGATTTCAATGAGCAGCGACACACCCCTAGAAAACATTAAACTGCTTTACAGAATCAAATTTAAAGTCAATAAATTATAAAAATCGACCACCTGAAAATAGTTGAAAATTAACAACGTCCCAACCAGCAGTAATTGAAGCGCCATGGGATTTATTCTATTTCTTTTTTCATAAAAAACAAAAAAACTTCATTAGAGTAAAAAGGACATAAAAATTGACTTTTTCATGCCGACAAATCATTAAATTCGAACCTTTAACTTTTGATAATCCAACCTTAGTTAATTTATTATTGTCTTAAAAATTAGATAATTTTAAGGAATATGTAAATAGATTCTAAAAATCAATGTATTTTTTGTTGTTGATGATAATGATTTACCCAAGTGATTATTTATGGTTGATATCTTAGAAAAAAAAAACATCCGAAGCCAGTTTCATTATGATCAGGGCAATACTTGGTAGAAGTTAAAGACAACTTTTCAGTATTGATAAATCAACACTTTCTCTGACTTTAGTTAGAATACCGGTTAAGTTGGTAGACCTCTGTGTCAGTAAATTTGTATTTTAAGAGGATTGTTTTTCCTCCAGATTCGATGATTGCCATTGAAATAATTTTCATCCAATAAATCTATTTTTGGTTTTTTATTATTTTAATGAACTTCTTGTTATCAGTTCTTGATTAACTGTCGACATTTGACCGGGTGGGTTAAATACTTTCTTTCATTTAAAAATTTATAAGTTCAACTTGCGTCGAATTGAAAAGGAAATTTATTAAAATTTTGTTTATCTTTTTAATTAAGGAAGATGATGATTTTTAGTTTTATTGTTAGGCGCTTCTGATAGAAGTCGTTTCTGACTGGTAGTACTTACTTTTATGGAGCTGATTTGATTTTTTTAAGTTTCAAGTTTTTGCTTAACTATTCAAAAAGAAATAGTTGTTAATATAATATGAGTCGTTACCAATTTGGATAAGTCCAAAAATTCAATTTTGAGAAAATTAATGTTTCTTAATGCATTCATAACACATAACACATGCAGAGGCTATTAAAAAAAGGGTTTTTTCACCTACAAAAAATGAAAATATGAGTAAATCCTTTTAAGACTAAGAAATATATTATTTATTCTATTAAAATTTGCAAAAATCAGAAAATATGAAAAAATGGAGTTATCCACATTGGCTTCTGAGCGACTCATATATGTTATGACATATGTCTTAACATATTTATAAAATATTTACCTTTGTGACGGAGGTCATGTTTTTATTTTTATTATTTTGTTATTTTTCAAATAACAATTTAAAAAGAAAACAGATATAAGCTTAGTATGTAGTTTTTAATTGTCAAAATAAAATGCCAAGAAAACTCTGAAGTTTCTTGGTTGACGTTTTATTTTGTTAGAAGTTACTTTTTAGTCTTGAACTCAAAAAATTTAATAAAACATCTCAATTTTGAATTAAAAAAAAATGTTATAAAAGTTTTTAGTTTTTAGTTTAAAAAAACGAAATAAAAGTTAAATCAATAAAATTGTAAATTTTAAAATGTGGTTATTTCTAATATGTACACACCATACCTTCTTAAATTTTTCAAATCATAACTAAACGGTTGAAAAGAATACACTGGAAACTTTTAATTCAAAACAAACAAAAAAATACATCAAAAAGGTCATTTTACCAAACGAAGGTACTTTTTTTTCAATTGTTTTTTCGACCACTTGTGATTTCTAGTTCCAAAATTCAATCAAAGAATAAATTAATATTCCGCTTTCAGTTCTTTCAAGTAGAAATATTTTGAAATAAGTGAAAAATTCTTAGAAATAAATTAAAAAATAAATAACTTCTGCATTTTTATTACTTTTTATCAACTTTTTAAATAAAATATAGGCTTACCCTTTGTTGAAATTTTTAAAAATATTTCGATCAACTGTTTTAGTTAGAATCGAACAAAAGACAAAAAAAAAACAAATCTTTTGAATTCCGATTAAAAGCAATTTAGTGGGGTTAAAATATTTTTGAATAAATTTAAATACGTTGGTTCTTGTCTTTTATATTTATTTTATTTTAAAAATATTATTGTTTTTAATGTTTTAAGAAATCTGGTGAAATTGTTAATTGTCTGCACCTAAAACAAAACAAAATAAAAAAAGAAGATAAACACAGCGCACAGCGTAAAGATTGAGACACTGATAATAATTTTTTATTTTATAAAATGTTGCTAGCATTTGTTAAACACAACACGCATAAACATTTAAACCGCATTCGTTCCGTTCTAGGCAATTGAATTAATTTTAATATTTATGGTACAGGTAACGGAACTTGTTGCAATCATTAAATACAATAAACAAAAACAAGATTATTCGTCTTTCACTATATGACTTTTTATATAAATAAAATAGAGTAATTCATCAAATGTTTATAGTTAGTACATATAAAACTATAACAAACTATAAGCTTCGAATAGCATTAGATTAACAGAAAAATAAACACCTTAAAATCAGTAATCAGAAAATATGTCATCAGGTTTTATTTGATGAATGAAACTTTTCTTAAAGCAAAAAAGTCAATAAATTTTGCAAAAGAAAAATAAATAAATGTAAAACAAGTTCACGTCATTCAATTCAAAAATAAATATAAAATTTTACTTGTTGACAAATAACTTTTCTTTAAGCACAAAAACGTTTAAAAATGATTAAAAACACTCAACAGTAGTTTAAAAGGTGCAAAAGTTAATTACGCATAATCTAAATACGGCATGCAGTTAAATATCATAACTAAAAACACTCGAGAATATAACAAAAGAAGAAATTAACTAACTCTGAAAATTCGTACTGTATTCATTCAGAGCAAATTGTCGACTAAATGTTTGTAGCACACTTCAATTCAATCAATGCCTTCTGGGGTCTTCTATTCTACTATATGTCTAGTGTGTGGACTAGGAAGTAGCGTGGCGTACAAACAAACCGCGATAAAAAGATTATTTTGTTTTACTTTGTTGGTGCATCATCGAATATTGGCTCACAAATTTCGAAAAGTACTATGAAAATGATAAAATTTCGAACTAAATTTGTTGCTATATCGACTGATATTGGTCAAAAAATCGAATAAAGTTTGGGAAAAAAATTGTTTGGTGTGGGGGGAGTGTAGTTGTTGTGTGTATTTTCGGTTGCATTACCTCATGTAGTCTGCTACAATAACTTTTCCAAGTTGCAGTAATGTCATGCAAATTTCTTATTTGTATGTTATATTTTTTTGGTTTTTAGGTGATTTTTAGTTTTATTACCCTCATGAACATATTGTCTTGATATTAAAAACTGATTACGTGCAGACAAATTTATTTTAATAATTAATTAGTCATGATGAATAAAAGAAATTTTTGTATAATTGTTTTAGTTATTTTTTCGTTTTTATGTTTTTTGGGGACCTTGTAATGTAAGCAAAATACTGTTAGCTATAAAAACTTTACATTTCTATGCAAATATTCGTAAATTGCAAAATAAATATGATAATTTGCAACAGAAATAACAAAAACAAAAAAATATTGACAAAATACGTTATTGTTAGTTGAATATTAAAAATTACTTAGATAAATTGTGTTTTTTTATTTACAAAAGATTTGAAATATAGGTCATGGGATGATTTTGTATATAATGTTTTTTGTTTTACTTTTAACCAGAAATATAGCAATCAAATTTTTAAATATTTTCAATAAAATCATATAGTACAAAAAAAACACATTTTGCATTCATTAAATTTTATCCTAAGGCCAAAAGCTTAATTTGTAAGAAGTAATTAGATATACAATCGGCTTTTTTTTTTGGTATTTTTAATTTAATTGTAAAAGAAATTAAAAGAAAAAATATTTTCACATATGACTTCTGCCGGAGTATTATATTTTTACAAAGTTTCATAATTACTATGCTATGCCATGCTACGAACAAAAAAATCATACTAAAATTCTGGCTAATAGTGCGTTTTCACTGACGTTAGTACTTAGTATTTAGTACTTTTTTTAAAAGTATTTTTAGGGAAAATCCTAGTTTATTTCTCAAATAATAGTGCGTGTTCACTGAACTTAGTGCCTAGTATCTACTCAATAATTATTATTGACATATTTAAAAACTAAGCTAGAAATTTCCAATAAAAATACTTTTAAAAAAGTACTAAATACTAAGTACTAACGTCAGTGAAAACGCACTATAAGGAACGAATGCCTGATATTATTAGTGCTTACTTAATCAGTAAAGGGAATTAATACATATATATATATATATATATAAATAATTTGAAGGATGTACATATTTATGTAAACGTAGTAATACACTTTGAAACTACCCGAGTCAAAATTTTGAGCTTCTTTTCATCTTTTTTAGCCTCAAAAATGCGAACTTTGGTTTACTTTGTGCCCCCTTTTATTTTCTTGGACCTCCTAAACGAAAACTTCTCACGTGTTGGATTATAAGGAGGCCCAAAGAGGTTAAACTTACTTTTGAACTTGGTGAGCTTTGGTATACTTTGATCCTACTTTCATCATCTTTAACCTGAATAATGTGAATTTTTGTTAACTTACTTTGGGCTTCTTTGTACTAAATCGAGACATATATAGGATTAAGACGTCGAAAAAAGGCCCAATTTCGACATACGCTTAAATGAGAGAGCTGAACTTCTTTCCAACTTTATCGCCCTCTTTAGTGAAAGAGGATCAGGTTTGCGCCATTGTTTACGCGTCAACAATTAGATGTAGACAATAAATTGGATTTTGCGTGTAAATATACTAAATAAAAATATGTTTAGTTAACTATTTCAAATCATTAAATGATTTTTTTATTTTTATTCAGAGTCATCACTATCCTCATTGCAAGGAACATCTGAAATTCTTAGAAAATAATAAATGTATAATAGTTTTTTTGATTTTTCAAAGGTTAACCGATAGCGAGTCAAAGAACGAACGTATGACCAGCTTAAGAAAAGTCTTTTGATTTGCACAGATGAAGCTGGAATCTGTAGAAGCTTAGTGGCCAAATGCGGAAGAGTCGGATGTTGTATTGCAGCCATACTCCAAAAAACTAATGGCTTTGTTATGAATTTTTCAAATAACTTCTTGAAAAATGAAGTTTTTCTATTGAAGCTATCCCATTCTTGTAATCCAGTAGAATCAAGTTCATTAAACAAAAAATTAGTAGCTTTTTGCTTGTGTTCTTTAGAAAATTTATCGTCATCCTATGTATATAGGATGTAAATGATAAGCCACTAGAGCGTATTTATTCAGTGCCATATCTTTTCGTGATTTTAATTTTTTGTCAAATTTCGATTTGAATTTCTTTACCAAAGATTCACAACCTAAAAAATTGCATTGTCTACATAGTATACGTCATTGTTGACATTGTTGACATTGTCTACGCCAAATTTAAATGCCTACGCATTGTTTACGCTGAAGTGTAGACAATTAAAGTCTACGTGTAGAGGAAAAACCCTGAAGAGGATGAAAGGATGCTCAAAGTTTCGACTCGGGTAATGAACCGAGTTAGATCCAATTTTCAGGAAATCTTGAATAGACTATATGACGTTTGTTAAAACCTAAAATTGCATTTTTAGCGTAAAGATGATCTAATTGTAAAACAGTAAAATGTGATAAAAAATTTCAAACGGTTTTCAAAGTAAACAAGAAAAAATTAACCAGTTAAGTGCATTTGTTGTGTATACACGTTAAACCAAATCTCTATTACGTCGTCGTTACCATTGAATATGAAAACTATTTTATTATTATTTAAGAATTTTTAAGTTTATAATAACAAGAACTAAATAGATTATTAAATTTCTCTTAAATAAAAATGTAGTTCTTCGTTTTTCATAAAATTTTTAATAGAGCCATTTTGCCCTGTGTTTTTCGTGTATACACGTCATTGCTCGATTTTAATTACTCACACTGTGGGGTGTTTTTAAAATTAAATTCGACGCTTAACTGTTTAAAACAAAAAAACCTCATACTTTTTTTATTTTTAAGTGTAACAAAATAACCCTGAAGCATTAGAAATACAATTTTTTGACAAAATGCATTTTTTTGTTCAACTAAAGAATAATACATTTATTGGAATGTTTCTCTAGTTTATCTTTACTGACTCAGTAGAATGATTAATTTTAGACATTGAATCAGCCCTCAATAACTTGATCGTTTGGCTAAAATATCTTTCTCTGGAGCATCTTTTTGAAATTTTCGAATAGATATGATGGTAGATCTAAGAAATAAAGTAGGTGCGGAAACACCTTAAAGCTAAATTAATGTAATTCTTGTGTGGAGATTGATTTCATTTGTTTTTGTTAAAATTGTATGTAAATTTAAAATTTAAAGAGAAATGATTTACAAAGGAAGTAAACTTAAAAATTAAATAGGTTTTGAAAACTGAAGGATCAAAAGAACAATGTAAGCATCTTAAAATATAGAGGAGATATTGACCCATGTTCCTTGAAATTAATTCATTATTTTTTATTTTACTTTACTAAAACGATTTTCATGAGAAACTACTGGTGCAAAAATTGTCACAAATAAATTGATTGTGATCATAAGACTTGAAGGAGATTCTATAAAATCATTCTTCACAATGGACCTCAAATATTGTTGAGATAACCGAGTAGAAAGTGTATCATTGGCCGATTTTAAATGTCTTCTTAAATTTGGCACCCCTAAGAGTAGTTCTGCTTCTGATTCCTAAAAAGAGAAACAAGAAAGGATGTATTGAAAAACTTAAAATGATTAAAAAATATTATGATTAGTGTAAAAAATATTAAAATATTTTGAAATGCAATTGCAGTGTATCCTTAAGGGCTTTTAGACGAAGGAAAAATTTAAAATATTAGTTTTCTTTTTACTGTTATTATACTATATTACAAGAAGCTAATAACAAGACGTTTCTCACCTTTGAAGTCATAAGATTGATTTTAGTGAAAGAAGAACCCAGATGTAGAATCAAAATTTTCTGTGAACTGCTCCCTAAAATATAATATGAGAAAAAAATTGACTTTTCTCACCATTTACCCTTTATTTTACAACAATAAATTACATACGACCCTTATACATATATAAAAGCACACAATACAAAATTAACTAATTTATCTAATCAAAAATATTTCTACCGCAACTAATTATAACATTCAAAATAAAACATTTGCAATTGTACTAACCACAGATATAATTTTTTCATCAAAATATTTCCCAGCCTTATCCTAATGATGAAATTGAGTGTATGTATCCTCCTACATCATCACTAAATAACCTCAAGTTTAGCCTACCGCTCGCTGTTAGTTATTGCTTTTCTGTCGGTTCTTACAAAGAAAGTGAAATCTTCATACAAATAATACCTTATAGGAATATGAATGAAGGCATGACAAAGGGAACAAGAAGCCCATTCAATTGCCCAAAATACAAGATAAAACGCTCTCGATCTTTTTTTTTTTAAATACCTTAAGATACCATTGAGTATAATATTGGGTAAATTATTGTTAGAGAACAATAGTGTCGCATGTTATTTCATATACTTAGGGAAAACAAAAAAAACAATCTATTTTATTTCATGACAAAAGGAAGAGGTAAATGTCCAAAAAAAAAATGACTATGATGAGCTGATGTTTAATTATAAATAGGAAAATATACTAGGAAGTTTGATAGAGATCTTGAGTATGTTATTTTAAAGGTAGGAGCAAATATTTGAATGAATATCAATGTCGTGTTATAGTCTAAAGATGATATTTCAATAAAATAGATGATAAAAAATAAAATCGACTGTGAGTATGTAAAATATGTTTCAATGACATTTCTAAGAAAGTTTTTTGGGTTGTAATAGATCTGATACACCTTTTAAAGTTATTTCATACCCAGACTTTATTTATAAAGATATACTGTTTTTTGAATAGCTACTTCAAGTCTCCTCCAAGTTTGTTAATCCATTTTTGTGCTTTTAATTTTATCTTATTCTTGTAGGTTTGAAATTTTAATACATTTATAGGAGTTTTGATTGATTTCCAAATATTAAAAATTTCTCAGATACAAAGAATTTTATCAACTATCAGCAAGGAAAACTTCTTTATTATTTTATAAATTGTTTTCATTCAAATTAAGGGTTTTAATTAAATATGAATTTTTGATATTAGATTTATATGAGTACATGTTTCTCTCTGAATTTTTGTATAAATTTTCCTTAATATGAAAAAAATTTATTTTATCAAGAAATTTTTTCTTTTCTGTTGTTGTAGTAAAATTGTAGGTAGTGCACTTATTTTTAGCCAGATAAATCATATTGACCTAATGATAAGTAAGTTGGTAGGGACTATTCAAAGAATACAACTTATCTTCTTTAAATAGAACGGTATAAGACACAAGATATATATCCAAAAAAAAGAGTTTTTTGCTTTAATGCAAAAATATTTTCAGGTAAAAAGAAATTTTATTTTAAACTTTTATTCCTTCAAATAGAAAAATATTATACTTTTAACCCCAGATTACCATCTCATTTAATATATTTAGTGCAGTAATCTAAAATCTAAACTAAACCAGTAAAGTACCTTTCTATATGTATAACCAGCTAAAACCCATAAATATCCATTATTTTCTCTCATAGAGCTCAATAATCTCAAAAAATAATAACATAGAAATCAAACAATAACATCCTTAAAAGTCCCGCATATATTCACAATAGGAGGTCGAATAATATTATTTCGAAGAAAATTTCTTTTAAAAGACAAAAAAAAAATATTTAGAGGAATTTCCGGTCACATGTTAACAACTAATTGTGTCCTTTTTTGGACAAAACAATGTCACCTAGTTGGCTTGGTATAAACTAATTCATATTCAAAAACCATATCTGCAATCACTTTTCCCGGAACAGTGAATGCAATTGTGTTTGTGGGTGTATAACTTGTATAATTGCAGTTTAAATTAAAATGTCAAAGTGACTAAATTTGGTTTGATGTCAAACATTTAGTTGAAAGTTGTACAATATTTAATTCAAGTAATTATTTTTAGGAGACATAATTGGTAAAAAAGTTTAAATTATAAATGTTTGAAATATATGGAGCGTGATTTCTTATAATAAATCTTGGGGATTGTATTAATATGGTATTAGGTTTTTTTGTTAGTAGAATTTCTCAAAATTGAGCTCGATTTTATGTTCAGTGTCATTGATTGATTAAAATATCATGTTTTAACTTAAAGTTAGAGGTTTTTGTTGACATTATGTGGCTTTGGTGTCTGACAAAACTTTTTCTTATGCGGTTTCCTATGGTCAACCATGGATCAATTTTGCTTTTGTTTAACATTGCTTCTAGTTTTAGTTTTAGTTTTTTTTTTCATTATTAAATTTTACTGTGATTAATTTTTTGTTGTAAATTTATTTTATTATTGTTTATTGTTCTTTTTTATTATTAATTTTGGTTTTTAGCATTATATTTATTATTAATTTTAGTTTAGTTATTATAGTTTATAATAATAATTTAAATTATTACCGTATTAAAAAGCGTACGGTAGATGGCAAAGAAAGTCGAATACACAGCTGTATAGTGTACTCATTGCTTAAAGCATTTTTCTAATAATAAAAGCATAAAAGCAGCAAAAATTAAGATAAAACAACGAAAACCGTGTAAAAATGCTCGATAAAACGAATGTCGCATATTGGAGTATATAAAAATGCCGCAAAGACCTAAAATTACATATTTCAGTAAGTTTTTCAAACAATAGTCATAAAAGGCTCTACATTAATATCTAATATATAAATATACCCAACTTTCTCCCTTATGAATAAATGAAACTTAACAATTTTAATATTTTTATTTTTGACACTCCCTACACTGAATCAAAGACTAAAGTTAAAGACGCGATGCGATTAAGCATTTTAAATTTTAATTCTTTTAAATTTTAGACGATATGGAGTCGTATTGCGAAAATGTATTAGAAATACAGGAAAAAGGCAACTGAAATCATAAAAATTATACAAATAGTTCGATGTGACGCTGATGTTTGAGAGCTCTTGATTTATTAAAATTTAACCAAATTTGACTATTTTTAGAAAGAAAAAATAAAAAACATTAAGCAAAACACACAGCGATTCAGATTTTTCATGTAAAGACACAACAAGCCTTCAAGTTGCACAGGGTAAAAGGTGTTTTCCACACATATTTTTGAATGTAAACTATTATTTACTTTTTGCTGCTTACTATGGGAAACCTCGAATCTTCATTCATGGCCTACTTATTTCAATCAGCTAGTAGCTAAAGTTCTTGTATCATAGGCTGATAATATTTCACGGGATCGTTGAACCTAGTCGAAGTTTTTATTCCTCCCAATAACTTCAGAATAATATTTAATTTTTGAAGTTCTCTCAAAAACTCAATAGAAGTTCCATAGAAGAAAAAAGTGTCGTCGTTCTTTTTTTTTTTGAAAGTTCAGAAAGCCTTTTAATAACACATTGTTCTGGCTTGGATATTTTCAGCGTACTTGGAAGACAATATTTAAAGGTATCATTGTAAATTTTTTTATGTATTTCTAAATTATATAAATCATTTTATATTTTTTTATGACTTGTGTAACAAATTTATTTAGAAAAAATCTTCAAAAGCAATAAAAAAAACAAGCAACAAACATCAATCAGACATTAGTATTTTAGGTATAAGAATGGTGTGATATACTTTTAAAATAAAAACAAATAAGAACAAATGGCCAGAAATAGTTATCAAAGTAGATTGAATATAAATCACGTGTCCGATGGTGTTAAGCTAAGAAGCATCCATCTTGCACACCGCTGTGTACTGACACAATTAAATTTTTTTGTCCCTAGTGAAATCAGATTTATAGTTGCATTGTTTAATCTTGATTTGTGTCACAGCTGGTGTTGTCAGCTATTTTGTTATTTCTTACCTTTTATTGTTGTTTTTATTAAGTTTTTTACTTTTTAATATTCTTATTTTTAAATCCTTTTGTAGCTTTATCTTTTAAAGTATACAAAACATTGCTACTTTACAGCTCTTTAAAATATACACAAAACAAAAAAAACATATTTAACAACTTCATCAATCAGTTTTTTGTTGTTTTTGTTATGTTTGTGCTTATTTTTTTAAATATATTCACAGCTTGATTTTCTTAACACCGGCAATTTATTAATTTTTCTTTACATTTTTAAATGACGGTTTTTAATACGCCACAGATGTCAGTTAAAATGATAGAAGTTAACTAATAAACACAAAGTAAAAAAATTATTTTCTATTGCAGCACGTGAAAGCCAAAACAAACAGAAGTCAGTTAGTTGGTAGCAGCAATTAGAAAAACATTAATCATGAAAATATTTTAAAAAAGTTATTAAGTTTCCTGGGTAAAGATATCTTCTTCAAAAATTATTGCAGATGACTGACAATTAAATAGAATTAAATTTTTTGTTAGGATTTTGTTACTTATTTTTTTCTTATTGGATAATTGTCTAATGCCTCAAGGTCTGGAATTTTGACTTTCACTTACTTTTTTAACGAGTTTCAAATTTAATGTATAAAAAAAAAAACGGAATTTAAACTTCAAGGTCTAATCTTATGAAAGTGTTGAAACCTTTCAATTAATTTGATTTTTAGTGCTTGTAGGCATTATATAAAACTTATGGGATAGGTAAAGAATTTATCTTTAAGATTGTGGATAAGTGGGATCAGAGGTTATTTTTATATGTACCTATCTTTTTTTGAAATAACGTAGAGTATTTTACTTGCAATTATATCCTTTCTCTTCATAATGTACTTAATAAAATTTAATATTGTATTTGAATAATACAACTGAAATGAGGTTTGGAGTTTATTTAATTGCCTCACTTGACACGTAGAAACAAAGCACTGATAGTTGATAAAATTTGAGCCAAAAAGTGAGCCATCAAGTAAGAATAAGTATTTCTTTGTTCGGAGTAAAGATTGAATAGCTTCCCTGTACACAGATTTTTTGCAATTATAATTGAATCTATGTGTTAACAGGCCCTCTATGTGATAGAAATTTTTAAGGTAGCCCTAAATAAAACTATAATAGCAAATCAACTATCAAAGCACTATGAAATTTTTGGAAAAACAACAATCATAGCTGCAAATGTAATTAAATTCAAATCGCTAGATCCTATAAATCAACACTAGCTGTGTTTATATGTAGCACTAGCCAAGTAAGCAGAGTGTTAGTGAATTTAAAAGGACCATTCAAGATGGAGTGTTTTCTACATTGCTACATTTACTAACTGTAAATTTCTTGAAGATGGGTACTGTTTGTTTTATTTACTCCTTACAAACAAACAATAGCTTGTAAAGAAAATTCTATCATCTTTTTACAATCACCTTAAAAGAGCCATTAATACACGAAAAAACTACTAAAAAGACTAAAATTCATTTTCCTAGGAAAAACAAAAATTTTATAGAATAAATTGAATGAAATTTTCCCAGGTGAATATGTTGCAATAATTGTGATCAAAAGAAAATTAAACTCATCTTTTTCAACTCAGTCATAATATTAAATGACTTCAGAGATGGTAATGGAGAACTAAAAATTGTTTACTATTTATTTGTCTTGTTAAGAACGAAGTTTTAAAGAGTGCTTGTTGTCTTTCAGTCAGTTTAAACTGTAAATAATTAAATAATATTTATTGATTTAGATAAGCAAAACAGCTCAACGGTTGAAATCCTCTCTTAAAGTGACATACTATTAATGTAAATTTATGCATGCCATACACCGGTGACCATTTATATGCAGAGGAACCAAAGGTAGACACCCATTTCTCCTATGTGTTGACGTAAATATGGGTAAATTTGTAAGTAAATAGCACCATTTCTAAGTCTATATAAGAAAACCTGAATTTTCCTCGCTCATTTGGGTTTTTAGAGAAATTAGCTTCAACTTTTTGTTTTTGTTTTGTTTTTTAAAACGGCGTAAAATTAAACTAAGTGTCCTTTCGCTTTAATTTTCGCCCTCTTATAAGAATGCATACATATTTTAAGAAAGTTTGTTCCCTGGGTATTAAAAGAAATTTCTGGCTATATACAAAAAAAAGGAGGAAACTGCCAGTAAAGCTTAGAAAAACCTTGCGAGCTGAGCTACAGCCTCTTTAAAAAATTCAGTATTTCTTGACCCCATTTTACCTGAAATTTGAGTCTTTGAGTTAAAGATAATTTTGTTACTGTGTATTAGTCATTAGATCATAAACAATTTTTAAATGCACATCAAATAAATGTGTTTAAAGGGTATGTGTGTCTCCAGCCTTAGACAACTTCGTAGGATATTGTAGCATTGGCTTTTAGAGAACTTTTCTTTTATTGTATTTTCCATGACTAACACTGGAGCTGATATTGTTTATAATTTTTTTAACATAATGGATTTTAGCATATATCATCTCCCTGTAAAATTTTTTATTTCATTTTTCGTTCATATGAGATTTCAGTGTCATTCAACAGACTTATCTATAAAGCAGCCACAAGCAATTGTAAAATCGTCAACAAATTTGTTTAATATTGTCACCTGCTGAACTTAAGATTGACTCTCTTTGTACATATTAGATTGTCAACATGTTTGTACTTTATAATTTTTATTTAGGTATCAAGTAACAAGTGATAATAACTAATAATTTTTAAACACAGTTTTTAGTTCAATTTCCACGGTTTATTCCTTTACCTAGCCTAAATATTACAAGACGGCAGTGTCTCCTGATATTGCGTATAAAGTCAAAAGATATTTCAAATCCATTCATTTGGCGTGAGTTCTAAATACGTTGCCATATTATAGTTTATTAAGTTTTATACTTTTATTAATATATTCTCAATTTAACAAGCATTTAAAATTATTTTTAAAGTCGATAATCATAAAAAAAGGAATGTAATATGAATAATAAAGAAACCAATAAGCGTAAATTTTTAAATAAATAAAACGAAAAATCAAAGTGGTAAATTCCAAAAATAAGGAAAAAGTAATGAAATTCAACCTATTTTGGTGTCAATTTTGAATAAGTTTCGAATTACAATGATAAACAAATGATGAAAATGTGAAATTCATGTTCGAGTGTAATGAAAACTTTGAACGATAAAAAATCATCTTCTCTTGACGAATTTTTTAGAGTTAACTAAAAAAAAAAAATCTTTCAAGAGTTTGTTTATTGACATTTAAGCTTTTTTTTTGTATTTTTGTTTTTCCATTTTTAAGGAGGTAAACCTCGTTATATTGGAATATAAATTAACATTAAATTCTTAGAAATTTGTATTATGAAATTTACTACCGAAAATATAAATAGGGCCTCATACGTGATGGGTGGATTATTATAAAAATTCATATTAATGGGTTAAGTAAACAATTTTAATGATTATTTAGTTAAATTTTTGTTGTAGTTATTTTTATATGATTTCGAGAAGTTATTTTAATGGGCAAGCATCAAAGAAACCTCGTTGTGGTTTTAAATATATAAAGTGACACTAATTTTACTTTGTCAATTTTTCTGGTATTGTTATTTATTTATCTATCTATGATTGAAAACAGTTAAATCGTTGCTTCAAGATATAGATTTGTTAAAATCAAACAAATAAAAATAAAAACAAAAAAAAAAAAAATATGAAAGGAAACAATTGACATTGGATACGCCTTAAAAATTTCTAACCTTGTACTATATATTGAAACATATGGATACAACTAACGATAAGTAAAAGAAATTTCCAAAATGTATTTTCTAATTTTTAAGGCAGATTCACAGTTAAGCTTCGCTACGGATAACCAGAGTTTTTATAATTAAAGAGAAATAGTTGACGTGTTTCTTATTATAATGAATTAAAATGAATTATAATTAAAATTTTTAATTCATTTTAATTCATAAATTCCATAGACAGGGAAGATAATTCTCGATATGATGGTTAACCGTTGAAAACTATGATTATGAAAAATCATCACAAAAATGTCTTGTTCTTATTGTTAGTATTTTTAAAATGCTCCATAAATTCTTCTGCATGGTGTAAGACATTCGACTCCATTGCTTTTTGAAAGTATATCTTAAAGGCGTTTTCAATTTCGATTTGATTAAATATATAGAAATATCATTTTTGAATTTTATACCTAGTGGCTTGTTCACTACTTTATTTTCCACCATTTATTTGTCAGTTCGTACAAAATTTCCCAAAGATAAGACTTCTTTTGTTAATAAATCAACATCATTCGAATCAAATCAGCTTTTCATATCTTTTTGGAGTTGTATAGAATACAAATAATGCATGGATACAACTAAAAGTAAAAGAAATTTCCAAAATTTATTTTCTAATTTTTAAAGCAGATTCACAGCTAAGCTTAGCTACGGATAACCAGAGTTTTTATAATTAAAGAAAAATAGTTGACGTGCTTTTTATTGTTATTATAACTATTTCTTTTTTAGCATTAAGCCTAGAGCACACCAACGCTTCTGAAGCCGCTTCAGAAGCAGAAGAAGTTTTTTTGAATGTAGAATGCTTTTTTTCAGTGGAATATTGTTGATTATTTTTTTTTTGTTTATTATTGTTAGATATACTTAAATAATGCTAATTTCTTGTTGTTATAGTTTACAGTTAATTTTTAGTGTTAATTTATGCCTCTTGCTATCAGGCTTTCTTATTTTTGCTAAGTTGCTATGATTGGTAACAGTTGTTAAATCTGTTTTTTTTTTATAGATCTTTCCTTTTTTTAAATAAGACTTATATTCTAAATATTATTTTATTAATTAATTTTCTTTAATATTGTGAAGATATTTTAACAATGCTATTAATGGATTCAAATCCATAATCTTTGAGTTATTTTAATAAAGAAATGAAAAATGGACATCAAAGAATTAATTATCTAACACTTTCTGAAATGTATAATGAAAGTATCGAAAATATAGATGAATTCAATTATGATAAAGAAAGGTAAATTTCTTTATCTTTTTATCATATTTGTAGCCAAATAATTTCTTATTTGTTTAACCACTTGAAATACTATTGTTTTGTTCAGAGCAAAACTAGTTAAAAACATAAAATTAGTAAAAATGCGCTTTTAAGTATTTTATGGCTTAGAAAAACCTAAATCCAAAAAATTTTTGCCTTTACACTTTCCGGCAATCTATGAGTAATAAAGTAATTAAGGATTGTTTCTTGCTGAGCTTGTTTTTAATCTTTTAACTATCCTTAAAATATAGCAAAAATAAAAAAACTTAATAGCAAGAGGCATAAATTAACACTCAAAATTAACTGTAAACTATAATAATAACAAAAAATTAGCAATAATTAAATATAACTAACAATAATAAACACAAAAAAATAAACAACAATATTTCACTGAAAAAACGCATTCTACATTAAAAAAACTTGTCAACCAGATTTTGATACATCCATTAAATAAAGTTGAAGCGGCAACTGAATCCGCTTCTGGATTGGATTCTGAATCGGCTTCTGAAGCCGCTTCAGAAGCGATGGTTTGCGCTAGGCTTTAGGCAATGAAATTTACACGTGAACAAGCAAATTGCAATTCTAAACCCTCTAATTAGATTTATCATAAATGATCGTTAATTTGCAAAAGAAAAATTGATATTTTTAGTTAAATCGACATTTCAATTAAGAAAAACATTAAACTTTAATGTTAAACTTTTTTAAACTCTGCCGATTTATGTTTAGGTGCGGTGAGAGTTGATTTTATGTAAATTTTTATCACTTTTTTTCTTATTTATATTGATAGTAATTTGTTGAGTCATTTGATAAGTCTATTCATCAAAATTATAGTAATGTATTTTTAGCAAACTTTTTAAAATAATTTGAGGTACTCAAAATAATTAATGTTTGTTATTTACGCTATATAAAAAAGTTAATTTAGAAATTTTTAAATATGTTTATGTTTAGCTAGATTTATAGCTTAAGTTATCAGTTTTAATAAATTAAAAAAATTACTAAAATTATAAATTATAAATTACTAAAATTTATAAATGAGATGAATTTGATTAAAAAAAATTTTCTTTGCCAAAATATTTCTAGCTAACTTTATGATTATAAGGTTTTCTACTAGTGAGTAATATCCATTCTATATTCAGGCTTATACAGTGTATTAGCCTTCCGTACAAAAAATTCGTTTCTCCATTGGCAATATTCTGTATTAGGGAAATCCGATGGAAATTTAAACAAAAATTGTCATAAAAATAAACGTTAAAACATTTAATTGTACTGTAACAATTATTCGAAAGTTTTTAAATTAATTAATTAGATAACAAAAAGGCAAATAACCAAAAATAATTTAGAGAGTAAATAAATAATATATTTAATGACTTAATAAATAGGCGAATTTTTAATTTCATTTAAGCAGCCTTTCAAAGTCTGTATTTTAAGACATAATTTCAACATGCTTAATCCACGTGTATTACACATTTTTCTGTGTATTGTAATAATGTGTATAAGTCTCAATGGAGAATGGGTATAAAAAAAAGCAGTTACCAGTGAAACTACATTAAAAGATGAAGTCTTTTAATAACATATGTAAATATGACTAAGGATAAAATAAAAATTATATTAAAAAAACTTTTAAAAAAATACACTTTTATCTATAATTATTTTATAGCTTCAATGAATTAAAAGGAGAAAAATAATACTTAATACCGGAATTCATTAAATTCATTTTTAATTTTGTATCACCAAAAATAAAATTTTGAAATTTTTATTAATAATAATTTAAAATTTAATTGCTTGGAACTAATTATAAAATTAAGTAATTAGTTTTATAAAAAGAAAAGGACAAAGAGTACTGAATTGTATTATCATTCTTATAAAGAATTACAGCATTTCAAGGAAATTTTTTAAAATATTTTTTGATATACATACTGAACTTAATTTTTATTACTTTTGAGTGACAATAGGTTTAAGAACGTGGTCCTTTTGAACGTGACTTCAATCAACTGACGAATTTTTGCGTTTTTATATTAGATTTAACTATGCTTGTCACTTAAGGATGTGGACACAGTGGAAGTAAATTTAAAAGACTATTTATATTTATATAATTTCAAGCAACTATCGAATCCTTCCATTTTTATTAGTATAATGAACACTTGCCACACAAATATATGAAATCGGTAAGTCACAAGATCAAAAATCGCATCCAATGTGCCTAAAGCGAAATGTAAGAAGACGATAAAAGTCGTTACCATAAAGATCATGGCCTGAAATGACACCAAATAAAATATACAATTCTTTAAATTTAAAAATAAAATTCATATTTAAAGGTTATTTTTAAAAAATTTTTAAAGATTATTTTCAACCAAATTCTCATTAACTAAACGAATTTTTTTATCCTTTTTATATGACACTAGTTAAAACCTTCCTTATTAAAATACAAAAAAATACAAAATACAAAAAAATACAAAATACCAAAAAAAATTACCAGATGATGGGGGGAAATATATCAAACATGTAAGCTGTCAGGTTCATTTCTGAAGTTATCCTAAAAGTTTTTATAGTTTTTATATAAAAACCTATAAAAATTTTGTTAGTGTCTCATAATTAGCTAGAATTTTGGAAAGGTAAAAAAATTTTTTTAGGGTCGATTCGGGGAAATCAAAATTATAACAACACCAAATTTGTACTCTTACATAATTTTATTACTTTGTTTGGGCATAGAACATTGGTTAGAATATTTGCCCTGACCTTATGTGTCAAAGACCTTCATTTTTACACTTCGAAGGAATTAAATGAATGCAAGAAAACATTTTTAACACTTATTACCTCTAATGGGCTATTATGAGGCATCATAAAATTAAGAATATGCTCACATGGCACGATCAGATTAATGACTGGACCAAATGATGATTTCTGTTGTAAATATTTTTCATTTAAAATCATATAAGGGAGATATCTAGGAGATGATGTTTTTACATTTTGTTGTTGTTGTTGTTTTTATTAAATTTTATAATGTCTGGAGAATAGCAACTTAATTACAACTTTATTTGCATATCTAGACATATCTTAATAAATGTTTTGTTTATTTATAGCAAAATAGTTTATTTGTCCTCTGTCTGACGAGGATTTTGATTTCATAAAATAAAAGACTCATTTGAGAATTTTCTGCCAAGTAATTGATTTTTCTTAATTTTTTCAAAGTTTTCAAGTTAGGAACATTCATTTATGACAACAAATATAATAATTTTTACATCTGGTCATCAATGCTAGTCAACAATTTTAACGGATATTATGGACTGTGCTACGCATAAACAATTACCAACGAAGCAATGTCAATGACTTTCATAGTACTTTTTCAGTCTTTGTTTGCAGCACGAATGAATTCTTTAACAAAATGTGATTTAATGTATACAGTAAAATAGGGCTAGAAACCAAACCTTTTATTATTTTTTTTAATTCCAATTTTATTTTGCTTATTTTGAGTTTATTTTTTTTTTGTTTAAAGTTAATTTATGCAAACGTATATAGAATTTTTTGCATTTTCAATGTGAAAAACTCAGCCAAGCATAGAGTTAATTGCTTCTGGTAATCGGTTAAAAGAATAAATAAATTCACAGAATGATATTGATAGAGTGGCTCTCAGTCTAACGTTTTTTTTTTTTTGAAAAAAAGAATCATTTTTAAATTCTTTAGCTATTTTATTGAATTGAAAAATACCATTAACCCAAAAATGCAAAATGTTAATTCAAGAAACAAGAAAAACAGATATTAAAAAAATAACCAAATGAAAAGGAAAGTAGGAGTTAAAAGGTTTTTAAAACCAAATCAGTTTATTAAGAATTTAAGGAATTGGGATTCCTCTTAATACTACACATTTTTTAGTTAAATGACAAAAAACAAATTCTTTGAAGTTATTATGGTTAAATACTATATATTTTATTGAAATTTTTTAAATAATTACTACCATATAGAAAATTAGAAGAAAAGGCGCAGCCAGACAGGATATATATAATGAATTACCGGGGGACTCTAAAAATTAATAAATGATTTTTGGTCAAAGCTTGTATTCAGCATAAGAAAAGAAGAAGTTAAGTTTTTTGAGCAATTTGAAAAGTTCCTAATCAGGCAAGAAAGGCGAATGCTTATAAACAAAAAAAAAACACGTGGTTTGAAACTTCTCATGCCTTATACAGATAGTTTTCATCTTATATAACAAATTATTTTTAGAAAGAACCTATTTAGAAACTTGAATTTTCTTAATTTCATGCCATTTTGTTAATTTTTAATTGAATTACAGTATTTTGAGTTACATAACTTTTAGTGTGTTAAGGAACTAGAAAAACTACTTTTTTTAAAGATCAAAATTAGAATTTTCAATTAGAAAAAATACAGCCAAACCTAACAATTGCTAAAGAAAACGTATAATGGCATCTTTTTGACTATGATTTTATGAATACAAAAGGTGACACATTTTCAAATCAATATAATGCCGGAAGAATCTTAAGAAAATATTTGCAAAATTATTGTAGCCAATTGTAAAATGAAAATCCAATTGACAGTTGACGTTGGTAAGATATCTCATTGGGTGTTTCCACATGGGGAAATATGTTACGAGTAACATTTTCGTATTTTTGTATAATTTTTGTAGTAGAATTACGTGTTACAATTTTGCTTAGGAATTTCACTTTAACATACCTTAGATATCATTAAAAATTTTGGCTCAGGAAGCTTCTTTTTAAGAACTTGTTTCAAAAAACTACATTAAAGAAGAACAAAATTTATAGGTGACCTTTTTAGATCTTAGGGTTATTCAGAGTATCAAACTTCTATTTAATAAGCCTGATTGAACATTTTTCAAAGTGATGCTTCCATTTATATGCATTTTCTAGTATCAATCAGCGTTACTCAAATTCTATTTTCTCTTTTTTAAGAATATTTAGCTTAACAGCTGATAATTCAATTTTGAATTGAATCTTCGCTTTTCATATTTTTATTAAAAACTGCTACTGGTTCAGGACAATTGGTAAATCTTTACTTCTATAAATTCCATTTACTAAATTATCAAATCAAATAATTGAGCATAGCATTTAGACGATCCAATCTCTTCGTCTAATATCCAATATTGGATGAAAATATTTGTTCATATAAAGCTGAATGTTAACATTGTCAATTTGACATGCACCATTTGAAGGTTGTTACTTGTTAAAAAATTATATGGATTTAACAGTAG
Source organism: Acrocera orbiculus (assembly GCA_947359355.1). Taxonomy (NCBI): domain Eukaryota; kingdom Metazoa; phylum Arthropoda; class Insecta; order Diptera; family Acroceridae; genus Acrocera; species Acrocera orbiculus. Next base: position 25,626,260 of record OX375757.1, read on the forward strand.
CCATCCAATTGTCAGGACAATAAGTGATCAATGTATTATAACCTATCTAGTATCAGATTTTGTCCATTGCTTCAAGAAAAACAACCAGAACTCGATGTTTATGCGCCATATAGTAAAATTTCATTTATCCGGTGAACAAAATTAGCAAATCACTTAATGGATGATATTGTTAATTTATGCTATTTTAAATTTTTGAGTAATAAGATAAGGCTGCTGTTAAGGCCATAGATAAAAGTTACGCCTTGTCAATTAACTTAATCCATAATAAATATATAAAAAAATAATATCAAAGGTAGACAAATTTTTTTTTTCCTCCCCACTCAAAACTTTGATTGATTAATATTAAAAATAAACAAACAGCCACTGAATTTATTAAAAAAAAAGGAAAAAAGAAGAATATTAAGCAATTTTTTTTCTCTTTATTGAAAATTACAATTTGTCCATAACGAATTCACGTAGACGATCCGGCGTCTTTATATATTCCAAACAATGGTCACACAATAGTAATCAACTTCACATTGATAGAAGGCTTCCGGGGTTTTATCATATACAACCCATAAGACATCTAAGTCAATTGTATGAAAGCAATTCATGTTCGCACGCCTAGAATCCAAGACTCATGATGACTTGAATAATCCCAAGAAGTCGTCTATATGTTTTTCTTTTTAATCGATATGTACCTATATTTCACGGAAGAAATTCAATCTTTGATATTATAAATCGAATGATGTAACAGAAATCTTAGGAGAAATTGATTATTATGTAAGACGATTAGTTGTTACGATCAGTTTTTTTTTTATATTTTTTTGTAACGATAAATGTTATATTTGAAGACTCATATGAAAACCAGAAAATTTATTTATATATTTATGGTTAGTTGAATTATTTGCTGTGAAATATGAATATTATTTGAAAGGATTTATTATCAAATCAAGACTTAGGGGCTGTTGTTTAGAAAAATCATAAAATTTAATTGATTACAATAGAAGTTTATAATTGAAGATGGGTCCGTTAAATATGATTGACAGCCAATGTTGAATCAATTTTATTTTATGACCTTGCTAATTATTGAAAGTAAATATTAAGGGTACATACTTTGAAATAATGATGTCTTTTTTAGTGCTAGTTATAAATTTAGGATACTTAAAATAATTAGAAATATTTCTTGAAGTACTCGACTGCAAAATGTTATATGACTTATGTCATTAAAACACGAATCTGATAATTGAAAAAAGGATGAAGGAAAAGAATTTTTCATATTTATAGATTTTTGTTATGTAAAAGTTTGCATTCGACTTATGAAGTAGTTCTTAATGATGTATTAACTTCAACTTTTAATAACATAAACTAAAATAGTTTTGGAAAAAGAAAAACCAACTTGTTAACCGTTAGATGCTGTGGGATATTACAAGTTAATTATTTTGCGATGAGGTATTAAATTTTAATAAGAAAATCACAAAATGCTTGGAAGATGATTTAATATGGTACAAACAATTTTCAGAAAAATTAACATATTTCACGTTCCAATGGATTCGAATCCCTGTTGTAGGCTTATGTAATAATAAACTTGCAGAAACTTAAATCATTTTCCTAATCACACAACAAAAGATTAGGTTTCTTTTGTAGATTTTGTCACTCTAATTCTTAGTGGATTTTTCACAACTGATAGAAATGAATTCTGTGTTTTTCTTATCATATTTCTCTTTCAATCTCTGCTTGTAAAGTTTCCTCTTTTTGGTTTTTGCCATATAATATTTGGAGTAATAATAATATTTTTAAGGCTCTTTGATTTTGTTGATATTTTAAGAGTACTTCGATATACGGACTGAACGATCGAAAACAGATTATGGCATGGGAGCGCTATTTACCTATTCAGGCGCTTTCATATTTCAAACAGAAAAAATTGTCATGGAGACCAATGCGGTCCAATATATCACGAGAGTATTGAAAAACGCTCATCGTTTCTGATAGTTAAGCTACACTAAAGGTTTTATTAGCAAAAAATTTAAAGTCTAAAGTTATATCGGGTTGTTACAACAGTCTCTAGTGTTTGTTAGCAAAAAAAAGTAATATTAATAAGAGTTCCTGATCATTTTAGACTGACTGAAATGGTCTCAACATACCAACCTTTACTCTATATGAAAACTCAAACGTAAATGATTGGTCTAAAGACCTGAAGGACAAGTTATGGACAGAATCTTTTAACTTAATACAATCAAAGCATTACTTAATTACAAGATTAAGAATATGGGCGAGGTAGGAATTCGGACAGAAGGTTTCTTAAAATTTTGACATAATGTACCATGTGATGCAGTTCTTGTAAAAAGTTCCCATACAAAATTGAAAATTCAAAAATACCAAAAGGAAGATTCTGCCAAAAGATGGAAGAGACAACTTCCCAAGAGTGGCAGAGGTGGCAGAGATGGGCTTGAATAGTATAATAATTTTAGCAAGAGATATGAGAATGAGTTTTCCAACATTAAGGGTCTGTGAGGAAGTGCATAACATCTTTTTAGGTTAAAGTATTTCCAGGTCCCAAAAAACTACTACTATTTCACAATTTGAATTCCTTCTAAAAATGAGGATTTGGCTATAATCTAAAAATTCTAGAACGAAGTTCGTTATCGTGAGTTTCTAAATAAGGGCTAGGCTAAAATTCTTGATGGCATTTTAGGAATGCTAACACAAAATTCTAATACTAAAATGTTATAATACTCTAAATATTGTCAATTATTGTAATTTTAGTTAAGTTTCTTCTTTTTCCTTTGGTCAATTGTTGATTTTAGTGTTAATTTATTGTTTTTAGTTGTTAACTGTTTTTTATTATTGTTAATTGTTGTTAGTAATATTCTTTTTGTTAATTTTTATTTCTTTGGTTAATTGTTATTATTATCATATTTCAAAGAAGGTTGCTATAGGGCTTAAGAGGTCCTACCAGGTGTCTCTAAACATGTAAGTTACTTTTTAATTTTTTTTCTTGGATATAAAGGACAAGAATGGAAAAGGATTGCATGACTTTTTAGCTGTAAAAACTATTTATTCCTGTCTGATCTCACATAATATATTCACCTTTTTAAAGAGGCTCTCTCGTATATATGAGACAAAAAAAATGCAATCCCAGTACATCAAAATTCATGTACAACATTTACATGGGTAAAAAATTATTTATATATGTACGTGTCTGTGCCTTAATAAAACAGGATATTTCAGGATTCACTATTAGTATATTTTAAAAATAAATACTTCTCTTTAAGTTCTTTAAATGCATAAAAAATCTTTTTAAATATGACCAAGATTTAATAAAATAGAATGCCTTTCTGAATTATACTATTGAAGGTCAAATTAAAACTATCAGACTTTCTATTCTGAATCAATTAATTATTTAAAAACATTTAATTTCCTGAAAATGAAAGAAAAAAGAAAAATGATTTGACATTGTCAATATTAAAGGTTTAATATTTAATTTTCATATTCAAATTAGGCATTTGAAATTTTTATATGAGACAAAACCGACCAAAAAACCAAAAACAACACAACATCATTAAACAGCAAGAAAAAAAAGTGATGGATATAAGTGACAAACTAAAAAACTTTGTCAGTACCGACAACTAATTTATTTCTAATGATGTCTGATATATCCAATAAACTAATGGACTATTTATATGAAAATACACAGGAGGTCCTAAATTTAACGATGTCTGACCCAGATTTTATATCAAAACAATAAATGAATCCATAAACGGAGCTAGTATATAATGTTCATAGATTAATTTAATTTATAAGAAAAAGAAGAAATCATATTAAATCAGTAAAAGATGATGTTGATGATTAGATTTACCGGTTTTCCTGAACCACTTTTGACGAACTTGTAATTAGATCTGAATTTAAAATGATGATTTACCAAAGGAAAGTGATAATAAAATTTATTTTATATCTTTTAGGAATATTAAATTTCTGTACTATCAAACTGAGGTGAGACCTCCTTTTTTTTAATGGTTATGTGATTTAATAGATTCACATAAAAAAAAAATAATACATAAAAATTTTAAATTTTTTATTTTAAATATTTCTACGCTAGACAAATTACTATTTTTGATGAGTTCTAAATACAGAAAAAAAAACTAATTAAAATTTTTAATGTTTTTTTTTTTAGTAAATATAGGATTGGTGAAAACTTTAATTTAAAAAAATGGGCTGCATTTTTCTGACCACGATAAAATTGTTTTGCAAATTTTCTAATAGTTCCAATTATCAAATAAAAGAATGTGATACATTGTCAATGCTACGAAATACTGGCAATTGTTGTAGTAAAGATACATTGCTATTTAACTTACTACAACAATCTAAAAATTAAAAATATAAGATAATACACAAAAGATTTCAATGATCAAATCTTAAACTTTTCACGATATTTAATTGTGGTTAAATTTTGGTCTTTTAGGAAGAACTTCGAATTTTATAAAATCTTAATAGTAATAAAATAGTGATGGAATAATTATGGAATTATACTAAACCCAAAAAAGTGTGCTTTTAGATTTTTTTACGAGCATATCTTGAAAGATCTTGAAAGAAATTATTTAAGATGTTTCTTCAAAAAAAATTATAAGAACTTTTGTGTATGATTGTGAATAGATTAGTAGTAATTAAAATCGATTAGGTAAATATTATCTGAGATATACCCAGAATTTTAAAGACGTTTCTAACGTGCGTTGTATTTTAATTAACGGTTTTTGGTTTTAGTTTTAAGTTTTTTAAATTTAATTTAAAGCTAAGGGTGGTATTACACAAAACAATAATGAAAGTTACAATCAGTTGATATGAAAGATAACTTCGAAAGTCATTCAATGTGGCTTACATTGCATTTGGGATGTTTAATGAAGGTACAACATCACTATTGTACTCAATGAACGGTATAGAACTATCAATTGGCCCCGCTGCCCATACCTATGTCGTAAAGGAGGATGTATCCAGTCATGGATGTCATGGTATCCGACTCAAGGGTGTATGGAAGCACGCGTGAAAAAAGAATGGTTCGTCGACAAGAACAACTTGACTTATTAGAAGCTATTGATGCTGACTCCGGCTCATGGCTCTGGAATAGACAACACCATGTAAGTTGATAAAAAAAATTTAACTATGTATAAACTTTATTTGAAAATTTAAACGCATTTTTCTCAAAAACGTCTCAATCGATCGACCTTAAATTTTAACACAACTTTCTCAGGTATATTACGGGGTTCATATGAAATCGGACTAAATTCTTTATATTGGCTTAGGGAAAATTTTTATTCCTTCTTTCAAAAATATTTTTTTCTTGTTTTTTCGACTCCTCATCATTCAAAGGAATGCGAATAAGTAGTTTTAATTGCAATATTGCGAAAATAGTTGGTATTTGATTTGTGTATCCCCGTACAAAGATGGACAATAACGTACAAAGATGGACAAGGATGGACAAAGATGGACAATTTCGAGTATCGAGTGTTGAGACCAACATAAACACTAGTATTTGCAAACCAAATAAATGTTATGATAAATGTTTTATTTCTCATAATTTTCGATTTAAATAAATCAGCAACTTAGAAATAATTGAAGTTATTTCAAGGGGCTATTCTCTTTTTCCGTTTGTATAAAATTTTTACATAAATTTTGCCAAAATGAATGAGTCACATGATTCAAAGTCACTTGTGGTTAATTTTATAAAATTCACCGATTTAAAAGCAATCATTTATTCCATTATAGATTTCTGGTATAAAGAGTAATGATACGCTAATACTTTTAGCTGGTAAAATTCAATCAAGTAGAAGATTTTCTTGTGATTCCCCAATCACACGATATTTAATAAAATGTCGACAAAATTAGGTCTAATTTTACACCGTGGTAAGATTACTAATTTTAAAGAAAATAATAAAAGAGGACAAAACTATTTTATGGTAAGAAATAATAAATCTGTTGAAGAGTGACAGAGAACACCCGGTTTCAGAGTAGGGTTTGGTTTAGCTCATCTATCACCTTAAGCTTCTACTTAAAAAAGTTTCGCATTTGACAATTCAAACTTAACTTTTAATAAACAAAATCATAATAATTATATTTCCAAATAAATTATTTTCGTAACTCCTCCCAATAAATCCCACCAACCCCAAATTAATCCTAAATTATTTAAATTTACTCCTAATAAATTCAATAATCAAAACAAATCTTACTATTTAATTATATTACAAAGTTAATTAATATACTTTAAATTTTATAATTAATATTTATTTTAATTATATTTTTTTAACGTAATATAAATATGTGTATATTTATTTATTTTTTAAATAAAGTTTTTGTTCTTTTTAATAAATAAAAATTTAATTTAATTATATTTATTTTATATTATATATTAAATTTATATTATATTAATCCACAAGCTTAAATTTATAAATATTCATATATATAAATAATATATTAATTAATAAATAAATATATATATATATTAATAAATTAATATTAAAGGATTTATATAAATATTATTAAATATACATACATATATATAACAATTAAATATTTATTATAATTTAAAAAATACTTTTATATGTAATAATATATAAATTAAATATATATATATACTATAATATCTATTATAATTATATATAATATATTATATAAACATATCTGTATACATATATATATATATATTACTATCTAATTAAATTTATAAATATATCAATTTTACAAAATTTTATTATATTAATTTTAATAAACTATAAAAATTTAATTTAATTATTATAATTATTTTAATTAATATATCATTTGTTACTTTAATTTATATTTAATAAAATTTTTCATGAAAATAAAAAAAAAATGAAGAAATAATTTTTCTGCTAAATTAAGGCTGTGTCTAGATTAATTCTCCGTGAGAAGTGAGAATGAGAATGTCAAATTTTGACATATTTGCCATATATTACATGTCAAAATCCGACTTTCTTTGGGCCCAAGCACAATGGACGCGATGCGACGGGGAAACTGCAAACCGATTCGCGTGTCATCGCGTTGAAAAGTAGAAAGTATAGATCTACTCAAGCGACGCGTATAAGCGAAACGATTGTGATAACTCCCATTGAAAATAATATACAAATTCTACTTAGCTGTCAAAAATTCAACGTCGCATCGCGTGCATTGCGTTTGGGCCTTTATTATTACGCTAACCTCTCAACGAGATAGAATCCCAGCCCAGCAACATTATAGGCGACATGAGGCGCAGTTACATTCAGAAATATATTGACTACAATAATTACATTACAAGTCCTTTCGAAAAATATGACTTGTCTCTTTAACTAATTTTATTGCATTTATAATGCAATATTATTTACGGTAAGTCAATTTAATATAATAAAACTAGTTAGAAAGCATAAATTTTATATTTTCAATCAAAATGACAAACTCAGACAAACTATGAGTATAACCGCGCCTAAAAAATCACTGTTCAAAACGCTAATCTAGACAACCAAGTGAAAAATTACTTTTACCACTGATATAAACCAGCATTTAGAGCCCTCAATCCCTCAAGTCATTTGGTCGAATATGGAAGAAGTCATTTTGGTATAAAAATAAATCTTTTATTTAATTGATATTTCTTAAAAACAACAGTTCAATTTGTTGAGTAATTTATCTTGTAATGTATTTTTGATTTTGAATTTATTAACTAAGTTAAAAAATAAATTAATTAGATTTTAAGAATTAAATTTTAATTTAATATAAACAAAAGTGGCAGTACATAATTTTAGATGCTATACAAATTACTTTAGATTATTGTACTAAAAATGACATTCTGTCCGGAAAATTTAGAGGTTAAGCTTATCAGAAAGAATTAATATTATTAATTTCGCCAGAAGAAAATAGCAATTACAAATTTGCTATTTAAAGGTAATTATTTATATGTTTTTATATTGAAGCTTATTTGATTGCTATCTTTCAGTTCGCGTTCTCTTAAAGAGCTTTGTCTAGACATTAAACAAGCTAAATAGTAGTCCTTAAAATGAAAAATATTTTAACCAGAAAATTTCTGTGCTGTTATCCTTTGGAAAATTTTAATTGGAAAGTAATAAAATTATTTCTAAAACAGTTTAACTAATTGTGTAATTACAATAAATTTAAATTTTTAGGAAATCACTAAAAACATAACCTGGGAACAACAGAAAACTATTTTGAAAGAAACTATAGACCATCACTTGAATCAATTAACTCCAGTTCGATCTAGTTATCAAATAAAATTTCTTAAAATTTTACTAAATTATTTAGAACAACAAACTATTGAAGTTTTTGATGTATTTTATGAGAAACTCTGTGATCTACAGCAAATTGAGCATACCGCAGAAAAATATTCGTTTAAACATTTCTTTTTACCAAACAATTCAACTGTAACACTAGAAGAATCAAATCTATTTGTAAAAAATGGAACAACAGGTCTCTGTACGTGGCAAGCTGCAATTGCACTATCCGAATGGTTAATCCGTAATCCTGAAATTGTTCAAAATAAAACTATTATTGAATTAGGAGCTGGAACAGGACTTTGTGGAATAATTTCTGTAAAATTTTGCAAAGCTAAAAAAATTATTATTACAGATGGTAGTCTGAAAGTTTTGGAAATTTTAGAAAAAAACTTGTTAAGGAATTTCAATAGTTTTACTTTAGAAAAGAATAATTTAGGGATTTTGCTCAAAAATGACACATGTGAAATAAGGACACATCAATTTTTATGGGGAAATGTAAATTATTCTTTTCCTGATAATATAACACCGCAAGTTATTTTAGGTGCAGATATTATATTCGATGATTCTGTGTTTATTGATCTTATTAAAAGTATTGAAATGATTTTTAGCAAGGCTAAAAATCACTGTGTTATGTATATAGGGGTAACTGTTCGTAATCAGGAGACATTTGATAAATTTATCGATATGTTAGGTAAATTTATTTAAATAATTTTCCGTAAAAATGTCTTTGAATTATTTTTTTTTTTCAGGTTTTTATAAATTTTTAAATACAAATGAAGATTACATACCACCTTCTAATTGTTTGTTGTGGGATGAATCTGTCCCTATTCGAATTTTAAGGATTCATCGATCTGAACTAAAATTAAAATAATTAACTAGTTTACTTTTTGAAAGAAGATTTTTATAATAGATTTATTTTATTATTGTTTACTAATTGATAGATTAGGGAATTATAAATGAATATATAATCAGCTAAATAAACATAACTAAAATATAAAGTTTTTTATCTATTTTGTTTGCTCTGTAGTAGATGATGATTTGTAATCGAACAAGGATTGCATATTTTATTGTCAAATGTGAAATTTCAAAAATTTAACCAATGATAGAAAGCCTGTTCAATAAATTCACGTCTGAATAAATCTGCCGGTAAAATTTACAGCTTCTGCGACTTGAAAAATCAGTTTTAAACGTTTTAAAGACTTTTACCAGCTACATTGAAGGTAAATATAAGGTGACCAACTATTTTTTGTTCAAAAAGAGTACACTTTGCATAGGATAGGTGAAAAAAAAGAAGAAAAAACGATCAAAACTTTATTTTGTTTTAAAAACATATTTTTCTTCTGAGTGGATTTTTTTTGCTAAATGAGGATGTTTGTCTAATAATGTAGCCACATCCGAACAACTTTCATTTTGCATATTAAATTTGACTGTTAAGACGGCAGATAATGTTTCTACAGAAAGTTGCGACTTCTCACTGCTCCAATAATCATTCCCTAGTGAAAACACTATTTCAACAGCAGCATTAGTGCCTGGACAACATAGGGAAAATTCTATTAAAACTTTTAAATTTTCATGTGGGATATGTTCTACTCTAAAATGCCGAAAGATTTCTACCCATCTTTTGTCAAGTTCTATTTTCTCATCATTCCATTTTCTCAATTTTTCTTCATTTAAATATAAATTTACTCTTCGAATTTCTTCAAAGAGAAAATTGTCATTAATGATAACAATATCTTTTACTTCCTTCATTACAAATTTGACTGCTGAAGAAACTTCTTTCCATTCAATTTTACTCTTTAGAAAGGTCCATTTGAAACAATTTAATGCTCTAAAGTTCACTATCCATTCTTCGATATATTCATAGCAAATTTTATAGAAATTTTTAACTTCTTTTGAAAATTCATTTTTTATTCCAGGATTGAAATCTTCCAAAACGGTCAGTTTATTCTTTAGACTTAGTGGTAAAAATCCATCATAAAATCTTGATTTACATTGCAGTATGAAATCGTTTAATATAATACAAACTTCTGCTGCTGAAATTTTATCTCCTTCAATTTGTAGAGTAATTTTATGAAACAATGACGCCTGACTGTGAATAAAATAAAGCATAGGTTCTGACATATCGTTTTTAAAGAATTTTTACAAAATTGTAGGACATTTATCAAGGCTTAAAAAATATGAACGTAGTGGATCATATTTGATATAATGTGAGCATCACAACCAATTCCCAAAATATTTCGTTTCAGAAGATTTTATAATTTTGTGTACACATTATTGACACCTTTACGTGTGCGTCCTCCAAAATTAGTATTTGTGTTATCAGCTGAGAGCGCCAAAATTTTCTTATTCAAATTGTTGTCTGTTATAACTCGAAATAAGTGATTAGACAAAATGTCTGATGTTTCCCCTTCGATTGATTCCAAATTTAAAATCTTAATTTGAATACCGTTCTTAATATCGAAATACCTTACTAAAATTGGATAAAGTTTTATTTCATTGTGATTCGATGCGTCTGATAGAATAGATATATATGATACAGAATCAAGATTTTCTGATAACATTTTCTTGCAGTATTCATTAAATACGCTGGTTACGATAGACTCACATTTTGTTCGCGCACAAGAAAATTTTTCGTCACAAAATTTTTTTTAATAATTTAGTAGTGCAGTCCATGCTGCGAAAACTTTGATTATGGATTATTGTGTGAAAAGCGAAAGTACCCTCCATAACTGCCAATTTTTTTTCATTAGTTGCAAAAGTATTCCCTTTAAAAAATGTTGTCAGTTTGGATGTTGACGCTGCTGTGTCATGAGACGTGTTATGTACTTTAGTCTCAATGTGTGTCGTTATTGCACTACGTCCATGAATTGCAATTGAAAATTCCCTATTGCAGATTGTGCATTTAACCAAGGAGTCATCATTCCGATTTTTAACTACAATGAACGGAAACTTTTTTTTTAAATTTTCGTTTAAACGATTTTTCCTTCTTTTTTTTATCGGTCATATTCGAATTAATAATCTTAAAATCAAAAGTTCAGTTACCACAATTAATTAATACACAATATATAAAACAACACACTGCACGTGTCGACAGCAAAAGACTGACTTTAACAAAAGACAAAACGAAATTTCATATATTTCCATGCAATTCTATATTTAGACTTAGAAAATTGTTTGTACCTATAAAATGTGTGTGGTCGCAATTCATATAGCCATACGGCAGCCATATGTGCGCGTGAAATTCAAATCACTGTCAAAATAATTTTAAATATTTAATTAATAAAATTGAAATAAAATAATCTAAAAAAATGTTTCAGAAATACAATAGAGTATAAATGAGTACAAATGAGTATAAATGAGTACTTTCAGAGTACAGGATTTGAAAAGAGTACGGTTTGCGAAAAAAGAGTACAAAACTCAGTAAATGAGTACGGTTGGTCACCTTAGTAAATACATCAGCTACTTCCCCATGTCCTAATAAATGGTAAATCAACATGTTTTCCTATTTTAATAGCAATAAAATTGTCAATGTGTCAAATTGAATCGCTTCGGTTATCTAGTGTTTAATCAAACAATAATGGCACGCGCCTAAATTTGACAAAAAAAAATTTTAAACAAAAAAATGAAAAAAAAAAAAAATGCTTTAGAATTTACTAACGCCATCTTCTTGTGACGTTATATTCATTTGACGTCATTTGATTGTCTGGATAGCGGCATGATAAAAGTGAAAGTGTTGTAAGAACGTAGTTTTTTTAAATTTGTTGTTAAAATTGTTAACAACAATAATTAAAAAAAGTGTTTTATTCTGAAATTGTTAATTTTAAGAATTTAAGTAAATAAAGTTGTGTATTCCGGAATTAATTGTTTTGAATTGTGAAAATGGATAGTGATTTATAATAAATTGATAGAACTATTTTTTAAAGTGAATAGTATATATTATTTTGCGTAATAGATATTAAAGATATAATACGTATCGTAAATAATTAATTAGCTGATCCAAATGATCCAAGTGACAGATCAACTGAAATTATTTTTACAGAATCTTTTGGACCTAACAAATCAAAAAAAAAGCCAGTGGTGACGCCATTCCAGAAAGTTTTATACCAAAAAGCTGTTCAAAAAGGCCAAGGTATGATATTTATATGAGTAAAAGCAAAAAAAGAAATACACATTTTTTGTGTTTTCCTTTAAATTATTTTGTGATTGTATTTTATGTACGGTAGTAGCTTAAAAACTTATTATGTATTACATTTAGTTAAACTATTGTTAGTAAATATATACTTCAAAATTACTCAAATAATTTTGAAGCTAGTTTGATTGTTGCCAAAATTTGCTGTTAATGTTTCTTAGATGTTTTATTTAATCTTAAATCAATAAAAGAGATCTTTTGTATTAAATAGAAATTGATTTTTTAAAAATTTAAATTAAATTTGGAATATTTATTTTCAAATATCGAGTTTGTAACAGTTTATTATAGTTGTTTTTTCTTAAACACAAACTCAAAACAGTAGAAAATGGGAAAGTGAATAACAAAAGTTTTTATGTCACTTTTTTTTGTTTTTTTTGGCTCTCAATTTTTAAAATATGAAGAATATATGAGTTCCAATAAAGTTTATTTAAAAATTTGTTTCTGTTAAACTTTTGAAATATTATGTTGGTTTTAGAACCTTAAATGAAATTCATTTTGCTGGCTACTTTTAAAAGAAATAAATAACAAAAAACTTCTGTTGTATCTGTTTGAAACATAAATATATTTAATTTTAACGTAATATTTCTATTCAATAATAATTGTCCTATCGGATTAAATTAAATTTAATTGTTAGTACCTTAATAAAATAAAGAAAATAAAAACTTCCGCTGAGTGCGACAAGAAGACTTGACAGAGATTTTCTAGAATCCCGTTAATCAATCAGAATTGCTCTTTTCTTGATGTTTTGTCACCTAGGTATCTCTAATAGAATTTTTTTTTATATAGAGCTAATACTTAAAAGTAGGTCTTCATTACATAATATAATTAATTTTAATTAAAAAAAAAAGGTTTTTTCTTGCATATTACTAAATTTTTTTTTTCCTTTAAGCACAGGGAATTAATATGACGAATCCACAGACAAATTATCATATCACGTAAGTTTCTAATTTCTTTAACTTCATTTATTCCTAAAGTCTTTAAACATTAACACAAACTTAAGATATTTCATTAGTTTTCATATTAAGAGCCACAAAATAATTACTTTCTTAATTTTAATATATTTTTATCATTTTATTACTTTACGGTGTAGCTAATGTTTTGACGCGAACAATTAGTGAATTAGAGATAACTATATTAATCTCAGCCTTAATAAATTATTGATGTCTTGTTTTTTATCATTTAAATATTTATACAAGATTAGAGATAAAAAAATATGGAAAAATTATTTGTATGAATTGTATTTAATTTTAGGGATGAAAAACTTATTGATTCTTCGATAGATCTTACCATTGATGAAACAACAGTTGATGTAGAAACAATGGTGAATTTTATAAATCGACGGCTACTCGAGTGTAACAATGTACTAAAAGATGATGATGTTCCTTTAAAAGATCCCAATATAGAAAATTCATCAAAAAAAATAAATTCAGAAGAAATCAAAGATGTTCAAGGTATTCATTATAAAAGTAGGTTTTCACTGCATAATATAATTAATATTAATTAAAAACAAGGCTTTTTCTTGCATATTACTAAGTTTTTTTTTTTTTTTTTTTAGCTCAGGGAATTAATATGACGAATCCGCAGACAAATTTGCATCGCACGTAAGTTTTTTAATATCTTTAACTTAATTTATTCCTAAAATCTTTAGACATTAATACAAACTTAAGATATTTCATTAGTTTTCATATTAAGAGCCACAAAATAATTATTTATTTAATTTTAATATATTTCTGTCATTTTATTTCTATATTATTCTATATATTACCTCACGGTGTGGATAATGTTTTGACGCAAACAATTAGTGAGTTAGAGATCATTTTATTAATCTCAACCTTTATAAATTATTGATGCCTTGTTTTTTATCATTTACATATTTATACAAGATTAGAGATAAAAAAATCTGGGAAAATTATTTGAATGAATTGTGTTTAGTTTTAGGGGTGAAAAACTTATTGATTCTTCGATAGATCTTACCATTGATGAAACAACAGTTGATGTAGAAACAAAGATGAATTTTATAAATCGACGGCTACTCGAGTGTAACAATGTACTAAAAGATGATGATGTTCCTTTGAAAGATCCCAATATAGAACATTCATCAAAAAAAATAAATTCAGAAAAAATCAAAGATGTTCAAGGTATTCATTATAAAAGTAGGTTTTCACTGCATAATTTAATTAATATTAATTAAAAACAAGGCTTTTTCTTGCATATTACTAAGTTTTTTTTTTTACTTTTAGCTCAGGAAATTAATATGACCAATCCGCAGACAAATTTGTATCGCACGTAAGTTTTTTAATATCTTTAACTTAATTTATTCCTAAAATCTTTAGACATTAATACAAACTTAAGATATTTCATTAGTCTTCATATGAAGAGCCACAAAATAATTATTTATTTAATTTTAATATATTTCTGTCATTTTATTTCTATATTATTCTATATATTACCTCACGGTGTGGATAATGTTTTGACGCAAACAATTAGTGAGTTAGAGATCATTTTATTAATCTCAACCTTTATAAATTATTGATGCCTTGTTTTTTTATCATTTACATATTTATACAAGATTAGAGATAAAAAAATCTGGGAAAATTATTTGAATGAATTGTATTTAATTTTAGGGGTGAAAAACTTATTGATTCTTCGATAGATCTTACCATTGATGAAACAACAGTTGATGTAGAAACAAAGATGAATTTTATAAATCGACGGCTACTCGAGTGTAACAATGTACTAAAAGATGATGATGTTCCTTTGAAAGATCCCAATATAGAACATTCATCAAAAAAAATAAATTCAGAAAAAATCAAAGATGTTCAAGGTATTCATTATAAAAGTAGGTTTTCACTGCATAATTTAATTAATATTAATTAAAAACAAGGCTTTTTCTTGCATATTACTAAGTTTTTTTTTTTTTACTTTTAGCTCAGGGAATTAATATGACGAATCCGCAGACAAATTATCATCGCACGTAAGTTTTTTAATATCTTTAACTTAATTTATTCCTAAAATCTTTAGACATTAATACAAACTTAAGATATTTCATTAGTTTTCATATGAAGAGCCACAAAATAATTATTTATTTAATTTTAATATATTTCTGTCATTTTATTTCTATATTATTCTATATATTACTTCACGGTGTGGATAATGTTTAAATTAAAGGAAGTTAAATATGATCCCGTCCTCTAGGATGGAAGTTTCAATAAAAATTCAGGAATATGCCAAATTTGAAATGAATTTTGAAATTTCGTTTAATATTCGATGTATCGGAAAATTTTTTTCTCAAGAGAAGTTGCTTGTGCGGTACCTGCTGCCGGACGTATTTTTTTAATATATTTTTATCATTTTATTACTATATTATTCTATATATTACTTTACGGTATAGATAATGTTTTGACGCGAACAATTAGTGAATTAGAGATCATTTTATTAATCTCAACCTTTATAAATTATTGATGCCTTGTTTTTTATCATTTACATTTTTATACAAGATTAGAGATAAAAAAATCTGGAAAAATTATTTGAATGAATTGTGTTTAGTTTTAGGGGTGAAAAACTTATTGATTCTTCGATAGATCTTACCATTGATGAAACAACAGTTGATGTAGAAACAAAGATGAATTTTATAAATCGACGGCTACTCGAGTGTAACAATGTACTAAAAGATGATGATGTTCCTTTGAAAGATCCCAATATAGAACATTCATCAAAAAAAATAAATTCAGAAAAAATCAAAGATGTTCAAGGTATTCATTATAAAAGTAGGTTTTCACTGCATAATTTAATTAATATTAATTAAAAACAAGGCTTTTTCTTGCATATTACTAAGTTTTTTTTTTTACTTTTAGCTCAGGAAATTAATATGACCAATCCGCAGACAAATTTGTATCGCACGTAAGTTTTTTAATATCTTTAACTTAATTTATTCCTAAAATCTTTAGACATTAATACAAACTTAAGATATTTCATTAGTTTTCATATGAAGAGCCACAAAATAATTATTTATTTAATTTTAATATATTTCTGTCATTTTATTTCTATATTATTCTATATATTACCTCACGGTGTGGATAATGTTTTGACGCAAACAATTAGTGAGTTAGAGATCATTTTATTAATCTCAACCTTTATAAATTATTGATGCCTTGTTTTTTATCATTTACATATTTATACAAGATTAGAGATAAAAAAATCTGGGAAAATTATTTGAATGAATTGTGTTTAGTTTTAGGGGTGAAAAACTTATTGATTCTTCGATAGATCTTACCATTGATGAAACAACAGTTGATGTAGAAACAAAGATGAATTTTATAAATCGACGGCTACTCGAGTGTAACAATGTACTAAAAGATGATGATGTTCCTTTGAAAGATCCCAATATAGAACATTCATCAAAAAAAATAAATTCAGAAAAAATCAAAGATGTTCAAGGTATTCATTATAAAAGTAGGTTTTCACTGCATAATTTAATTAATATTAATTAAAAACAAGGCTTTTTCTTGCATATTACTAAGTTTTTTTTTTTTTACTTTTAGCTCAGGGAATTAATATGACGAATCCGCAGACAAATTATCATCGCACGTAAGTTTTTTAATATCTTTAACTTAATTTATTCCTAAAATCTTTAGACATTAATACAAACTTAAGATATTTCATTAGTTTTCATATGAAGAGCCACAAAATAATTATTTATTTAATTTTAATATATTTCTGTCATTTTATTTCTATATTATTCTATATATTACTTCACGGTGTGGATAATGTTTAAATTAAAGGAAGTTAAATATGATCCCGTCCTCTAGGATGGAAGTTTCAATAAAAATTCAGGAATATGCCAAATTTGAAATGAATTTTGAAATTTCGTTTAATATTCGATGTATCGGAAAATTTTTTTCTCAAGAGAAGTTGCTTGTGCGGTACCTGCTGCCGGACGTATTTTTTTAATATATTTTTATCATTTTATTACTATATTATTCTATATATTACTTTACGGTATAGATAATGTTTTGACGCGAACAATTAGTGAATTAGAGATCATTTTATTAATCTCAACCTTTATAAATTATTGATGCCTTGTTTTTTATCATTTACATTTTTATACAAGATTAGAGATAAAAAAATCTGGAAAAATTATTTGTATGAAGTCTATTTAATTTTAGGGATGAAAAACTTAGTGATTCTTCGATAGATCTTACAATTGATGAAACAGTTGATGTAGAAACAATGGAGAATTTTATAAATCGACTAGAACTAGTGCTAAAAGATGTTGATGCTCCTTTAAAAGATCTCAATATAGAACATTCATCAAAAAAATTAAATTCAGAAGAAATTAAAGATGTTCAAGGTATTCATTCTGAACCTTTTAATTATCTTTAACATTAATAGTGTATATACATATATCTTTTAGCTTCCAAAAGCGATTTTCTTAAAAATTCAACATCTTTTCATAAACCATATCTATTGGAAGCTAGGCAAAAGTTAATAACTCAGGGGACACAAACTGATTTGCTTACTTTTGATAATAATAACAAGCCTAATTTAACAAATAAAGAAAGTATTACAAAAGAAAAACTTGTTAATGTTCAAGAATCATTAACTCTTGAAGAAACAATAGAAAACTGTGCTTTACCAAAGTAATTATTTAAATATATTTATTTTATATTGAATGAAATTTAATTATCGTTTTTAGTGGGAGCTGGACTCCATATATGCAGAAACTTCTGTTAAAAATAAGGCTTCCAATGCAAAAGGAGTTTGATGCAACAACATCTCGTAAAAAAATAGATGCTCTATGGAAAGTTGTTGAGCTAAAATTAAAAAAAAAAGAACCGAGAACCAAGGATTTTCATCGTAGGCAAATAAGAATGAAATTTAACAGCCTTAAGCAAATTTACAAAGTATACAAAAGACATAAGATCGAAGAATGGATATATTATGATTTGTTTGACGAAATTTATGGAAAAAATCATAAGGGGTAACATGAGGGCTCATGAGACATTTGATAAATTTATTGATGTTAGGTGAATTTATTTAAATAATATTTTCCTTTAAAAATGTCTGAATGATTTTCTTTTTCAGGCTTTTATAGCCTTCTAATTGTTTGCTGTTAGATGAATCTGTCCCAATTTGAATTTTAAGGATTCATCGATCTGAACTAAAATTAAAATAATTAACTAGTTTATAAGTATTATTTTTTGAAAGATTTTTATAATAGATTTATTTTATTATTGTTTACTAATTGATAGATTAAGGAATTATAAATGAATATATAATCAGCTAAATAAATGTAACTAAAATATAAAGTTTTTTATCTATTTTGTTTGCTCTGTAGGAGATGATGGTTTGTAATCGAACAAGGATTCCATGTTTTACTGTTAAATGTACAATTTTACTCAATCCTGACTATTTTGCTCCTTGATAGTGGCAATACTTTATAAGTTTTAAATAAAATAATTCTATGCTAGTTGATGAGTGAAGTTTATTAAATGGAAGGATATACAGAGTTGAAATTTCGAGTTAAAGTAGAAAAAAATTGTGCTAAATAAAATTAAACTTTGAGAAAGGAAAATTGGTTATCACAATTACATTTTTTTTTTTTGAATTGAATAACCAGATTTAACCTTTTAAGGGTAGCATAAGTTTATGCTACAATTAAACATATCGGTGAACCTGATGAGAATTTAGTTAAATAAATTGACGCATAAAAAATGTACGTTGAAATAGAGCTTGAAAGAATTTCTGAAATTAATTATGAAGGTCAGCCAGTAAAAACAAAAAATTCCTCTTTTAGTATCCAATCTTGGTGTGGTGGAAGAGTTTAGTACCTGCTCTACCTCTAGTATTTTGCGAGTTTTTAAGGCGCTTGATATTTGAAATATATTTAATTAATTTGGGAGCAGTAATTTAGTTTTTACACTGATTTTCATTGAAAAGCTAAAAATAAAACAACAAGAATTTAAGAATTTTTGTCATAAATTATAAATTCTGACAATATTTAGAACAGAAAATTGCTTTTGCATTCACTGCTTTCAATTATATTCTGGCTTTCTGTGGATGCTAGCAGATGAACTTAGAAAAGAGATTTGGCTTAAATAAAGAAGTTATCGCAACAAATGAAAACTATTTTAGTATCAAATATAAATTGTTCCAAACGTTTCGAATTAGAA
This sequence comes from Acrocera orbiculus, assembly GCA_947359355.1. Taxonomy (NCBI): domain Eukaryota; kingdom Metazoa; phylum Arthropoda; class Insecta; order Diptera; family Acroceridae; genus Acrocera; species Acrocera orbiculus. The sequence continues at coordinate 25,645,870 of OX375757.1, forward strand.
AGTGTTGGAAGAAGTGAATTTTACTAAAAAATTTTATTTTTTGTATCAACCTTAGGACTTTTTTCCCCATATTTTTCCATTAGTTTAACAATATTTAATTTCAATTAAATAATATTTTTATTGTATTTTATTAAAACAAAAAAGTAAATGTAGGGCTTTGTAATTTTCAAGAGAGTTTAATTTTAGTCGAAATACTCTTACTTAATAAACCTGAAGTTAATTTTGTTAATTAACAGATTTTTGCGTTATAAAACAATGGGAAAGAAAAATGAGGTTTTTTTATAACTAATTTCAAGTAAAAGCTTGTACCAGTATCTATTATATAAAATAAAACTAATCCGATTAGTTGTTGAATAGCTAACAAGGGTACTATCAATCTTTTGGATGAATCTAATCTGAAAGATATTCATCAATCACTTGAGAAACAGGTTGAAAACATCAGTGTCCAAGTTATTTCAAAAGAAGGAAAGAAAATATAACTAAGATACTTTTAGATACATATATATATATATATATATATATAGCTGGTAATTAACGACATTGATAACTAATTGTACTCTAGCTAATAAGGAACACCTCTGTGTATTCCTCATTTTGTCGTCGACCATCATCAATATTTCAAGATTGATTATATTCTACGCCTGTTGCCCTATCTAGGCTCATTTCTTATCTACAACGTCAACGTTGATAGAGGATAAAACAGATAACAAGAGGAAATAGAAAACGCAAAGAAGTCAATTCTAGTTTTATGCCTTCAACTTAATAAGATATGACATATGTATCTATGCAATATGAATAGAAAGTAGAAAAAGATACTAATCTAACATCGATGAACCATGAATATGTTATAAGTAAGGATGTCCTGTTTCCTTTTTTGTTCTTTGTTTTTTCTTTTCGTTAAAAAATATGATATATTTTTCTTTTTTTTGATTAGATTTAATATTGAATTCATTTTTGTCTTCCAAAATTTGTTTTCTATGAAAGTTTTCAAAATGGACATGCAACCTCCAGTGACAGATTGGCTAAATTTTTATGTGAATTCTATTATTTTATCTTCCATAACTTGATATCTTCTGTGATTTTATGGTTTTGTTGTTGCAACTATGATTTATGACAAATCCAAGTTTTATGAAATGAAATATTATCTATGGGAATTATTGAATTTATGTCACATTAGAATGATTTGCAATGAATCAAAAAAATCAAATCCAAAAATTTTGTGGATAGTGGTAAGGGTTTTGTTTTTGTTTATGGACTTTTTAAAGAGAATGAAATTTTTCCTTGTAAATAAACCAAAACAACAATTGTATATTTAGGTTTGCATAAAAACTTTAATGGTTTTAGACATATTAGGTTTACTTTCTCAATAATTTTATTAATGTGTCTTGAAACAAATGACGAATTGAATAAAACAATTCAATGTTTTTCCAATTCCCAATAATTACTTTACAAAAAACACTTTTGCATGTTTACTTTTGATTTGATTGAATCATAAATATTGTGGTTGAAATAAAATTGAATGCGATAACATTTTTAAACAACTCTGGATTTCTGTGCTGATGTAATTAAAGATATGCCATATGCTTTAAACATTAAAAGACGGAAACTTTTTTGTAAAGTCAAGAGAAAAAATTATAGAGCACACTCGATTTTTTCGAAATATACCTTAAGCTCGTTTACTGATGTTACTCATTTGAGACCTTTGTAGTTCAATATACCCAAAAAGGTTTGCTTTTAGATGGAAGCCTGAGAAGCTGTGACACTTGGCAAGCGATTTTAACACTAAACTTACCATGTGCGGTCAAATGACCGTTTCTGGAATTTCCTTTAGAATTTTTCTTATACAACGTTACTGTATCCCCCTGTGACTTATTGACATTTATTATAATACAAATACAACCTATTTTTTAATATTCACAACTTTCTTTATTGTTTACTTTCCGAAAAAAATTGGGTAAGGTCTCTTTCTGTATTAAGATGTTTCATTGAAGCGGTCATTTGGTACGATTAGGTATACATGAAATGTCCCTAGATCATTCAAAGAATTACTAAAAAAATAAAGATAATAAAAGTCACATAAAAGTTTTAGACATATAAATAGCATTCGAGATACTCTGAAAATCTATAAAATTGTGTACAATTCTTGAGAATAAAATTTCAAATCTTCTTATTATTCAGTTCTGTATCCGGAATTTTTTATTACAGCCTGAATTTTATGCATGTTCTGCGTAGAATATGCAACAACACTGTTAAATGTTCTTCGTTTCAAGAAAAAAAAACATTTCTTTTCAGAAGATTTTGACACAACTTTCTTGCAATATATGGATTCCTGATCCTTAAATGGAGTTTATATTAATTTATCAATAAGTTAATCAATTTAATCAAATTTAAAGTGTAACAACTTACACATGGCCATTTTTTGTAATTGTTGAATCTCACATTTAGTATAAATTGCTATAATTATACGTAATAATTCCATTTAGACGGATAAACTACGTTTTACAACTTTTAAGCTCACAGCCAAAACAGTTAAGATTCTTTATCAACTAATATAATAATAATTAAACAACAAATTCAGAGTTTGATTCTTTTTGTCAGTTGTACTTGCACATATTTTGTTCATTAAAAATTCGTCAAAAATAGTAACAAATTATTATTGAAATGTAAAAATATTTAATTTTAGAGTTTAAATCTTGGTTTTTTGAGAGAAAAGTGGTTTTAACATTTTTTGACCAAATTTATTTTAAACTGTTGGCTAAAATTATGTAACAAAAATGAGTATTAAATACCCAAAACCAATGATCATATAACAATTTTGTTAGAATTTTGATACTTTTCTATATTGATTAATTGAATAGTTCAATATTAAGACATACAAAACAAAGAAAACTTAGAGACAGACAATAAATTATGTAGGAAATAAACAAAACATTTATTAAACAAAAGAATGAGGAATAAATCTTTGAAGAACTGATATCCATCAAAGATAAATATTTCAAGTTAATTATAAACATGAGGTCAAAAAGTCTACACGTGGTTATTTATAAACAGTAGTCACAAGGCATTCATGTCACGGTAGGCTATTTATTAAATATTTTCCAGGAAAACAATTTAAGAAAAGAAAAATCAGAAGATTTTATTGAAAATGTTATACTATAAACATAAAATATTCATTTTTCAAAAAAATATATAATCAACAAACTTGATATTTAATAAAAAGTAAGGGTAAAGAAATATTTCTTCTCTATGTATACTAATCCATTCATCAGACTTGCAACCAGATACTATAAAAAGATGAACAGTAAAACAAAAACCTCAAAAAAATACAAAAAAAGTAAAAACACAAAAGTACCCCACCTGAAAAAGTGCATTCAAAACTGAAATCCTTGAAATAGGTTGCTTATAATAAAGAAAAAATGAACGAGAATCCTTTCTTTAATATTCCATAGGATGATAACAATAACACTTCATTCTAAAGGAACTCACATTAAGAATTGATGCTTAGAGAACAGTTTCAGATCTTCCTTTTTATATGGTTGAAGAAAAAGCAAAAAAAAATTTAAACTATCATTCTTTCCGTTAAAAGAAAATTGTTTTCAGAGAATATAAATGAAAATAAGAAAGAAGAAGACAAAATGCAAAATTTTTTATTATTATTTTTTTATATAAAAATCTTCATCAAATATTTCTAAAGCATAAAAGGTATTTGGTTGCTTGAAATAACTTTCATAGTTTGATATCTAAATGTTTTAGTATTTTGAAAATTGTTGAATTCACTTAAAAAAGCTAGAAAGAAAAATTTTTGTAAAATATTATCAAATATGAAAGTTTAATTTTTAAGAAAATGCCAGAAGCGTGGTAAGGATGGATGTTCACTTAAAATAAGTATCAATATATTTTATTTATGATATTATATAACGAATAAACACATCGTGATTTTCAATATATCTTATATAAATTGTATTGAATTAATTTTACAAAAGATCATAAGAAGAAGGAGACTGTCCTAAATTTACTAACTTGAAGAATTAGTGTTAAGAAACTAATAAGCTTAATTTTTTAATAAATTCTAAAAATCTCAGTATTTAAATATCTAAACCATGGAAAAACAAAATTTTGTTGACTCTTTGCTTGTTATCTTGCAATCGTTGCTGGGTTATTAACACCTGTATAGCCTTCGAAAAAAGTCTTTAAGATGGCACAAAGCTCACCATCATAGTTAAATATTTTTATGGTGTAATGTGCGGTTTTGAGAACACTACTTTATAATTTACCCATATAAACAATGTATTTTTAATCAATCTACTAATTATAGCCTCCCAAAGGAGGGATAACTTACATTGGGAAAACTTTCATCTGCTTTATACGTGTTTCAATTCAGCATAGTAAGTTTATTCTAATCAGTTCAGGGACAAAGGTTGTTTTCGGGAAATGTTCTCAGAACTATCCCTCACTTTCCCGTTGCAGTACTTATTCTTCAGGTTATTTTTTGATTAGTTCTTTAATTTTAATAACAACTAAATGAAAATTATTTAATTATTGTTAAAGAATTTTAATAAAAGATTTTACTTATTTTATTACTTTTTCACTTTCAATAGTTTAGCAAACTTTTATTATTATTATTCCACAAAAAATAATTCGAAAATCGATTTTGAAGAGACTTTTAAGCCCAAAATATCACGAAAAAATTTCATTAAAATTAGAGAAACTAATTTTTACAGTTTACATTCTTTAATGTTAAATTTTAAGAGCTTTTGGGAAATTTCAAATTTAATTTTGATAGCATGACAAAGACAAAAAAAGAATATTTTATTTCACTTAGAAGAAAATAGAAAAATCAAAGCAGAATTGAATTTTTCCTCTCATATATGAAATTTTATATACATATATAAAAGATAAATCCTTTTTTTTTCATTTAAAGGAGTTTTTCACATAGACCTTTTAATTTTATTAAAAATAAAAATTCAAATTAGGATGAAACTTTATCAAAATACTTAAATTTGGTTTCTTTGTGTCCAATTTGTCCATTTGTATATAAACAAAACTCTATTTGAAAATATGATAAAAAATCTTTTGTTTACTGTTTTTGGTATACCACAATATTTTTAACATCAAACTCAAAAATGGGATGGCACAGGGAAGTTATGCTGCGGTTTTCAGTTACGAGCTTTAAACTGAAAATGAAATTCTGGTTCAAATATTATTTCTATATAATAGGAACAGTAAATATCTATCCCTTATTTCAACTGTTAAAATTGGGTTAAATAATAATTTTTATTTAATTTTAAAAGGGGTTTTTTTGAAAAATATTTCTTTAATAGAAAATTTGCTATAATAAAGCACCACTGTTAAAATTCATGAATTACTATACATAACTTAGTGCGAGATGTAGAAAGTAAGAAATATAAGAACAGCAAAAACAAATGGAGTACATGTACACGTATCTATAAAAAATTGACTTCATTTCTTACTGTAGATGCTTAGAACTATTAATTTTATTATATTAATAATTATATAATTAACGTTTTAATTAAATTTTAACTTTTCACTGCACTCATAGAATAAGCCAGGAATTACTTTGCCCTACGTGAAAGAATTTTATTATAAGTAAGCGAGATTGAATTTTCTTTCTTTAAAGTGGAAGAATGTATACAAAAGTATAACAAAATACGATAAATCGAAATTGAGCCTACTCCATCTACTATTTATGAAGTTTAAAGGTTATTCAGTATCTTAGAAGGTTTCAGGTACAACAAAGTTAAGAAAAGTATATTTTAAAATTTGCTGAAGTGGGATTATGTTTCGGTGAGAAGTCAGCATTAGAATAAGAAAGTCGGATTTTAACTTGCCATACACTATATCTGACCAAGCTGACCAAGACAGAATCCCAGTTTTGTTCTCAGGTTGAGTAAATTGAAATTGGGTTTAAAAATTTCAACTCGGGATATTAAGCCTAGTTTAAACCTTAATTTATTTATTTAGGAAAAAATGAATTCATGGTATATTCATTTGTCACTGAGCTTAGATTGAATAAAATAAAGTCAAAGCAAAAGTTTGGCTAGATAAATATTTCTTCAACTTTCTTTTTTGAAGAGAATCGAAAATTTTTGGCTTAGTGGCTTTGCTGGTAGCCGTATTACCCGTAAGGTGGTCAAAAACCGTGTCACAAGTTATTGTTAGTGATTCCTAAATTATGAACATTGAGCTTTATAAATTTTATCTACAAATTCTACTTTATTAAACCCTTAGAGTTTTTTGACTGTTTTTAGATCTTTCAGATGTTTTCTAAAATGAGAGCTTTTTATACCTAAAGAAATATATCACTCTAAACGCTCTGTATGAAACAATTAAAAAAGCTTTCAAATGAATTAAATTTCGCTTATGCAAAAAAATGATTTTTTTATGTGTTAGCCTCAGGATTGATAGATCTAATTATAAGAAAATTTGCACTTATTTAATTGATTTATAATTCTATTACTTCAAAAAGATTTTTCTCTTTTTGGTATTAGTTTTTAATTTTCATTTATCAAAAATTCTTCTCAACAATTAGAACAAGAAATAAAAATGAAACTTATACTTCACATATGATACCATATGAAATTTCAAGGATATGAAGGATATTTATGAAACAATAAATGTGTATAACGTTTGACTATGTATCCATATATAAATTGGTAACGATGTCCTCAAATGCAATTCTATTGTCAACAATAAATGTCAGTCAGATATAATAGTCTCTAGCAGGTCAACATCAGTTTAATAAAATTCTAACTGACATTTTGTTAATAGGACAATATAAAATTTTCATTAAGAAAATGTGTTGCAACAATTTTATGTTTTATACTTGCTGGCATCTCTTTATTTTTCTAGTTCATGTTTTCTTTTTTTCTTTTCCTCTTCTATATTTATGATTTTTATAGGATATAATCTTGTATAAACATTGTAGTAAAACTCTTTAATGACACATATCTGGCTATAGATTAAGTTTTATCCAACCATTGAACCACATGACAACATCAATTTCCCTTCATATCTAATTGTGTATCCTCATTGTGTAGCATGAAATGTTTTGTTATCCTTAAACTCTGGCTACCGTAAATATTATTAGAGAGTATTAAAATATGTATATATAAAGCTGAAATGTCCATTTTAATACGATTACATTAGAGAAATTAATAGCGATAATAATTTGAGATCAACGAACTCTTTAAGTTGATTTTTATTGTAGCTTTCACACGTTATTCGTTTACTAGTTTCTTTTAATGTGAAACCTGCGTGACTTTTATGCCAATAATTAAATTTTTAGCATTGATTTTTATCATTCTAAAGAGATCTTAATTGCATTATTAAATTTTTTTGATATAATTTCATGATATATTAATTTTAATACATATATCATAAAAATAAATTTATTACAGTATTAAATAAATGGTGCTTTTTTGTAAGTATAAATTTTTAATATAACCGTAATTTTTTCATCAAAATATTTTCAAATATTATTTTTAAGACGAAAATATATGAAAAATAAGCAATATGTAAATTAATCAATTAAATGGTTGCATAGTTTCAGGGGTGATGAAATGCTGTTAACTAAATTCGATAAAGAAAATGAAATACTAAAAATAATACTTATGATTTGTAAACAGGTTAGTACAATTTTAATTGTTACTTTAAGGACTATGTTTGGAAAATGACAGCCATGTAGCTAATCTCGAAATAAGTAAATACCTTGAATTAATTTTTCCAATAAGTAATCTATGCTCAATTCGTATCGCTCAATGTATCGTTTAAAATTATTTTGGGAAGCTTCTAAATTTTCTTCTTTTACAGTTTTACAGTTTCTTCTTTTAAATTTTTTACAAAAATGAAATAGACTGATGCTTTCAGCACTATTTCTATATTATGTAGCTTTTGATTGTCTCAGGAGAATACTATAAATCTAGTATAATTTTTTCATTTTCTCTTGCATTTAGGATTGTAATACGTGCGATTGATTATAATACAGATATAATACCTTTTATGATTGACGTTTTGAAATAGTAATATTTCAGGGAAAATTTTGCACTGATTTGTACTTTTGTCCAAGGACAGTAGAAAATTAAAAAATTTAGAACAGCCCCACAAATATTGTACTCCATGCTGTATCATATTATCTTTAAATAATCCATTTTGAGGCAACACAATTTTTGTGACTGATCCTTTTTAATGCCTAATTTATTCGATTGGAAAGAAATGCCTCTCACAAAGATTTTCTTTGAACTTATTTATGTCATAGTACATCCAAAGCTAACAGAACCATATTTTTTCGTCAGCTCTAACTCAAAAACATTACCAAAATATTTTTGAAATTACTAAATTAGAAAGCAACTTAAATTCCTTTTTGTTAAAGTCTTGAGTTTCTTGATATTCTTTGAATTGCTTGCACTGAATTTAAAATCGATAGCAAGTTTTCAGTTTAAAGTTTCATAATTAATAATTGGCTAGCAAAGAACATAGTAAAATAAAAGCTTTTTCTAAAATAAACTTAATCATCCTTTCACATACAAACTAAGTACTTACTGCCCAAGATGTACTGAGCCAATTTTCTTAAAACAGCAAAAAAACTAGAAATATTATTTCTATATTTAAAGAAAATCCTAATATTAATAATCTCAATAATCAAAAATCGATTCATAATTTTATCAAAAATAACACCAGGACTAAAATATATAAAATAATTTTTAAATAAAACTTAAAAGCTTTTGTGTTCTTCTTACTTTTTTTTGTGGTTTAACTTTTGTCACTATACAACATAAAAATTCACAATTTCCGATATTGGATAGATCACGTCTACCACATAGATACAAATTGTTTGAGAAAATCTTATTCCTTAAACAAATACAGATTTATGAATCACAATAATCGTTTCATAGAACTAAATTCATCTTTAGATATAGAAAACAAAAAAAAATATCCGGCTTAAATTTCACAGCATGCTAAAAATGGTTGTGCATATCTCATGGTTTAAGAAAATGAAACTACCATAGGAATATAACATTTTAGGACGATGAAAGGCTGCTATTTTTCTTATATTATATATATATAAAACTTAACTTGACTAAAATTGTTACATATAGCCAGTACAAGGATTATTCTAATACTTTTGAAATCGATATCTAGGTATTTCTTAAAAGAAACACATGTGTAGCATTAGCAATCGATCTTTAAAGGTCCTGAAAAATTTCTCTCAATTTGAAGCTAAATGAAAAGATAGAATGTAGCATCTGCCAAAGACTAAAAGACCTCACGTACATCTTTAATAGCATTCAGAAGATTTTTGTGGTATATTTAGATGAAATGTTTGTGAAACTAAATGTGAATATTTTGTTAACACCTTAGATTATTGGTAAGGACATCTACTTATCTATTTAGATTGGAAAACATAATTTTCATTTATTAGATTATCAATGGGATATCTAAGAAAATTTTGATTATAAATATGTTATAAATTTGTGTCATTTTTGATTTTACTGTTTCAATAACGAAATTATGTTCAAATAAGCTTTGCAATGTAAATTATTAAATGATAGAGAAATCTCTATTGTAATATAATAGATTAGATCCTTTTCATTTAATTTAAGCTTCTGTTTTTGTCATATTTTTAGATATCAGAAATTATATCGTCTTAAAATGTCAAAATATAAGTGTATTGAAAGAGTTTTTAAAGCAAAATTATAATCATAGAATATAGGTTGAAGTTGAGTTTTTCAGTAGAAGCAGCACTGAAAGCTTAAAGCAAAAAAAAGGTTATCTTTTATAGTCAAATATAGAAGATTTATTTTTGACAATAACTTAAAATATTGTTTAAATAATTAAATCTCGTTAAGAAGATGGGAAAAACTTGATTGAAGATAATACAAATCCTGAGCACTAAGGAATCTTTTGGTAAATTTAAGTTCTAACTATGGAATAGAACTTTGACTGGTGGTATCTCAAAAAAATTATTTATAATAGCTAATTTATAAATTTGAATCTTTTACAAAAATTCTTTGAAAAAGAAAACAAGGCTAACTGTCAGAGATTTTAAATTTTTGATGAAGTTTTTAATTAAGTTTTAAGGCTCTGAAATTTTTAAATTGATTTTCGAACAGTTTCTTACATCATTGTACTCATAAAAAATCCTAATAAGGGACCATCCATAAATTACGTCACACGAATTTCATGATTTTTTGACTCCCCCACCGTCCTTGTCACAGCTGATCACATTTGTGAGACCCCCCCCTACCTAGTGTGACATCACATATCTTGTAGCTTTACACAAAGAAAATTAAATAAAAACAGCAGTGTTCCGAAATTATTTTTATTTCAATTTAAATTATTTTTTAATAAAATGAACTCTCACATCGTTCTTAGACAGTTAATACTCATATGAGGATTCATATGAAAAAGGAGCTCAATTCGAGTACTCGGATAGTGTTCTGATTGAATATACAGCAAAATTCATCCTAGATTTGATTTTTATTGTTAACTATTATTATTTTAAATGGATCTTTGGGATAATATTTTAAAATAACGTACCTAACGTTGTTACAATTGGTATATAGTTCAAATTTGGAGTTGTAATACTTAGATATATTATATTTTGAAATGTGATGTCACAAAGTTTCCAACAACTCCCCACCCCTTGTCACGCAATTTCACCATTCGTCAACACCCCCTCCCCCTTTAACGTGTGACGTTTATGGACGGCGGCCCCTAACTGTAAAAAATATTTTTTATGAATTTTAAGTGTTCATGAAAATTCTTGCAAAAATAAACCAAGGCCAAACATATAAACGAAATCAAGACTAAAGCTTGTACCTAGAGAGATAATGTTGAAGTCACTAATAGAATATAAATTTAGGAAAATGATCTGCAATAGTTTCTGAAAGATGGCTTTATAAATTTCAGTGGAGGCAGAGTTTCTATATATTTCTATAATCACTTAAAAACAATAAAAGAAACTAAAGTAAAAATAAAACTATAATATCAGATGGTGGCAATATATCAAATATTATCTTCATTCTATGCTATTTGCTTTTTGTAGGTGTTATTCATATGAAATGATTATTTGGTTAGATTAAAAATATTCATTTGATCCTCATATATTTCAAAAATCATTATTTGTAATTTATCAAAATTTGAAAGCAAGTATCTGTACACTAGACTCAGAACAAAAAAGTTTTGACCAAATATTAACATGAGTAAAAACTTAAATACGTTTTTATCGAAACCAAATATATTGAGCACTATAAGTCCATTAAAACTGAATAGAAATAAACCAAAATTTGATCAATCATTCATACCATAAATTTGTGTGTAGACAGGGAATCAATATCTAACTTTAGTAATTTTATTTTTTTTACACAACTGAAAAAAGGTCGATTTTTTTAAAAAAAGCAAACAGTTTTTGTCTAGCATCCACCACATCCAAGACTACATTTGTTGTCTCTAGGAAATATACTTTGACTATCCAGTGATTAAATTCTCTTTAAACTCGACGTATCCTTTTCTAATATATCGTCGATGTATAGGAATTTAAGTCATTTACTTAGATTTTTCCTCCATTAAATATTTTTAGTAAAATTTAATAACCATAAAATTTAGGATAAGTTTTAATTAATAATTGAACTTACTAAAATGCTATAAATCTTTTTGTATAGCATACGCGATTTACGTCTCATATTCTTTTCGTATGAAATAGGTTTAAAAATAAAAAAACCCTCTGTTTAACAAAGAAGTACACTTTCCTTTTTATCTATTGAAGATATAAAAGATATCTTTTTTTCTCTATTACGTCAAGTTTAATTGAACTTTTTTTTGTTTGTTAAATTTGACACATTTTTCATTTAAAAAAGACATTTCATTAAAAAACATTAAAAAACATATCCAAAATATGTTAAGTAAAGTTAGTTAGGATCCTTGAAGTACTTTTCTTGGTTCTTGTATTCAAAAGAAAAGTTAATTTTATACTTTAATCTAAAATTTTGTTTAACAGCAGTTGTAAAAATTTAAAAGAAGTTAAATTCATTAAGAAGGAAGCCAAAGGCTCAGCATAAGCTTAAAGCGGAAGCGAAAATTAAATTTGCAAAAGAATTCTTATAAAAATTTTCTTAACAAAATGTAAAATCCAATGAAAATTGATGACAAAACTTCTATTGAAATTTTTGGTACTCTTTCATTCGGTTTAATTTTCAATTAAATTCCAAAGTCAATTCTGCAGTATATAAAATGAAATACTACTGCTGAGATGTGTATTGTGCAACATGGCAAACTTGTTAGATGCGACGTAGCAGACGCATCTGGCGTACATGTAAATAAGAGCGTATGGATATTTTTTTGGCATTTTACAATAAAAAACTGAAAAAGTTCATCTACAAATTGAAAACAATTATAAAATCTTGATTTATGCTGCATATCTTTCTTTTCTCGGTCATATGGAAGTTGCACTTCTTTCTTAGATAGTTTTTATGTCAAAATGTTCAAGGATTTTTATTGCCATTTTTTTGTTAATTTTATCGCTGCTTTCAGCAAAGCAGTGTTAAATATTTTGTATTAAAATTTTAAAATTTTAATTTAACCATGTCCAGAAATAATGTTTAAAATTCTCGAAATTGCTTAATTTTCCGTTTTAATATTTTTTTCCATGAACCCTTAGGTAGCTTTTTGTTCTCATAATACATATCCTATGAACACTTTTCTTATTGAGCTCTTGTGTTACTCAAAACATTTGACATTGATGAAAATATAAAATAAAAACTGTAGTTGCTCGTTGCCAAAACAAAGTTCATAATTTTTATAAATTTCTAACTTTGTCATCGGTATGAATAATTTTTAGTTTCATTATTCCTTATATTTAAATCCGTTTCAAGCTGAAAATGTAGAAAATATTATTCAAATAAAAATTTCATAACAGCGAATTATTAACTAACTCTAAATTTACTGCATATTATATGTAAGTGTGGTATAACTTTTCATGTTGAATAGCATTAAAATAGCTTTTCTAGCCAAAATTTAGGCCAACAAAGTATTTTGAAGAGAATGGTGGTTGTAAATATTTGTACAATATGTTTGTGCTAGTTTTTGTTCAAGTTTCTTATATGAACTTTACTATCTATGCCATACTATTATTGTCCTTCTTTGTTAATCTGAAAGGTGTTTATTCAAGGAAAGTAAATGTAATAAATTTTAATATAATTGTAGTAAATATAAAATAACTTTGCGGTTCTGAGATTTATAAAGGTTACTATCTCTGTTTTTGGCATTCTGATGTTATTTAAAGGATAATTTGACCCAAACGTGCTTTTGAACAGCAATTGAAATAATTAAGAGAAATTATGTAATGACGCATTAAACGAGCAATAAAAATATTTGACTCAATATTAAAATGGAAATTTTGTTACTTAAACGAATTTCATTTTTTTTGTTTTGTTATTTTCCAGCAAGCAATTCTTAAGCTGAAATTTATTTTATTTATTTCTTAAGACTGCGTGAGGATATACAATTAGGAAAAATAACTAAGAAAATGATTGACATAAAAAATATATTCTTATGACAATGATAAAAGTTTTAGCTCATGTGTGTTTTATGTATATAAAAAAATAAAAATTACTAACAAAAACAACAACAAAATCACATTAAATGAAGCAATAGTCAACCAGTAAGGCTATAAGAATTTCATTATAGGATGTCCTCAGCCTTCTGTTAATCAACTTTGATAAAAAAGAAAACTTATAAGCAGATACTATTTTTTTGTGTTAACTTGTATTTATTTCAAAATTCACCGTAATTATTTTCAAATTAAATATATTTTAGTAAATACCTCAGCACAAAAGGAGAACTAATTAGCAGTTAAATGCAACAAAACCTGGTAAAGTAAATATTTTCACATAAAATTCGACTTGGTAGAAAAATTAGTTTCATGAGTTTGAAATACATTTCAGTCTTGAAGAATAGCGAATCCTTGATTTCTCAGGAAAGAGAATCGAATACCATGTGGCATCCTTAATGGATTTTTAAGAGTAAAACCTCATTTTCTTGTAAAATTTCAAATGTAATTAATTTATCGGAAAATGATTTTAAATATTATATTTAGCAAAATAACTTAATGAAAGATGGAAAACCTTTTAAGATAGGAAAAATCAGTTCTTATATTTAAGGATGAGTTGGAGTTGGTTTTTTAGAATATTATTATGATTTTATAAATTTTAAAAATTTTACTTTCAGAGTGCTTTTAATTACTTTACAAAATACAAATTTTGTAATTTTTTAAACTCATTTCCTTGTAAAGCAATCCTTACAATGACTTTAAATAGTCGTTCATCATCCTCTTGGAAAGAAATTAAACAATAGACGAAAATATTTGAGAGATGCAAATAAGCCACATGATTTTGTCTTGTGAAATTGTGCAACAATCGGGTGACAATTAACATTCAGATTGTGCGATGAAGTACAAAAAAAAAAAATCAAACCTCATCCCTTTTCAATTAAAATAAGTTGCTACATTGGGGGTTAAGGGACAATAGTAACTGCATAGAAGAACGCAATTAGCAGCACTATTGTTCCTAGCAATTTGCATATAATTACAATTAAAACAATTTCTATTTGACGCCATCCAGCATCTATTTTGCATGATTATACCACACTTTACCGTTTTGCTAGTGCTGTTTTCTTTCTTTAGTTCTTTGAATGTTTTCTTTTCTTAACATTGAATATGTCTTTTCAATAATTTCCTTTTTTGCTAGCTAAAAATAATTTTAATTTGCCTTAAGTTTGACAAATGATATAAAGCAAATATTTGGGTATTTTTTCAAAACTAAAGTATCATTAAAGTAGTGGTAATTTCATGATAAATACATAAATTTAAGTTGTCTAACCAAAAGTCATAATTTGGCAACTGTACAAAACTAATAAACCCCATAGGTCCAGACTAGTTTAAACCGCTTAAATCTCAGCTTTACATTTACAGCTTGAAAAGTACATTTATAATCAATGGCATCCGAGAAGTGTAACATTCTGACAGTAATGAAACCCTTGCGGTTATTGTAGCTCTTATGCGTATAGGATAAGTTGAGCTGCCCTATAATAATGGCTAAGGAACATTATATAATGTTTATGAGCTGGTGTCATTTGCACTCAATTATTTTGAGAGCTTTGATTCAAGTTAGGTTTCTTTTTAGTTTTATATATTAAAAGTATCAATTGTCAAGTCGAATTTCACCTCAGCAAAAAATAAAATTAAATGATAATTATTGAAATTATTTTAAGTTTGCACTTTAAATTTTCCAATACCATTATTAGGATGCAATTAGGCGTCACTTCAATATTCTCCGATGTTTTAATATTGACTATATTCATATGTAGTCACTTCATCTGCCTAGTAATGGAGTGAGTATGAAAACCTGATTTTATTGGGTTTTGAGGGTGCTTAATCTTAACTTGGAATAAATTTAGTAGCTTTACATGATTCACATAGGCCTCAATGCACTGGATTGATTCTTCTGAAAAAGACGGAATGATTACCATGCTAGCTTAGTCATAGTTTTTTGTATATGTAGTACTTGAGGCTCACTAGCATTTGGCGGCTTAAAATTTCGCACTAAAACCTAATAAATCCTTTGGTTTCCACAAAGTTGAAATATAGTTTGAATTATCGGCTGATTAAAGCTAATTTGTTGCTTTCTTATAGAATATTATAGGAAATTTTTTTGTTTATGATCTGACGTGAGTAATGGTGACATATTTTGTTAGTATTGTAATACATTTATAAATTAACTTAATTTTAACTCAACGTTTTTACTGAATTTATAGAAATTATTATAAATTTCTTGTAAATTTCAACTTATTATAATTTTACCTTGTATAAGTACTAAATGATAAATTAAAATTTAATTTAATATAAAATTAATGTATTAAGTAATGCCTCAAAATATGCTATGAAGTTCAAAGTTCATAGTAGCTCATTCCACCCAAGAGGAAAAAAATTTAAATAATTATTTTGTCTAATTTGGAAAATTAATTGGACATCGAACATACTATGAAAACTCCGTCACTGCCAGTAATTCTTCTTGATTATGTAATTATTACCAAGGTGAAGTTAAGGAATCTGAGGATAAGTTCAATTCTATAAAATACTCGTATATGTTTGTTTCATTCAATGTAATGTACTTGCATGTAATTGCATTATAGCCATTTTAATTAGTCATTTTTGGCAAAGGATTTATTTTGGCATCACAGCCATTTTTCCATAGTTAGCCTCATGCTCAGCATAAACTTTTTACAATCCAACTTTGGAATTACATCCATTTTTACTTATTCGATTTTTGGCAAGTGTTATTTTAGCAGGAGAGATATTTCATTTCTTCGTTGCCACATTTTGGCTTATGTTATTAGAAGTATTTTGTGTATTATTAATACAGACATTGCATGCAACAATACATCAAGCAAAGAAATATAATTACAGTAAAATTACATAAATTGCAATTTTTTTTAACAGTTTTGGACGAGGAATTGTTTTGAATACATACATAATTAATAAAAATTTTCTCTTTGAGAATATATAAGAATTAAAGGAGATTTTTCTTTCATATTTGTTGACATCGTACGATTTTTTAATCCGTTAAAATTAATTAAAATAGGTAACTAGCATAAAAGATATAAGATATTGATACAACCATAGAAAACATCATAACAATCCATCCAGCATTTATTTTATTTCACTGCCTGTTGATTTCAATCGTCTAGTAAAAGTATTAAAAATTATTTGAAACATAAATAAAAAATAACTTTATGCTTCATTGCAAGACAATCTGAATCTGAAAAAGAATTTGAGTCTGAAGAATCTAAAGAATTTTCTGAATTTTTCTACAAATAAAAACTAAAAATAAAATTAATTAAATTTAATTAATAATATTTCAAAAAAATTATACTAACATCAAGTGTCATCCACTACAAGTTTGAAGTAAAAAAGTAAAGTACAAGTAAAAAGGATTAGAAAAATATGAAATTATATTCGCTGAAATAAAATTTAAAAAATCTCATAATTTTTATCACTTCATGAAGAAATTCATTTTAAATGGAAATAACACTCCCTTTTTACAGAAAAAGCACAATAGAAATGACTCACTACTAAAATTTACCGAAAAATATTTTTTTTTTCACATTGAAAAAGAACACAACAACGAAATTCAACATATGGAGACAATTAACGTCAACTATGAAATGTCAACAAAAAGAGGATTTTTTAAAAAGTAAATCATTGAACTCGAGAATCAATCAATTTCCAGCAGCTGTTAATTAATTATTTGTCCCCCAAAATAAAATATTCACAAAATGAATTGAATACTTGAGCTTTAATCAAACTATGAATAGCCAATGGTATTATCCCAGAGACAATTCGATATCCTACCAAACGGACAGCCTGATAATATCCTTGGACTATAGTTATTGTACTTTATTACAATTTGGTATAATATATTATTTGTTATATACAGATTTCAGCTTGAAAAACGCTCGTACTTCATTTATTCACTCAAAATCAATCCATTGAATCATTCAACTCGTTTGAATTTTCTACATTTATTGACCAATCGATTGAATTGTACTCAAAACGATTGACTACCTTTCATCTGACAATGAATTTCATTATAAAGAGAGCTCAAGATGGTAAGAGAGATAATCGAGTGGTATTAATCAACTTTTTTTTTTCGTTATGCTAGTAAGCTTCTCACTTACTTAATCTTATTGAATTTATTTTTCCTTAGTATGCATTAGGAAATGAGATTAAGTTGATAATGCTAGAGTAAAGAACAAAATTTTTGTCTTTTTTTCTTATTGAATTGCAACAGCTCCAGTAAATATCCTTCTATGTATATTAAAAGTCAAAGAAAGAACTGTTATTGATTTTCTTTTACTTTTAAGGAAAAATTACCGGAAAACAAGTTTACTATTGATTTAAGGAGTTTTTCGCTTTTCTTAAAACAATAAATAAGCCATGCTCCAGGCAAAACAACAAGTAAAAAAGTTAATTGAACGTGTCGCATGTTGTGTAAGTGTTGTTATCCTGTATCCTGTACACTCCTGTTGTTTTGTTTTACTTTAGGAAATAAAATTTGTTGAATAAAGAACTTAAAACAATTACTAACTTAGCTAACAGATTAATTTTATTTATTTAGCAGCTTATTCAAACTAATGAAAATCCAGTTAACATTTATAAATCGAGGTAGGCTTTCATTTTCAATGAAATTTTTGTTCTCTCACTTAAACTACAAATATAGCGCAAAAGGCGCAATCCGTCAGTCTGCATGAGGTCAGGTGCTGTTTACAGTAGATTTAGATTTTAAAGCTAAGTGCATTTGAAGCCTAGGACTCAATAGCGCTTGGCGGCACATAATTTAGCAGTAAATGCTAATGAGTCCATTAGTCTCCACTGAAATGGCCTGAATTAGTGACTAGTTAGCGCTAGCTTGTCGGTTTTTTAAAGAATATCAAAGAAATATTTTAATTCGGGAAGAATTCAATCATTGAATATTAAGATTTTGTACTTAAAGCAAATAAAAAGACATAAATTACAAATAGAACTGTCACTTTAGCATTTTGCTTTCTGTCAATGAAAACAGTAATATGCTAGTGAGTTCACTCCGATTGGTATTTAGTAAAACTCTCCATTTTTACTGTGCTAACAAGGAAAGTACCTGAGGTAATGTCCTTCGATTTAATTCATTTTGATATATCTTATTCTACATGGAAATCTTAGTTTCACGTATTTTTTTATATCTGCGGAAAAACACTTTTAAGGGGAAAAATCTACCCTGAAGTTACCCCCTCAAACTGAACTTTTGCAGTTTTCATATATTTCCAATTTTTTTTTTATTGGGACTTTTTTTGGATTAATTTGTATCGAAACTGATGAAAAATGACGTTGGACCCATGTCGATCGGATTTATTGAACCAAAGTTATAAAGGTTGAAAATCACAAAATTTTAATTAAAAAAAAATTATTCATCCGATTTGAACGAGACCACTTTTGAATGAAAGAGCGTAAAAAAGTTTTTTAATACTGGTTTTTGCTTTTTTTTTTAAATCAATTATAAAGAGTGTAGATAGCACGGTACTTGAATTGCACGCAGTCTCGAATAGTACGGTTAAAAATTGTTACAATCCTCAAATAAGACAACTGTCTGTAGTATTACACAATAGTTTGTTCTCTTATCTATATGGCATAAAGGAAGGGATAAGATATTGTTTGTTTAAATTTTGTGTAGAATTCATTCGTGTAAGTTTTTAAAACGTATGTTTTAAAAATCACTTATTTATAAAACCTTACCATTTATATTTTTAAGTTTCACTCTTCTTAAAGAAAGAATTCGACAGATGTGAAACTTAAACTTAAAATATTTCTTACCGTAATATAAAAATGTATGTGAACCAATAAATTTCGTGATTCCCGATTGTAAAAGTAATGTGAGTAAATCCACAATTATGATCAGTTATTGCCCCTAAAAATTTTATATAAAATTGTTGCTATCTCAGTTTTAATATCTATAGAATCTAATACACTTTCACTATTTTAAACTTAAAAAATTTAAATATATATTTTACACAAAAACTAAGTGCTTAGGCTTTAAACATTACTCCAAGACTGAAAATATTGGTTTATTGTAACTAAATTATGAACGAACAATCCTGACCGAAACCCTTTTAAAAACCTCATAAGCACAGGATTATTTGTTGACTCATATCTTGTGCATGTGCGGCCTGGTAAGGAGCACAAACCAGCAAGTTCTGCAGTAATTTCAAAATTTTTATCAACTCTTCTAATAAAAATGAGAAGCTGGGCTGTATCCTGTAAGCCAGTGCTTTCATCCATATATAAAGTATAAAACAGGAAGTTTTGAGTCTTTTGTTTCAGCTAACTACTAAGGCTGGTTTAAATTTCAGCTATCCTTTGCTGTATAGTTTTTCTTGATAAACTGATATTCCCAAACAGCCGAATTTTTTATTGAAAAAAATTGTGTTAATTGTATATCTTCTTCATCTTGGAGTATTGTTGAGAGATCTTGAAATCCTACATGCTTGAAATAGTTAGTGATAGTTTTTTGCGTGACCTTTTTCTAGGCTTCTGATACCATCAACATGGCATCCATAAAATTACAAGTTTTAGGCACTGAAGATTAGTTACAAATGAATAAGCTGGACAGTTATCAATTAAAAGTAAATTTTTTTTCTTTTTTGCTTTTAACTCTGCATCCCAGTTCCACAACAATTTTTTTAAAACTTGTTGTAATCCATGACTTTGCATTGCTTTCATATGTTACCGGCAACGAACGTGTGTTTTTAAAGCACTTAGCTTTTTAGATTTGCTAGTAACTACAAGTTTTTCCAATATGCATCCTGTCATATTTGCTGCAATCATTATTGTTAGGCTAACCTTATTGTTAGATATTTTTCCGCCGGAACACTGTTCAACCTTTAACTTCAAAGTTTTGTCAGGCGTAATATTATAAAAAGCCCTGTCTCATCTGCATTAAATATGGCGTGTGGTTCATACCCTGCGCATAGCATCGGCCACTTCTGTATTAACCATTCTTTTACTGATTTAATTGAAACACCAAAGTGGCGAGCAAAATCTTTCTCCTGAAGAACCGGTCCACTTATTGCTAAATTTTGTACAATTGATTAGTAAAAACGTCAAAAATTTACGTTGGTTTTTTATTGTGTGTATATATTTTCCCTAAAATAATAGTAGGCAAAATGGGAGAGAGTAGAACATAATGTTTAACTTGAATTTTTAGAAATCTTATGAAGTCTTTTGATTTCTTCTAATTCATGTATTACATTAAAAATGTGCTCGGGCCACCAGCAAGCACCAGCCGGGCTGCATGCCGGGCCTGTTTTAGCCAATCAAGTATTTTTTATATTCTTTGTAGATAAATTTAATTTGCAAAATTTGAATAAGCATAACAATTTTTGAGTTTAGAAATCAAGTTTTTAGGAGCTTTTAAAAATATTTTTTAGTCGAAAAAAATTATTCTACTTTTTTATATTATTAATTTAAGATTAATTAGAAAATATTGCTCGTTTGAAAAAATTCATGGATAATTTAAATAATCAAACTAAACCTTGGATTCTTAGTTTGTCATAATTGAATTTTAACACTGTGTGGCCGTTTGGCTGATTGGTAAGTTCAAAATGAAATGTATAAATCAGGTAAAATAATGTGATTCTATCTGGTGCTTAGCTAGATGTAAGCAAAAGGACCAACTAATACTTCATTTTATTGGTGATGACATACTTGATTAGCGTATTTTCAACAAAATAAATTTCTATAAAATGTTTTTAATATTTTTGATGTTTCATTATAATTTTTAGAAGCAAGCAAAATGTTTAAATTCTTAAACACAAAACTAAAATTGCGGAGTACAAAACGAAAATCAAATAATTAGCTCTTTAATTTGGTTCACTTATTTCTTAAGAATGTCAGTTCTGTCGGCCTTGTTGTACTTAATTTAAACCAAAATTGAAACGTTCACTTTTCAAATATTTGTTATTTCATTATACATATTTACCATTTATAAATAAAAAACAATTTTCTATTTTAATTTCAATAATTGTAAACAAAATCAAAAGACACAGCACAGCAACTCTGTAGAATAATTTTAGTAGCTTGTTATTTAATATTCAATTACATTTCTACCAAATATCATTCGCTGTATTTTGAACTGTTCCATAATAAACAAAAACAATTGAAACTGAAATTACACTTTGAAAAATAATTAATCAAATGCTAAAAGCGACATCTTGTAATTAATATACAATTAAATCTTTTGCTAGGATTCTATCTCTGACAGAATGCTATTGGTTCAACTAAACAGAGTAAACTTATCAATTAGAGACAATAAATTAAATGCAATAAACACAAAAAAAAAACCTAACGAAAAGACAAAAAAAAAAACAACTAAAAACTATCTTAGTTTCCATGAACCAGAGAATTCATAGTTAAGTGCCAGACAACTTAATTAACTTTCTTTACGACATTTGCGCTATTTAAAGTGCAAATTTAATTTACGATTTCAGTCAACAAAGCAATGTCTTGCACAGAGCTCTCGTTTATATAAACATTAAAGTGTGCTGGCATTTGCTACACTGCGCTACCAAATGGATCCATTAAAATCCCATAATTCTAAAAGTTATAAAATAGCTTTTATAGACCCAAAATGAATTTCATTTTATGGTAACAAAAAAAACAAACAAACACATACACACAAAAATACCAAAAAAAAAAAAAAAATAATAATAATAAAAGCCTTTTATAAAATCCATTTCAATGGGTGAGGAAAATTTTTTAGTCATTTTCATTGGTTTGCCGTCTTTTGATATTTGATAAATAAAATTTCCAAGTCCTTTTTGTGCCACAATTTAAAACTACTAACAAAAAGTAATTAAAATACAAACATTATTCTTTATTTCAAAAATTTCTTCCTTTTATTTAATAATAACATTTTTGATTTAAATTTTACATGGATGGTAAGCTTAAAAGCTAAAAATCAAATTCAATCTCTAATCTATGGTTTCATTTCATCTTTTTTTTTCGAAATTTTTTCCTTTTCAATTCTATAGCTCAGAATCACATGTCATTTTATGTCAAAACCGCACAAGTCAGGAGCATGTCAGAAACTTTTAATGAAATTTCTCATAATTTCATAAAAAAAACTGAATGAATAAAGAGAAAAAATAAATTTAGATATCAACATATTCGTGATAAAAACTTAATGACATTTCTTTCATATTCAACTGATATTTTTACTCGAGCGGTTTTATTTGAAATATTGTTAAGTGTATTTTTTGTTTGCATACAAAGCAAATAATTTTGGTTTATTTACATTACAGATATTCTTTTAAACTTGAGAAGTTTTAGAGAAAATACTTTCTATAGTACATATATTGGTGTATATTGTATAGTTATGTGATTTCATCCATGTAATACTCTCATGACTTATATTGGTTGTGTAGACTTCCATGAATCTGTAGTAGTATTCATACCACTTAAAACGCAAGAAAAATATCAAAGATAACTACGAAGTTGCAGTACCTACTTCATATTATTATTTATCTATTAAGAAAATCGTCTGAGTAGCCTCCTTCTGTCTATTAGTAATGATGACAAAGTAGTTTCACCAAACGCAACTAGTTTATGACTTTGTAAAAGAACACTGGTATTTGCTTTGTATTGGTTTTCTTTATTGCTCTTAAAATCAATTTGTAATATCAAATTCTAAGCCTTGAATGACACTGAAAGATTTGGTAAATTACCAATCCTAATCATTTCCTTATCCTTTGGCAGTTGCAAAATAAAACTACTTACAGCAAATATATTTCTTAGTTACTTAAAGTTTTAACGGACAACACTGTTAGTTGGTAACTACGAAAATGAAAGAGATTTCCTTAAGGCTGGCTTAGACGCCTGAATTTTTGCATTTTTTTAAGACCCCATAAAAAAAAATCCAATAAATAATCTTAGCATCCATTTTTTTAATTGTTATTTATTGCTTTTTAAATATTAATTATATTAATCAAAATTGAAAAAACTGCACGCCAGCAAAGTGGAGGCTCCAGTTCTTCTGACAAAAAGCTTTTTTTTTAATTTTTCAAGAAAAAGGATGTAGTTCCAGCACAATTCAAAAAATAAGTTACGTTTTTGCTCTGGTTTTCCTTTTTAGGATTTTTTGAAAATAAAAATAAAAATTTAATAAAAAAATCTTTATATTGTGCTTTTATAACATAAAAAGAAGCTCTGTGCTGTGCACACCGTTTCGAAAAAAGTAGTTTTGAGAAATACGCGTTCAAAGTTTGAGGTTAAGAGGAGACCACTTCTGTCAACGCGTCACAAAATCATCTGTAGCTCCAAAAATTATTTAAATTACAAAAAAAAATTCTTTTAGAAACCTCAAAGTGCTGAACTATTAAAATATGCAAGCAAAAAAATCGAAGTTTTAAAATTTCTAAACCAGAACACCTTCTTAGAATATAAAAAAAATCGAAGCTTTATTCCAATTTCTTAATTCAAAAAATATTCAAAGGCTAAGCAAAACAGGATCTTTATCCCAGTAGCTACCGATATTTTCATTGGGTAACAAAAATGACCAAATTTGAACATTCAGTCAGTGAATCAACGTGTAAGGAGAGTGTTGGATGTAATAAAACGTAAAAATCCCATGACGGGTAATATTCCTTAAAATTTTTATTGCCTTATTTTGTATTTATTGAAGTTTCTCTTAAAAAATTTTAATACATGCATAATTTACCTACATGGATAAATTAAAATTGATCAATTAAATTAAATAACTTTATATATAAAGAAAATAAATAAATAATTAATTTATAATGTTGAGCTTTGCTTATTATTAGGTTTGAAAATTTGATGGGCCTAAAAAATTAATCCTTCATGTAAGTCATGTAAATCAAGCAAATTTAATATTTTTGGAACATATCTAAATCATTAAGAGAATATATAAATATTTAAAAGTTGTAGCAATTCAAATACTCAAGATTTTATGAACAAATCTGGCATAATATTTTCACCTAATTACTTTAACAATACTTTATCCTAATAAAAATGCATTTTAATTTTAATATTTTCACTTTCAAGTGAAAAATTTAGATCTTTTGAAAAACATTAAATGCGTCCAAAATTGCGTTTGAATGGTACAAATAAACAAGTAAAGAAGTTAAATGAAGGAAAACAAGATTATAATTGATAATTATAAGACAAATTTTTTATTTAGAAAGTCCTTATCCCTAATTGAATTTACTTTTGGGTGCGTTAAGTGAACTATCTTACTAAAAATTTCTTTTTTTACGGCTTTATTTTTAAGCAATATGGCTTTAAAACTCTTATTTTGAAACCCAACGATTTCGTAAGGGTTTCTACTATACTCTGGCCAATTTTCTTCCATTTTATATCGTGGTTTAAGAATTGATAATTTTATTTTGGTTTAAGATTTGATAATTTTATTTTGGTTTAAGATTTGATAATTTTATTTTTTTCTTCTTAGTTTTTAGTCTAATCATTATATGTAGGTAACAACCATGAAACCCAGCTAATGTTTCTGTTAGTAATTCTCTTTATCGAATATATTTCCTCTTATGATAATTAAGGCTGTAACAAAATTTGGTTTGTGTGTTAAATCTATAGTTTTACATATTTACAAAAGCTTACGTTAAATCAATAGTTTTTCAGATATCGAACTGAGTGAATTCGATCCCATTTTGCACCTATCTGATATCTTTCATTGCATGCATAGGAAACATTCCCAAAAGAAATATTTTTTACGAGCATTAGAATGGAGTAACCCTTTTACAATATGGAATTGACAAAATCTCAGCTATTGATAAATCAAATTGTAGAAATATTTCTCTATCGATTCTATATTGTATAATTTAGAAGGAAAGTTAATACTTAGCACTAAAGCAATTTTTTTTTATATACATTTTTTTATACATTTTTATTAAATTTGCTTAGTATTAAAAATATATTAATAAAATTTAAATATGTTTTAAATAAATATTTACTTGGAGGGAAATCTCTTCTGATATATTCCCTTAGGACATTCAATTAATAGTGGAATTTAAATAAAAATTTGCTTAAGGGTGATATATGAAAAATCAAAATTCAGAAAAAGAAAATCAGGATTCTAAATATGTAATATATAAAAGTAAAAATAAGTTGCCTAAGGCTCACATGATTTTTCTGTGATTATTTTTACATTATATTTTGGTTGAAAAATTTTTTTATTGAAAATTCTTTATTAATATTTTGGGCTTTTGAAAACACTTAAAGCAAAAATCAATTGATTTTGGTATACATACGAAGTATTTTTTTAAACCCAAATTGAATGTTTTTATAGAAGTTAAAAAAATTACCAAATGTTTATTTTGATTTTTAATTCTTTTAAAATTTATACAGCATTCTTGCTAAAGAAGCTAAAGTGAAGAATATTTTTGTCATGCTTCCTATAACGAAACCAAGAGAATATTATTTCAAGTATTTTACAATTTTTTTTTCTTTCCCATCAACAAATATTATTTTCGATTTATCCAAATAAATATCTTTAGGGAAATCAATAAAGCTATTGCCTTTAGATATGTAAAAATAAAAAAGAAAATTAAAATTTAATTTTTGGGTACCTCATAAAACAATAAAAATTTTGAAAATAAAAAATAATCAAAATATTGCTATAGGAAATTTTCGTTTTAGTGAGAGTAAACCTATCATTTAGTATTTTTAGAAATAGAAAACTCCCAAAAGTATTTTTCATATCCTGTCAGTGTCCATATTAACACCTCTGTATAAAAATTGATTTATACGATGATAAAATAACAGGTTTCTGAGGAATAAAATTTATGCGAAAATTATTCATGAGTTTCAGTAAAATTATGACTCACTTGTTTGCTTAAGTTTTTGTTGTTGTTGGTTAAATCTTTTTGTTATACTCTCAAGGGTAATGGCTGACTTAAAAATGAATATTTTGTTTATCTTTTAGTCTAGTATTAAAGTTTTTTTGTTTTATTTAAGCTCTGTTCGAGGATAGATAGCTAACATACATAAATATTTATTGTCAAGATGTATTTTCTTTTTCAATTTTCCAATGTTTAATATAATGTAAAAGAAAAACAATTTATGTGTAAAGAACCCATCAATGTTATGAAAAATATGCTTAAAATCTCAAAAGTTGACACAAATTATGCCCTTTCTCCTGCCCACTAAAAAACTTGAGTACTGAAAGCTTTATCTGTACTTGTACATAGATTATATGTACATAAATTGTTTAAAAAAAGTTAATATATTCCTTTTGTCGTATTAGTATTCAAAATGAATTGAATGAATAAATTAATGTTTAGAAAAGTCTTTAAGCAAATGAATGGAGTCTCGGAGAAAATATGACATAATTTAGGTATTTTTTTCTTTATTAGAATTTTTGAATAATACGAAAATATCAGATTTGAAAATTTTTGGATTTGTTGAACAAAAGTATTCACAAATTCATTTTAGGATACATTTTACAGTGACCAAAGATAATAGACAAATGTACTACCATTTCTCCATATATAAAAATAAGTGTTTATACTGGGCCCTAGTACATTTTGATTAGTACATATTTCAATTTGCTTATCTTTGTTGTTATAAAAAATGTTTTACATCATGTTCATAGTCAAACTTAACCTAAATTCCACAATTATTCATTGTTAAACTACTTCCGAAAGATATAATCTGAACAATTACTCTAAATTTCCACTCCGTGTTACCATGAGTTGTCTAGTATTGTACATTGAGCAACGAACTAGAGATACCAATACAAATTCTAAAATTGAAGTACATTTGTCTAGTATCTTTGGTCACTGAAAAACCCACTGTGACTCACTGTGACTCAATGGTGAACTGGTCTCAATACATGTTTTTCAATTGCATCGAATAAAGAACTTTTTCAAACTAATTCAATGTTCTTTGAAGAAAAAATAAAACTGTATTTTTATTTAACAATTTTCGGTTTTCAATGGATAGAACTCACAAACAAAAAAATTATAAGAAAAATACCATTAACATCTTCTACGACTCGAAATTGAAAAATATAATGTACACAATATTTTCAACAATTTTCTTTTGAAGCAAAATTACATACAATGTTAAAATAACCTAAAATTAATCCTTTTGTCCTATATCAAATAAACTTTATAGTTCAATCTAATTATATAATGTAATTGTACTTAATTTTCTATTCAATATCAAATTTTTACTTAAAAAAGGTAGCATATACTCAAACCAAAAACAGAATTCACTTATTTAAGTTATTTTCTCAATTCAAAGTGAATTAAGGTACAACAAAACTTCAATTTGACGCTCTGTTCGAAACTTTTCCAAAATTTAATTATATATACAACATTAAATTTACCCACTTCGATAGCTTTCAAAGAATTTTCTCTAGTTTCTTTTTAACTACAAAAAAAGAAAAAAAAAAAGAAAATAGTTCGCTATTAACTTGATTACGTTATATGCCCTATCCACCAATGTGAATAGCTAGAGAAAAAAAACAAGATTAAATAAAAATTTGGCTTACTATGAGACTTTTACATTTTAAAAAGGATAAGATTCATAAAGAAAAGTTTGTCACGGTACAATTTACATAGAGTATGTATGTCATGGAAAGGATTTAAAATTCATGTTATTTAGCTCCAATAAGCAAAAGTAAAGAAAACTAGATTTTCTTTTTTTTTTCTTTTTAAATTTTCAAAATAATCTCTGAAAACTTTAGAATTATCTTTGGTGCATTGAAGTGTAGTAGCCCCAGCTACTTTAGTATTCTAGTGGACTGAGTACATATGCTTCATATGAAATCCTTATGACCTTCACTTCACTGAGGTTAAATGCAATTATGTTGAGTGCATCTCATGCAGCACTTCAGTTGACTTTTTGTTATGCCGAAAGCTTTTACATTTAGTGCTGCTCCAATTAAAAGTTCTCTGCTCCTTCTACAGAATTTTTAGTGCTTGGTTTTCTTTTTAATTTTTTTAAAGCACAAAGTCTGCAATGATTATTAGATCATTAATAAAATTAGAAATTTTTGATGTTTAAGAAGCTCTAAAAGGTGAGCAGATATTTTGTTTTTTTGTCTTAAATTTTTTATTGATGTGGAATAAAATTATGTTACGTCAACTTATTATAATTTTTATGTTTTACATATTTTTACTCTATTTTAAGAGTGAAAAGACACATTTATACTTTATTAAATTCAGTAAGTTTATTTGCGATATTTCTGGGGCTAGGTCAAAATTCAAAAACTTCAAGCTCATTGAAAATGTTCAAATTACTGTTTGACTACAATATCTACTTAAGAAGTGATACTTGACTTAGATTTTAAAGTGTGTTGCAGTAGAATTCGGAAGATATGAACTCTTTAAATATAAAAATTTTATAAAAATAATTATAAAAAGAAATAAAGCTTATAGGACATACAGTGATGGAATACATGTGCGTGGGGATATACTTTTGATATTTTCAAATGATGTTTAGGTAAAAAAATTTTAATTAATAGCTTTTGGATAAATCAATATCAAATTAGTAACTTTATGACAATTTTAGTAAACATAACAATTTTTATAGTGACTTCACTAGCAAGTCGCCAATTTTTCTAAAGATGAAATATCAACAACATTCATCTCCAGATGACTTCAGATAAAGTATAGGTGGATTATATATAGTATATCATTCGGATAAAAAAGAGTACAAGAATAATTAAAAAATGCCATAAGATTTTTGAAATATTCCAAGACATGTCAAAGGTTTGACTATTTTGCATGTATTTCAACATATTCACAATATTGGCAGGATATTTATTCGTAGTTTAGCTGTGTATGTATTGTGCCTTGCGTCTTATGGCTATGCTCTTCTTTAACACTGACCTGAAACTATTTCTCATATGAGATGATCAAAGCAAGATTTTTACAATTATTTCATTTTCTTTTATGATATTAAGGTCTCAAGCAAATATATAAGTACTTCTAGCCTTTCTGTATTTTCATTACTTTTTATAAATTATAAGATATTTTTTAGATTCAAACGAGGTTACGAGGACAGATTTTAGGGAAAGGGTGGTATTTACATGCAATGTGAATGGTATATATACACATTATTGTTTTTGGTGTGTAAAAACCCATAAAATACCTCTTCGTACAGTAAAAAATGGTCAAAACTGGCTTCAGCAGTTTATTTAGTATTTATAGTCCTGTTTTGCTTCGACATCTGACAGCTTTTTACTCCTACTGCAAATTCCAATTGAAGATTTTCTTACAAGAAATCAACACATTATAAAATGATAAATTTTTATCATTAACATTTTTCCATTTGAAAATACAATATTTAAATATTTTATTAAATGTAGTAAGTAAAATTTTTTTAGTTTTAATGTTAAATCTGTGTGGCATCATTTTTGATATAAAGCTGTCAGAAATATTTTTTGTCAAAATTAATGATTGAATATGTTGATAAAAATGCTAACAAGATTTTTTCTCATCAAAAATTTATTTTACATCCTCTCATATACATAACTTATGCATATTTGATTCTCTTTTTTTTTCAAAGTCCTAATTCAAAGAAAAGAGTAGTACCAACGATGAGAATTCAAGCGTAAAATAACATTTTTTTGTCATTAAGTAAAAAAAAAAAAATAAGAAAAAATTTGTAATTCATATACAAGAACTGTCGTATATCATCTCAGTTTATTGATCCATCAGAACGTCATCAGAGGGAACAACTTATGAATAGAGGACTATATCAGGTTTTGTTACCCTATTTCTTATATTCATTTTTTCTCTTGTTTTTTGCTTTAATCTTAGATTTTTAACGAAACAATTCCAAGTAATTTTTTTTTATTGAAATACAAGCTCCTTCGTCTAATGGAAAATATATCAAGATGAAATTTTGGTATGACTTTATTTGCTTAGTGAATTGAAAATGAGGTAAATACAATTTTATTAGAATTGGTATTAGTTAAAGTTCTTTTTTAACTTTTACTAAATCATTCAGATGAGATTTGATTTCTAACATTTTAATGAAAAACTTTATTACACTTTTGTTTAAAAAAACGGAAATTTTTTCAATTCCTTTTTACTCTATAAATTTTTTTTTTCAATTTCAATCATTTTCCATCAAATAAACTAAAAATTTAAGCAAGTAAATTGATATTCCTGTAGCTTTAAAGAAAAGCTCTAAATATATAGTATATAGACATATATATATATATATATATATATATAAGTATAGAAAATTTGGTTGCATGAGAAATTTATAACCATCAAAGCTAAAAATTTCATTTGAATCCTATCAATATATCAAAAGGAGAATATATAATAAGTTTCTTTGTTATTTTAAGCTTTAAAATGTGCTGTAGTATGTAAAAATTTAAATTTTTCTTCATAAAAAAAACGAAATTTCATATTCTTAAAGATCCTTAAGTAAAGTATAGTTCCGGAAATTTCATACTTTATAGAAATGTTTTCATTATACTAATTTTAATTTAATAATAATTTTCTAGTATAAACCTTGAAAAAGACCTTGAATACTTTGAATATCCATAATTTTGAATAAACTTTTTTCCTTAATTTCTAACAAAAAATATTCCTTCATTTTATCCAAACATATGTTTCGCAAATAATAATCCTATTATGAAAGTTTATTGCTTAGTTTGTAAATTAATATCACGTTTATTGTTAATTTTAATATATGCATTGAATACACAATTATCAATAGCGATTAATTGAGAAAATTTTCAACAATTTAGCTAGCTAGCTATTGCAGTATTTTGAATTGTGAACTATTCGAACCGTAATATTGTAGCTAATTAATTATATTAACTAGTATACCAATTTGTATAGTATAGAACTAGTATGATAATTATTCACTATTGTTGAATAATTATGTGAAAATTGAGTGGTAGACATGGCTAAAAACATATTCATTAAAATGGAATAATAGTATTAAGGGAATCATCAATTCTTTTTAAAAGAAAAACAATAATTCTCAATTGTAAATCCTAAAATAATAAAATACTGACTCAGTATATGTTAACTATGATTTGAAAACTGTTTTTTGATTTAAATGAATTGTTTTTTGACTTGTTAAGGGAGTATTCAAGTATAAAGACATGAATTTTAGGTGATGTTTTAGGTGCAATGACAAAAACAAAAATAAAAAAATAAACAATATTTTAACATCCATTATATTAAAAGATATTTATTAATCCTTAATGAATACATGAAAAAAAAGTGAAAAAATGAAAAAGTCAAACCATTACAGGCTGATAAATAAAATAAATCAACAACTTTATCATATCTTATGAACCTGACTATAACTTAATATATTTGATGAAAATTGTACAATGCACAATTTTTTGTTACAAAATTGTAACCAAAAATCTAGCTATAAAGATATTAAATAAAAACCAACAAAAAAATGCCGATTTATCAAATCTGGTATAGCCAGGAAATTGATTGATATTATTCAAAAATTTTCCTGGATGCCGGTTTCTTAAATTAGTTTTTTGTCAGTTGGGCTTTTCATCATGTAGCGATCAAATGCTTTTAAATTCGCTTCTAAATGAGTTTTCAAAAATTTATAAAATTTTATACAGAAATTGAAAGAGAAAAATAAAAGAAAAAAGAAATAGAACAGATATATTTAATTGAAAGTTGTAGTATTGCAAGTCATTGCTATGAAAAATATAAAAAATAAGTAAAAATTAATATGTAAAGAGAAAAAAGAAAATTGTGAAATAGCAAATCTAATAATAATAATTACTAAAAGTGGGAGAAAAGATAAATAACACAAATTATCAAACTAAGGTTTTCAATTAATTGTCAGCAATTTATAGTTTCTGCCTGTTTTAATTTAATTTTATTTTTAATTTTGTCTTTATGTTTTTTGATTAATTTATTGAAATACTTTTAAGGCCTTATTTTAATGCTCAATTACATCATTCAATGTAAGGGCCGGTGTAGAAGCATTTTTACTATAAAGAAAGGGTGTCATCAACGTAGAATAAGAATTTAGGAGAAAGCAAAAATCAAAATGAAAAGAGAAGTATCCAATCATCACTTTTTCTGTACTTCTTCTATTTAGAAATACGAGTAAGCTATTTAGGTGTCCAAACTCCAGATCCACTTTTTCTTGTACTCGTAAAATGTGTACAAGTATGAGCTCTACTTTCTATAATCCTTTCCAAAAAGCTTTAGAAATTTTAAAATTAATTTAACCATTGGGAATATTTCTCATTCTCAATTTTCAGGAATTTAATCCCTCTGTGACTTTGTCGAATATACGCCCGACCCTATAACTGTGAAATATCTAAACAATACTAAATTTTTAACGTGGAACAAAGCGCTGTAAAGGATGACACTGATATAAATGACAAAACTAATTAATTTGAAATACTTAAAGTAGTTGTAATATTTGGAATAAAAGATGTGATATTGAACCAAAAGTTAAAATCAAAGACAATATTGAATATATATGATAGTACCTTTCATCCATAAGTTCTTAACTATGTGTAGGAGATGTAAGATACTCTTTTTGGTTGACAACCCACAAAAGAAACATATTTTATCAAATGTTGAAGTGTCATATAGAAGTTCAAGAAAACTTTGTTTTCACTTTAAATTTCTTGATAGAAAATACATTCATGAAAAGGATCTGATACTAATGCAAACGGCATGGAAAAGTACCAAGCAACAAAACTGAAACTAATTTCTACTTTGGTGTTTCTTTATAATGCAAATAAAACCGGATAGGCACGTGACTTTTATTCAAATTGTCAAAACAAATGTTTATGAAAAACAATAAAGTAAGCATATTCTCAGAATTATAATTGTTTTGCTTACCTACGTAAATAAATATCGACTTTGATGGTCTGATATGATTTCTTTGTCTCCTTTTTGCTTCTTTTTATAGGCTGGGTATATTTTAAGAGAAGCTAAAATAAAATTTAATAGAATTATTAATTATAATATCAAATATTTAAAATTAATAAATTTAGAAATAAATATTTGATTTATTTGAATAATTGTAAACAAAATTACGTCTAGTTGGTTTACTATCGATAAATTTAAACCTTTATAGTTCTAAGCATAGGAAAGGAGTTCTTTATTATAATAGAATAAAATAATTTTCAATCCCTTCTAATTTTTTGTACAATAGCATTGGTTATGATAGGCATGTAGCCATTGTCACAGGATCTTTATGCACCAACATTCTTTTATAGCAGAGTACAGCAAGGTCAATGTGATAAAAAACCAGTAAAAGCAGATTATTTGTCACTTTTGAGCTTTCAAAAACTCTTTTCATTGGGCGTTATTAAACATTTAGGTTACACAATACCTGGTTTTAATTAATTAAAACCCACATTCCATGATAATTTATATGTAAAGGATCAATTATATTATTTGGTTCTACATTTTCTACAACCAATGAAAAAGAAAATCGTTTGGTTTCTTAATTTCCAGTGTTAAGCCAAGGAAACTTTATTTTTTGACCAAAGTTAAAAATTTTTTTTAAAGTGGATTAGAATTTTATATGATTAAAAGTTTAAAGGAAGCTCTTTAAGTCCGCAAACTTTAACCTGAACTATTTTTAATTTTAAAGTCTCTAAAGCTTACTCTAAAAAATATTTTTCTTAGATTGAATCCTTGTGAAACAAAAGATTTCAACTTAATGGATTAAATTACCAAAAACAGCTTTAGGACAATTAAAAAAGTTATATCTTAAATAAAACACCAACATTTATTTACAATTTTCTATGCATGAATCCCACAGGAAAATTTAATAGTGCTGCTTATAATAAGAATCCTAAATAAGCATAATTTTAGAACTCTTTAGTAAATAAAATTGTGTAAGCAGAAGAAATTAGAAAAAGTCGCTAATATTTAAAAAGCGCAACAAAAAAAAAACAACAATGAAAATAAAAACTTTTTTTACTCAAAATTTTAACAAATTTAAATATCTAAAATATACTTAAGATACAGTCAAATAAGATTTTATCATGAATTCAAATTTTACCAGCTTCCATTTTAACAATGACACAACACTGTTAAGTCGGCTAGAAAAAAGGAAAACTTGGAAAATTTAACGACTCTACAACTAATCCTTATGGTATTGCCTTATCTGGTTAGGAAGCTTCTGTTAATGTAAACGCACGCGACAATTCACACTCGTTGTAAAATCTTAGCTTGGTTGGGTTATCGTATTTGCTGATATGCAAATTACTCTTCTTAATGTTGCTTTTTAGCTGAAAACTCTTGCTAACCAAATCAGACGGCAATTATATGGGGTTTTGCCTTTTTTTTGTTGCCATTTTTACAATTTTCAGCAACATTTAAGATAAAATTTTAACTAGAATGCTTTTATATTGGGTACGTATTGTATCTTTAAGATCTAAATGTATTTACTAAGATGTTGTACTTGTACTATACACCAAAAAAAGGTGTTAAGAGAACTTCAATGACATGTAGATAAAGCAAATACAAAATAAGGAGAATTGGTTATTTTGAACAAAGTCAGACACTATTTTTATTGAAAAACAAAATGTTTTATTAGGGTTTTTTGTGAAGGGTTAGTAAAAAACAAGAAAACTCTACAAAAGAAGTAAATAATATTTGAAATATTTAAAAACGCAAAGCATTTTTGAAAAACTATAAATTTTAAGAATTTTCTCTGACAATAAGTCACTAATGCAAAATCATTTTATTATTTGGAAAAAGTAAAATGTTGATAAGATAATTAAAACCATGAATTTTAGAATTGGGTTTGTAAACATTTTAGGAAATATTTGTACAGTAAGCAGGTTTATTTATACGTTAATTTCAGTAATTATGAAATTAACCTAAAAAGTGGTCACATTTCGTTTGTTTTTAGATTAGATTTTTTGAAATTTAACAAAAAGTAATTTTACTTTACTTGTTGGTGACCATTTAACTTGAAGGAGATGAGCATACCTTAAAAGTTGAATTTGAAAAAAAAATTTTTATAGCTTGAGCATCATCTGCTCAATGGACCTGCTTATGTTTAGGCGGAATCAGGAACAATAGTTCGAGTATTCAAACCAGAGAGGTAAGAGGCAAGAAGAAAGTTTCCAACAATCGGCCTGCAAAAGAACAACACATTTTTCCGGTCGAATTATAATTCACAAAAAGTATTTTATGACTGCTTAGTTATATTCTTGTTTCTTGGTATTGAAGCAAACACTTTTTAAAAATTGTAGTGAATGTTCGGATAAGGGCCAAAACCTCAAACCCCTTATTAAAAGTATAAAAACAAATTTCCGCATGATACGTTCCTCTACAAAATTAAGAGGATGATTTCTGTATTTAAATTTTCTAAATTAATATGTAACAACTAGAAAACATTATGTCAAAATTACAAGTTCATCAAAGAATAATTGCCAAACTTATGAGCAGAGCTTTAAAACGCTTTGGTTAAAGTTGTTATCTTCGTAGTCGGTGTGCACAATAGCTTAAAATCTACTAATCCGATCATTTTGAGATCTTTCCCACTTTTTATTTATTTTTATAAAATAAAATAACTAAAAATATAACACGGGAGAAGGGGTAACTCTATAATAAAGAAATGTAGAGATCTAAATGTGCAAAAGCGTCACCACGGTTAATGTCAAATTTGTCAGTCTGAGGCCACTTTCCTTGATACCTTGATAAGTATGTATCAAGGAGAAAAAAAAAGCAGAAGTGCTTAACGTTAAAAAATCTTTACTTTTGGAAGAAAAAATCTTAATAACAGAATCACCATTTTTTAAAACATATCCACTTATCTTATATGAAAATATAAATTAGTTTTATTTATTAGATTGGAGCTTGGAGTTGACAATAAAAAATTAAACTGATTTTAGCAAAAGTTAAAAAGAGAAGTCGAATTTATCGCTCGATTGCACAAAAGTTAATGCAAAAGAAACGATGCATTTTTATTTGATATAATTTTTTTAGGAAAGGATAAAAAACAATTTTGTTAAAGTTATATGCTTGGTTTTGAAATCTGTATAACAATATAATTGATTCAATACTATTCTAGTGAAGTATAAAAAAAGGCATTTGAATAATTACAAAAAGAAAAAAACAAAGATTTTGTATAGCAAAATTGGAGTTTTTTCAAAAGTTTTTAATATTTATGTTTGGCACTTAAGCAGTTTGAAGGCTTACTATAGATTTTCAAAGTTAATACAAATCTTGCAATAAACAATTCCAATTTATCCTTGTAATAACTTAATTTAATTCAACACTAAAAGCAAACATTTTCAAATAATTAGCATACTATAAAACAAATAATAAAATCTATTTTTATTGTATTCCAGTTAATTTTACGATTTCTAAGAAAATCATCAAAAGTGGCTCAAGAAAAAAAATAAAAAAGGAATTACTCAAAAACTTCATCATTATTCCTTATTTCCACGGTGATTTTAATATACTTCCTTTTATATTTATTTCTCTTGAATATTGTAATTGGACCACAAAATCCTTCCTAAGCTCCTGAGATTTTTTGAATTTTTATCATTTTTTTTTCCTTTTGCGTAATCGAGTGATTTTACGAGCAATTTAGACAGCCAAATTGTTCTATACAGATTTTCACTTTGTATCCGGAAACGGGACGAGAAGTAATCAAAATGTGAATAAAGGAAAAAATTCTTCCTCCCTATTTTTTCTGTATGCCAATGGTTGACTACTTAAGCTAAAAATATACGAATTTAATATATTTTTCTAAACGGTAGGTAAAAAAGCCAACTTTTTGGCTCCCTTATTTCTTTATTGAATTTTTTTTTTTCTATAAATTTTCACCATTGATAATATTTTCTGAGCTGAGTAAGTGCAATCTAAAATTGAAGACAAATACTATTGGCGTGGATCACAATTTCATTTGTAGAAGAAAAAGAAAAACACTTTATTTTGTCTACCAGAGATAAAGGTAAAAAGGATAAAAATGTTGCCAAGGGTACAATAAAAATCTACCCATTCCACTTGCCAACTAGGCAGTAGTAGCTTTGATGTTTTCTAATCTGAAAGTTGTTTTATTGGGTTGGCATGGTAGCAGGACAAACCTTTTTAAAAGAATTGTTGTTGTTTTTTTCGTCAGATATAGTAGTGTGTATACTATGACATTTCACCCTTGTGTGGTGACTACATTAAGGTAAAATTTAAATGTAAAATATTATTAAAACGTCCCTAACAGACAAAGCCACATTATTAAAGGTTATTTTTGTCCTCTTGCTTCAGTTTGTTCACTTTTGGGGAAATCAAAAGTAAAAAAGGAAAAAGAAAGAAGAATTTTGTTATTTCTTTAGCTTTTGTGTCACTGCCAGGGACAGCTTTATGATATTTAAGACTAAAATGTTCATTCTTTATAAAATTTTTTTGAATTAACTTCATTTATCTGCTAAAGCAGTTTTGATTGTCTCCTGCTTATTAGAAAGAGCATTTCAACTTGATAAAACTTTAAGTTGTTATAAATAAACAAAAAATAATATTTTTCTATTTGACATAAAAAATTATCGATTGTTTTCAATGTTGAATTAATTTTTTTTTATCGTTCGTAATGATTAAGGCTTTATTTTAAGACAATTGGATTTATATCGTTGATTGTGTGAATATTTATGTAAAACTTTTTTTGATATAATTTATATTTTTCTAGAATTTAAGTAATTAAAAATATTTATTACCAGAGCTTCAGTTAAAATCGAAAGAATAAACTACTAAGTTCTTCTTTTATATTAGAGAAGTCTGATGAAATTTGTTTAGGGTGAAAATGATCAAAGTATCTCTACGAAGGATAAACTTAATTTCAATCATAAATATTTGAATATATAATCTTTTTTTCTAGTTAAAGTAAATAATAAATTAATTTGATACAGTAGTTTCATATAATTTAAGTGTAAATCAAAGTGAAATCAAACTCAAAGTTTATATCCATAAAGAATAAAAATTCCAATTTGTTTGGATAGTACCCTAATTATTTTTCGTCAAAAAATGTACAAATCTCTCTCTCTCAATCTTTATATATAGTTAACATCATATCTTTGATTAAAATACTTGTTATTTCGTTGTTCAAAGTAAAATTTATCCAAGTGTAGCATAATTAAATGGATTTATGGAGAAAAGTAATTTTCCGTAAATTATTGCCAGAAGCAAAAGCAACATGTAACTCAGTTATAAATACTGAACACTTTTTAGTTATATTTGCCGTAAAATTCATCGGCAAGGAAGAAATTGATGTTAAGGCGCCTTTTGCTAAAGGCATCCGTCACCGCATCAGACAGATTTTTGAATAAAATGCGCTTGAAATTATAGTATAGAAATTAAACAAAAGGATAAAGTTCATACATACAAAGGAAAATTCTGAAAGTAATTTTCTTATTAGGTAAAAACTATGTGGGTTATCTCATGCGTAATAAAAATTTAATGGAAACTTTTAATTGCAAATAATATGCAATAGATTTTGCATTCCATGGCAAAGAATATTAAATTCAACTTAACTCCAACGAAATTCATTAAAAAGTGAATCTTTGTTAAAAAGTTTTCTTTTAAACTGAAAGTCTGCTAGAAATCACCTTTAGTCTTTTGAAATTAAATATTTGTTTTCTTTTGGGAAAATTAAATACCAGATTGAGAATGTTAAGGAATTTATGTTTTATATATACTTTAATTTTCTGTAAAAGTTTGTAATTTCTTAGGGAAACAACTTTAATAATCTTATGCTTAGGTCTTTTAGAAAAATTAAAACTGGTAGAATGTAGCATAAAAATTATAGAATAACATTTTTAACTGTCAAGAGCCAGAAAGTTGCTTGTCAAGAATAAAGTGACAAAATTAATTTTTCATATTATCTGTGCTAAAAATTTTTTTAGTGTTGCTTAAAAGAGTAGACTTGGAGATCATACAAAGTGACTTATTATATTTTTAAAATTTAAGAGTTTCATCCAATTGGGTAATAACTCCGGAATCTGGGGCATAAGTTATTGAGAACTTTTACTGAGAAACTCTTACAAATTTTAACAAATTCAAAGGATACATATTGAAATTTTAGTGCAAAATATTTGATTAATTATAAAGTTTTACTTAATCGCTTTAATATTAAGCCCTTGCCTCTTATGAATCGAACAAAGATTTTGTGTGCCACTTTCAATGAAAGCTTTTCTCATGCATCGTGACCATAAGTAGTTAAATTTTATTTGTAAACCAGTGGATATTAATAAAACCAAAGAATTTGATAATTATATTTTATTTCATTTTTTATTGAAAATATGTATTACGGGGCTTTTTTTTTGATTTACGAGCTAATTATACAAATTTTCACTTTTAGTCAGAAAAAATCATTACGTATCTGAAAATGAGGTTCTAATTTTAGGTAAGGAAGAAGCACTATGTCTCTCACACTTTGTTATAGCGCAAAATGTTAAGATGAGATTTGCTTAAGAAGTTTTTTTCAAGATTTTGGTAACATTAAATAGTATTCATTTGCCATAGGAACAGAATCCATATGGCCTTATTTTGGTCCTTTTTGTTTATTTGGGGTCCACCAGAAAGCCCAATCACCATTACTTTCTTTAAAATTTAGCTCTGAAACTGTAAAAAAACTTTCTTCTGCCTACTTTAAGACTACTAAGACTTTAAGACTTTTGCCTGATATAAAAGTTGAAAACTATAACATTTCTGGTGTGTCTCCTTTAATTGAACAAAGCTTAGAATCAATCTTGCATCATGTTTTACATATTCTAATGAGTTTAACATTTGGTTGATGAGACCCTAGAACAGGCATGACCAACTTTTTTAAGTTTGCGGGCCAATTGTGATTTCATTAAAACCTATACGGGCTGTATGTCTATGAAAATTGACATTATGAAAAAATTTTTATAATCTAACTTAAATCTACACACATTATTAACATTACTAAATGTGGTTATCTATCTTAAATCTACCTATATTGTAAACTTTATCAAAAACCTACCTAATTCGTAAACATTACCAAATATGGTCATAAACGCGCGGGGTTAAAGTGTAATAGAGAACATTGCTACTATAAATAAAAATAAACATTAAAAAGTAGCATTTGGCTACTATCAATTGATGTGAACTTTGCACAGTCGAATCAGTTAGTTCCCTGCTTATAAAGTGAAAAGGAATATATTCCAGTAGAAGTGATATTTGAATCGTGCATTGAATTATTGGTAATAAAAATTTTTTCATTATAAACAAAAATTTATCAATTATGAATAGAAATTTATTAATTATAAAAATTTTTTTTTAGCTCTGTGATAAATTCTTTTATAAAAATGTTTGAAACAAATAAAAAAAAGCGTAAAGTTTCCGAAGAACATCGTCATTTTCAGGACTCTTGGATGTATAAATACTTTTTTATTCAATTTAACGAGAAACCAACTTGTCTTATTTGTCGTGAATCTGTTGCTGTTTATAAAGAATTTAATATTCAGAGGCATTATTAAACAAAACACAAGTCAAAATATGAAGGAATCAAAGATTAAGCTGGCGAATCTCAGTTTCAGTTATTAAAAAAAAAAATCGCGGACGAGACAAGCGTTGTCAAAAGTATGCTTTTGCGGCAAGTAAAAGGAAGTGACGATATCGTTACAGCAAGTTATAAGATTGCAAATCTTATTGCGAAAGACCAACAAGCGCTTAATAGTGGCGAGTTTATTAAAAAGTGCATAATCGCAGCTGTTGAAGAAATCGCTCCTGAGAAATGCTCTGCATTCAAAGAAATAAGTCTATCTCGGCCCACCATCATTCGTCGCATAGAAGACATTGGTCAAAATTTACAAGAGCAGTTGTAATCAAAAGCAGAACAGTTTTCCTTTTTTTCCTTGGCTTTGGACGAAAGCACGGACATTCGTGATACAGTGCAATTACTCATTTTTGTGCGGGGAATAGACCGGGAATTTAGAATAACTGAGGAGCTTGCATCTTTACAGAGCATGAAAGACCGCACATCTGCAGATGATCTTTTTGAAGAAGTTTTGCAGTGCATAAAAAAGTTGAATTTGAATTGGAAAAATCTTTGCGGACTAACAACAGCTGGTGCACC
Source organism: Acrocera orbiculus (assembly GCA_947359355.1). Lineage (NCBI taxonomy): Eukaryota > Metazoa > Arthropoda > Insecta > Diptera > Acroceridae > Acrocera > Acrocera orbiculus. Next base: position 25,687,529 of record OX375757.1, read on the forward strand.
AAGCATGATTGGTTCAAAAAATGGGTTAGTCACAAAAATTTTGCGTCACATGGACACACATAGTTTAGAAGAGCCAATGCCTGTTCATTGCATTATTCACCAGCAGGCTTTATGCTGCAAAATACTCGAAATGGACCACGTCATGAATGTGGTTAGAGACATTGTGAACTTTATTCGTTCCCGTGGCTTGAATCATCGGCAATTCCAAACATTTTTGGAAGAAGTAGGCAGTGAATTTTCCGATTTTCTTTACCACAACCAGGTACGTTGGTTAAGCCGAGCCCAAGTATTATCACGCTTTTTTAATCTTCTTGCTGAGATAGAGATTTTTATGACGGAGAAAGGAAGAACATTCCCTCAACTTTCTGATTCATTGTGGCTTTGGGACTTAGCTTTTTTGACCGACATATCAAGCCACTGCAATGATTTAAATTTAAAACTACAGACACAAGGCAAATTCATATTTGAACTCTTAAATGACGTATCTGCTTTTGAGCTGAAACTAAATCTATTTATTAGACAAATTGAAAATAAAAATTTTGTACACTTTAATTGCTGTAAAAAAATACAAGAAAAGCATTTCTGAAATTTTTCAACCGTAAAATTTTCGGACTTGTTGGAAAAACTGAAAACTGAATTTCATACACGTTTTAAAAAACTTAAAGGACAAAGTATGTTGTTTCGATTGATTGAAAATCCTTTTCAGATGGATGAAGCTGTAGTTCAGGAAAATTTTCAAATGGAAATAATAGAATTAAAAACTAATACTTCACTTAAGGACTTGTACGAAGAAAATCGAAAGAATTTACCAAACTTTTACAAAAATCTTGACGATGAAAATTTTCCCGAAATAAAAAAACTGGCTCAACGTGTTTTTTCAATGTTTGGATCGACATATCTGTGCGAACAAACATTTTCAAAAATGAAATGTATCAAAAGCAAAGAAAGATCTCGCCTTACAGATGTTCATCTTCATTACTTACTGAAGGCTACCACTACAAAATTTGAACCTGACATCAAGAAGCTGGCGTTACAAAAACAACCTCAAGTTTCACACTGATTTTAACTTTGTATTTGAGTAATATTTGAATGTTTTTCTGCCATATTTGAAATAAAGCATATATCAAACCTTTCTACTGTTTTATGCAAGTTCGAAATCTAAATTCTAAATTAAACTACGGGCCGCACGTTGGTCATGCCTGCCCTAGAACTTTTGCATAAATCAATAGCACTATTATACGAACCATTGATAACACTGTAAATGATATCAAATATTTTACTACTCATGCTTCATGTTAAATTTCTAAATTTAGCAAGCATCGTAGACTTTTGATGTTAAAAACCAAACATGCAATTATAATATTAAAATTTACGAAGTTTTTAATATATTTATACAGAAAAAACAAGTTGTGCATTCTATGGATTCAACTTGGATAACACAAATGTAAGACCTAATAAAATTAATTAAAAAAAACTTTTTAAATAATTTCAATAAAAAGTGTTAAGCTGGCTTATCGATAAAAAGGATTCAAAATTTTTTATTAAACTATCAACATCCTCTAAAATTCATTCGGCCTTAACTATAGTTATTAAACATCAAGTTTTATCTTATTTATTGGAATTTAAATAAGTTCAATTTGAAATTAAGCTCAAAACCAATTGAAATATAATTTCAAAACTTTCCCTTTTTAGCTAGGAATATTTTTCTTAATGCCAAATGCAATAGGAAAAGTAGTTTATTCTAAGTATTTCTACCCTATGCACTAGCGGACTAAGAAAGATAAATATATAGCAATAATATATCCAACTTTCTTATTGCTACTAGCTAAAACTTCAATAGCCAATTAATACTTCTTTTTCAACTTAAATTAATTTTCAAACTAACTTTACTTGACGCAGTACTCTACATGGCCCTGAAATTGCAAAAAACTTTTCTTTGCCGTCCTTAATACTTTTGCCTGATGTAAAAATTGAAAACTATAACTTTTCTTATGTGCCTCCTTTAATCCAATATAGCGACGGATATTTTCAATAAATATGAATGATTTAAATTATAGAATGGGATGAGAGATGAAAAACTCTATTGAGTATAATCAATTACCTAAAGCTCTTTTGATTTGCATTTTATATCTGGATATCTCAATTTAGAATCTTAGCAAGCCTGACGCTTGTATTCACTATCAATGTTCACTTTTTAGATGCACTTTCTTAATCCTTGTATTCAATATTTTATGGTTCCAATTTTGTCAAGTCAAATAAATTCATTATTATTAAAGAGAAAATATTTTTTTGCAACAAAAATTCAATTTGTCTGCTTCCGGAACACTATGGGTTTATTGAAATGCAAATGATTATCACGGAATGCTACCATCATTGCATCTTATGAAAAGCTTTTTCATTTTTATCATCAAAACGATTAGTGAAAAAAATGCAAAACCGAAGGACTCTTAATATTTATACTATATACAACGAAAATTTTGTCGCTTTTGATATCCTCTTGGGCTTAATGCCAAATAATTGCGAGCTGGCCAACAAAAAAATAAATTTGGAAAAGATTTCAGGAAAATTTTCTAAAAGTTTAAACATGTCGTAGGGATGCCAACCAACAGTTTCATCAAATTACCTTATTCACTTTGAACTTTCATTCGATTTAGAGTTTGCCTGTCGTTAGCTGCAATGTCTATAGTCCCTTTTTACTTATGCTTGGTAATATTGTTGGCAAAATTTTTGTTCATGTTTTTTTTTTTTTTTAAGCTTAACTTTTGAGTTATATGAAATTTTTCTGATGGCTAAAAATTTTATTTAAAACTTTTTTTATTAAGTTTTGAAGCTAAAGAAAAAGTTTCAGAATTTTTATTTTGAAGTATAGAACGTGAGAGACTTTACTGTTGTAAAATAGAATTCTCTTTTGCTATTTCATTTCCTGAATTCTTCTGTTATTATGTTGTAACAGCAACAAAAGTTTTTAAAATTTTGACAAAAACTATTTTTAGCACCTTTTGTAGAAGCAAAAATACTTGACAGCTTACTATGGATATAATATGGAATATAATATATTCTAACATAAAGAAATAGTTAATGTCCGATTTTGTTGTTTTATTTTGAAAAATACTTTAGTGAATGTGCAATTTTCAACAATTTTTGAATCAGGATCTACGCCATCAAATAAATAATATTTAGTACTTTTATATAATTGCATTTGATTTTAAATAGTAAATAGTCTTTTGAATTTTATTTTCAATGTGGCTGATTGGAAGACCTCTTTGACTCATTTCGAAGTATGAAAAAGAAGCTATGAGGTGAAACTCCAAGATTTCTAGTTTTTTAGAATATCTAAAACTTATCGTGGGCTTATATATAGTCTTCCCAAAGATTTTAGACTGTTCTTTTCTGCCCTTAAATAATTTGATGTATGTGAGTGAACTGATGTGAATCGTTGGAAGTTTTTAAAATGAAAAAAAGTAACATCAATAATCATAACGGAAGAATATTACTTATAAAAGAAATTTTTATTAAAGATAAATGTTTTTACAGAGCCTTATTTTACATTGAAAATCTGCAAATATTATTAACAATGATATAACACTAGTCGATGTTCATGGATGTTCATGGATGCTATTTTGTGTTAGCACAATATTTTGTGTCTGTTTGATATCAGCAGTTCTTAGTTTTCACGTATATTTTCTTTAAAAAAGAAATGATTATATTTGAATTCAGCAACCTATTAAGTTCAAAATAAATAAAAAGTGTCCTTAAAGACCTTTACCAGCTTTGGATAAAATTATTTTTGAATTAAGCCCTCCAAAATGAAGAATCTTTCCATTAAATAGCATTCTAATTTTTGCATTTCATAAGAAACTAATGAGGGATTACCTTCAAAGGGCAGTAATGAGAAAATTATTTAATTGATCAAGATAACGTTAGCCATAAGTAATTAAAGCAAAAGTAACAGCATTAAAAATACAAAATATCTTCCAGTGCAATCTCTATGCTAGGACGTCAACTTTTCACTTGTTCTCGTAACTGTTAATAATTTAAAATGAAGTCAAGGCCAAGCTTTGATATTACAAAATAAAACTACAAAAGTTTTTGCAAAAAAAAACTGACTTACTTACTTGTGGTATTCCATACTATTTTAGAATTCTTTTTAACGCAAAAGGATATGATATACTCTCAAAAATGAATTCACAAACCCTAACTTATGCTAAGAAGATTTAACGTTTTTCCTTTTATCATAAAATTTTAGATATTCAACTACTAAAATATTTCTAACATTTAATTTTTGATTTTTATTTACAAACATATTCTTTCAGAAGGATATATCAAATAACAATTTTCAGGAACTAAACATTATTCAAACATTCCTTTCTCTACATCCTGTTACTATTTACAGATAACATATGTCCACATATATATATATATATATATAGTTTCTATGGTCACAAATAGAGGATACGAAAATACAAATTTTCACGTCATGGAAAGGTTTCCTCAAAGGATTTTCATGATGGGTTTCCTTCGTTCTATGAATAAATTCAGTAGGTTTCAGGGTGATTATCATGAAAGTTTCCTTAAAATAGGTTACTAAAAATCAAAGGAAAGCTTAGTGACAAAGGTATACATATATTAATGGGAACTTATGTTTTTGCAATTCCAAAAAAAAAACTGGACTTTGATGTTCTTGTTATGGTCTTTAGGTTCAAATGTATTTTAATTATGCTTTGCGGTTATTTGAGGTAAAAATAAGGGAAAAGTTTACTAAACATACTAATATTTTTTATTTTTCTCTTACAATTTTAGGAATTCAAATGTTAATGCCTTATAATTTCTACATAATGTATATATATAATTCAATCTATGAGATCTGATGAAAGAATTTCATCTCAAAAAGTTTCTTTCAATTTAATTACAGAACTTTTCCCAACAAGTATTTTTGATTTAATTTCGACCAAATTCATGAAAAGATCAAACATATTCTTAGTATATTTCCCTAAATTAACAAAAAGATAAACAAAAATTTTCTCATTTCCCTAGATTGTCACTTAATGATACACTCTAACACCTTTTTAGTTAGCCCATAGTACAACCATTTATACTTTTTCATGTTACACTTGTTCAAGCAAAAAGTAAAGAAAGTTATACTGATAAAACTGGACTAAACCTTTTTTGATACAGGAATCTAATACAATTTATAGATGCTAAAATTACAATTGGGTATGTCCTCTTCGTGCCTATGAATATTAATTTTGTTTAAATTGTCAAAGAATTATATGCTGATTTAAATTTTAAAATTTTGTTTATCTTTAACAAAACTTGGGTTATATATATAAAATTTTATAGCCTCTAATATTACCGGGAATATTCTATAAATATTCAGTCAATGTTTCCTTTAAATATTATTGAGCTCGGGTACTAATGAGGTGATAAACTTTCATCATTTGTAGAGCTATTTAATATCAAACGATAGTTATAAACGTTGCTGATATTCTAATTTTAAAAATTTTAAATTGATGAGATTTAAACTAATTTTAGAGACAAAGTGTTACAAGGGTTGCATATAGGGAAAGGTAAAAGACATATTAATTTAATGAAATATAATTAATAAAACGTGATATACATATTTTAAAGGAGTTTTAGCTAAAAATATTTTATCTTCACGAAATTTTCCTATCGAGATAAATTTTTAAAATTGTATTCTTCATATTTATTTGAAATTAAGCCTTTGAAATTTATGTTGTTTATTTATTTTTTTTTATTTGTAAAAAACACTTTTAGGATTAGAAGCGCATTTAATCATTTGTTAATTTTTATATAGAAAATAGCTTTATTTTATTTTGTGATGTCCTATTAAGTACTGCAGTTTCTCAAGCGAACCACACTTGAAAGTTTCCTTGCAATAACAGTAGACTTTTTTAAGAATTATTTATTGGAGTGATGGCCATGGCAACTAATGAAAAGGAACACGACTTTTTTTATAACTTCGTTTTCCTTATAGAGTGAATGAAAGAAAACAAGAAAAGTTACATTTTAAACTAAATATTTTTAGAAGAAAAACCCTTTCACTATGACCATTCCTGTCATGGCTTTTCTACCGACAAAGAAGCAAAATTTTTTTAAATTTAATAGAATGGGAATAAGGGAAGAAAAACTAATCGATGGGACAAAATTGACAGTGAAACAAGATGTAAAAGTGTGAGAAATTAATAAATTACGTTTAATAAATACAGCGAACTAGTTTATGCTATAAGATAATATTTCAATGGATTAGATGTTGTATGAAATTTTGGTTTAAATAGACAAAACAATTCCCAGTGAACATTAAACATACTTTAATGCATCAAAAATTGAAAAAGCATCTAATTAGCGTTACATTTTTTTCGAGTGGTGAAGTATAATTCTGAAACATGTTAACAAAATGCCTGGTTATATCCTTTTATGCATTCGTAAGAAGAAAATGGCTTACATTTTAATGTGAATCACACATACTTACATTTACGCACTGGTGTACCATTGACTGAAAAGATGGTTGTCAATGGAATAGGTAATTATTACTCTTGACTGTATGATGTGATGAAAAATTTAGAAAATTATTAAGTTCAAACTTTCGGTATTTTTGGGTATAAAAAGTATGAAACTTTTTATTTTAAAAATCTTTAAATATCCCATAAAAGGTTTATTGATATTTACTGAAATTAAATATGTTCATTTTTTTGGGAAAATAACCCTAGCATGGAATTTCGTGGAGAGGCATACTAAAAACAAAACATTCATCCCTTTAAAAGTTCTATCAAATTTTCCTGCTAAAGTAAAGCAAGCAACCTGAAATGGTAAGCTACACAATTTTCTGGATAACTCGACGAAAGCAATAAATTTGATTCTAAAAACGCTGAATTTTCATGGTAAAACTTAAACTTGCTTTTGGTTTTTTTTATCAAGAAAAACTGCATGACTAACAAAGTACAAACTACAAAAAGATTTTAAGTTTTATTAAAATTTTTAAAAGTTTCTTTATCCAGATTGTGGCAAAGAAAAATTTTCAAAAGAATTTTGTAGCATTTGAAAATTTCTCTGGTATAAAATTGGGTTTACCTATGAATTTGCATAGCTTTAGGCAGAACTGAATTTTTATTTTGAATACAGAAAATTTTTTACTCAAAGAAATATAAATGGAAATATTAAAATTAGGTACTCATTAAGTTAATTATTTTCTAATGGGTGCCATATAAACTATAAAAGATTTAATAAAGTTACCAAGGAAATATTCACGCAAAATTAGTTTCTTATGTTTTGCTTAAATACAAATGCTTAACATCAAAAACAAAAGTGAAATATTTATTAAATTTAATGCAGTAAAAATATAAAATAAAAACTACACTCGATACCAATAAAAATTTTGTATAAAGACTTCAATTTATTTATTCATTTCTCTATTTCAAAAGAAAAATAATGTGTAAACTATTTTTAAAAATGAACATCGTTGTTTATATTTTTTTCTTCTTTTGAATAATGAAAATTTAACACAAGAATTTACTTACAACACCTATCCAAGTGTAAAAGAAAATATGCATAACGTAAATGAGTTTCAAGGAGCATGAATAAATTATATTAACTTTTAGATTAGACTTTTGGATATCTACGTTTTTTATTTATTTTTTTGGTCTTTTATTATTTAAACTCTTGAATATAATAAGGAGAGAACTAACATGAGATAGAATTTTTGATTATGCGCTTGGCAATCTCAATGGAAAACAAAGTTACTGAAGGAACCAGCTAAAGGTATTTTAACACAAAAAAAAAAACAGAAGAAGAAAAAAACAAAAACTAAAATAAAAAAACATAAGCAAAATGAAGACATCGAAAATAAGAAATCAAATTAAATTTTCAGAATCAGCGAAGTGAAATGAAAACTTTACCAAGATGAAAAATCAGATTTTTTCCAGTTGCTACACAAGTAAAATTCAGAAATATGAAACCATATCTAGTAAGATTTCAGTAAACTAATATTTTCATAAATCTCAAGTGTGTACTTTTCATTGTCAACTACTTTAGATGACACTTATATAAACAAATGGAAGTGATTTACGGAAAGGATAGTTTCTAGATTGGACCAATCAACCAGCAATTTTGTGATGTCTTTGAAACCAAAATGCTATCAACCTTACAGTACTTGGTAAAAAAAAATAAAAAATAAAAAAGCACAATATAATATCAAGTCAAAGGATGTATGTAGTAACTATGAAAACTTGTATTTATTCTAGCTTAAATTAGGTAAAATTTGTTCTCCTTGAAGAATTTTTAGAGTATCGAGGGTGCGTTCTATAGCAAAACAAATGAAAAAAACTAGTATATATATATATATATGTATATGTATATGTATAATATTTATATAAAAACAGAAACATGGAAAATTTGTAAATCTTATGCACATCTTTGTAGGTATAAATGATGTAAGACAATATATATATATTGTCTATGTATATATATATATAACAAGGGAGCACGCTTTCTCTAGAAACTCTTGGAAATCAAATTATGGAAACAATATTCCCCCATTAGACTCAAGTGAATGGAAAATATTGGCAATTTGCGATCACCATCTTTTGCATGATTTCCCTCTACTTCGATTGAAATATAAGATTATAGTTTTTTTTTTAGAAGTTTGTGTCAGAAATCGAAAAAAAAAGAAGAAATGAAAAAACAAAAACAAAAAATGGAAACAGAATAAGGATTAAACGCCTCAAGTGTTTTCTGAAGCAGGACGTGACTTGAAATTGAATATATAATTTGATTAGAACAGAAAAAACTGGGTCAAAGTCAAGACATAATTATGAAAATTTCTTTGTATTTAACTATATTATTATTACAGTTACATTTTATGATTTTGATTTTAGTTTTAAAAATATTTAGCAATACTGATATTCATTTTTTATTTTATAAAAACTTTAATTTAGTTAAATAAAAAATAATGCATTCTAATAAAGAAAAATGGAACTATATGAAAAAGTTTTCATTGCTTTTTTATTAGTTTTAAGAGCGTTAAGCTTAGTTGTATACTTTTTTCTGCTTTCCGTCTCTTCTGGCTAAGAACAGTGAAAGCTTTAATCTTGGTTTCTCAGTTTCATTAAATTACTTAAGGAGTTATACATTTCTGAGATTGGGAAAATATGACACCTAAGAGTACATATTCTCCAAAAGAAAATAGTATTGTGGCTTTGGATTAAAGAATAAAACCCAAAAAAAGTACCTCATAGTTTTATTTAGATAACGATAGTTAAAGACAATTTTTGCAAGGCTTTTGATTCTTAATTTTTCAAATTTAACATTTTTCTTGAATTATTAAGCTAATCGGTTTGTTAGCTTAATTTATATTAAGGATTTGGTGGTATTAGTAATAGAACTTTTGGTTAAACAATCGACTAAATGACATTTGAGAAATTAATTGAAGTCGGAAAAACCAAGGAAAAGTAACTCAAAGAGTGACTAAAGAGTACTTTGATGTGTTTACATGTCTGGTATAAGCTGCCAAATTTACAGAAAAATAATTCCGTGATCTTACAAACAAAAGACTCAATTAATACTATTGAAAACCCATCTTATACGCCTTTTTTTAAATCGTGTGACCTTTTTCTTGTCTGCAAAAAGCAGTTGACACTTCATAGAATCAATTAAAAACATCAAATAGATGTTACTTCACGATTTAAGGTTAATAGCTTTGTCGAATAACAAAAAATGTACGGAAGAATCGGTTAGATATTATCAAAATTGTACGCAAAAGACAAGAAGTTCAAATAAATTTTCATTTGAAACCTGATAGAGAATTATAGTAAAAAATTTGAATAAAGTTTCTGAAGAAAATTTCGTTCACCTTCGTCATTTTTAAATTATTTACCAATTTTTTTTAATTGTTTCCATAGGGGAAATTTTAATCTTATATTTTTAAGCCACCAGGACAGTTAAAGTCGTTTAAAGATTTTGATGTAGACAATTTATTTTATTTGAAAAGGAAATCTTTTGCTGTCATTTTTACATTGAAAGGAGTCTTATTGTTTGGATTTTACACCTTAAAGCTAAACAGTTCTTTAAAATAAAAATATAATATTTGTTTTTAATATCCAGACAAATAAAAAAGAATATAATTTTAATAAATTAACGTTAATAAATAAAGAAATTTAGAATTGCTAGCTAATCGCTATTTCAAGACTCCAAATTTCAATTTGGCAAGAAATTACTTTTTATACAAAATATAAATAAAAAGTTTACTTAAAATTCAAAATATGCAAATAACAGCTAGTTTAACGTTATTACTTCTGGCATTGAAACACTTAATTTGAAATAATATGAATATCCAAGTCCTATAGGCTGAATACCAAATTACTTTCAATACAAAAAAGATAACAAAAAAAATATTCTACCTATACAGGCATATTTATTCATTTATAAATATCAAAATGCTTAACAAAAGTAATCTTGTAAGAGATCCTGAATACAACCCAAAAAAAAAAAAATATATATATTGTTCAGAAAAAAGAAATAAATAACACGATATGGGATCCAAAAACTCAAATATTTCATTTCTAATCGAATATTCTGGACACAATCTCATTAGAATTTTCGTCACATTGTAAGTGACACAATATGTCATCAAATCTGTTTTGTAGTGTCCTTTGTTATAAAAGGTCATTCTCTATAGCTATTGGTTACCCTTATATATATAAACATAATATTGAACAATTGATCCGCTATTCGCTATAGTCTCTGGCAATCATCCTAAGAGTCAAATAGAATAGAAATAAGTTCTTGCAATTGATTTACATAATTCTCATGGATGAAAGGATAGTAATAGAAATCGGTGTAATAAGTAAATATATATATATATATATATATACAAGTTAACCAAAGGAATTTGCATTAAAGGTAGCTGGACATATTGACAAAGTGTATCCGTATTTAGTAGGAAGTATCCGGATGGACAGGATATCCGTCGTACCTAATCAACTCCCATTGAAGTAATTTTCTATATCATGTAACAAATGAAATTTATTATTTAAATTTTGTTTGATTTTTATTTTTTTATTTGTGATTTAATAACACCCTTGCAATATATATTTTTGTTACTAATTTAAAATATGTACATTTAGTTCATATATTAGTCGAAATTTTGTTTAATGAAAAACAGACAATGAAGTCTTTTTAATCTGATGAATAATAAAATGTAAAATTTTATTGTTATATAAGTTAGCCTGAATGCTATTCTATACGAAGGGAACAAAAGGGTTTCTCTTATGGTATTTACAGTACTATTAAAAGGCTTCTACATATCATAATCCTTATACTGCATACAACATATTCTAATAAGGACTTCACATTTATTGCACAAAACTCACCAACTATGATGGGTGCATTGTTATATGCTAACAGAGACGATTAAACTTTTGATTATGAACTACAGACCTTCTTTTTTTTGTTTTGTTTGCATTTGCATTTTATTTATATATGTTTATAATATTTTCATGAGGATGAAACTGAAGAGTCTTTACGGCGGAATTTTATGGTCTTAAATAGAAAAGTCTAGGACTGTTAAATTTAATTTAAATGAAATTAATTTGGATACATTACTTATACTTATAATGGGAAGATCCCTAAAGGACTTAAACGTTTACTTTCTGTTATATAAATTGTAATAGACAGATAAAATGACATTGACTAATTACATTTGCTTTTGATGCCAATTAAATTTAAGGTACAAAAAACTGTGATAAAATTAGATGAATTTTTGGTTTTGGTGTATATTCTGGAGTTTTTATCAAGCTTGGTAAAGGCTTTTATGTATTCGTCATAACTAGTGTAAGTTTTTGCTATCTAGACTGCAGGTTTTCTAAGCCCGTGATATGAAACCCTAGAGGCTAAGAGTCAATGAATCTTCTGAAAAAATAACATTTGGAGCAGTGTGGAATTAACTTGTTCTATTATTGAAAATTAATTCTAATTACAGATGGTCATCAGGGGCTAACACTGCTTAATATGGAAGACGATTAAGAAATTTCAGCGTGTATTTCTATAGTTTTCTAGAATTATTCCTCAACAACATGAAAATGGTCCAAATAAGACTTAATTTTTTATATTATTTAATTCAGTTGATTGCAATATATTCTTGCTGTAAATATTGAACCAGTTTTAATTATTAAGGATTAAGCCTCAACTAGAATTCTAGGTATTAATTATTTTATGAATATTGTACTTTCGAGTGTTTTTTGATGATTTACCTTTCATTAATCTTCACCATATTTCATTCTATATTTATGACAGGTGATAGTTAAATTCATAAATGAATTGTACTTATGACCACAAAGCAGCAATAAGCATAATTCCAAATAATTTTATGTAATTTTTCTTTGATCAATATTATTAGCTTATAACTCTGAATGTCTTTCGCTTGGCTTACTTGAGAGATCAAAATTGCCTGTATGAAATTTAACGCAACAATTTGAGACTTTCAGCCACATAGAAATATTGTAGAAGAGAAACTCTGGCTCTATTTTCACATTGGCTTATACAATTCTTTTGGTAGCCTATCCCACTTGGTTTTATTCCCGGATTCCATGGTTTAAAATTTGTTAAAATATTTAATACAAGCACAGTTTTTAACGGATATTAAAGAAAAGCTAGTTCTTTGAATAGAAAATTAGAACGACTTTATTTGGCTTTACTTTTTTGCTTCTTTATGTTGTTTGTCTTTCTGACTTTTTGTTTTGCAAGACATTTATTCCTTTTAATTTTAAATTAAAAAAGCTGCCCATGCTATAAAGTTAAAACATGAAACTATTTAAATGTTATTAAAAAATATTTCAATTTTGCTTTAAATTAATATTAATCGGGTCAAATGTAACAAAAAAAATATTTTTGTACAAAGCAGTCTTAAGCCTAGCGCAGACCAAAGCGTCTGCTCCAGTAGCGGCTTCAGCTGCCGATTTAATTATATTTAATGGGTGTATCAAAATCTGGTTGACAAGTTTTTTTTGTGGAATAATGTTTATTATTGTTGATTATTAGTTTTGTTTGTTCATTATTGCGAGTTAAACTTAAATATCGTTAATTTTTATTATTACTGTTTACAGTTTTTTTTTAGTGTACAGACGCTTTGGTCTGCGCTTGGCTTTAGGCCCTTAAGGGTTATTTTTCCAATAGTCCCTTGGTCAATTTTTTTCTTAAATCAATCAAAATATTTGAATTATTACATTTTATATAAATTCAATTAATTTCCCAAAAAAAATTCAATATTAAATTTCTAGATCCCTTCTAAAAACTTTAAAACGCTTGCATAACGAGACCGTAATCCATTTCAAAATGTATAAAATAATTCTGAACATTAAAAGAAATTAATTTATAACATGAAACCTCTAAAAGGATATCAAATTGATTACAGTTTTTTGATTACCTTTTCCAGCTGGCAAAATAAATTCCTATCCGTATGTTTTTTTTTTAATTTAACTTTTTTTTCTCTCCTGAAATCCAATGGTGTAATCCATTCACATGTTGGTGGTTCAGGAGTCTAATTAAATACTACACTGGCTGCTGTTAAAAGTTCAACAGAATGAAATTCCATGTTGTCTATGATTATTTGATTTTACAGTTTTACCGGTCTTTTTGGATATTTGCAGCATGAAAACAGGACCCCAATCGCCTTATCCTAAAGTGTAAAAGCATGTCATTTTATAAATTGTAAAATCGTATTAAATCGCCGCATGGTTAATGAGATTTCAACTAAAAGCAGACAAATAGTAAGTTTTTAGTTGACGATACACCGCATGAAATTTATTAAACTAATTTTTTGAAAAATTTACTAAAGGATTTATTATACTGGAAAAAGAAGATTGTTTTTTTGATATTTAAATAATTTTTGTAGTTAATGCGATATTTATTCCAGATATTGTTGTTTTGCAATGGCTTTCTTTAAATCGTATATAAAATCATATGTAAAATCAGATTCAGTATGAGTTTATTAAAAATTTCTATAATTTTCTTTCATCTTTTGTGAAAGAAACAATTGAAATCAGAAGCTGAGAATGAGCAAATCGTAAACTAAAATTCTTACAGACAAATCTAGCTGTCCACAGATTCCATCGCAAAGATTGCAAGCAGGATGGGTATCATAATGCCAGTGATGGCTTTTTAATGCGTGAAAATTACTGCAATAGATGTCCTATTACTTAAAGGAATAGAGTAAAGTCATTGATGGAGTATGTTATCAGTTTATTGCTTTTAAAGTAAAAAACTACAACTGCTAAGAAGTAAAAATAAAATTTTTAATTTGCAGTTTAAATTAAGAAACAAATTTTAATTATATTAAATTCGTATTTAAAGGGCTAAAATTTACAATGACTTGAATTTTAATTCGTTTTGGGATTTAATTACATACAACAAATCATATTTCAGTATTGTAAATTTTTCTACTTCAGAATTCTTAAAAAGTCTCAAGTGCTTTTGATGAATAGGAACACTTTAACTAATCCTTAAAATACAAACCAAATCAGTAATCTGGCTTGAGGAACAAAGAAACTTTAAGTAAAGCTCCTGTTTTTTCTTTTGCATTATTCGATTGTTTGTTTTTATTTTGAAGGAATTAAATAAAATTTCTTAGAAGACTACTAATTTTCCTTTGGATTTTGTTACGACCTTAAATTTTGAGATTTTGATTATACAGATAAAGCACATCTATTGCTTGGAAGCACATATAATTCGGTTGTCTTATGTGTATAAGTAGTTTGAAATGTTTGATAAGAGTGACCATGACGTCATAGACGGAAAACGTGGTAGAAGACTGACAGTGTTTACATGACACTAGAAAAATGACACTGTTTAAATTACAAAGTACTGAATCTTATGATAGTCACCTTGTTTCTGATGCTCTTCACTTTTTCAGATTGTTATCTAAGAGCTGACAAATTATTTTGAAACCGCTGTGTCTAATTTTTTGAATATTTTTCAAGAGACAGCCCAGTAGAGAAGGTAGAGCTACTTTATCAATAAAAGAGGCCTACTTTTCAGACATAACGACAACTTTCTCGGGGAAAACATTAGTGAATTTTGTTAGAAAAGGGGACGAAATTAAGACATTATGGCTACTTTCTGCCGGAAAAACTCTTCGATGAATTCTTGCAAGAATTTGGAATTGATATTTTCTCCGTGAATTTCTTTTTGAAGTATTATAAATTGTTGTGCAATAAACTTTAAGGGCAAATTCAGAAAAAAAGCATTTTTTTCAAATCTTTGTTAATTTTTAACTAACAAATAAACAACAATAATACATAAAAACAATTGCATATAAAAACTAAATAAAAATAATTATAATCCTAAGTTCTTAGGTTATGTTGTACATAAGTTATTGTTAAATTTCAATCATTATTAAGTTTTATTTAGTTTTAAATATCAAAAACAAAATACAAATAATTTAGTTCCCAATTGATAAGTTATGTTATATTATTAAGTTTTAATTTGGTTTACTTTTTGTCAAAAATACTGTCACAATTTATTAATCACAAGATCTTTTAAAACTTTGTTGTTAACTCCTTGCACGTAATTATTTTCACTACATTTTTCACTATATTTTTCACTACAATTTTTCCAAGTTCAAATGACATTTGACTTAGAATTTCGTGTACCATCTGTTGCTTGAATTTAGGTTCACGTGTGTGAAATTGTTGTTGTTTTACATGTAAAAACAATTATAGCTACTTTCTGCATGAAAAAGTAGCTATAACGGCGACTTCCCGCATGCTCGATCTGTGAATTTTTCACTTATGCACTTTTCCATCATAGAGCACGCAAGAATTCGTCGAAAAGAAACTCATTGATGCGCGATTTCCCTACTGGGAGTGTCTACCACTAGCACGTGTATATAATATCTAAAACATAAATGAGTTTTTTGTATCCTATAAAATGATTAACGCATTATGACAAACTCAAAGAAAAAAAAACTTCCCTATTCAATCGCTAAACTTAATATTCTTCGAGAAAAATCATCTTATGTATTTAGTGGGGTCAACTTTTAGTAAGGTATTTTGAGTTACTCAAAGCATGTAAGGCCTATCTAGGACTTTTAATGACATCAAGCTGAGTTATAAAGAAAAAATGCATCAATTACTATTCTAGACATAGCACAATTCTTGTTCTGTACGATAAAGCTTATCCACATAGTGCAGGGCTAGTGAGGAAATTGTCTATATTCCCCGTATATCACTCGATATTATTTTTTAGGATATTTCTCAATTGCTGACGCAATGCCTGCCTATGGAGTAGCACATATATTATTAAAACAACCAAAAGTGAATCAATTTTTGGACAACCTCAAAGAATAAAGTATTCTCAAATTGTAATATCAATATTCTCATACAAAAAATCAAAGCCAGCTGATTAATAAAATGTCTTTTATAGCAAAAAACTTATTTGAACAGTCAGTAAAAATGAAATTTGACAAAAACTTTTCTCTTATTAGTCTCAAATTTTCCTACTCTTTAAGAAGCAAAATTCAAAAGTTATAAACTATAAAAATAATCAAAATATTATTTAAAGGAGCCATAAATGGATTCTCTCATAATTTTAGGTTTATTTAGGATTTTACCCTTTTTCACCAGATTATTATTTATTTTTTATTTGTTTTTTATTTTGGTATTTGTAACCAAATAAAAAGCAAATACTTAAACATACGAAGCTATGAGCTACCTTTCATTTTGCTAGGGTTAAAATTTTCTGTTGGGTGCATAAATTAAGATAACTAAATAAAAGTAATGTTTATTAAAAACAGACTAATAAAATCTTTCATATTTTCCTTTTACATAATAAAATATTCAATTTAATAATAAAACTCGTCCTTCATAATTGAATGGTTTGTACAGCAGACGAAATACATATGAGCCCAAAGCCTAAATTAATATGGATACTTCATCTCGGCACCCATGCTGCCTAGTATGAAAATTTATTAAGAGGTTAAATTATATATATAAATATGTTTAGACAAATAACCATATATAATACTAATACCCAGGTTAAATCCTACGAAAATATGAACATTTATTTAAGGTTTCTTTGAATCCAAAATTTAATAGCCGAAAATTTTGATGAGAGGCTTACTGGGATCTTTAGTTATGATTATTAATTTTTAAGCATCAGTTACATTATAAAAATGAAAGTTTTATTTTATTTAAAATGAGTTTTTATGTGAAAGAATTTATATTCCAAACAATAATTTCTGTTAAAATAAATTAAATGATTGTTTAATTGTTTAAAAAAAAATTTGATAAATTTTTACCAGAAACAAAAAACAAGAAGTAATAAAAATGCAAAACAAATTTAATATATCTTCGTTCGATAAAGTAAATATTTACTTATTCACACCTAAAAACAAATTTTAGCATCCTCGAACAACAAATTTCAGTATATTCAATTTATAGCTCACCATCAAATAACAAAGCATCAGGACACATTTTGTTTACGTAACCATTAATTAAGGTGACGCCGACGTTATATGCCTTTTCTGTTTTAATATGACTGCCTATGTTACCCTACCTTTTCATTAGAACTTTTGATAAATAACCCTAGCTAAAAAGACAAAATCTATTTTCCTCGTATTTTACCCAAAAACAAAAAAAAACAACAACAAAAAATAGGGGGATCAAATTAGTATAATAATTGCAAAGGGGTTGACTTTTGTAAACAACAAAATTATAGAGTGTTGAAAATTAAAGAGGTCCATATCCCAAATTAAAGGGAAACAACAAAGATCAAAGTTTTGATCAAACTTCTTAAATTTGATGTTAATTATATATTACTTTAAAATGTTCCAGAAAATCTGAAATGTTTTCTTCTGTAAATATACAATATATAAAGAATCATATTTCCCAGGAGTAATTTTATTTCAAAGATAACTACAGAAAGGTTAGGTTGTCTACAGGTGTAAAGGTAAATTTTGTTCTTTTTCAAAAGTTTATAATTGACGTAAAATTTTCGCCTTTGCTCTAGCTGCAAGTATGCTTGTTGCTCTTTTGTACATTAAAGTGTTAATTATATTTTGTTGATTGCAGGTTTGTGGCTAACAGACTTATAGTGATTGGCTTAAATTCTCATTTGAAATAAGATTAAACCAACTAATTTAAGAATATTTAAGTTGGATAATACTCCTATTTATAAATATAAAAATAGGTTTTATAAAAGAACTAAATTATGTTTATTTTGTTTAAAGATAATCTTGAAACTAGTTAAAGTAAAATATATAATGGCTTCAATTAAAAGAAATAAGATTTAATTAGAGAAATTTTGTTATTACAAAAGAATTTACTGTGATCCACACTTCCACAATCAGAGATGTTTTTTTACTGCTTATAAATAAAAGAATACAAAAATATAAGGATAAGCTCAGAGCTAATTTGAAAAGGACAACATATTTTAAACCCATCACAAAAAACGGTTTATATCCACAGAAATTATACCCTTATTAATTCTGTAGCTAGAACAATCTTCTCTTTTTCTTAACAAATGAGAATAAAAACGAGAAGCTATCCATATTTTGTTATCCTAGTTATTCTAAGTTATCGTAAGAATTAAAGGAGCTATTGGAATCTTTTTACATGAGAAGTATTTATCTCACACAAAAAAGTGCGGTGAAAATAAAGTAAGAAATTATATAAACGCATAAAACATTTTAAAAAGCAAAATTCAAAATTCAATGTATAAACTATGGGCACCAATAGTGCCAACATCTAAGAAAACGGATGACTTTGTGAATTTTTTTGAACAAAGGTATTGCACCAAATATCTGGGGATTTAGTAGGTAGGGGAGGTTGTATGGTTTGTCCATAACTTTTGATTAAGAACATATTATTACTATATATAGATATTAATGGAAAGCTAAGGATGCTAGCTAACTAAAACCAAAAAAAAACCCCAATAGCAAAAAGTAATATTTAGTTTCGTGAAGTCGTCACTTTTGACAAATTTTTTTTTTGTGTTCGGTTGTGGGAAATCTGGAAAATCTGTTCTAAATAAGAAAATATTGAGAAAAAACTGAATTTAAAAAAAATTGAAATTCATTGATTTTACCTTTTATCATTCTTCATCAGAATCACAGTACTGGCATGTAAAATAGCTGGCACGCATGAAAGCGCACCTTAAATGAACTGGCCGATCGCATCCATTAAAATTAATGGAACTGGCAGCGGTTAATTTGAGTGGTAGCTTTATGGATAAATTTAGCAGATTTTACCATTGTTGACGGCTTCGATATCTTTAAAATTTTCTTTTACTTTTTACAAATAGCGTTGAAGAGTGGTTCGAGTGGCGTCAGTCGATTTTGTGGGGAGCTCATCTACAATACAACATTTAATTGCATTAAGTAGCACATTAAATCCTATTTCCGAATGTTTATTTGACAACATGGCTAAATAAAATTCAAAAAAAGCATAAAAACACCATCAAAGTTGACATTCCACCGTTTACAAAAATAAAAGAGAAAACTAAAAATACGTTTAATTGTTTGTCTTTGAAAATCAATGTAGTAGTGAAACTACAATTAAAAATTACTTTTTAAATAATTTTCATTCAAAAGAATGGGTGCCCATAACCGAATTTAGCAGTCATCCTCAAAAATGGTGATAAATTTCCTATTTTCAACATATTGTTTGAAATTAATAATAAATAATAAAGTACACTAAATTTATTAAATAAAAATGTATTGTACTCACATTTTTAATAAATTCAATAGGTTTTATGTTACTTTAAAAAATACTTCAAAAAACTTTTATAAAGTTGTTAATGACGCAAAACTAAAATGATTCACAACACAACAAATCGGCGCCCTTTTACTTAATTATTTAGCACGAAATTTATGTGGTATTACACGCATGATATTGGCCCGAAAAACCTTATCTGCTTTCTATCAAAAGATAAGCAGGGATGTCCACAACCGAACAGTGCCCACAACCGAAAAACTTCCCCTATACTTTTGAATAAATGAAAAATAAAATGTAAGTTTTTAGAGAAAAAGTATTGGCTTTTCAGCAAATTATCCACCATTTCCTGAGGCTTCAAGTTCTTCTACTGCTGCAGTGCTTCAGTTTCCAAAATCAACAAAACATATCGTTAAATCAAGAGATATTGCCCATACCTAGGACTGTGAAAAAAACTTAAAATGTAACAAAATGGCAGCTTTTAGATAAAAAAGTTGGAATTTTGTTAAAAATCTAATTGTTTTGGGCAAAATTATATTTATCCAATCATAAGTCTGGTAGGTTATTCATTGTATGCAGAAACAAAAATCAAATCAATCGAATAATTTGTTATCGAGCTACTTTTACTGCAATTTTGAAACATGTAATTTTAGAAAAACGCATTTGAGGACAAGTATTGTGCCCTTCTAGTAGAGAAGGATGTATCTTAGAAACTATTTGAGATTTTTTGTAGGTCAGTAGTTTTTTTTTAACAATTGATGTATTATGAATTGAGCATCCACGCGAAGTTTACCATTTCCTTTCTTTGTATTACAGTTCCAACTACTTAGGTCAGTCTATTAGGGTCTTCCTATCAAAGAGAAAACTACATTGCCTGCTTTTTGGCGATATTCAAATTATTATAGTTTTGATTTTCGGAACAAAAAAAACTTGAAAAATTAAAAATATTTAATAAAAATTCATCATTCAACGCCAATTTCATTTCGATTTCTGTCATAAGTAAAAATCGATACTAATCACTAAAATTAATAAATATTACATCAAACTGTATGACATTTGGGACTAAATTGGGTCCTTTCCATACTGAATGAAAAACTGTAAAAAATGTTTTTTTGTTACCTGTTACCTAGCAAAAGTTTTGAATTTCATGATTGATGAGAATTTTTATAGTTCAAAGAGTCATGTTGCTCCATTTTTTTTTGTACAAAATTAACAGTTCAATCAACATATTTCAATTTTAAATTGATTGATTTGCTTTTTATATGTCAGTTATATAAAGGAAGCTATTTTTGATATCAAAACCAATTTTTACACTTAAGATCATTTTTCATGCTAAATTGAACTCAAAAATCAATATTAATAAAAAAATATATATGTATTAGTATAAAATAATTATTTTGTATATCAATTTAAAATATTTTCTGTCTGGGAAGTTCTTTAATGAAATAAAATCCTTTATAAAAATTCATTAATTCTAAATTTAATCTATTCTATATTTTGATCAAATAAATGAAGCATAGCTAACGGTATCGAAACTATAATAAAGTAAAGTATATATATTTGTATATATAAATGTATATAAAATCACTCAAGGATTGCCTCTTATCCTTTTTGCTATGTTAAAGAAATTCAAGCATCCTAGATAGAATTACTCAGCAATTACTGCTTCTATCTTACCCTGATGGATATCTGATTCCACTTCATTAACATTTTATCCAAAGTTATAATGAGATACTGGAAGCATACCTTAAATGTATTAAATTCTTTAAATGATGGCTCAGAAATACTTTTTGGGTAGAGATTTTCTTTAAGAGAAATATAATGCTGACCATAATAGGTTATTATACTACACTAGTCTTATGAAATCTTAATTGAATTTGTTAGATTCGTTCAAAACATTTTCATATTAGTTTTGTAAGGTTATAGACAATGGTAGTACTTGAGAACAAGTAGAGGCAGTACAAAAGGTTCAAATATTTTGCTATTGTATATAATTAATTAATATTTAAAAAAAACATTTAATGTTTCAAGCATTTCATTTTTAATCAGAAACCAAAAAGAAAACTCCACTAAAACTCAATGTTGTAGTCAGAATAAATAAAGAAAAGGAATAAAATTTTTATTTAAAAATAAAATAAACAAAGAACTATTAAAATGTTTCCTAAATAACATAGGTTTTTAGTCAAAATCTTCATCAATGTACAAGACCGTGTCAATTTGACCGAAAAAATCACAAAAATTGGGTTCGTTTTGCAATGTCTTGAATTTTGCAAATTATGTTTTCTCCTCCCTGTAGTTGAGCAAATTTATATCTTTACATAATAGACTTTTATGTATTATATACACAATTTGAGCTAAAATAAATATTTATATCAATGTCTTAAATATTACCTTTTATTTAAGAGAAAGATTCTTAAAAAATAATTAAAATTCTCCAATAAAGAAATATAGAAGATGAGATTTAAAAAGAAAACATGGAGTTTTTTGTTTTTTTCTCAAAAATAAAAACACTGTCGGTGCATTTTTTTTTCAAAAATTCAGAAATATTTTTTCAAAACCTTTAATTTATTTTCAATGCTCATTCATTTTTCGTGAAATGGTAAGATTTTAAGGATTTGCTCCTTTTTCGATTAGGTTAATAGTCCTCCAAGGAACTAGCCATGCCTTAACATGTAGGTGATAAAACGATAACGTGATAAAAAGAAGAAGATGATTTACAATAAAGAATTATTCATTTTTATTTTGAATATTTACAATTAATGACTCAAGGATATCCTATATATTAATTTTGTTTATAGTTCATGTAATGGAACTCACAAAGAAACTACTTGGGCTTAAGTTATCCAACAATAAGAAATTTCAACTGTCAAGACATTCAATATTTATCGTAGAGTTGCAATCTTTGGGATATGTTGACAACTTGCATTTAATCTTTCTTCAATTTTTTCCAATGCAACTCAAGAAATACCAGAGAGCTGATATTACTAGAAACCCTTAATGGAAAGGTTTTAAGGTGTGCATAGAGTACAAATAAGCTAAATTTGTCAATTTCTTTGTGAAAATTTTTAGCCAGAGAGGTTGAGGTTATTTGAAACCTTGTTCTTTGAAATCTCTCGGCAAAGTCAAAAATAGAATATCACATAGGAAGAACATCATTTTATTAAATTACAGCTATTTCATGGAAATAAAATAAGGTTTTAAAATGTAAAATATAAAACATATTTTATGAAAATATGCTTGAAATGATCACAAAATCGATATGTTCGTTTTTGGGATAAAAGTAAAACATCTCAAAAAAAAAAGCGAAATAAATTTTATAAAACCAAAGCACATTTAACAATAGGATTGCCAATTTTTAAAACTCATTCATTTGCTAATTTTATTCCAGTGAATAAGTTATTGTCATTAATCCTAAGTAAAATTTTGGTACATATACACCCCTTAAAGAGTGTTTTCTCTTCTCAAGGCGGGCAGGAATTTAGAAAAAATTAAAAGTTTAATATCAAAACAGCATAGAATAGTAACAAAATACCAAACATTGAAAAAGAAAAAAACAAGGAACTCGCCTCAAACCATCAGGCTTGTGAATTTTAAAATTTTAGGGTTCAAAATGAAAGTCATAATTTTTAAGTTGTCGATTCTGGATAACATCTATAAAACCTTTGTTCTAACTTTCAATCAGTCTTTAAAATACTTTTATTCAAAAAAGTCTTACTAAAATTGACTTCCTTGAATACTTTAAAAGTTTTAATTAAATTTTTTTTGTTTAAAAATTTTAAAATTCAATTTTGAGTTCATATTTAAGTCATTTTTGTATACATAAAGATTGGCAGCATTGTTTTAAAAGAATACCCAAACCAAACTTTTCTTTATTTAAACCGTATTGGATACTTTTATCAAAATAATTCTTAATAAATTTTGCATCTGTATATATTATTTCCATACAGACAATGTCTGACCAAAATGTAAACAAGAAACATGAATTTCTTCTTTTGATAGATAATAAAAAATCCTTGAAGAAGCCACAAACAAAAGATAATTATCCAACTGGTTTCAAAGTCAATGTACTAAAGTTCAGTGTACTTTTAATTACCTGCACAAAAGGACAACACTAATTAGGAGAAAACATTATAATAAGAAATTTTAATAACCCAAAAGGGTATTCCTGTACAATTAATGAAATTCTCTCAACCAAATAAAACACTTCGTTGCATCAATTACTAAAGTGCTTGCCAATATTGCAAAATTTCTACCTTGATTGCATCAATGCAATACTAAGTGGTCAATTTTATTAAAAGGAAATCGATCACTTACCCACCATTCCCTAGATTCTCTATTCTATTTTAGATTGTAGTAAATTATTGGAAAAGGGAAAATTTTTTTTCCTTTTTTTTTGTTGGTATCATATCGAAATAATAGAGCAATATACCCGATGGTATATTTATATTAATCTAGGGCAAAATGCTAGTTTTAAACTGATACAAAAATAAAAGCAGCAATTGCGACATGGAGGCAAGATAGATTGTTTGAAAAAGATAAAAATTCACTTTGAATAATAAAAGTGGTATCTGTTTTGCATCTATCTAAGCTATTCTTTATAAATATCCTTTCTGGAGACAATGAAGACCTTACATTTATGTCAATTAAAGTCTGTCGGCTAGAGTTTCTATTATTGCATAGGAAAAGGATTATTAAGATTGAGATTTAAGGACAAGAAAAATACTTTGTGACAACTTTAGATCATTTGTATAAATTACAAATATGCAAATGTTATAAACCTACGATTTGCAAGATTGTCGTCTTTGTTTGCATTAGGTATTTAAAATGTGTCCTGTTCAGGTTTCTGATTTAAATATTTAAATTCAGAAGAGTTAAATAACTGCTTTTTATTATTAATATTTCTTCAAAATTTTTAAAATATTAAACTCTAAAAAGTTAATTCATTTTTATTCGATCACAAAAGATTATTTTCTTAATTTTATTTTACTAGAATAGAATTAAAATACTTTTGTAGCTAGAAAACACATGATTTCATCATTAGAATGAGTAAAGTAAATTATTTGTTTTAGAACACTAATCCAGTCATAAAAATATACCCTCCTTAGTAAGTAAAAAGTATTTTTTTTTCTTATTACAATGAAAAAATATAAAAATTAATCAAATTTTGTGACATTAATAGTAAGTTTTCTAGTGCTGTTGCGAAACAAAATTGTACTTAAGCTCATGTCGAGATAATTACAAAGGATATAATCGGAAAATAAAAATAAATATAGTCATGTAATCATGTAATATATAAGGACTAAAATAATATTATTGATATAATTGATACAAGAAGTTATTAAGTTAATGAAATTGTTTTTTAAGTAAGGTTTTCGCTATATTATGGAGTAATTGATAATTGCCGCATCATAGTAAAGTGCATGATTCACAAAGTTAGGATCACAAAAATTGCTTATATTAGAGTAGCATGCAATATTTATGACAGGGGCTTACAACACTTACAGACAGGCATAGCTTGCAAAGTATCCTATGCAAAGTATTAAAGAAGCTTCCTAAAATGGGTATTTCAGGATCACAGCCAGTCATATCGTTTACAGTAATGAAAACATTTATAAGTAAGAATTCGGAGTATTGATGGACTCATCAATCTCCTATACATCTGATAAGCCTTAGATGACTTAGTGAAATTTTTCACTAAGTGGCATTTTTGAAAATATACTAAATATATATTAAAGGTTCCAAAAAACAATTTTTAAAATTTTTTGAGCACAAATTTAGGTTAAACAAAAGCCCAAGAAGAGAATTCCTGTAGACTTTTGTTGCTTATCTTATTCAATATTTTACCAGGTTTGAATACAACGTTTTCTACTCTTTATGAAAATAAATTTTTTTTCATTTCTAAACTATATCTAAATACTTGGAAAACTTTCAAAATCTCTTCTACATTTGCCTGAAAAATCACACAATTTATTATAATTCATTCAAATACTAAAAAAAAACTTTTATCGTTTTTACCTACCTTTTATCTATCTGGCATGATTTTAAAGAATAATCTACAATCATTATGCAGATTTTATCAAGTCCAGAAAATTTTATATAATGCCGGACTTCAAACACTATTTTGTCAAATAAATGCAAGTTAAGTCAACAAATTTGAATAATCCTTGAAGTTAAAAGAAAAAGTTTTTTGTGTCCAGTGGACATCGAATATATAAATCCCAGAGAAAATCTAAAAGTACTAACAATTTAGGAATGAAACTTTGCAATAAAGAGCAATTTTGGAAAGAAATTTGTATGCAAACTGCAGACAATTTATGATAGTTTCGATTTTTCATTTTATTTCTAGCCCCTAAAGTTTCTCCCCCACTTAAAGTCATTTAGTTACAGTATAGCTCAGATAACATCTTGATCTTAGTTTTATTTTTCATGTACAATGGATTTCTTGGCTATTGTGGATGAATTTTTCTAAAGTATAAGAATTTAACTTATCTCATTCAACCAATATGAAATCATCTTTCTGCATGGAATGCATATAAATTTTTCTATTTTAGTTGTATCATTCGTCGAGTAAAAAGGATTCTCTGTTGCACTAGAACTTTATAAGCTTGTCAGTTTTTCTCAACTGCATAAATTACATCTAATGATATTGCGAGACCATCTTTTAGACATTCTATTGCATACAATACGAATAAAAAGTAGCGTAAACGATAAACTTCACTGGTAAAGTGCAATAATTCATATTTAAATAGAGAATTTTATTAACAATGAATTGTGGTTGGTTTGTACGTAGAATTCAGCTAATTTTATTATTTTTTTGTTGTTGAGTTTTTTTCATGTAGACTTCTTGGAAATTTTTAGAAAATTGAACAAATTTAAATATTTAGTTTGAAAGAAAAAAAAGGAATTTTGTTTTCATTTACTTGCCATTACTTCTCAGGTTTTTGCTTCAGTAAATTTTGAGTGTAACACAAATATATTCAATTGAAAAAAAAACTATAGTAAAGTTTAAATAGTAGATCACTGGGTTAAGCTGCAGTAATCTTAGTGATTTTAAGATAGTTTTTGATAAAGTATTAAACAAACAAAAATAGATTTAAACTTTAATGGGTCTAACGAACCAAGTTGCATCAGGTTTGATGCATTTATTATTTCATTAAACTAAATATAACTAAAATTTCGGACTTAGTTCAAGGCCCACAGTCGTGGGAGTCATTTATAATTTGGTTTTAGGTAAGAAGTGTAAAAAAGAAGGGGTTGGAGAAAAAGAAATGAGCATTTTTTTTATTAAATCTCAGTATTGTTTAAGATTTTGTTTGAGTTTTGATACTGCAGTTGTATTTTCTCGTATGAAATGACCTAATTTAAATTGATTTTTCATAAAAACTATTTTGAAAAGGAGTTTTACTATAGAATATTCTACTAAGAAAATATTTTTTGATTTACTTAAATCTTGTTTAGCAATTGTTTTTTTTAGAGGAAGTTTTTTTAGAGCTTTGTAATTAACTAAAAGATTCATTCCAAGCTAGACTTTGTTTAGCTAAAAGACCTTTTTAGCTTGAGGAGGAGGCATTCCTCATCTTTCCTGGAATCTATATTTTTCTAGCACATTGATTATAGCACAACTTTTTTTATATCCCCACCATTATTGCGTTACTGCTACCATATTTTCCTTGAATAATTAACTATGTTATTAACCATTACTTTCACGAAAATGTCAGCGGACCTGCTGACTAGTTAGGGGTTTAAAGCTGAATAACATTTTTAACATTGTAGATTTCTTTGTCGTTAGTTGCAAGAACATACCGTTAGCTTGTCTTAAGTATTATTAACCTTTCAATAAATAATTCTTATGATATTACTACAAAATAGAGAGTATTGGAATTCATTTCCAAGATGTATGAACAAGTACTATACCTTCCCCGATTTCTGGCAATTTAAATGGAAATAACTACCTGATTGGCTATTTTACAACGGAACGCAAATAAACGGAAGTAATTTAAATATTTCTACTCTTAACAACAAAGTGGAGTATTTCAGTCAAACATTTATTTATTCCATTGTACGCTCAAAAAAGCATAATCAATACATCCTTTAATATTTAAATATTTCTATGTGAATTTTGCAATCGGTCAAGAGCTTCGAAAAGTTTTTGTGTCAGTGTTTGACTTACTATAAAAGACAAATTTTAGCTGAAACACTTTACCAGCTAGAAAGGAAAATCGTGTTATTAGTGTTTCATCTATGTATGAAGACGAACATATAATAAAATATAGATTTATAAAGACATACTCGTATAGAACGCAACCTATTCAAATAAAATTTCAGAAAAAGTAAAAATTTTTAATTGCTTTTTGTATTTTTATTTATATAAGAATTATGTAAGCTTATGTCTATTAAATAGGAGAGCATAAAAAACTCTACTAGGGATCATGTTTGCAATTTGCTTCCAATAATTTTATTCAGGGCAAAACACATAAATCACGGAACCCACTAAGCATCTACTCGACTTATAATATAAATTGATTCTATTATTCCCGGTTTTTCGATACTTTTTTTTAATGAAATATTTTCATTATTCACATGAAGGCTTAAAAAGACCTTGTAGTCGCGTTATTTATGCAATTGATTGTGAATTCATAGGAATCATAGGAAAAAATCGTCACCTATGAGTTTTTTTTATAATTTATTATTTATTTCATTTATTAACATGATTGATTCAAATGTAAACAATATCAGCACAAAAAAATTTTAAATTGACTTTGAATTTCTGTGCAATGTTTATTTATCATGGGCACATAATTATGCCGGTGATGCTGACGTGGCATAATTATTGGAGGAAAAATAAACTTAGGTCCAAAGTTTAATTTCTCAGATGAAGAACATGGAAATGGGGTATACAGCTGCAAAGTCCAATGAAATGCGCCTAAGGGATTGAGGTAAACTATATCTTTTAGATGAAAAAAACATAAAATAAGGTAAAAATAAGCTTGATAGCGTAAAATTGGAGTAGTTTTAGGTAGATTCAGGTAAATTTATGATCTTTGGAATAGAATGTTTCATTTTAGGTGAAAATAATGTAATTTTAGAGGTAAATTCTGACTAAATAGGTTTGAAAATGACATAAGCAAAGAAACTAGTTTTTTGTAGACATATGATTGTGAGATTTTTTCTTGATTCAGAGTAAATGGTGTCTAACCGGGGTAGAAAATTGTATACATAACGCTTAGGTCCAGCTGTGAATTGAATGGTGGGTTGTTAATTGAACTGTAACAATTTTATTACCTTAAAACTGAAAAGTAATATCAAAAGAAAAAAAAATTAATTATCCATCAGTTTTGGAATTAATTATTTCTGCAGCGGATGCCACTACACATAATAATACTTATTGTTATTGTAAAGTTTAAAGCAACCAAAGCTTTGTAATGGGATACAGTTTCTTTATTACATCATAGAGCAGTATCGTAGAAGCCGCAATCTATAAAAGACTTTTCAACGATGAAAATATCCTTATTTATGAAATCTGAATAGTTTTATTTTGATTTAAAAAATTTAAATTCCGACTTTGATGATGGCTGTTACCATCCACAAAACTGCAGCCCAATCAGCAAAACTGTGCGGTTTTTTTTTTTTGAAAGGGAAAACCATATATTGCCTATTTTGGAGACCATGCACTCTGCAAAAAACATCCGTTAATTGGTAGAATTGTAAAATCAAATACATTACAAATGTACTTTTTTGCTTTACTTTGCTTTCCATTCAAGTCACAGTAACGATTGAAAGGGAATAGGTAGTCTCTAATTAATTTTCCAAAACCTTTACAATATATATTGGCTACACATAATTACAAAAGGATATATTTCAGATGTTAAAAAAACGACTAATTGCAATATCATTTTCTCCTTAAATTTCAGAAAAAATTCAGAACGAAGAAAAAAAATAAGAATTGAAATAACAAGCAATCACCTCAAAGACAATCTAGCTCAATTGAAGGAAAATTACAGAAACCTTTTAAGAGCTGCTTCTTGCAATAAAATACCAGATCCATGGAATTCACGCTTTGAATGCTAGCAATGATTTTCTTTTCAAAGTAACGAATAATGGGGTTTGAGTTGTATTTAACTTCACTACCCTCTACTGAAGAGAAATGAAAATATAATCAAACCAAACTAAATGTTTTTTTTATATCTTGACACCGTGCTGCTAATTCCTTTTCGTTTTTAATCTTTTTTGTTATACATATATACAGACATCTTAAGGACTTTAAAATAAAATTACCTCATACTTTGAATCCTCTTTTAACGTCTTCATCATCTCAAAAGTTCAATAGAAACAAAACGAAATTCATCGTGTTTCCTTCGATATTTTTCTCTCTTTTTTTGCTATCGTTCTGTGAGTTTTTGCTTTAGATTTCCTTTTTTTATTGAAGGGTGTAGAAGTTAAGCGACAAGCGTTTCAAATCAAAAAAGATTTCTTATTTTATTTTTTAAGTAAGTGATGATTGCTGCTCTTAGGATAGTAATCAATGGCTAACTCAAAGGAAGCTCAGCTGACTAGCAATTTAAAATAGCATTATATTAAACGTTTATTTTACTCTTTCACATGATATCTTTGTGAAATTTTTTTTGCCTTAAAATAGCAAATATTTTTTTACCATTATTTATTTAATTGTTGAACGATAGGACAAACTTTAAGTATTGGGAAATTGAATTGTAAAATTCGGTAAATTTATCTTCATATTTCAAAATTTAAAAAAAAAACAAATAATAAAAGTAACTTTGAAAGCTTGATATGTCAATTGTGTAGCTCTATTTAATCAGCTTGTGTCAATATAACTCCGAAAATTCTCTTGAAGGTTTATAATTTTTTATCAGAGCTAAAATTTGAGACCATTATTCGGCAAATTCAATGAAATACTATTACACTAGAAGATTAAGTGCAACCAATATAAATTTCCAAGAAAATTAATTTTCTGAATGGAAGCCATTAAACTAAAATTTCACAAAAGTTTAATAAGATATCTTGAGATGTCACCCTATACCACAAAGCTAATATTTTATTTAAATAAAATATGCAAAACCAAATCCTTTAAATAGATTTAATTAACGCATACTCACACTTTAACAATGAAACTGTCAGTGACACGGAATAAAGCAAACAGAAAATATATTTGAAAGGGAAATACTTGCCCTTTATGGTATGTAAATAGTTGTAGAATCCTATGCATACAATGGATTCCTGATTGAAGGAACAAGTTTAGAGATTTGTTCAATTACCAGAAATGGGGCCTAAACTTATGTAATTAAGGACGGAAGAGAATGAGTTTTGTGCCTCAAGCGCAGAATGATTAACTTTGCATGTAATTAGAAAGACGGGAAATATTTGAGATAATAATAGTCTATCATTGAACAAAAAAAATAGTTTGTAATAAAATTGCTTAAGGAATTATGCTTTTAGTGTAGACATTTTGGTTTTTTTAAAACGAATATGCAATTAATTTTTTAAATTAGCTTAATAAATTTTTTGTAGAAAATAGAGTTTAATTTTGAATATATTCCATAGTGAAAAAATTTAATTCTTTAAAAACAGTTAACATTTGAGATACTCAAATATCGATGTACGATTCTACATGGCCATTCATGCTGCGCGTATCAATTCCATTCAGAAAAAGTAAGAAAAAGTAAGTAGCCAAAAGTGATTTTAAAAGTTCTAAGCTAAATGAAACGTGAAAAATTAAGGAATTCAATGACTTTGGAGTCTAACAAATGCATACATTAGGGCTCCTTACACAAATGATAAGATATTCCAGGATAATCAAGTAATACTTATTCAATATTTGTGCATATATATAGGAATATTGCTTTCAGGGTAACTGACATATGAAGTTAACCTCGAGTTGAACTCGCACTGTTAAACCGGTCGTTAGTGCATAAAAAATGTAGAATACTCGGTTTTTTAAATATTACAAAAAAAGATTGAAAGAGAACGATTTAATTTTTTGCCGAGTTTTTTTGGAATTTTGGGAAAAATAAAGGTCATGGTTCTTAATTGAAAAATTAGATTGATTTATTTTGTTATTTTTCACATAGTTAAATTTGAATTTTTGATAGATAGAGCAGATTCACTAAATTACCTAAAGGCAAAAAAAATCCACAAGTTGAAATTAATCAAGTATCTATAGAATTCCTTTGATAAATACAAATGTATAAGCGAGCTAATATTAAGTTATTCATGCAGAGTCAGGATATATTACTCCATCACGAGCTTTATATATACTAAAAGTTGATTTTTGGTCTGAATTTTACAGCCTTTCCTGATTTTTAGGTGAATCATATCAAAAATTAAAGCAGTGAAAATCTAAACAATAAGGTTCAAATGTTCTTGAATGTCTATGTTCAGGAATATATTTCAGCTTTATTCAAAATGAAGTTCAGTTTTAGAAATTTAATCAAATTAAAATTAAGCTGCTTTTGAATAGAATTTATACAAAATTTTGTTGAAGTCAGTATATTCCATTAAAAGAGTAGAAAAATGTTTCGATACGAAATTTCTGAATGCAATTTAGGACGCATTGGTTTTTTATGCATTGTACATATACACATATATATGTATATGGAAAGAAAAGTGCTAGAAGCTAAGTATTTTGCAGCCTTTTAACCCTTAAAATGCATACCTATCGTATTTATTCGATTGTAAGTTAATGTT
This sequence comes from Acrocera orbiculus, assembly GCA_947359355.1. Taxonomy (NCBI): domain Eukaryota; kingdom Metazoa; phylum Arthropoda; class Insecta; order Diptera; family Acroceridae; genus Acrocera; species Acrocera orbiculus. Next base: position 25,719,949 of record OX375757.1, read on the forward strand.
TAATGTAATTGAGAAGTTTTTAACCAGTCTGTACCTCATGTAACGCTGGTAACGTTTTGAATTTAATTAACGAACGTCGATATAGAGTCCATTAAAGCTAGATTTTGCTGTTGTTGCATATCCTACTACCAAAGCTAAATGAATTTAATTGTAGTTAAAATTTTAAAAATGTGTGTTTCTGTAACAATTTGATGCCCATCATTGATTTTGTTGATTACTTTTAAATTTAGGTTTTAATTTGAATTTTTTTCCTTCTGTGCAATGTATAAAATAATTGCATAAATAATTATGAAGGCTTCAATTCGAATGTTAGAACTTTATTTATTTATTTTTATTTTTAAATGCTTAAAGTATATCGTAATTTTGCTCGTCATGGAAGTCGTTGTAGTATAAAAGTTTTTCGATTTAATAAAAATAAATTTGGCCAAATCATTCTACATGTACATAAATGCATAGGGAATGAAAAATAATTTTACTCTTCAAAGCTTCACAATGGAATGAAGTTGGTGAGTGTAAATATGATTTTCATTTCTTTTTGTATTTATTTATTATTCACTTAAGTCGGCTGATAGAGATCTAATCAAGAGGGAAAATTGAAATGCAGAAATTATTTGAGAGTCATGATGTTTAAAATATTTTGTACTTTTCTATTTATTTTTACCCAAATGAATGTTACGCATTAGGAATTTTTTGATTAATCAAGTTTGGTTCTATTTTGTACCTAAAAATAAAATTGATTTTTTCGTGATTCTGTAATCTAAGGCTTTATTTATCTTTCCTTACTCTATTTTTTGAAGTAAATTAAAAAAAAGTAAGAAATTTAATATAAATGCCTTACATGCTGCGTTTTTTGTAATTACAAAAGTTAATTCCTGAATTAGTTAAGAAATCATTGAAGCTACGAGTACTGGATTGTTCTGAATTGTCATTTTTTTTTTGTGAAAACAAAACAACCCATTTCTAGTCGTCAGTAATGATTCGCTTCAAATGTAAATCATTTTTTTGACGTTTGAGAAGGATATCACAGTCGTTAATGTCACAAAGCAAATTTTATTCTGTCAGAACACGTGGAATTCAAATGGCAAGTTATTTTTTTTCCATACACATCACATAAGTTTTGCCCTGCTTGAACTGCATTTTTACCTTTTCGATAGCCTTATTATATCAGCTGTTCAAATACATAATTAATATGTGGCTTTAATGTGAAGTTAGCTGTGAAAAAATTGAATTAGGTCGTCTGCTGGAAAAAAAACGAAATTACTTTCCAAACAAACCAATTATTTTTAGACTGAATGTCCCAAATTAGGCAAAAATTATTTGTTTGCACTTAATTAACGAAGATTGCAAATCAATGATCAGATATTTTAAAAAAATGTTTATCGAAATATTCTCTAGACTTGCTAGTGTTGCACAAAATCAAAAAATATGTTTTTTAATTTTTTCAAAGAAAATTAAAATTTTTTCCTTAAGATACTTTTAGTTAAAAAGTTTTAATTGGAAAATTTTTCTATTCAAAGTAGATAATTTAACTTCGCCTTCTTGTTTTTCATTCTTACTTGCTTTTACTGTGATATCGAAAATTTTATTTTTTAGTTTTTTGTTTGTTGTTTTCGTTGTAAAATTGGGGACAGAATAGAAGACGATTATAAGGCAGAAATGTTTTACCAATTATTATTAGTATTATTATCCTAGTATTAGCTCTTTACGCCTGGTTGAAATATTTTTAGTTTTGAAATTAAACATTTTATCTTTTAAAAATTGTTAATTCTGATTATTAAAAATTTTTCTTTCTCTCATGCCTTTAAATCTTTTGAAGTTGTTTAAGAGCATAAGAAATCATCTGTTAGGCTAATCACGAGAAATTTATGTTATACGTTTTGTTCTTATTTTAAGAGATTAGTTCTGACGTTTAAAACAATTCTGTTTTCGGGAAGTCTTTCTAAGAATGCCATGCAAAATATTGATATAAATTTGTATAGTTTGATAAGTTAAGGCTTAAAATACATACAAAAAGTTTTATTGATGTATTTTTTTAAATGTTATGTATAAAAATTTTGATTGACTCATTAAAAGGTCAATAGGTTGCTAGTGCCAGTAATTTTGCAATTTATTTGGGTCAAAAAGTCAAAATGTTGTCAATTATATTTGACTGTAGATAAATTACGAACTATTATCCTTTATATGTAGGGAAAAGTGGGGAATGTCGAACCACACTTTTTTTTAGACTCATAACTCACCTAAAAGTCAAAATTTTTGAAAATTTTAAAAATGGAGGCTGATTTAGAATCAAAATACTACTTTTCAATGGCAGCAGAAATTTAAAATTTTAATTCGGTTTAAAACTTTAGGTGCTTATCAAAAAATATAATGTTACGACATTTTAAAAAATCATGGGGAATATCGAACCACTTTGCAAATTGAGAAAAAGTCAAACAAATATGGTAAAAAGTTTTTATTCATCATTTCATAATGGAAAAACTCGCAGTGGTTTTTTGTTTACTTTAATTTCTTTCATCGCAACTAAATATTCTCGGACGTCATCCAACTGCTTATTTTTTGTAATCTAATGGAGCATATTGAAGACATATTGCTAAAAAAATTCGAAAAAGTGTGAAAAATCATCTATTAATTTGTTTTTTGTGGATGATATATTGTAATTTTGCATGAAATAGCATCAAAGGGCATAAAAAATGGATTAGCTACGTGACAAATGTCAGGAACTATATGGTTCTACATTCCCCACAAAAAGTGGTTCGACATTCCCCACAAGCTATATTGCAGAATCGCCAGCCATGAGTCAGAGAAAAACAATTTCATGAAAAATTCCTTTTTGGTGCTTAAAAGATATTCACTAACGATGATTTTATTAATATTTACCTACTCGGTTTCACGTAAAAATTTTGAAAAATATATTCCGTTTCAAAAGTACAAAAACACAGGCTTAACTTAAAAAATGATCACACACACACACAAACCACACAGCACGTCCGATCAGTTAACCTCCCAATGGAAAAATGAGGCTTCAGCATAGCCTCATACAATACAATGACATAAATTGCGGAAAAGGTTAAATAGCACATTTGATTAATACGTCCAGTGTTCGACATTCCCCATGGTTTGGCATTCTCCACTTTCCCCTACATATATAAATAATGATACCGTGATGATAAATTAAGGAAAAAATATTCCAGCGTTTCATTTAAAAGTGACAAACTCGGAGTACCTTTTATATAGTAGATATACTCTAACACTAATTTTAAAAATGGAGGCTGATTTAGAATCAAAATACTACTTTTCAATGGCAGCAGAAATTTAAAATTTTAATTCGGTTTAAAACTTTAGGTGCTTATTCAAAAATATAATGTTGCGACATTGTAAAAAATCATGGGGAATATCGAACCACTTTGCAAATTGAGAAAAAGTCAAACAAATATTGTAAAAAGTTTTTATTCATCATTTCATAATGGAAAAACTCGCAGTGGTTTTTTGTTTACTTTAATTTCTTTCATCGCAACTAAATATTCTCGGACGTCATCCAACTGCTTATTTTTTGTAATGTAATGGAGCATATTGAAGACATATTGCTAAAAAAATTCGAAAAAGTGTGAAAAATCATCTATTAATTTGTTTTTTGTGGATGATATATTGTAATTTTGCATGAAATAGCATCAAAGGGCATAAAAAATGGATTAGCTACGTGACAAATGTCAGGAACTATATGGTTCTACATTCCCCACAAAAAGTGGTTCGACATTCCCCACAAGCTATATTGCAGAATCGCCAGCCATTAGTCAGAGAAAAACAATTTCATGAAAAATTCCTTTTTGGAGCTTAAAAGATATTCACTAACGATGATTTTATTAATATTTACCTACTCGGTTTCACGTAAAAATTTTGAAAAATATATTCCGTTTCAAAAGTACAAAAACACACGCTTAACTTAAAAAATGATCACACACACACACAGACCACACAGCACGTCCGATCAGTTAACCTCCCAATGGAAAAATGAGGCTTCAGCATAGCCTCACACAATACAATGACATAAATTGCGGAAAAGGTTAAATAGCACATATGATTAATACGTCCAGTGTTCGACATTCCCCGTGGTTTGGCATTCTCCACTTTCCCCTACATATATAAATAATGATACCGTGATGATAAATTAAGGAAAAAATATTCCAGCGTTTCATTTAAAAGTGACAAACTCCGAGTACCTTTTATATAGTAGATATACTCTAACATTTAGGACTGCTATGAAATTTTCATAAAATATTTTAAAAACAAATTAATTTTTGGAAAATAAAGAAGTTTGTATCAACATCTTGTATATCTGTGGGCTTTCAAAAATAATACTAAATGAAATATTAATAGAGAAATTTGCGTTGTTGTTGTTTTTTTGAATAAAATACTAATTTTTAAATTTTAATAAATTTTATTAAACTACACATCTTCACAATTCGGAAGATTTCATACAGCTATGCTATCTATCTTTTGATATATAAAATTACTACAACCTGAAAGATCTCGATTAGATAATTTATTGTCACCAAAATTTAAATTAAGAATAGCAAAACGAGTTTAATTTAGTTTTTCGGTACTAAAAGCCGAACTTACTTTTATTTATATCAAACTACCTAAAAAGAATTTTTAAAAAGATTTTTCAAGTTTTATATGAAATGAAGCACACTAATTGACCTCATTTCCTAAAAATAGTTGGGTGATATAAGAATAAATTTATGGATTGGAAAATAACAACAAGTTGTTGGCTACAAGTAAACAAAGTAGAAAATTTTACTTCGTAACCAAGCATTGAACTTTAAAAAATTAAGGAAAAACGACTTTAAGCTTTAATACAAACAAAAAGCTGCAAAATGTTTTTCTCTTTTATGCACTTTATTCATGAATTTAAAAAAAAGCCAAAAATAAAACAGTAACTACGATGAAAATAAAATTGGATTGAAATTATTTTACCAGATATTCAAAATCGATATTCAATTCACAATAAATTTCCATATACAAATGTCAATGATGTTTAAAATGTTGTTTCTTAGCCTCGAAATTGTTCAATTTTAGTAAGCATTCGTGGCTAAAAGTCATAAGAACGTCTTAAATTTTGTTGTATATAAAATCAAAACCTCTTCTTCTAGTATTTGTCAAACTAAATGAATTGGAATTCAAAGCTAAAAGGAATTTTGCTTGAAATTGAAGTCTTGGGAGTGAATAATAACAATTTTCTTTCTTTTGCTTCAGGCAATGCTTATATGCGAGAAAACGTGCCGCGTGTACAAGACATCTGATATAGTAAAATTAGAAAATTCTAATATAATTACAAAAGCAACATGAATACAAGTTCTTAAGGGATTAATTAGATGCCCTAAGCAAGCATTTCGATTAAATCAATTTTCTCGATTAATTAACTGATCGATGAACTGGATGGATTAAAATTAAAGTGCTCTAAATTTTTAATTATTGATTTTACTAATGTAATTCATATTTTGAATTTTTATGCAAGGACTATATATAAATATATAAATATATGTAGTATACTTAGGCTTTTTCAAGTATGTATTTCCAGCATAGATTATTTGCTTTAGATGCTTTAAAAAAATCTTTCATCATATGAAAATAGAATTAACATAAAACGCAAAGAAAAAGAAGATGAATAGAACTAATAAACCTAAATTGACTAAAGTCTGGAAGGACAGAAACTTTTAAATTGAGCCCTGTGAAGCTTACTTACTTCGATTTTTGCATTGAAGAACCTATTTTAGGTGATTAAACAAAAAATACGAACCCGTTACCTGCGTTTAAATCTTTACTTTAGATATCAATAGTAACCAGGATATAAAACACAACTAATGAAATAAAATTATACATTTTTCTGTATATTTGACTCAAGAAAATTTCTCATGCTGAAAATGAATGCATGTAAATAACAGGAAGTCATGTGGAAACGTTTCAATTTTGTAAAATAAGGATATTGCTATAACGGTAGACGTTTAAGTCGCTTCTCAAGAGTTAAAAATTTTGAGAAAAAAAAAGTTACTGATTAGGCATGTTTAAATTTTGCATGCAAATCAACAATTTTGATACTATTGTATTTTAGTTAGTTTAGTTTAGTTTTTCAGTTAAAAAGTTCCTTAAATCAAAAGATAAAGTTAGTTTATTGAGGGAATGAATATCTACCATACTGAAAATGACAGTACCGTAAATGAAAATTTGAAGCCATATGATATCATTTAGCTTCTCGTTGGTCTCCATGCAAAGTTAATATCTTCGGCTAGAAACTGTACGTGTCTGCAGTAGTTTCTTTTCCTGTAACTTAGCGATTATCGATTATTCGATTATCGCGACTCAACAGCAAATGATTTGGCAGTTAAAGCTCAAACATTTCTTTTTCTTAACGCTATTTTTCTTATTTGAGCAGTCAGCTTAAGAGTGGTTGCACTTAAAATTTTGCAGGGGTTTACTTTTGGTACAATAGGCTATAAAAATGCTTATGTATGTGTATGTGTGCTAATTTATAGTAAGAAAATTACAACCTATAAGAACGTAACGTAGCCAAACGTACATATGTCCTTAAAAACAATTAGATAAACAAAATAATCAAAAAGAACTTGATATCTTGTAAAAATTAATACACCATGCATATATATTTTTAGCGGATTTTCTGAAAGAGCAAAAAAAAAGTATCAAAAGTTTCATTGTAGAGCTTAAACAAATCCTAACAAGTACAGTGGAAACTCTTTCACATGTAAATATTTAGTTTTATGACAATGAAATTGCACTTTGCCGCCCAGACTTAACTTGAATACAGAATTTTAAATTTTTGAGTTTGCATCTTAACTTGGGTCCCTAGACACTTTTTAACAGTGCTTTAAAGCTTATTTTTTTTTAAATATGTCTTTGAAGAGTTATGAAAACTTTAATTGTGTCTTGAGGAATGATTTTAATAAAAAAATTTTTTAAATACGCTGTTAAAACTCTAGTGCACATGAATACTTTTAATTTTATTTGACAATTTGTATTTTTTTGCTTTTAACTGACTTCTTAATATTTAAAAGTTTTCAAGTAAGTCTCATTTGGTTAATCAAAGCTTAATAAAGCATAATTTTTTGATATAATCTATTGTTTTTGTTGGTAAGAGTTTCTCTGGCAAATCTGAAAATATCCTATAAAATATTTAACATTTCTAAAATAAAATTACCTCTGAATATGATTAAGTTTTTATAACACTGTAAATCTAGATTGTCTATCGTTTTAATTGCTTCTTTTTTTATTCAATTTTGTATTATTGAACACGATTCATGACTTATATAAGGAAAACAATTGTCGATCTATTTTATTCTCTTTTTAAGAAATAGGATGTCCAACACGCACAGGCCTTATAATACGATATAAAAGTTTTACGAACATTTCCTAATGAAACTCCAGACATACTTTTAGTACAAATGGATGCTGTTCTGATTAAGTTAGAAAGTTACAATGGCTACAAAGTTTTTTCGTTTTTTTCTTATATTATATCCTTAGGGTTTGGATTAAGGTGAGTTTAAATGAGATTCTTAATGATTTTAGTTTATATTGAAGTTAGTTTTGTTGGCTAGAAGTTGAGTTTTAGTCTTGATATGCCCAACGAAGTTGGAAAAGTACAAATTTGGGTTTATAACACTGAATCTGAATTGAAATTTATTTAAAAATGAGAAATTTTTGTTAGAATTACCACAAGTTTGGTGGAACTTGTTAAAATATAGTTAACAAACCAAAAAAGAAAATGAAAAACTTATAAGTAAAATAATTTTGTTATATAAATTAAATTTTTTAACAAACCAACAAATATCAAAAACTTTGCTACTAATCAAAAAATTTAATTTTAATATTACTATTACTTAAAAAATAAAAGTATACTTTCTTTGTCTTGTTTCAGTTATAGAAAATCTGTGTGTATCTGATATTAAATATTATTTTCTTTTTCGGTTTTCTATAAATGGTCCTAAAATGATTTATAATTGACTAAATCTCTCTTAAAAAGAAAAACGACACTCTTTTAATTTGCTCTTGTACTTTTTAACATATTTTCTCATTACATTGCCTTTTATGTTTATAAATGGCCAAATAAATGGTTATTGTCTATTTGATGTTTTTTAGTAGTTAATCACCTGTTTTTTATATAACACATTCTCAGATCAATTAATATTATCTAATGAAGCTAGCATTTTTAGTGAAAGCTACTAATAATGGATAAGAATCTTTTTTCTAAGCAAATAATAAATATAAAATTGAATGAGAATAATGAGAATAAATTAACTTGAAAATCATTCAGGGAATTTATTATAGCCTACCGAGAAGGCTATATTATTGACTATTTTATATTTGTTTCTAGTAAGTTAAGTTTTGCCCTTTAAAAATTTCATCAACATGTAGTAAAAAATATTTATCAAGTCATAGAATAAGCTCTTTTGAAACCCTATTAAATAAAAAAAGAAGTAGTAAAATTTTGAAACTTTCAAACAAAAAAAGTCATAAAAACCCGATAAGCTAAGAAAAATCCCTTTTCTTGTAACTAAAGTCGTTAAGTTCCTATGAAATTTTTTTCATAAAAAAACCTATGACCCATATGTATTGGCCGATTAGAATTGGAAAACTCTATAAAAATTGGAGAACTTAAGTCAATAAAAATTATTTTCATCCCTTTTTCTGGAATACAGTCATAAAATGAAAATTTGAATTGTAAAATTTAGTTCACTTGTAGTGCTAATTTTCGATGTGAAAATACTTCATGATTTAGATTTTGTAAATATTTTCGTTTTGCTGATCCTTTAAATCGTGGACCATTAAACACCTTCATAACTCCATATTTCTTGGTTGCCATGTTTTATCTGTCGTTTTTGTCATACTTCATGATGTCAGTGATTGGTAACTGAATATGATGTACTGTTAGCTAACAAGAAAATCTGCACACTCTTTATTTTGTTCAATGCAAGATTTCGGTATTTTTCAATACTTTTTCCACGTATGATCTTCAGTTTGTAAATCTTTAATTCTCTCCATGATCAACAAGCTCTTATTACTTATTTGGAATCCCAAGAGTAAGGAATAATAATAATGGTAACCAATTTTTTTCAGCAAGATTGGTAAAATTTACTATTTTTGCTGGTTATTTTATTTATTCTTTCATACTCTTGTAGTGGTAATGCATCTAAATTCAATTATTTTTAACTATTCTAACTGTTTAATTACAAAAACCCTTCTGATATCATATATTATGAAATTCAGAAAAAACATCACAGTAATGAATTGAAAATACTAAAGTATTTGTTATGCAGAATTTTTTAACTTCCTTTACACGAAAAGCTTAAAGCAGGGTATTCACTATAAATGTGAATCAATGATTCGGCTCTCTCAGCCCATATAAAGTATATGGCTGAATCATTTGTGAGTAAAATATTCAACATGTTGGATATTTTCCCTCTTATTCGTGCTTTCCATGTATACTTTAAATGGGAACTAAGAGCCGAATCATTGATTCGGAAATATAGAGAATACCCTGCTTAAGACTTGACTGGCCTTAATCTTAAAATTACTTGCCTCATTTTCTATTTCTGTTGAAACTCATAGCTTAATTAATTCTCTTTCAATTTGTTTCGTTTCATGATTATGAAAATAAATCATAGTTTTGAGAGTAGATTGAAGTCACTTCAATATGGGCCATGACTTGATTCGACAAATAATTTACCTTTTTTATTCCGTAATCTCAAAAGCTTACTATTGAATTTGTTTTTCACTTTCTTCTGTTGTCATATGGTTTACATGTTGAGGAGACAACTAATTCAGTTCTAAAGGGAATTTATGTGTTTATCCTTCATCCATTACCTTATATTAATATCAAAGCTTTTTCTAATCCCCTTTATCATTTGAAGCTAGAAATGATAAACTGAACCATCAAAATGCTATGTTCTTTATTTGCTATTGCTAACTATGCAGCGTTTAATTTGAATAATTTTTTAGTAGCTAACTCTTTGTGTAACTCATGGGAAACACATTGGATTGATAACTTATAAATGGAAATTCATCTTAAGAATTATTGGCAACTATTTCATTTAGGAGACCAGATATTTCAGCATAATTTTCATATTAGAGAACAAGTTTAAATTCAGCCAATGCTTCTTTTGGAGTAAGTTTACTATGACTCTTTTAACACCATTGTTGAGCTCAAACGATATTTTTTACCGTAAAAAATTATTTTTAATAAAAACACTGTAATTAATTATGAAAAAAGTCATAGACACTCAAAACATTATGATTCAATTACAAACAATCGAAATGGAATAAAGCTTTAATGCGTAAGTGATGTTATTTTCTAAAAATTACTTAGAATTTCATTTAGTCACTTATCATAATTTATTACACAAAATAAATTTTTTTCCCAAATTTTAAATTTCCAATAATTTTATTAAAACTTCTGGGAATACAAATTTAGTTCAACTAATCAAATTGGAAATGCGAAATAAATTCAGTTATTAAAACCAAAATGAAGTTTTAATGATTTGGCCTTTACTTCAATAATTATGTCTTTTAGAAAGTGTTTCATACATAATATCTGGAGAAACTTTATTTATAAACTTTCTTATAGAAAAAAGTCTGCATGCTCCATTTCAAAGCATTTTATAAAAGAATCTTTTACTTTTCTTTAGCAAAAAAGATATATCTAAGGTTATAGAACTTATCCTTACAAATACTTTTAAGTGATGAAGCTTTTTGCAATTTCCTTGTTTGCATTGGATTTTCATTTTATTCCTTTTTATCCTTAAACAAACATTTGAAGGATGAATTTTTACATTTACACAAGTTGAACAGTGAAAGTCATCTATGACATGAACCTATAGGATTATAGCTATGTCCTTAAATAACACTTGTGTTACCCAAAATGGAAGGAATCTAAATAAAAATAGAAAAGAAAAGAAAAAAAAACCAGAAGAGATAAAATTAAAAAAAAAATCTGTCGTTTTTACGACATGGCAAAGATGAAGCAGTTATTGCTTGCCTTAGACTTCATATTTTATTAAAATTACTTTTACCCAGCCCTGATTTCCTGTTTATATGTATATAAAGGAGCATGCATGCTTATAGTAAGTAAAAACTGTTTGAAAATATTTAATTCATTGACTGAAAGAGCATACAAGGACTTGACTGCCTGTTGAAATGTATTTTTTTTGTTTCCTAAATTTTATCTAAGTAGGATATTAAGCTTTTTTGACCTTCTTTGATCATATAGAATTGATTTTCAGTTATTTTGGGAGTATAAGGTAGTCTAGTGTAATTTGTTCTTGTTTTATTGTTAGACTTTTACAAATTCTAGAATTGCGTATGAAGTAAATATTTTTGCTTGTACGACTTCATAAATATTTTTATTTAAGATAATCATCAAAAAATTCTAAGCTTAGCTGTGTTAGTTTTATTATTTCATATCAATTAGATATGATTATACTTAAGTTAATATCAATATTAAAGCTTTTGATTGTTTTATAAATTTATGTCATGATTTCATCATTATCAGTTTGGGCATATACTCGTAGCGTCATTTTTTAAATAGAATTTCTACTGAACGGTCGGATTCACATTTTAGTGATTTTAGAAACTTTATACTTCAATTATGTTTCCATTAAACTAGAAACTACCATGACACTGGTCAAAGTCAGGGCATCATTTAAGGTGAATTGCATGTCATTTAGTGTTGAGTGGTTGAGCTTCTAAGCCATTGATAAAAAATTTCTAATTAACAAGCTAAAACATAATTCAAACAGACATTGTTGACGACTCAAGGAAGTAAGATGTTTGTTTAATTTTTCTAAGCTTTCTTCTTAATGAAAGGCTAAGCTCATGAAAATTGAGCAAAAAATAAAAGAAAGCTTGCAATAATGCCTCTAAAAATATATATATCATTAGTTTAAAAAAAAAATATTGTCAAAATGCTTTTTGTATATATACTTACAATAATGGTATACGAAATAATAAAATTATTTTAGAGGTGCTTGTAACGGATTATGATGTCAATAATAATAACTAAGCATTGAAATGAGAATGACTGACTCTTAGTGATAAAAACAAAAATGAATATAGGATTTACTGCTATAAAATGGTTAATCAGTGAGAGTTTCAAAATGAAATCCCTAAGAGTGTTAATTTATTGATACAACGTGACTGGTATTCTTCATGGATATATACCAAAAACTATCGAAAATATTAAATCTATTTCAGATATAATCGTACAATAAGAATATAAATGAAATAAATGAAGCGTTTACCTAGTTCTTCAAATTGTGATAAATTTGGACTAACTATAGGTGTGCTTTTCTGCAAATTCAAAATTTCCATCCCTAAATGCATAATTCATTGCATATAAGTGAAATCTTATAGTTCGGGAGATTTTTAGCGAATTTCTACAAGTGTTAAAGTAATTAAATAAAATACACGTCAATGTAGATCTAGTTTAAAGGTAATAAATGACCATATAAAACTTGAAAAGAAAAATCTCAACTGCTTTTAAGAAAACTAAAACACCGATTTTATAACTTTTGGTTAGAAGCGTGATACGGTGCCAATATGAATGGCATCAGTTCCTAAGTCTCAGCTCCCACTGTTTATTTTCAAAGCAACTTTTATTTGTGATTCCATTAATTTGTTTTGTTTTTGTCATTGTACGATCTCCTTTTGCCAACAAATTATTGAAATTTAATAATTTTCAAATTTATATGAGCTACGCTGAGTTCAAAATTTAAAAAAAGAATATCTGCCGAAAACTTTTGTATTTCAAATTTATTTTTACTCTAAAAACTTTCAAGCTTCCTATCAATTTCTATAAATTTTTGTCTTGTATTAACAAAATTTGATTGTGTCGCCTTTTTATATGTAATCAGTATAAAAAATTCTTCAAAAAAATTTCATTTAATTTATTTTTTCTTCTCTTAAGTACTAATACATAAATCACATTAAAAAAATATTTAATTTTGAGCTTTTACTTACAACAATAGCTGAAAGGTTTTTGTTCAATCTGACCCTATTACTAAAGTTGAAAACTTTTTCCATTTTTTTGTTTTTCATTTAAGTGTAAAGCATTCTATTTTCTTACAAATAAAAAGACGCAGAAAGAAGATTCAACAAGACAAGGGACACAAGTTTCTTATTAATGCAATCATTGATCTCAATTCAAAGGAGTCTCCTTTTTCTTGATAGGAAAATTCCCTGTATAAATTTTTTATATGTAAACAAAAGTTAGTCATTGTAAAATTTGTTATCGTTTTGCAAATTAAATCGTATTACAAACAATACTACTCAAGACAAAGTACAGAAATAGGTAGAATCTTTTGAATTCTCTTATTGAACTTAATTTACAAATTGTCCTGTCCACACGGAAAAGTCGAAACTGAAACTTTGGATAGCATCTAAAGTCTGGTGAATAATTAAAACTCCCTCTTGAACTATTTAAGGTATATAAAAGGAAGATCAGTAGATATATAGTAAACCCAGGTGATAATATATTAGATAGCTAAGTAGAATTTTAACTAAGGTCAATATTAATTTATTTTATTGCTATCACGATCTCATTAGCATATCCACCCCGGAGACTTTCGTATGGCCACCCGACAGCAAACATGTTTTGCATAAATTTTCACAGAATCTCTGGTAGCTTTTGAACTATATTTAATTTTATACATATATTTGTATATGAGAATTTACGATACTAAAATACCTGTATCATTCACGATACATGATTTTGCTGACTAGGCGGAATATTTGTTAGTTCATCCTTTCATCTAGGCACACATACGGAATAACCAAATAAACTCATATATGTTGGATTAAGTCTTCATCAAAATATTCAAATTTTCAAACTGTATTAGCTTTAGAGGTGAGCAAGTTATCGAATACTTGTTTCGCTTATATGCAATGTTCTATATATGTCAAATTTTCTATAAGTTAAAATTTACCACTCTCTAATACAAGTTAAGCTGTATTGGATTTGCTGTTACGAAAGTTAATATGTCAAATTATTTTAAAAAAATTTTTTTTTGTCCGTTAATTAAAGTTTGGAATGTACATAGCTCACAATATAGATTAATTAGATTGTTTATATGCGTGCCACAAGATTTTTATTTCAAATAACAGAGAGAAACTTACAATTAGTTGAAAGAGACAGTTGGCTATCTTATAATCGTTAAGAACCATTTTTGGAACTATAATAGGTAATCTCTAAATAGAAATTAAAAATATAATTTTTTTATAAGCTTAAAACGTTCAATATTTTTCAAAATTTAAGGGGTTTTTTTAAAATTCTTCACTAATTCGATCCCATGACCAGTTTTAATGAAATTAATATCTTTTTCTTCTGCCTTTTTGCCAAGTAGAAAACTTAAGTAAACACTCGCTCATTTCTCAAAAACTTGGCAATCATATTTGTCAACAGTTTCCAATTTTTGATGGTTTTTGTTCCTAGAACTTTTGAAGTCTCCAAGTTGCAAAATATGATAAAGTTTACATAAAACCATAAAGATTTTTTGATTTATCTAATTTTTCATGGAAGTTTGACTTTGTCGAGCCATGTGGTCGAATTTGTATTCGCATTTTGAGACTTGACAATTAACTGAGTTACTCTGAACTTTGGTAATTATTTTACTCCCTTTACTTTACTGTGTAATTGGTTTTTTTTTCCATGAAAGTGGACTTTTATGTTTTATTTTAAAATAGAGTATGAATTTCGATCTAATAATTCTTTAAAGGACTCAGATTCCATTGGAATTATAGTTGGTAGTCTACGACGTAAACTAGTCGCTTAACATTTTGACAATTTTTTATAATACTTTCATTATCATCAACGTGTTACATATTATTTCTACAAAAAATACTGAATAATATGAATTGTCTTAATATTTCCCATAACAAATAATTATTAATTAAAAATGTGAATAACTGTAATTAGTTGATGTAATCAAAAATTAATAAAAGCAAAATTTAAATTGGTTTTATACACGTAATAAAATTGTTAGTTTTGTTTAACTTTTTAGCATGCT
This sequence comes from Acrocera orbiculus, assembly GCA_947359355.1. Classification (NCBI taxonomy): domain Eukaryota; kingdom Metazoa; phylum Arthropoda; class Insecta; order Diptera; family Acroceridae; genus Acrocera; species Acrocera orbiculus. The sequence goes on from OX375757.1 coordinate 25,735,017, forward strand.
ATACGAGCCTCTTAGAACGTGTTATGTAAACGTGATTAATATTTGACATATTATATGAGTCTGTGCTATAAGAGAGTCAACTGTAATTATTAAAAATTTAATTAAAGGCTAGCACTTAAAGGTTTTATTTACTGGGCTCCACTTGATATTCGACAGAAAAGGATTTTTATTTCACTACACGTTTTTTTCTCGTGATCATGTTTTCAAATTTGGTTAAAACTATAGCTCCATACAATTTATTCCATCCATTGATCGCATGACACAAATTTAATGCTGTTGAAAGAGTAATATGTGAATTTACAACTGTATTTTTTTTTCAATTGAGAAAAGAGCAATTTGGTAATAAAAAAAAAGAACTTTTTTCCAATGTTTTTCACTCAAATACACAAACATTTTATTTTTTTTAACTAAATCAGTCGAAATTTTTAAAACTTACTTGAACCTTCTCAACCTGAAAACCACGAATTTTGGTATAGTTTGCTCAAGATCTTGCCGTTTATTTTACATCAAAAGTGAGAAGAGTTGATAATTATTAATATAATAAGATTGAAAATGTGCTTTTTTCATTGTATATAAATGATAAAAGTGACAGTTTGTGTATTTTGTATACACATGAGTGCAGATGTAAATTGAATTAATTGAAATTGTAATAATAACATATTTATGTGATAAAATCAAAAATATTGCTAATGAGGCAGATATACCTATATATATTTACTATACGATAACTAACAAATTACAAATAACATTTTATATAATTAGTATAAGCAACAGTATTCATAATCCACTTCCAAATTTTTACTATTAATATTGGTAATCATTAAATAAATAGATTAAATTAAATTGAGCCTACTCACTACTAGTTACCAAAACTTATTTAAGAGTGTTCTATAATTATTCGTCATTCAATAAGTTTAACAATTCTTTAAAAAACTACCCAAACTATAGTTAGTATTAAACTTAGTTTTAATACTAATTTTCTGTTAAGGTCCATATTTATAGCTAAAAAAGATAACTTTGTATCTATCATCAGCTCACTAGATTCATAGCAGGTTCAATTTTTCAGTGAGGCTAAAAAATATTGACACGGCTAACCTCCCTGTGAAACAGCCATTAAAAGGACTGTTCACAATCTCTGGGAAATATGCTTTATTTACATATTTTAAGTAAACATTACTGTATTTTTTTTTTCTTGAAAATAATTCATATAAAAAATTTTTTAAATCAAAGTCACGATTCTATTAAGTCACGAAATCAAGAAGAAGAGATGTTTTCAATTTAAAATTAGTTTTCTGCAACATCAAATACATCCATTAAAAATATCAAATAAATCTATTGAATACTTGTTAATACTTTTTCAAAAAGAGAAAAATAAAAAATTTTATGTCTTCAAATTTTTGAAGCCTAAATTTCCATTTACAATATAATTCTTATTTATTTCCGTCAAGGAATGAAGAACCCTCAAGTTAAGTCTAAATGTTAAATATACATCCGAAGGTGTACACAACCCAATCTCCAGGAAAAAAAGGTTAACAAAATGAAGTTATAGAAAGGGTTTCTCATTTATCCATAACGATGGTAGACATAGGTATGTTCACAACTAAAGGATTCACCACAACTAAATTTTTATAATGCTGTCATTTAGTAACTATAATTCAGTTTGGATTTTATTTCCGTTTTTTATGGCAATCTGATTTAAATAGCCTATCCTCAGATACTATTTGATAGACATGGGTAAAATTAAAAATCTTAACAAGTTTTCGAATTTATTTCATTTCCTGTGACCAAGAAAGGGATAAAATTTAGAAAAAAAAATATAAAAGAAATACATAAATCGAACAAAATTGAAAAATATTTTATTCAGGATACAGGTAATAAGGTTTAAATGAGAAAACTTTAGACTACATCCGTGAAAATTATGTAAGATTACAATATTAGAACCACAATATATTTGATGTAATCCAAATTTTGCAGGCTTGACATCCATCAGGAGAAAAACTGTATATCTTACATGCGCCAGAATGGAGAAAATGTTTCGTTAAGTGTGTAAGGTTATACAGGAACTGCGCTGACTCTAAAAAACTGGTCTAATTTATAATATGGTAAGAGTTCTACTCATTTTTAGTAGTTTGAGTATGGGGTGGCTTTGAAGTACTCTTTGAAAATATATCATTTTGCTCTTACTTACTTTTTACTTAAAAAAATGTCTTTATTGATTTCTCTCATAGTCTGTTGGAAATTTGTTTGTTTACCTCAGGGCCATTGCTGACGCCTGTATATATCAACAGGCTGTTTGGATCGATAGGAGAAATATTTACAACAACAAATAATTTCAAATACGTTAACAGTTTCCAAGGGAATGAGATGTATGAGAAAGAGCAGAAATAGCAACAATGTTGCTATTGATAAACTTTGGCATACAATTTTTCAAGTGGAGTTTGACGATAATAATTTGATTTAATTATCTGATTTTTTAGGTAAGAAATATCGGAAATAAGTATTAGTTCATTTTTTGAAACTAAATTTTGATGTATTTATATTCGATTCAAAAACTTTTCTCACTTAAATTTTGAACCGAAAGTCAAACATTAAAATACTTACAAAAACCATATAATTTTTAATTGAGTCAAAATCTGTGGAATTAGAATGTGATTTGATATCTATTAAAGGCAAACTGAAATTTATTTTACGGCTTGGCTAATCTGATGTTCTTTTTAAAAAACGGATGTTTTATTTTTTGTAATACTTCTGCAATAATCAATTTGTTCAATCGGCAATCGAACTACAGAATTCAAAAACTGGCTATAACTAAGCAGCGATGTCACTTATAATAGATGAACTATTATTAATAAGGAACTTTGTTCAAATGGACAGTTGTTAAAGATTCGTGTTATGCTAAAAATTCAGTAACTAATCATACCTTTGAAGAGAATATTCCTCACGCCATTGAGGAAATAAGGCAAGCTTAAAGAATAATTTTTAAAATCAAAGTAAAACTTTTGACAAATTTAGATTTAGATTTAATTGATAAAATTTTTTTATCGTCTATCTATTTATACCTTTTTTAGCTTAACTATTGTTATTCTAGGGCTTGGTTTAAAATTCCTCACAGTATCAATATTAATAAAATCTTTCATAATTAATGGCATAGATATTGAAATTAGTTTTACTTGGTTTTCGTTAGTCTGTCTTAAGATCTTGAGCAATCATCAAATTTTCAACAGTACTCGATTCACTTTTCTATTCATATTTTCAAAGGATTTCTCTGAAAAAAAAAAAAATTGATCAACAACACAGCATTTTTACATTAAATTTTGTTTAATTTCTAAATTTTTACTTGTTTGTTTATATGTTAGGTAGAAACTGGCTACAAGAATAATGAATTAACAGCTTTATATATTTACTCAGGCAAGGACAATTAATCTTTAAAGTGTGGAATATAAATCAAAAATATACCACAGCAAAAAAATTTAGAGGAAGCTTACTTCAAAGCAATACTCAAAAGGCAAAAAATTTCTAGCCAATCTATCGTAATCTGTCGTATTTGAATTTAATATCATAATCCATAGTTTTTATAATGTATTGAGTCCTTTTTAACCCATTTTTCACCAATTTATAGTCTTACATTAAAACTCTGGGATGAATACTCCATCATATTCACCTTAGTTGGCTGTTTACCTATTCCCACATTTTTCAAAGCGGAAACTTAAATAAAAGGAATATTTTTCTAATTAATTTTTTACCAGTCTAGAATGAATATTACGTTTAAATCACTGTAACGGGTGTATTTAGTTTACAAAAGTGAAAAATCAGATATCCTGTCTAAATAAAGTTTTTTTTGTCCAGTCGCGAAACTTTTTCGTAATACCATGACAGAAGAAAAATTTTGTTCATTAAGATGCCGTTTCTAATGTAGCTCTAATTATTTTCTATTAAGTGATTTAAGTAAATAATTAAGAATTTAATAATAATTGCGATAAATTGTGATATCTTATTTCAACATTTTAAAGAAGACGTAACTATTATTTTTAGTCAACATCAAAAAATTGTTTTTTTTATAAAAATCAAAACTAAAACTACCAAAGACTGAATCCAATTAAATTTTAGTAGCTGCTCTAAAAAAATTCCTTAATAAAGGTATTGGTAGTGGAAAGACCAATTTAAGACATTTACACTAACAAAAATCGTTTTAGTACCTGTTCAAAGTTGATTTACTCTTTCTTAAATTTTAATTATCTTATTGTTAATTAAAGACAAATATTTTAATTGTTTGCAACTCTATTTCCTATTCGATTAGAACTACATTAAATTTTTTATGAAAAGTAATTTCCATTTGAAGCTTTAGATACACTAAATAAATATTATTACTAAGCACTTCAAATTCTTTAATACAAATTACTATGATTTGTGTTCTAAATACATTAAACTCCTTTCAATTTACCAAAGAATCCTCCACTCCAAACTGGCCACATACTTTTACTTCACTGGACATTATGTTCTTACGTTTACCAAAGACATTCCATTAATTTGTAATCACCGAAGCTCTATAATTCCTAGTATCTAGGGTAAAATTTAAATTAAAATAGGACCTTAATATAGGTAGAGATATTTGACGCCTGAGATACTTTCCTATACTCTAATTTATTAAAGAACACGCTTTGGTTATTTTAATTAATCTCTGATAACGCAAAATTCTATTTAAAGGTTGGCATCTCAACAGACAATGAACTGTTTGTTTATTGGTTGCTTAAATATAGTAAATTAAAGTCAGAGAAGGTGCGTACAAGTAATTACTTTATTATAATTGAAATACAAAGGCAAAACTGCATTTTTCTTTTCAACTCCTTTGTTATAAAATAGGAATTTGTTCATGGAATAAGTGCAATACTATTTTATATAATGCTACTATGATATTTTCAAACCAACTTACGATTATTTTCTTTTTTTATGACTAGAGAGGGTGATTTTTTGAGTTAATATTAATAAAAAGAAATTATTTTCTATGTGAATTTTCTTAGAAAACTACACCTGGGGCAAATATTCAATATTCTCTACTATAGATTGAATCTCTATTCAATCCGCTTGGGGTTTTCTGTGTATTTACTTTTGATCCCTTTATCTATCCAGAGGGTACTTTTTCTTGTTTTTGTTATTGTTACTCCTTATCTAATGGCTGAATTTTCTCTATATAGAAAATATATGCTGTGTCAAGACATCGATGTCTTATTGACCACAACGGCGTTCTTAAAGGCAAACATTGTTTCGATAAAGGAGTTTATTTGTGAACAATCAAGGAAATGTACGATGCATTAGTAATAACTATATGGGTCATTGACCAGAAAGAAGTTTTTAATGCTTTAAGGAAAGCTTTCAAGTACTCCAGTTGATTAAGTGCCAGTCATTTTACTTAGATCTGACCGGATATTCATGTCATGGTTTACTGATTTGTCATTGTAAGAATTTGTTATATTTGAGCTTTGTAAGCACATAAGTATAGGGAGACACTGATAAATTGACCTAAAAAATAATTTTGAGTTTTTTTTTTATTTGAGAATTTTTCTTTGTGCTAGAGCTGAATTTGCACATTCATGTTTATTAAAAAATTGCATTTGTAAATCTATTCTATAAATAATTATTTCAATTGGTGGTATCAGCAATAAGTAAAAGATATTGTATTTGCTCCTAAAGTTTAGTTTTTGAATATAAATGGACTTCTATCTTATCTATATGATTCATATAGTATCCGGATAGTATCAAATATTTGCAAAATTCTTCAAAAAATTTTTCAGTCGTATCTATTTTAGAATAGTTAATAAAAAACTTGAATATCATGAAAAATAATTAGTACGTACTTCAAATATTTGTTAATGGTTTGCAATTATTTGAGAAATTCTTGAATTTTCTGTTGAATTTAGGAAAATATGTACTGTAAAATTCTTGGAAAACTATAAGACAAAAAGGAGAATGTGAAAATATTTCAAAAAATGCAAGTAATTTTTCATTATTTGCTTACTACAAACAAGAAAAGTTTACAAAATTTCCACTATATATGAAACTAAAAGAAACAAATACTTCTAGGAAGGAAACTACTGTAAAGATTTTATTCGAATGTTTTTTGTTTAAACTCAAGATTTTATCCTCAATTTATTGGTTTGTTTCCAATATAAGAAGTTAAGATATATCATGTCTCCATATCCAGGGATTTTAGTAAGCATTTTACTTAGCATTTTGGGCATATAAACAATCAAGATATTGAAAAAAATAAACTAATGTCATTAAAATACAATATAAAATTTTTTTGAATGCTTAGCTTAACCCAGCCATGCTTTATGGTGGCTCTATTTAATAAAACAAATAAATAAAAGTCTTTCTGCAAAGTTAGACCCAGATGTAAACTTTATAATAAACTGCCTTGCACTCCAATGTCTATGAGGAATTAATAAAATCAAATAAAAGAAAAATTTTTATTCATTATATAAAGTATAATTTCAAAGATAGTGAACTAAGATCATTTCTCGTTTTTTCATTTTTTGTACAAATATTTATATAAAAGACGATTACAAAACTTTCAAAAATAATCGTTTTCTAAATTCAAAACTATACAGTTGCAACAATGACCCTTGTATTTCTTTAACAATAAGTCATAGTAAAAACAAGACGTATTGAAAAATGAGTCCAATCGCAACTTTATCTCTCTTGCACAATTGCAAAGTTTTATAATTCTATACTAATTCGTCTTAAAAATTTGTTTCTTTGTTATACCTCTATTTGTGAAATTTGATCTTAAAAGAAGCTCGATAGTGTGACCATTGAAGCAGCTACAGCACAAGTACTGAAGAAAGAATCATAAACCAAACTACAGCAGGCTTTTGTGTCACAAGTTTACTGAAATTTAATATAAGTATTTCACATAAAAAGAGCTAAAAATTTTTCGATATCTTTTTTAATTATGACTTTTACGATAAATCTATTAAAGATTATTTTACACTTTTCCACTAATAAGAAAATTTTGATCATAAAACTAAATGATTACTTGGAAAGGAATACTGACACTCTCTGGGCAACGCTGTCAACAAAAATTGTTTTCGGGTAATTTGTTTAAAACAATGTATTCCTTACTATGTAGTGGTATAAGTACTTCTATTGGGTTTTGTTCAATTTAATCTAGAAATATTACCTGGGAGTAGTATCAGATTACAGATAGCAAAAAGAGTATTAAGTATAAATTTTTATATGTTTAAAAATTAAAATTTCATCAACGTTTTAGAAAAAACCCAAAGGATCTAATATTCTTTGATTAAACCTAAAATAGAACTAGAAAAGTCACAAATAGCTAATTTTCATTCCTATTCAAAAAGAAACTACTTGCATAATAGGCAAAAGAAAACTTTTATCTAAGGATTTTCTATAGCAGTCTAATCGCGTGAAAAGTTTTTACTATAGAAAAACCTCAAATCCATGTCTAGACGTGATGATAATCCTTCTATACTTAGCTTTAACCTAGTTTTAATCTTTACCGAATGACTATAACATGTTGCATGCAAAGAGGATGCATTTATCCTTGTGTGTAAGGATGTGAGCTAACTGATAAGAATTTAAAATTATTTTTATGTATGAGAATAAAATAAATCTTTTCAGTGGTAAATTTCACATTACTTACGCTTTAAAAGATTTGAATTAATTTATTTCCTTAAAGAAGAAAAACGCGAATTTATTAAGCGTAATTTTTTATCGTATTTAGAAGTTTAAGAAAAAATTATACTTAGTTGCTTTTGTTTTGAAATTATATTTGACGCTTTCTTCACATTATAACTACTCATTTTTCATATTTTTTGTATTTACTTCTGATATAAATTCTGTCCTCCCATTTGTCAAATTATGACTTCTAAATCCTTAGTTTAATTTACCAGAAAAAAATTGATATCTAAAAAATATAACCCGAAAAGAATTATTGTCATAATTGTTGATGGAATATAATAAAGAATGAATTATAAAATAAAATGCTTAGCTAAAGGTTTTTACTGACGTAAATAGCAAAAAAAAAATGGGAAAAGATTTTTCGAGATTTTTTTTTTCTAAACTTTTTTTAAAAGCAATTTACATTTAAACATCATTAAAATTTACAAGAGATTGCCTTCTGGGCTGAAAATTTTATTTAAGGTAGGGAGACATATTTTGTTGAGCTCCTTTAATATTTTCGCTAGAGTAAAACAATCAAAAAGGAATATACGTGAAGGATGTTACTTTGTAAAGGAAAACTTTTCAGACTTATTTTTCGACAAGGAAAATGGATAATTAGGATAGAGCCTAGAGCTTACATTGGAAATATTTACGGAAAAAGGGGAAAATTTTTTCCGTAATTTAATTCAATCTTTCTTATTAGTTACATGTAGTTCGCTGAACCTAAAGAAAATTAGAATAATTTTCATATTTACTCTAAAATGTCAATAACTTGATTGCTTCATTATATTCAAAAATGATTTCACTCAATACTATTGCTTGTCGACTTTTTCAAAATATGTTTAAACCCATTGAATTCATGAATTGAATTATCATTACTTACAAATATGTCAAATCCTGACGAGAAATATGTCAAACAAAATATTTTTCCATTGTGCCAACTAAATTTTATGTTTTGTGGTAGAGTTTAATTGCTTTAGTGCTCTTAACACTTCAATTTAAATTGTTTTCTTCGTTGAATAAATAAAATATTTTTTAGTATTTTTAAAAAATAGAAAAAAAAAATGTATGATAAAAAAATCACATGAATTTATAGCAAGACTATTTAGCTAGAATTTTATCTGCTTTAGGGCCGTAAACTTTGATATTATAGCAATCAAAGATAATTCCTTTTGATATGTTCTAATAAGTGTTTGATTAATACTTTGTTAGTATTTTCAGTGCTTACTAAAGAAGAAAATTTTAATCAACACTTTTGGAGTTTTATTCTTTAAATACTTTTCTTTTGTAAATATTTTGAGATCGAGTACTAAAAATATTTTGAGATCCTGTTAATTGCGCAGAGTTTGTAAAAAGCTTTTGTAAGTTTAAAAAATGTCAGTTAAAGAGAAGCACTTCAAATATTTCTTGTTTGAATATATCGTTGGCCAGTTTTAAAAATATTTACTTTAAATTTTCTTTTATATAAGTATTTGTCAAAAGATGATCTTCAAGAATATAAAAAAATTAATGAAAGCCAGCAAAACTCTTATGTTTTAAAAAAATATTTTGATACTATTGGTAAGGATTTTTTAAATAAACTTTGATTATTTCTGATTATTTCTTCTTATTTCTAATTTTTCTACTCCCATTTTCTTTAAATTACCTTTGGATTATATTTTTTAACTAACTTTGCTTAAACTGAAGCGTAAAAACTTTTATTTTTAGAACAAAACCGTTGTTGATATTTTGTCCAAAACTACTAGTCAACGGTACACTGGAAAAAAGGCAGTAAAATTTCATGCTACCATACACAGACAATATCCTTAAATTGCTTAATTTAAAAATCCATAAAATCTCCGAATAGATCAAATCGATGGGACTATAGCCAAAAAGTAATAATAAAAAAACCAGACAAAATTATTGCTCGTTTTTTAACTTTCTATCAAAAATCATCTACGATAACCTCTAATATAATTGTCCAAAATATATTTGGTAACAAAAAAGAAAGAAATTTAATATCGGCTTGAATATCTATAACTTTGGTAAATATTAAAATATTAACAATAAATGCGACCATAGAAATTTGCAAAGGCAGCTTTAGCATTTATCCATGGCTACCCTATCACTATAATCTGACAAACGCATTTACTGTTAGCTATTTGAAACATTGTGGCCGGGCAATTTCATCCATATGCTGTTATATAAAGCTCTTGTTATCACCGGAATAAATGTGAATCTGTAGACCTGACCGGATGTATAAAAATTGCAATTTCTGTTATCATCAGTTGTGACATGTGCCATTATGACCAAATCTAATATTAGACAGGATGCAACTAGGGAAAATTTTACATTGTTGAAGATGTTATGTGCATGACAGGATGATTGTCATTTTATATACTTTCTGAGTTATCCATTGAAACGATAAAAGCTTTTGGTTATTTTTTGTTGTTGTTGTTTACCAATTGATAAGAAAAATGATATTAAAAATAATAAGCTTAGCCATTTATTTCTATAAAAATTTAAGTTTCAGATATATTAAATCTGAAACACATATAAGTATATAAAAATAATGAAATAATTTGATTATGATTTATTAATTAACTAACAATAAGAATAAGAATAAGATTTTTTTGGGAATAATTTAAATGACTTTTAATAATTTTCTTAAATCATTTTTGATTTTATCAGATATTAGGACAATAAATTAAATTTCTTTGGGATAGAATTCTTCTAACTAAATCCTTTCAAATTAAAATTTCTTTCATCGTATACACAATTAAATTTTTAATTAAAATCTTTATTTTAATCCAAAAGTGAATTGCCTGGCTTAAAGCTTTGTAATAAACAAAAAATAAAAAATGAAAGAAAAAAATAAAATAAAAAAGGATATTCTTTTAGAAAACATTGCTTGAGTTTTAAAACAGACTTCCTCCCATGGGGGTGATTGCTATCAATAACTCATTAACTCAAACGACAACATGAGAAAGCTATTTTATTATATTAAATAATATCAAATGGTATGAGTTTGGATTAAACTTATTTAGTCCTTTGAAAATTTTTTTAATTTTAATCATTTCAGCTAATTGGATTTTGCGTTTCAGTTTTTTTTATTATAATAGCTAGAGAGCTCAATTATAATTTTTTTTATAAAGTGAACTTCTATAATAAATTTGTTTTTCTTTATTTTATTCAATGCCCTTTAAGTATAGGGAAGTTGTTGTTTTATTGGTATAAGTTGTCATTTAATATTAATTATAATTCAGATATGAAATATTTTGATATTCAAGGAAAAAATTATTAAAATCTAGTAATTTATTCATATTTTAAGATTCTGTGAAAAAATATCTGAGCCATTGGCCCATATCTTAAAAAATATATATTTCATTAATTTTCTATTGGAATAACATACTTTTATGCTCTAATTGATGCTATCAATGAAAAAATAACCATTCTTTGATTCATGAGTTTCTCCTAATGTAGCAAAAAACGTATTCTTATTTTGATAGCATAAAAGTATTCTATAACTGGCTTAATGTGATTTACTTAGATAATACCTTCTTTAGAGCTCCGATTTCAAATAATTGTTTCCTACAAACATGTGGTGTGAATTTGTCCTTAGCCAAAGTGAGATCACGGCAAAGGTTGATTTGTGAACTCTGATTCTTTAATGTTTCCTTTCATTCGCAAACTCTATACTCCAACTTGAACTCATTTTAATATAATTTTGTGTATTACTTGTGGTAGTTTTTCGGGAAATTTTCCATTTTCATCAGGATTAAAATTTATATTTAAATTTTAAAAGTTGTGATTTCGACGTGGATGACAAAGAACATCCAGGGCAGCTAAAAAAGTTTGAGAATGAAGAATTGGAGGCATTACTCGATGAAGACTATGTCAAACGCAACAAAAACTTGCAGATTCATTGGGCGTGAGTCAAAAAGCCGTTGAATAATGCCTAAGCGCATTCGCAATAAAAAGTTAGAATTTGGGTGCCATACGAGTTAAAGCTGAGAGACATTGAACGCCGTCTTATTTGTGTGATCAACTGCTCCAACGTCAAAAAAGAAAGAGATTTTTTCTTTGTATTGTTATTGGCAGATTCAGCGAGCAAAAATCTGTCAAAATAACTTTTTGCTTTTAGGAGCACAAAATTTGAAAACTAGAGTTATCGACCATAATTTTTTTTTTTGTTTTATTGATGTTTCGTATGCTACAACCTTAACCTATGATTGATTTATTAAAGCATTATTGATATAGATTATTAACTATTGCGGAAGGATGATCCATTGATTAATTCCCTGTGATTGATATTAATCGGTTAGCTCTGGTTCTTTTGAGTAATCTTGTTTGGTTTGTTACGTAGAGTAGTTGATTTAGTTCTGTATTTATGTGGTGTAGCAACCTTTTTTCGTGCTTGATAGCATGTTCCCATACTACCTCCTCTACTAGTTTGACTTTCAAATCCTCATGTAACTCCCTGTTCGTTACATACCAATATGCATTGGTTATTATGCGTAGGAGTCTGTTTTGACATTTTTGAACTATTTCCAGGTTTGTTTTATGGGTACACCCCCATAACTGACCATAAATAGCTCAAATATGAAAATTTCATTCCATTTTATTTACTTTTCAGCTTCTAACTTAAGCTACAATTGAAAATTTTCAATGTATTAGTTAAGAATTCTTAATTGCGTTACTATGGAGACACCCGTTTTTTATAATTTTTTATAAGTCAAATTTAACTGGCCAATTATTACTATTATTAATTTTAGTTAAAACTATTACATTATTTAACTAATATTATTTTAAAAATAAAAAACAAATTCCAGAAAAATGTTAAGGAAATAAATTACTTTAAAATTTAGCATATTTCATTTATAAAATAAAATAATAATAAGAAATAAATTTAATTAATCAATTTAAAACAATTTTTGTAAGCTATTATTTCTTTTTCTCTTCAAAGCATAACTGAATATTTTTAAAAAATTTATAAACTTTCAATTTTGCAAGTCATTGAGAGCTCCTTTAATCCAATGAATTATAAAACAGATGAGATCATATTTTCATATCAATCTCTCTTGTTGTATTTGTTAAGCTTTAATAATCCATTAAATATTTTCTTTTTGTATTTTTCATACTAAAAGCTTACAATATTTTGTCTTCATTTTAATGTATTATAACTGCTTTTAAAGAATATTTTTTCTTTAAATTTCCCAAAAAAATACTTAACAATCTATCAAATCCCAAATGTTGGAAATATTAAAAATAATGTTTGCACATCAACATTAAATTGTTATACACAAAAAAATAAGTTTTAAAAACATAAAATACAGAAGACTAAAATAAAAGAAAAATTAAGAGAAAACAGAAAAAAAGTAACAACATCCAAAAGAAAGAAGACTTAAGAAGATGATGTAGAACAATCTATGATTAAAATTTTATATTCAATCTTGTGCATTTACTCTAGAGACCAGTCCAGGCTTTAGATACGAGAATGTTACAAACAGAAAATTCAATATTTCATCCTTTCAGGATCTTGAATAATTTAACGTTTCATATCGTACTTGATGTTAATATATAAATTTACGCATACAAACTCATTTATTTTGTTATACTGAAATTGAATTGGTTTTAGGCAGAAAGCCACAGATTTCCTTGTTATACAATAACCAAAATTTTTTTATATGAATGTATATGTAACAAATACACGTAAAAAATTATAAGTATAAATGAAAGAAAAATTGTTTGATAGAAAATCGAGTCCTTTTTAATAAGGCAGACAGTCAATCTTTTTATATTGAATTTCTTATTTTTATGCGATTATGTTACTTGAATTTGAAGCTTGGTAGGATTATTTTTTGTTTTTGTTATTATTATTATTGATTAATAGAATTAATATTTGATTAAAGGAAGAATGACTTAGAAGTAACTTGAAGAAAATAAAATTAATTTTCTGTAGTTTTATTAAGTGGAATGATTCCCGATAACTTGGTGAGTAATGATTACTATGCTGCCATAATAAAACTCTTTTTTTAAGAGAGATTGTCGAACTTGTTAGTATAAGTAGACAAGAATTGGTAGTACTTGTATAGTTATAATCTTTAAAAAAAGAATTTAGCAATCAATTACAAATATTAATAATAAGAAAAATTTTATTAATTTCAAAATACGAGTACATGAATCCCATTATACTAATTCAGCAAGGAATGCATATGAAACAAATCAAATTTGAATCCTGGTATATTTAAGTAAGTCTATGAATTTTTCATTATTATAAATTGCTTTTAATATTTACATTGTAATCATTTAAAGGACTCATATGTTTAATGAATTTATTTTTTGGCTATTAAGTATTTATATAAAATGATTGTCATATAAGGACATTTTTTTGTTTATGCGCAAGCTTTTTACATAATAAAATAGACAAATAAAATAAAAAGAGAAAGAAAAAGACAGAATTGTTGGATGTTGGATAACCATTAATTTTAATTATACTTTAATTAATTGCTGCACTTAATTGAGAATAATTAAGAAATTGACCAGGATACAAGAATATGGTATCATAGCTTAGGTAAAATATATTCCAAGAATAGAAGAGTACATTGAACTAATTTTCCAATTTACCTTTCGGGATAATTTTGTTGAAATTCTTTTAATTTGTAATATTTGTTGTAGAAAAAATTTACTGATATGTATTCTAGAAATATCTTTGTATCTGTGTGCTCTTTTTACATGAAAATTAAACCATTAATAAAGTCTTTAGAAGTTTCTTATAAATTTGTGAAGGATATAACAGAAAAAACTATATTAAGAGGACATTGTATATCTTCAGTTAAGAGTTAAAAACCTTTTAGATAATTTTGATTTATTTATTTTCTTTTTTGACATTATAAATGGTGAAAGACCTTTCATGAAGTTTTTTTCTACTAATTTAAACCTTTAATAATCGTTTTTTATCTCATTTCTCTGTTGAGTTTTTTTAGTGAATATAATTTTGTCTCATACAATTAAAGGCAGTTAAACAATTTTAGTTCACTTTTACTTGATTGTAAAAGATTGATTGACTTTTGAGCTCCAAGCTTAAATCTTGGAAGTAGTCAAAATTAGGAATTAGAATTTGTCATTTGTTAATTTGTTGTTACTGTGCTCGCCTGACAGGATAATAGTTAGTTATGTAGGATATTCTGGCTATCAAGTTATGGATGACAGATGATGTAATAAATTTGGAGTTAATATCTCTTAGGTAACTGATATAGCTACTTGGATTTACTTAGAAGAGGGCTAATTAACAATAGTATTCAAATTGTTAGGACAGACGAGCTCAAAGAATTGTAAAAAAGTTTTCTATCTTGTAAACTTCATAGCTGAAAGATCTGCCTGCTCTTTGTGTAATCAACAGTCCATAATGATCATATACTGCAAAAAATACCATTCCTAATTTTGCCTGATCCTGGAAGGTGATGAAGAAAGACACTAATCAAAATAAGTACGTTGGCAAGTTATAATGGAATAGTATTGTTTAATATAACGTAATATATTTGTTGGGGAGCACAAAAGATGAGTTATTGGTGTTCATACAATAATAGTAATTATTATTATGGGTAAAATCTGTAGAGAGAAGTTGGGGTTAAATGTAATAGAAAATTTAATACCCTTTAATCTCATGAATTATAATAAATTACTTTATTGGTTATAGGAATTCTTTCCTGTAAGCCGTCTTTTAGTTTGAATGTAGAGAACGGGCTGATTTTAAGAAATATTAACAATTATTCAAAAAATCTTCATCTTTTGGTAATAATGGAAATGAAAATGGAATGGCCATCGTAGTTTCCATAAATTTAAATGATTAAAAATGGTTCATCATTTTAATTGAGAAAGTGAATGGAAGTGATGGGTTTCTGAATCGGCTGAGATACTATAGCTTAGGTTGAGAAGTACAATGATTACCGAATACAGCATGTTGGGTACGCCAAATTTAAAGTTAAGAAACTGGCCAGGATAAGCCATAGAAATAGAAGCTGATAGATTTTTATGTGTATTAGGTTTAAATGATTGCTTTAGTTAAAAATTTTCTATGGGAATTCAATTTTGAAAGCTTTAACCGTGTTTTTCTAGAAACAATAATTTCCCACATGCCTCACAAACTTCAAAACAATCCATTGGATAGATTCATCCAAAATTTCAAAGCACTAATTTAAATCTTAATAGTTTTACTTTGAAGTAGGATTATTCTTCTTTAAGAGTTATTTATATTCAAAATATTGATTTATTTTTTATTGAAAGTGAACCATTTTGTTATTATTGGATAGAATTGCTTTACTTTGCTCAATAATGTATCAAATAATAACCAATTTAATGTTTTTTGTTTTGGACCATTACAACTACCTGAATGAATAAGTTATAAAAATTTAAAATGATTGTAGTTAATTTAATTACGGAAGAGAATTCTCAAGAAATTCTCGAGCATCACATGAGTTTGGTAAAGTTTTTGTACCTTCCAAAGATTTATTAGAGCTTTAGCTTTTACAGACTTTGTTAATGTCATTTAAGCGTAATAAAATCAGTTTGATAATAAAAATTATTAAAAAATATTTTCGTTAGTTTAATGACTTTTTTTTTAAATACGAATCAAAAATATAAATATTGAAATGGAACTAGTAATTAAATCGCAACTAATTATAAACTAATTTAAGAAGCTTAAGAGTATTTTATCAACATCAGCAAACAAATACAATAAACAACTCTGATATTTTTAACAGGCAAACAAACTTTTCTTAAGTAAAGTTAAATGGTAGAATTATTTGCCGTAACGCTTAGTAGTTCACAAATAAAACATTCTGCTTTGTTACCAAGGGAACTAAATTTGTGTTATGTAATTCTAATGTCCTATAGTGTTCACAATTTTTTAATATAATATAACTTTAAGTTTACGCTTTCTTTTGTTTAGATGGCTGTAGATTGTTATAAAAGGATTAGGTAATATCCTTTGTAAATAAGAGCATATTGCGGTACATTATTAACACCATTGTTAGGTAATGCAATGAAGTTACAAATCCTAAGCTAGCTTGGAAAGAATAAAATATTAAGGACTATAGAGTATATCAAATAATAGTGAATCCTTAAAGAAAAATGCATATATATATAGCCTGTAAGTATGGTGCTCCCCTCATTTTGAAAATGATAGATATGTATTTCCCAAACTTGCAATATCCATGGCTAAAATAAACCTAACTCATAAAGGTATTAAAAATAATCCTTCTATTTTTTATTTCAAATAAACCCTTTCGTTATTTTTAAGGTTGTTCTGGTTTTCATGTTGAGCTAGGAGGGATAGTAAAAAATTGCTTCTAGCTTTAAATTGAATTTGTATGCGTTTTTGTAGATAACATTTTCCTTTTACACGGATATTTACTTCTTTGTAATTTTTTTTTGTACTTTTTTCCTGATTGGAAGTAAACATCAAATCTAATTGGAAAAACGTACATCAAAAAGAGGAAAATATTGACAGTTTTCAATTGGTAGAGATGAATTGGTATTTAATTTAGGACTAAAAAAATAAAAGTAAAGAAGTTTTTGATATTTTTAAAGCTGATAGATTAGAAAAATTTTAAGCTCTTAGATGGATAGAAAAATTTTAAGGTTTTAATTGTATTACTAAACTTATTGTTTTTTCAAAGTTTTTTCCTAAAAAAAATCGCCCTGAATTTTAACATATAAAATATTAATATTTCGTTTTTTATTAATAATGACTATTTTTTTGTAGATGGTCATAAGTTATTTCAGCCAGTTGAATCTTGCGAAACACATTGTAGTCTGTCATTTAGTCTATTTGCATGTAAATACTGCAATGCTTAGCGTTTTATAACTGCGGACGACCACCAACATATAGATCTATAAAGACTTGTATTATATTATCTTATTAAATAATCTTGCAGATTTGCTTAAAACGGACTCTAAGAAAAAGTTGCATAGTTACAAAATTAAAACGCAGAAAAAGTTAATTAAACACGGACTTCTTTGCACCGTTCTAACTTAATTAACCATGACAACCATCTAATAATAATCATTTTTACAACTAAGTTTCTAGTTTTTCATTTATCAAAAAGTACATATTTCTAATACTAGAAAACCAAAAGTCCTTCCAAAATTTTCATTATCATTCTCTCGAGTTTCCGCGCTCTTGCTTTACTGTTGGCAAAATACAAGTGCCTTTTAGTATTGAAAAAAAAAAAAAATTTACATAAATACATAATTCAGTTGTTGTTCAATAGAAAGAGACTACAAATTCCTTTTTGATTGATTTGAGCACCCTTTTACAAAAATAATTTAATTTCCAAAATTAAAATCTCAAAGTTTGATTGAAAATGGGTATATTCCTAATATTAAAGACAAAAATGAAGAGAACTCCCCATTATCAACTGAAATAATCTTGAAAATTAAATTTTATTAAATTTGAGTAATACTCAAAGACCTGCCAATTACTCAATCCATCAAAACTTCAGCCCTAAATGTATGAAATTGTCAATTTAGCAACTGACTAGAGTGCTTCTGATATTTAGAATTCACACACTAAGGTGATGGTACAATATGCCTAATTCCAATATTTAAAGTCCTTTGTGCAGAGCACCCTTCCGGTTACCACCAGAGTTTGATGCATGCCTTTCAATTAACTCAATGGGAGGATATCCTTTCAACATTTCAATTACGCGAAGGTTGATAAACTTGAATGTCGTCTGCATAATGTTTGATGGACTTTCATTTAAGCAAGAGGTGGACATTTTGAATTTAACAAAGATTTCGCCTCTGACGAAAGTATTGTATCCTGTTTCGCTTGATATTTGATTCCTAGATGAGTGGCCTTGTCAGTTTAATTGCATATTATATAGATTTAAAATACAACGACAATATACATATATCAGATTCAATTTTGTTAGGTTTTAAATGCACTTTTGATAACTTTGTAATCGAATCAGAAATTCATTAACTAAATTATATAAGAATGATGCCTAGGATATGAACAACTTTGCTTTTAGTTTGTAGTTAAGGGTTGTAAAATTTATAAAAAAAAACAAGGGTTGCTTAATACGATTATGTGTGGTATGAAGAGTTGCAAACTAAAAGCAAAAAATAATTTAATTTGTATCAAATTTTAAAACTTTTAAAAAATCAGACGTGCTTTATATTTAATTTGATGAATTAAAAGTTAGAAGCTGTATGACATATCATTTGGTGATTAAATTTATTCAATTTTTGGTGCTCAATTGGCAAATGCAAGTTTTTTGTTTTAAGTAACCGTGGGATAAATAGACACAATTTGGAAAAAACTTAGAGAAATTTTTTTTAATATAAATTTTTGCTGTTTTGATTTAAATTTAATTTAAATTAATAAAAATATCTTTAATTGTTGATTTTATTTTTTTTTTTTTGGCCAGTTGGAGTAATAAAGTGTTTTTCACAGTTGTTGTTGCTTTAAAGAGTGTTGGGTTAGTTAGTTCAGTAAACGTAAGCTTCTTAGATCACTGTTTAATTGTTGGATGTGCATTTTTTGACTATCAAAAGCATTTTGGTTTTTCAGCTTTGTGGTCTATACGTCTTGAGTAAAAAATCATAGTCATGATCATGATAGTCATTGGTGTGTGTAGTAGGAAGCCCACTTTGCACGGTGAGAAAAGTAATAGCATCTAGATCTAAAATAAGAGAGTTTATGTACCCACACCCGAAAAGATGAAGAATAAAGAAATACATGAAAAACAAAGGAAAATTATATGAACGGAGTCAAGATAATTAGGCTGTTAATAACTTAGCAGAGCTAACTGATCTAAAATAATATTTTATGAAGGAAACAAGATTAAGATATCTTTAAAAAAGATAAGTTTGAAAACTTCTCGATGTCCCTTTATCAATACGGTTTGACGGTATTGTGGCGATAGCACATTGCTTTAAATTAAGTCTAGTTGCCTGATTTATTTAAATAATCAGGCAGGCCATGAATTGTTTACTTAAGGTCTGACATATCATTTTATAAAATTAGTATCTTATTGTAAATATGTAAATAGTAGATTTAAAAGTTTTGATTTTGTATTAATTAATTATATTAATTTATTTTATTAATGTTTAAATAAATTTAAAGTTAAATATAAAGTATTTAAAAAACAAATTGTGGATACATACTACCCACAGTATATAAAATTTTCTTGACTAAAAGATAAAATGTTAACTGCTTTTTTGCTTATGTTTTTCCATTTTGTTTTATTCTGAATACAAGTTTCAAAGACTTCAATCATATCTAAGTAGTCAGTATCATAGATTTATCTATAGTTGGTTGAAAACCAGCAAATTAATGGCAGTTTCTCTTCTAGAATTTCTAGATGATATTAAAAGAGCAAAATCAGAGCAAAATCTAGTAATAAAAATCCATTCTAAGCTTGTTAGAGATTCGATTCTTAATCAGTATTACAATGCATTATTTATAGAAAACATTAAAATTTAATTAGACTATAAATATTTTTTTTCTCTTTATCTCAGAGAAAGTTACTATTCAATATTAGTTTTTCAATCAATTGTTCAATTACACATAAAGTTTTCAGCACTTGTTGAATTGAGTTCCAGACATTGGAAATAGGTTAACCCCTTAAAAAAATGAATTTTCTCCTTAAAATAATAAACTCCGCAGCATGTTTCATAAACAAAGCTCTTGTATGCATAAGTCTTTGGCTATATAAGTTTTAGGGCAGCATGTTTATGATATTGAAGCATTAGTCTGATACTTTTTGACTTCTTGTTGCTAGTTTCAAAACAATAAAAAAGTAATAATATTTTTCTTAAAACTCGAAAAAATGAAAAGATTTAAAAAACCAAAAGAAATGAGCTAACGATTTATTAAGAAGGACAGTTTCTTTTTATATGTTTTTATTTGGAATGTTGTTTTTGTTTGTTAGTTTTTTCGTATGTATCACTTAAACTCAATTTTGATGCACTCTATGGCCCTTACAAGTATTTAAAATTTTGCAAATTATACTCTATAGAGAAAAAAGCAATAAAATGAAAACGTTGTTCAGTTAAAAAAATTGTGTTACAGAAAGAGTTATAGCTGTTACCATGAATTCTTCAAATTCCATTTTGCTTAAAGGCGGTAAATTGGTTCCTAAGACTATGAAGTTTTTCGTATATATAGTATATGCTTGACGTATGGACATTAAATGTACTAAAACACTATTCATACTTAAGCATTTTTTCCATTTTTGCAAAAGAGGCGAAGGCTTTTAAAAAATTTTTTAAATTAAATATTGCGAAAAGTTTTTGAAAAGAATGTAAGTCAGGGAATTTTCTTAAAGCTATGCTTATTGGCTATGCTTAATATATTTAAATGTCTAAGCATTGGATTCTAAAAGATTTACCAATTCCAAAATTGAAAATAAAAATTGCAATAATTGAATAGAAAATTCGTATTATTTTTTTAATAAAGTCAAGCTTATAACAGCTTCAATATGTCGATAGTATTTTTTCTATTACATAATATATATTTATAAAGTTAAAATGTATTATTCCTGCAAAGAAGTTTGTTTATTTAAATTAGGCTAGGGAAATTACTTTTGTAAAAAGAATTTTATACTACGCAATTTTGGTCTAAAGTTTTCAACTTAGAATTCTTCAAAGAAGGAAGTTCATATCACTTAAATCTAGGAAGCCTAAAATAGATAGTCAATGCCTTTAAAGATATCCTTATGAATAAAACCAATAATTTGAATTTGTTTAGCTTTTTTTCTTATGAATTTGTTGTTTTTATATAGGCAGTTTCAAATTTCTGGTTAGGCATATTGGTTATTTTTAGGATTTAGAATTTTGCTAGTACTCTTATAAAAAACTAATGAAAGTTGTTGAATTGAGTTTTTAAAGCTTTTAAATTAATTTTAATTTAAAGATCACTAACTTTACCAATAAATTTATTTTCCGTCATGTATTAAATTATATTTAATATATCAAAAGTTCATTAATTACACTGTGATAGATTTTGAAACTTTTTTTTAGTCACAAACATGAAACCTATATAAATTTGGGCACGCTGAATTCAATGATGTAATCAGTTTTTTCAAATTGGCTCCAGTTTTAGAGATATTTCAAATCGAATTTTCACCTTGAGGGTCTTAAGGGGTTATATACACTTAGAATTTTCAAAAAAAAAACCTTTGTTTTATTTGATTTTCCTTGTGTACATATAGTTAAGTATATATACAGAAAATTTCAACTTAATCCCACAATTATTCTACAAGTTACACACATTTTTGTAAAAGACGTGTCAGAGCGTTTCAAAATCACCTTCAATCGCCATTTCACTCAGAAATCTTTGAATGTTTTTCTTACTTCCTTGTATTGGCGGTATCAAAAGATTTAAACTATGTCTAATTGTAAGTAAAATAATACATTCTTTTTATATAAGACCATTTTCTTTATAGTTCTTGACTTCAAATTACAGTTATCTCTGTTGATGGTTTTTTTTCAAGGGTTTTAAGTAGAATATCATGAACATCCCAGAATAAAGAGACCATAACTTTGCAGCTAATTATTTTGGTCACTTCGAAGGCTTTTACTCCTTATTCAGCTTATTGCTGCGTTGAAAACAGGATCTGGTTGTAAAGCTATGTTCTATTATGAATTATGAACAATGCACAATTTGAACAAAATTTTGGCTTTGATTGATCACAAAAAGAAAAATGAAATATAAATAAAATTTAGCGTAGGTTTGAGTTTATTTTGTTTTCAAATTTAAGCTTTCTCTATATACAAAGTACTATAAATAATAAAATTTAACATAGTTTCCAAATTTTTCTTTAAGGCTCTAGTATAAAATAAAAGAGCAGTTTAAAACTACTTATAAAGAAAACAATATGAAAAATGAATAGCTCATTTGTAATAGTCATCTTATTCTATTCACCAACATGATTTCCATCAGTTTTAAACAAATTTTCCTTCAATTACCACAATATTTTATGTAAAGTGGGAAATAATCAAAAAGAAGAAGCCAGATGGAATTATATAAACAACAATTTAGACCTCCAAATGGAAAAGCTTATAGCTTGGGGTCATTAAAGTTGTATAAATATCCCTTCAGTTGAATGTAAAATAAAAGAAATTAGCAATAAATTAAAAAATGAAAAATACAAACAAATTTTTAATTAAAAAAACAAATTCCCGTTTGTGTGGAATACTTCGACACAACAGAAGAAAGCAACAAGTGCTATCGCCAAAATGGTATCAGCTTTAATTCTACAAAAAAAAAAGAAATAGTGAAATAAAACCAGCTGAGTTCAAAAAAGAATAATTTCATAGACTAAAGGAAAGAAATTAAGAAACAAAAAAAAAAGAGTTCAAATAAATAAATAAAAAACTCTAGCAGCACAGATGCAGAAATTAATTAAACGCAAAATGTTCTAGTTATGTGGAAGGGAATACAATAATCTTCCATTTGCGATGTCACATTCGAGTCGTCCTAGTAATTTTGTTTAATTAGAATTGAGAAGTTTGGTATCTACAACTAGAAACCTTGTAAAATGAACCCAAACTGCAAAGGTTGTTGGTATTAATTAGATTTTCTGTTTAGTAATAGAATTTCACTGTTTTTAGTATTCCAAATAATCAACAAATATTTTCTTTTTCTTCTTGTAGACTAAAGACTTAAAGAATTATTTTAAACAACACAATCAAACAAATAAAAGTAAAATTAGTATGGAAGTATTTTTTTCCACTTATTGGGCAAATATTACGCATATTATGTTACTGTTCTTTTTTAAATGAATTGAAAGTGACAGAAAATTATTGCAAGAATAACAGAAAAGTTTGCTCATGGAAGCAGTTTCGGAAAATTTTATTTTCCTTTTATTCTAACTAATCCTGGGTATCCAACTATTTAAACATTTTTTTTAAGTTAATTTTTTTTTTAAGTATAACTATTTTAAGTCTAAGATGCGATTTTAGATTAAGACTTTAACTTGCTGAAAATACTATACTAGTGTAATTTACACATATCTGGCAAGAAGATACTCAACATGTAGAAGATTTATATTCAGCATTCATTGCATCCTTTATAGCTGATCTAAAAAAAAATAAAAATGAGAAAACATTCAAAGGACTACAGTTAAGCAAACAACAATTAGAAGAAAACAGCAGATGAGACTAAAAATAAAAATACGTCACTTTAGTTAAGATTTTTGGCATCTAAACTAAGTTCCAAATAGATCCTTTTCACAGCGCTACAATGTTTTTGTTGTACCAGTTTTTACTGACCTCTTCAAATTTGTTAAGGGGGTTTTCTCGTTTAGAAATTCGAAAAAATCAAATTTTTTTTCTTATTTTCATAGCTTAACCTCTTAAAACGTGTTAAAAAGAGGATTTTTTGGAATTCAAATGATTTTCGGAGTTGAAGCTCATTATGTGACGCATTTAGTATTTCAGTTTAGTTTGGTCTATAAAACTTTAAGGGGGAGGAGGGGGGGTTAGGATATTGCACTTCTGAAAAACCGGTTTTTTGTGTTTTTTCTTATAGTTAAATATTTCAGGAATATTATCCCAAAATTAGAAGTCGGTCCAAGCCAAACTGTTAAAATTATTGACAGTTTCCTCTCCTTTACTCATTCATTCATTCTTTTTTAGCTTTTACAATTTTTAAAGGTGTTTTTCTCGAAACTACTTATTTCGAAACGGTGTTCCTTTACAGTTTTAATCAATCGATTCACTTAAAATTTGACACAAAGATTCTTTATAAATGAGGCTATCGCACTACGATGAATTTTTTACTATTTTTTTTAATTTTTTGTTGTTAAATTCTGGAAGGGGAAAATACAGGAAAAGAACGTAACTGTGATTAAATTGAGAGGTAAATTAGAACTTCACGGGATTTTCGAAACGGTAAATTTTCCTGTAAGTTGGTAGCATTATTAGTGAGATCTGTGGCAAATTTCACGTCAAAATATTTATTAGTACCTACTTCAGTTACTCTTCATTTCGTGAGGTACTAAAAGTGAATTCTGCGAATTTTAATTTCTTAATTTAAGTAAGTCAATTTCCAATTATAACGCAAACTGATGAAGGAGCTGTTCTGTCCTTATTTTGGTGGTAGCAATTAAGTCTCTGCTTCATTAAATGTGCACTTTAAAAATGTGAGTATAATGTGCCAAGGAACTACTATCTTTCAGTTGTGGATGAGGACACTGTTTGCATAGTTAGTGATATCATTTGTAAACTAATTATGTCTTATGATAGTTATTTTCAACAGGGTTCATATAATCCTTAACATGTGCTTGTGTTGCTGGTAGGCATTTTTTAAATAGTACTTATTTTGTAGTAAAA
This sequence comes from Acrocera orbiculus, assembly GCA_947359355.1. NCBI lineage: Eukaryota > Metazoa > Arthropoda > Insecta > Diptera > Acroceridae > Acrocera > Acrocera orbiculus. The sequence goes on from OX375757.1 coordinate 25,760,022, forward strand.
TTTGTTATTAATTAATAAATTATGTAAGCTTAGCATCTTGAAGTTTAAATTTAAAAAGGTTTTCGAAATTTTAATATACAAAATCATTAAAAACTTATAAGCAGAATTTAATATTTTCTAAATTAAACCATTTTTCATAGAGCACAAATTAAGTTTTCTTTGTATAAAACTCTGGCTTAAGGAAAAATAAACGTAGATCGCATGTAGGCATAAAAACACACAAAAACTTTTATATTGAAATAGTTCTTGTTTATTCAAAACTATCAGATATATGTTAAACTAAAACCTTTTTAAGAATTTTGTAATAGCATCAGAAGTCAATTGGAAAGATCTGCTATGGCAGGAAGTATTCACAAAATAATTTCATGGTGGACACTTTCAAAGCAATATGCCAACTAGTTCACATTTAGCTTACAGTTAGATATAATTTGGCTTTTCATGAATATTGAAGATTGCTACTTCTGCATCTGAAAATATTAACAATGGCAAATGCATTATTGCATGTTGTTAGAATATTAAGGATCTGAATTGGAGTAATAGTGCATCAGTTAAGGATAATGAACTCATTTGTTTTTAGAGTTATTTGTTTGTATAGAAAATTGCTATGAGATAATAATCTAGGTCAGTCAGTTAAAATTGTGCGATGTTTTCATTGTATGGTTATTATAAAACTGTCTTTCATTGTCGCTATTAATGAGAAAAACTTTTGCAAATTTGGCTTACCTTTGTGTTCAAATATTTAAAGGAAAATGTCTACTTAGTGGGCTTGCAAAATTAAATATTTTCAATGAATCTTGTTTTGTACTTTTATACATATTTTTACTGTTTTCATTGCAATTTCAAAATCAATTATATCATCAGGTTTTAAGCATTAGCTGAATCCTAGAGAGTAATTTGGCAAGTAAATTTAGGGATGAATATTTACCTATTCTAATTTTTGTGGAGTCAAAATATTTTATTTGTTTATGGTATTATTTAGGGTCATTTTTAATAAAAAAAAAGATATCATATAAGATATTAATCCTATGGTCTTGAAAATTTTCGAATGGTTTCACTTAACGGAAATACAAAAAAATATTGATTTTTCTTATATTCAGCCTACCAAACTAATTATCTCACATTCTTAGAAAAAACTTAAGGTAAAAAGTAAAATTTCATCAGATAAAATATATATCATCCTTAAAAATTGGATTGGCTTTTACGAATGGTTGAACTATTTTGCATAAAGTGTATTTTTGGAAAAGGAAAAGTTCTTAAATTGTAAGCAAAATATTTTGACAAATAACAAGCTCTTTTGTCTTATTGTTTATTCGCAAAACCTATCAACAAACCCTTTTACGAATGCAAGGGAAGAGAAAGTAAAACATGTCTACTTATTTTTCTTTTGTATAATACTGAGTCAGTTTCTACTTTCTATAAAATAACACTGAAAATTATTAATACTGGTGAGCTTATCGCTTCTTCCTGACCAATTTCTCACTGATTTAGTTAGCTGGAATTTGTTGAAACAAATCCCCTTTTGTCTACCAAGGAAATATGTTTTATATTTTCATTTTTTTTATTTCAATATTTTAAGCAGTAGTCTAATAAGTAAAAAGAGTCTGCACTTCAAAGCTGTACTTTAAATTGCTGAAAAGCTGCCTGCTCTCCTTATATTCAAGTATATTTAATAATTTTCAATGTAATTATTTTTTATTTTTACAAAAATTTTTATTTGACTTGCTATTGCTATTTAAAATTCTTATCACTATGCACAAAATTCAACTAAATATCCTTAACATATCCAAAGAGACTTTAATTTATGTAAATTGTGACACTGGATGTATAGCATTTTAGCTGAGTACAAAATTTATGTTGTATTGACCCTTTTAACCCTTATCAAATGGAATTTCCTTAGAGTTATATATCTTCGAATGGGCCCACAATCAACACTACTGTAAAAGGACTGAAACTCAGGTTGTTAGATGACCTGTAATAGAAAGTTTTGGATAATTTTTTTTTTTGTTTAGTTCAAATTTAAGACATTTATGTGTTCCAAAAAAACATGTTTATGGATCCAGGTAGATAAAATAAAGGTAAAAATTCATATCAATAGGGATTTTAGGTAAAAGACAAACTTTAACTGATTATTGTAGGTGTACAGTTTAAGGGGTGAAATAATGATATTTGGGTATGAATTTTATCTTAATACTTAGTTTATTTTATTATTTTATTGTATTTTCAAGGTTACGTAAAATGTTAAAGTAATTAATGTAAGAGTAATTTTTTGATAATATTAGTTTCTGCGATTTATTTCTATTTAAAGAATGGGCTTAATACAAAAAAATTGATCTGGATTACTATTAAAGAACAAAATAAAAAGTCTACAATTTGTAACATTGAAATCGAGCTAAAGCAAAACTTTATACCAAATAAAACTCTTTTAGATAGATAAAACTGTATGTAAATCGATTTATTTCTCATGAAGGATTCGTCAACAGTTGTCGGAATCTACTATTCAAATAAATAATAAAGTACTTTAATTTTTCTGTCATTTTTTCAGTCTTTTTATTAGAAGATACAGAAAGTAGAAAATAACTAAAAGTCTTCAAACATAGAACATAGGATATGTTATAGTATATAACACACTAAATTGTCTATATTTTCAATCTATTATATTGTACGTTCCAAAAGGATGAAACATATCCTCAAATTTACCCCAAGAAACAAATTTTCTTCCATAACTTGTTTTATAATTAATATTTTTGATAAATAGAACTCAAACTTATATTCTTTTAACTCACTTAATTATCTTTTCTAAAAATTTAATCATAAATCGATAAAAACTTTTAAAAATTCTTTCAAAACCAAAAGTCAGCAAATTTCTTAATAAGAATTTCCTTAATAACAATTATTTTTAAAAACTAATTTGTAAAAGGGTTTTGTTAAAACAGGAAATAATATTTAATAAAATTAAAAAATCTTGGAAGCCTCTAGAACTTGTTAAAAGGTACTTCCACCTTTTCTCATTTACCTTGACAGCACGACCGAGTAGAATACATAAATAGAATATCAAAAGGATATCCTTATACACGTTTTAAAGTGAAAGCGTAAGCTTTATCCTTTTCATATACTTCTCTTATCACTAGAACCGACTGTTGTAATGATAAAAACCATAAATCAACTTATCTTCCAAGTCAGATTTATAAAAACTAGGTTGCTTTGAGGATAAAATATAGCTTATGATGGCTTTCTTTTCAATGTAAATATATATTTAACATTTCTTATAAAGCAAGGTCAAGTGAATCAGAAAAGCAAAGTACTTGTAGTAATCCTTTTTTTTTTTAAAAACAGAAGTTTTGCTAAATTTTGAAAATTTTTAACCATTTGCTTGTAATAATATTTAAAAATAAATATATGGCATATACAAATAAAAGCTTTTGACTTAAATATTTCGCTATTAATATTAGCTATGAAATTTTTGAAGGGATTATCATGATTCAAAAGTGAAAGAGCCTTAAGAAATATTGCGTACATGAAACCCTATTGGTCACAACAGTTTTATTTATACAAATATTTTAGCTGATGCTAAGTTTTACAAGTAGAAATTCTAGGCATCAGCAAAAACTATGTGATGTAGTTGGACACAGTTATACCACAAATTTTTTTGCAATATTATGAGAAGAATTAAAAATCTTAATCACAGGCTTTTAACATATGAATGTCAAACAAAGTATCCTTTTGTGTTTCTATAATATATCTATTACTTTGGGGATTTTTTTTCTTAGGATTTATAAAATAGTGATTGGAGGTATTCAGATGACATTAAGATGACCTCTACAAGAAAATATGCCTGAAATAATACTGCAACTGGTGATAAGCAAATGGTAGCATTCATAGTCAACACAAAGGAAGCACATGAAAAGTTTTTAGCACTTTAGCTGCTAATAAAGAGCTACTAAATGTAATAAATAGCATTTTAAGAATAATAAAATATAAAAATTCTTTAAAAAAGCTAACTAGTCCTATTACGATGCAGATGTAAAAAATACTTTATTGATTTAAACATCAAATGACATATCATATTTCAAATGTCATGGAATAGAGAGCAAAATTTGATAAAGCTGCAGGTATAGCAACTGAATACAAGGCCTTCTAATTTATGTACTTTGGTTTTTTATTTCTTGAATCGGGTTGTTTAATTTTAACGACACCGATATTAATCACTTAATAACCTTGTGGAAAATCCTTAATATTTTCTTCAGTTTTTTGTTTTAAGTGTGGATGAAACTTCTTTAGAAAGGTAAACAGGAAGAGAGAGCAATTTGGCCTGCCCTTTATTTTCTCACTTCAAAAAGCTTGCATTTCGTTCTTTAATATCATCACCAATCATCTACGTCTAATGTCAGTTTCTTTATGTTAAATTCTTGCAAACAACCAATATCTTTCTATGTACCTCAAACATTATACAAAGTAAAACACATGGTTAAATGGCAAAATAACTGGGGGAATTATAGCAAAAACAATGTTAACACATCATCTGACTAAGGCATATCCCAGTTAATTCAATCTACCTTAGAAATCTGGATTGAAAAATAGGCATTTTTTGTCAATTTTTTATTTAAAAAAAAAGGGCCGCAAGTAAAATTACAACAATTAATATGATGTGGATAAAAGTTTGTAAGCTTAAAATAAAAATTTGTTCACGATTTCTTTTATTTGAAGACTATAAATCCAAATTGATTATAAGCTTGTTTTCAAATATACAAAAGCACAATAGCACAATAGATCAAGACTGATCGTTATACTATTTGGCCCCGTTGGACTACTACTTCTTGCTTTTAAAGAAGAATGTTTTCTTCATTATTTGGTAGGGAAGTAGTGAAAAAGTATCACAATTGTAAAAATTAGCTGATTGCTCCTTAAAATGATAATTTTTTCATTATACATGGATAAAAGCAGATCTATATTTAAAAGTTTATAATGACATATGTATCTCTCCTTTTAACTTGAATAATGGAATAAAGTAAGATTAAAATATTGATTAACTTTTTGTTTTCTTCAAACACAATATTTTGACATAATTTAACTTTTTTGTCTTTTGTATTATTTTGAGGGCAGTATGATCCATCCTGCGGCAAAGTGCTTTTTAGTCTTGTGTGTCAAGGTTGAGATATTATCGATTGTTTAAATGGATTTTACAAGAAATTTCTTTCGCTACTGGTTAAAGGTTTTGATGCGATTTACATATGTTTCGTGAAATATCAAATTAACTATTGGCTTCCAATCTTAGACTTCCAAAATTCTTGTAGTATGTCTCTCATAGTTTATAGTTATTTTTTGAGAATTGTATAAGACATTCATACCAAGAAACTTAGTTTTCTAGTATCCAATTTTTATTTTAGATTATTTTATTTTCAAATATTGTCATAATGTCAAGTTTGCATTAAAAAAATATTAAAATGTATTTTCGAATTGAAATTGTTTTGATCTACAATTGAAGAAAAAAAGTAAAATTAATCAACTCAAATTTTTGTTGAGGTTATGTATAATTGAGTTTTATTGGTCTGTCTTTTCAAAGATCAAATTTTTCTATATTTTCTCCCAACTTTTTTTCAACATAAAAATGTACGACCCTTGCTTCTTTTAGGTAATCTTACCTGGCGTGCAAAGGTTGGTAGAATTATCTTTCCAAAACACACCTAAGAATGAAAAAAGTGATATGTGCAGCCGATTTCTACAGTTTTAACGTTGAAATCAACTGAAATTAAATTTTTGTTCCGAAATTAAATTTATATTCCATTTGTTTTCTTAAATCAATTTCTATAATCTGTTTTTATGGACACGGAAAATATTTCTTAAAAGCTTTCTAATGAACTACAATTAAGAATTAAATTAGTTTTGAATGTAATTTATTTTAATTGAACTTAAAAACAAATGTTGCTTTAGAATTCCTTAACTAATTTAGAGAATTTAATTTTGACTGTCCACAAAAACATGAAAACATTATAGAAGCCAAACAGGACAAAAAACTTAAGCCAGAGTAAGGTCATTCTATTTAATTGAAGTCGAAGTAGAGCCCATTGGATTGATTTTGGCAAGGGTTTTAGGTAATAAAATTAAATTAACGTCAATTTTCTTCAAATTGTAGTAAATTGAGACCTTTTTCGCAGCAAGACATTTTCATCATCAATCTTGTCGACAAGATTAAATTCATAAAATTAGCAAAAAAATTCATTTTCTTTCCTGATTGAATTTCACTATCGAAGTTTTACTTTTTCCCCCTTTATAAATTAAGCAATTTTCATATCTATTGGAATGTGGTCCATAGAAGCTGCTTGAATCATGTATGAATATTTGCAAAGATATATTTTATTCGATATTGCTTTAACTATTCTTATGTGTATAAATATTTACTTTGAGATGATTTTGTTTACTTATTCAATGGGGAAAAAATTAATGATTTTTTTATGATGGTTTCCTGGAAAGTTCCCACACTCATATATAGAACTAATTCTATCTGCTAAATGTAACTCAGGTAAATGGCAATATAACCTTTACTTCGTAATCAAATCTATTGAAAAACCCAGAAAAAATTTTTTGTGTCCGGCAGTTCCGGTACTGTATATAAAGTCTAAAAATGCATAATCAAACATATTGTAATTACTTACTAAAATTGTAATAGGCTTAACATGAAGCACGCCTTCGTATGAATCGCTATTTAGAATTCTAATGATTTATTTTTCGGTGGACATAAATAAATGTCAGGGACTTTAGTTTAAGAGTAAAACAAACGATGAATTAAGAAATTTTGAAGGTAAATTTTACAATTCCTTGAGCACCTATTTAGATGTTCTTGAATGTGTATCAATTCAGGCCATAATAAAGCTAAAAAATTTTGTAGTCTCCTCTCATGACTATATCCAAACCACAGTTTTCTCAATGACTGAGTTCTACTTGTTTTAGGCCAGGAAATTAAAAGAAGTCATCACCAAGCTATTTATATTCTGGAGAAATCATACAGAAGCATTTATTGAAGCTTGAGTATCAAATATCTAAGAAAAAAACACTATTAACGCACTTTTCTTGACAATAATTTCCAATGGAAATGATAAATAGCACGTATATCTCAAAGACAAATAGGATTTAAGAGATTGTTTGTTTCAAAATTTCAAATTCTACAAAAAAATTAGGCTAGATTATAAGGTCCTATTTTTTAAAACTTTTTTTTCTCTCAAAAATATGAAAGATAAAAATTAATTTCTCTGATCACTTAGGAAGAAAGGCAGTAATTTAAGCAATGAATATCTAAAAATAAGAACACAAAAGATTAAAGATTTTATAAAATTATACTGTGATAATATTCAAGTGAGCAATTTGTCACTTATGTCTGGAAAATTAGTAATTGAGTTTCTGTAAGTAACTTTTATATATTATTTTGCTTTTTTTGATGGGATTTTAATTTAATTTTTAGGATTCTTAATATTTAACAAAATCATGAAACAATTTTGTACATGAAAGGAAGAAGTACAAAAAGCATTCATTAATATCTATTTCAAGTGAAGACTACATTAAAAATTAATTGGAATGTAAAGGACTTAAAGCAATCCGACATCTAAAGTAAAGTTCAACTTTCACCTCGAAAGCCTTAATTTGATAGAAATACGTAAAGTATTTTTTTCCAGGATAAGTTCTAATTAAGAATTAATTTTTAATTCAAAAAAAGGCTATAAGGGAACAGAAAGAAAAATTTATTTTGTATTTAATCTTTTTATCTTTTGGAGAAATAATTAACTTTTTCTTGCTGGCACTACTAACAAAATTTATCAAAAGCATTAACAAAATACCAAAAGGAATTATTAAATTTATATTATTGTCTTTGTTTGTTTTTAGGTATTTTGCCAAATAAAGTGTTAGTTAATTTAATTCACAGGCCAACGATGAAAAACTTTTTAATAACTTTAGCTTATTCCTATGTTATCTGATGTGCTGATTCCGAATATGATAATAACAAGTCTCTCGGGGGGTCCACTTGTACTTTTACTTTAACAACAACGGAGCTCCGTAACAGCTAGATCAGAAAAAAAATTCTAAAAAATTGTAATACATCAGAAATAAAATTGATGCAACAGCAGCACCACTACACGTCTTTTACCACCACTACACATAAAATTGGGTTTAATGAAACAATTTGTAAAAGCTTTGCTTAAAGATGGAGGTTGTTTTCAATATCTGTGTAGAATATTTCCTCATTTATCAACAGCCAAGCTTAAAGAAGGGATTTTCGTTGGGCCTGATATTCGTAAATTGATGATTGATTCCACCTTTGAAGCAACGATGAATAAAAGGGAAAAAGAGGCTTGGATATCACTCAAAGAAGTTGTGACCAAGTTTTTGGGTAATGTAAAAGCCCCTAATTACGAGATTATCGTAGCTAATATGATAGACAAATTCAAAAATCTAGGTTGTCTGATGAGCCTTAAAGTCCACTTCTTGCACAACCACCTGAACTTTTTCCCTGAAAACTAAGGTGATGTGAGTGAAGAGCAGGGTGAACGGTTCCATAAGGATATAAAAGAAATGGAAAAACGATATGAGGAACGCAGGAATATCAAAATGATGGGTGATTACTGCTGGTCACTTCATAGAAAAAATAAAAATGCATCGCATCTGAAAAAAAGCTTTGCAAGAAAATTTACAGAGAAAAAGGAGCGAAAATACAAAAAAATAAACACCTAATATTCACATTTTAGCAATTTAATATTACTGTAAGTAAAACTTGTAGCTTAAAATGAATTTTTTTCCAAATTTTTCTTATTTTTTAAAATATACATATAATTAATTAATGTCATATTTTGAGAAATCTGTGGGTGATAAAAAAAAACTGATATCAAATATGGCCTTAGCACCAAAAATACATAACAAAGAGGCAAATTGGTTTAAAAAGTTTTTAAAAGTATTTTTTTCGTTGGCCTGTGTTATTTGTGTTTGTTAGCTAATATAACTGATGGACAGCTTTTTTTGTACTTACTTTTGAAGAGAAAAAGTATTTCATATTTTTGTTATTTTTGTATCAGCAACAGAACTTTAATTTACGTAATCTACAAAAAAACCATTAATGTAATATTTGTGCTATGCAGAAAATGTTTAAAAAATATATTTTAATATTTATGTATCATATATATTTGGCAGTTAAAATTACAGTATTTTTGGGAGTTTTTGAGTTTTAACATAAATCACATTGTAAAATTTTACACATTTTGAAAATTATTCAAATGTGTATGTAAACATTGATAAACTTTTTATTTATATTTTGACATGTGAATGTCATTTTGAAGTTTTTATAAAAATTACTCTTGTAGCAATATTTCAGAAACTAAATATTTTTCCTCTGAAATTCGTTAATTAATTTTAATTTTAAAGAGAAAATTATTTCATTAAGCTTGAATTAAACTAAAATATTAGAAAAGAGAAATGTTAAAAATTAAATATTCAAAGAATCGTGTAAATTATGAGGCTTTGGATTCTCGATTTTCAGTATATTTTCATTTTTCCATAAAGGCTATATCTCGAGCAATAAAAGAGAGATAAAAAACTACCCTCAAGTTACTGTAGAGTTTTTTAGATTAAGCCTCTAAAAAATGTCTAGTAAACTTACTGAAGAAAAATAAAAATTATATACTTGCCAGAAAATTTAAGGAAAATATCAGATTTTTTAGTAGACTATGCTGCAAGCGACAAAATAAATCACGAGCGCAGACAATATCTACCAACTACAGCTAGCTTAACATTTTCTGTTAAAAAAATATATTAATACCTTGGAGTATACATGTATTAACCAAAGCTGAAGTGCTTCGCTTTAAGCTTAATAGAAATCTATTATTTATATTAAGTTGCACATTTCACGAATATTTAGTCTTTTGATGTAAAATTGGCTGACACAAGAAAGTGATTGGTCGTATGCTTAGTTTTATACTAACAAGATTCATAAAAGCTTTTAAGATTGAAATCAATGATCCTTATAAGTATCCTATAAGTTAATATCACACTCAAAAGAGCTTAAGATTTAAGATAAATACACAAAATTACTTAGTAGCATATTTATATGAAAAAGGGGTGAGGTATAACTTTTCTTTCGCATTTCATAAATTCCATAATGCTATATTTGTTCAGTTTTGAAAACTTCTTAGCTTTTTCTTAAGGCTAAAATCCTATAACTCTTTTGCCCTGCATTAAATATATAACAAATCCTATAGGGTTGTGGGATTTAAAGTTTTTTCATTAAAACTTATATTGCGATCTATCTTAGATAGGTATCAGCCTTCTTAAATTTTAATTAAAATACATAAAATAAACAAAATGGATGTAAGAAATGATCTAGAACTAATCATTGTAAACTAAAGAGAAGCTGATTGTAATTTATAATTTAGGCATAATTTGCTTGGATTTAGAATTTACATCTAATTGTAAGTGAAACCAAAAATTTTTTTTCTAAGTAATCAAAATTTCAAAATCAAGTCTTTAAAATGAGTATTAATAAAGACGGGAAAAATAAATCTAAATGTGGCAGAAGTGGCTTAAAATTTTAATTATAATCAATATTAAAATCTCTTAAGGGAAAAAAATTGCTGAAATTTTTGAAAGTAGTATCCTTAATCCTTTGTGTAGTTTTATTTTAAATTTTTTATTTTTTGAGAAGATGATTCAACTGTCCAGACTTGGTATGCTCCATGACGACTAAAGATATAATGCTTTAACATTGTTAATAAATTGGCTACTAGGAAGTACTTGAAACTTTCTTTACATTTGCTTTAGAATTTCTTGAATAAAAAGATTGCTAACACTGAAAGAAACCTTCCAGATAGCAGTAAGTCTTGAACATTGGTATAAAAGCATTTTGAGCAAGTTTCAATCTAAGATTTTTGTACTTTACATAATCAAATTTGAAATTTGTTAGGAAAGATACTATCAAAATTTTTGTTTTTCACCTTCATTAGTCCTTTGAAATTTTGATTTTTAGATGAATTGAAATTATTTTTTTTTTTCTATCAATTTGTAGAAACTTTAATATAATTGAGTGCCAATTGTATTCATAGAAGTTATAGAAGAAGCTTATGTAAATTTAATGAAGACAATTTTTAAATTTTCCTAGATCAAATGCTGTGTTTGTACCTCAAAAAATTATTAAATGTAAAAAAGAGCAAAGTCAAATGAAAAACTTCTTATAATATATAATTAATATAAACAAAAATAAAAATGCTTGCTTTTTATTTTTAGAATTGTGTAGAGTTTACACCTACATTTTTTTCTGAAACTATAGCCGAGTGATCAAATAGTTTCTATAGTTTGCCAAAAAAGATATTTTTTAACTTTTATTGTATATTATATTTTTTTGTTTCGTGCAAATAATCACCATTACTAAAACTATTGTCATACGCCACCTGGGATTAACCTAATTTTTAGGGAAAATTCTCAAAATCATACCAAATCGAGCTTAAAAAAGAGTATTGAAAAATCCTGATTTGAACATTTACTAGATTTAAATTTCTTAATTCCTTAATTTTTCTGATATCAATTAAATTTTGAGCTTCTATTTTTATAATCAATTTTTTGCTTTTCAAATAATTATGATTAAATTTATATCAATTTCTAAATTGGGACTTTAGTTATTTAAAATATATTATTTTTTGCAAAAAGTTTTTACCCTTCATCGCATTCATATTTTTCATAAAGGAAAACTTAAATTTGTCAAGAATAAAAAAGAGTTTTGAAAGCTTTGAGAGAGTATAATTTGAAATTTCAAACTTCAAACTGATTGAATGCCATACATTTTGTATAGATCAAATTACTATTGATGCCACTTTTGCAGATTTTATTCTCTAGGTCGAACCATTACAAAATTTTCATTTGTATTAAGTATACTTTCAAATTTTAATAACGTGATTCAAAAATATTAAAAATGACTTATATAGCATTAAAGAGTTATTAATTTTAATTAGACAAATACAAAGTTTTTTAATGAAGTTAAAAGTAAAAGATTTCATATGAGAGTGTAGAGTAATTTTAATGTAAGGACATTTAAAGCAGTTCAGATTTTAAAATTTCCACAAATCAAATAAACTTTTTATGAAATTAAGAGTGTACCAACTTATTTTCGAAAGAGTTGTCTTTCAACTTCTAAGCTTTCATTGGGTTCAATTCCTTGTTAACCAAAGACTTTCAAGTTGAGCAAGTTGAGGTTTAAAATCAGAATCATATTTTTAATTTAGTATTTCACTTTTATTTAAACGGAGGGGCAAATTTATTCAAGGCATACAAAATATAAAAAAGTTCTTCACGAAGGTCAAAATATTCGTCCTTAGCTACTAAAATGCTACCTCGTATTCATCATTAACAGTATTTCTTGTTTGTTTAGCTAACTTTTTATTTGAATTGAATGAAATATAGAAGCTCTTAAAAACTTTTTATTGTTAAAGATTCGAAATGAAAGTAAAATTAAATTTCTTTTTTTATGAAGTTATACTCGTATATATCAAATTCTTGCCTTTCCTTGAACTGAAATACTTTCTTTGTTGATTATATATAGTTAAGTTTTTTGGGTTTATTTTTCAGAAGCGAAAATAAAATGTATATTTTTCAAAATTAATTTAAATCGAATTATTAGGGAACAAAAATTAGAGAGAAAAATTTAATAATCAGATCGAGAAACTTTATTTCAAAAAAACTATTTTCAGAAGTATTATCCTAAAAAAATGACTGGAGCAACACTTAATAAACTTTCAAAATTCTAAAATATTTACACACAGCTTCACAGTTATTTCTAAAGAGAATTTTTTTACCCAAAATAAGCTGGAATTAAATGAATTAATTATTCATATTGTAATCAACGTAGGCTTCTAGTGAATGCACGCGGGATAAAGTCGAAAAATAAAGAACAATTTAAAAAACCTTTTAAGGCCATTCACATTTGAACTTGTGACAAAGTTCAAGTATCGTAGAGATAGGATAAAAATTTAACTTTATATATTGAATTTTTTAAAATAATTTCTAGGAATCATCGATAAAATTTTCGAGGGTGCTTTAAGATATGTTTTTTTAGCAGCGAGCTAGTATTGAGTATTCGTTTTTATTTTGTGTTTTATTTAATTCAGTTTTTTAAATTAAATCATTTGTAAATTTCATAAAACAGATGGCTTGAATTTGGAAAAATTTCTACACAAACAATAGTCGAAATAATAATAATAATAATTATTATTTGTATAGTTATAGGTATTTAACCCTAGATCACAAGCCTTTGTAGAAACAACAAGTACTTATTTAATGAAATTCTTGCTTACCGTAGAAGTCCTAGGAAGTAAATTTAAATAAAAGCTAGTAAAACATGCCTGATTAATTAATTTTATTAATTAATTAATAAAATAATACCTAATTAATGCGTAGTCGAATCGACGAAGGTTTATGAAAACAGCTCTTTTAGGATATATACATATATGTGTTAAAATGATATATTGCATACCTTCAGGAAATTTGTAATATAATTTTTTCAACATTTAATTTGAACAAAATCATTGAATAGTGTGCATGGGATTTTTTCGACCAGGAAAATATTTTTTTACAGGCATAAGAAAATCGGATGTCCCCAATTTAGTGGATCCCAAACGCAAAAGACTAACTTGGCTATTAGTGAAACTAATGTATAAATATAGAAAAAAATGCTAATGAAATTTCAAGCGGCAATTGAAATAATATTAAAATAAAAATAAAGAATCTGACAAAGAATTTTTTTGTTGTTCGTAAATTCTCTGAACTATTGATCTTTCCTAGAAGCATGTGTAGAATTTCTTTAAAAATAACTTGCTGTACCCCTTTTCTCCTCAAAAATTGCCAATTAAATTTCTTGGGTGTCATTTTTGAGCTATGTGTACCAAGCTTTGTATTCATAAGGCATTGTTGGGGTTCTATGATTCATCTGAAAAACTTCATAATTGGCATTTACCTATGTAACCTATGTGAATACACTATCATGGCTCATTAGTGGTTCTAAATAGTTGAATCATAATTCAGCAACCTTTCAAGGAAATAGCAAAACTATAGACAAAGCTAAACGTTCTAAATAATTCACCCGATATGATGTATTGGTTCAATGGACCACACCAAGTACTTCTTTACTTCATGTAACACTAAATTATTATAAATAACAACAAATTATGAAGATAACTTAAGTTCTGTAAATTTTTTTCTAATTCTCTTACTATCATTTACTTTATTTATAACTGCTCTGATATAAACGTTATTAATAAATAATGCCATTTATTTTAGTATATCATCAAATACGTAGTATTCTTTACTTCCTTGTCAGTTTAAAAAGTCGATCTAAAGTAGTGAACGGGCCGAATTCATCCAATATAATTTTTTTTTTTTTTATAAATTCATTCGTTTGCTGCCATCTTAATCAAATATTAATTTATCAGCTATTTTTAATGTAGATTAACTGGTGGGGGTTGATATTCCAATGAATATATCCCTAAGAGTTCGTCATTTTTATGTTAGGATTAGGTCTTGTGGTTTCCTTCTTTTAAGTCTTCTTGTTCTATTTGTTGTATCCATTAGATGTGTTAACTTCACGTTGCTGTGGTTCAGCAGCCTTTCTTTGTGTTTGGTAGCATAATCTTTGACTACCTCCTTGACTTCCTTAATTTTTAATTCTTCATGTAATTCTTTATTCTTGATATACCAGTATGCATTGGTCATAATGCGAAGTATTCTGTTTTGATTTTTTTGTATTATGTCTAGGTTGGTTTTCCTGGCACAGCCCCAAATTTGAATACCGTACGTCCAGGTAGGTTTTATTATTGCAGTGTATATTAACTTTTTGCCAATATAATGTTTAACCAAATTTTAATTAAATAAATTTTTAATTTCACTGATTATAATTTCAACTAAGGTGGACATAGGTGCTACTACCCAAAATAATACTTGCAAATTGTTTTTAAGTTTCTTATTGCTAGATGAAGCCAAAATAATTTATTTATATTTTTACATTCGTTTACATGTCTATTCAAATTACTTTTTAAATTTGTTTTCCGATTTGAAGGGTATCCAGTTTTCAGCTTCATTTATCATAACAGTGACTCCCCTTGAAATATGTGCATACAATTGGCTAAAGTTTTTGAATAATTTAAATAATAAACCTTGAAGATTCTACAATGGGTAACACATTCACATACTAATCAAATGTGTCTTTTTTCAAATTTTATTTAATTTCTCTTCCATTAAAGTTAACGTATATTTCTTGTAATTTCAACTTATTTTCGTTTTGATTGATGATGTACACTGAATAATCTTTTTAAGCTTCATTAAATTCTACTTGAATTGAAATATTTATAAGTATGTGTGTCAGTAATCAGTAATACTAACAAGATGATTTTTTGAATTGATTTTTTTGACGAGGGCATTCATTACTAAAAGAGAAAATTTGATTATGTTTGAAGAAATTGGTTTTGTAAATAAATTTACAATCAGGTCTTTTTTGTAGCATCCTTATATATAATATATAGGTATGTATGGATTTTCACTAAATACGTTACTTAAAAGAAAACATAAAAGTTGTCATATTATTCCTTTACAACCATAAATTTTTTGAAATTTAGTATCAGATTCTCTAATATTTGATGCTGAAAAAATGATACCATGTAAATATATTCTCACATGTTAACATTATTTCTATATTAAGCTAATAGCAAAGTACTAAATGTTAATTGTCATCATTTTCAATGGAGGAAACCATAATTATGATAAAACCCCTAGCCTTTAAACATGCTGAATGCTTCTTAATTTTGGTATGTATAAAGCTGATATGGAATCTAAAATCATCAAAACTTTCTCTTTCACTTTTAACAATGTGCTAAGCTATTGTCATTATCCTGAACAAATCTCATCTGTTTAGTTCTAGCTTAAATCCTATATATGTAATGTAAATATATAATGACATAATTAACCAAGTTTTGGAATATCAAATTTCCTTGTCAATGAAGTGATGAAGTACAGATTTTATCTTAAAGGCGATGAGAGGAAGGGATATTGCCTAAAAACGAAAATCATTTTATTTAATAGAGGGTTAAATGGAGTTCTTACTTGGATTTCTAGTTGGAGAAAGCTTTAGTATAAGAGCTTCTTATTATGTGAGAAATTTATTTTCTGACAGACATGCGCTATTTTTCTATACAGTTTTTGATCCCCTACTTAACTTTTGATTTTGAAACTTTTTATGCACGCTATGACAAAAGTGTCCGATATTACTATATGTAAATTTTTTAATTTATTTGAAGCTTTGGCCTTTAGATTGTCTGTTATACCTGTTTTGAATTAAGTCATTGTCTTATTTTGTTTTTTTCATCTCCTTCTCAGAATTGAAGTATATCAATATAAAAAACATGCATAAAAAATATTATTTTTTGTTTTTGACTGTCAATCCAATCGATCATATTGACTTTAATGTAAACAGAATATTTGCTTTTATGTTTGGTATTATAGACAAATCTTGCAGATAACATGAATAAAACTGCAAAAATGAGATAATATTTGGAAAATATTTGGAACACACACTTGTACCCATGATAGAATATTTTCTTAGTTTTCAATATTTATAGAATTTTCAATAATTTATCTCAATATTGCGTGCCTTTCACAACATATGTGTACTCAGCAGTAATAGAAGAGGCAGTTTACATTTACATTTTCCTTAGAGTTCTTTATCTGGGGTTTTTTATTTTCTCTCTTTATTTTTATTCAAATATTTATTCGTGTTTTTCAATTAAATACAAAAATAAACTTCATCGCCTTGGGTATTATTAATTTATTAGCTGCCTCCTTATTTGTTTAAATTATTAATTGGAGGAGAAGAAAGTTTAATTAATTGAGGTATAATGATACTAAATGTTAAGTTGTGATATGAGTAAATATTTCGGAAGATTTTATTTTTAGTCCTTACACTATAATTATGATAAACTAGCAACTGACCCAGCAAACGTTGTTTTGCTAAACTTCTGTCAGTGTGTGAGTATGTAGTATATATGGGTGAAAAAGGCATGAAGTGCTGGGAATGATGATGGAATATAAAAAATATAGTCCAAGATAGTCCAAGTTCATACTTTAAGGCGTCTGGCAAGGTGTGTTTTGCTGTTTTTTCGCACTTTTTTCACACTTTAAGGTGTCTGGCTGAACTTTTGGCCCATGGGAAGTCAAATAATTTATATTTAAACTAACTTAAGAATGAGTTCTAAGATTGGTTATAAAAACTAAAAATATAATTATTAAAATTTACTTGAAATTAATCTTGTTATGAGCTTCTTTTTTTTAGTAGTTCCTTTTTCTTCTTATCTGAAAATTCTTTCTTTTTTATTTCTTCAAAATTAATTCAACTGTGAAATTATATTGCAAACAAATTCATTCAAGTATAATATCAATGCTTTAGCGAAATTCTTGTTAATATTTTAAAGATAATCTGAAAAGCGGTAAATATAATTTAAATAATTTTTTTATTTATTTAATTTTGACATTCAACTTTCTAAAAAACAAAAATATTATGCAAACAAAAAAAAATAATCGAAGTAACACTCACCTGTCAAATTGAGACAAAAAAAAGTTAGTTTATGTGTTAAACACTATATTTTAATTAAATTAAGGAAAAGTAATTAAAGTTTTTAATATTTATTTCGTGGTAAACCTTCTTCAGATCAAAACAAATTTTGTGGTAAATTTTCATTTAAATCTGTGCAGTAGTTTTGATGTCCATTGGCTTCAAACACAAAATGTTCGAGTTTTATATATATATAGATTATACAACTATTTATTTTTTTCTTCACTTAAGATGGTGTTAACAAAAGCATGTTTCAATATAATCTAAATAAGATTATTGAACAAACTGTTCTAATTTTTGTAATTTTCCTCATTGCATACCTCATGGCGTTAGTAAATGGAGACACTGACTTATTCGCTTTTGTCTAAATTGTCATCTGTTAGACATAATCAGTCGAATTTCTGATTACAAGCAATGCTGCAAGCAATCTAACATAGTTTAGATAATCAAGTCTTACTGAAAACACTGAAGAAATATATTTTTGCATTAAACCTTGCACAAAGAAATGAGAAGCTGTTTTTATGTTTAGTTCTCATTCTCTCCTGTTCAACTCAACCTTCATACTGAAGTATGATTAAGCTCAGAATCTTAATACTAAGTTTATTATGGCTTAAATATATTGGCATAGTTTAAGTAAAGACATTATTAGGAGACTAATAACTTTGGCAAAGTGTACAAGGTAGTCAGTAATTCTCTTATAATTCTTATAAGCAACAGGTCAAGCTGATGTTCCTGTTAATATTTCAATGAAATAAGAAAAAATGAAAACAGATCAGTGAATTTTTTTTGCGAAAGACAGAAAAAATAGAAACCAACCTTTTGTTGATAACTAAACTTTAAGTTTGATATTTTTCTATGACAAACCTTTACTGTAAAATAAAGGTATTATAAGCATCAAGGATATCGGCAGACAGATATGTCAACATCTTAAGGAATCTATATTCCTAAGTAACAGAAAATTAAAAAGAGGAAAATATGATATCAAAAAGTTTACTCACAAAAGAAGCTATTTTGGTTTTTTTAAGCTTTTAGTTAAATCCTCTCTTGCCTTTATCAAAACTTTCTTTCTGCTACTAACAAAGTTCTCCTCCATTTTGATGATGCCCACTAAAATTATTAAAGTCTATGACCTAAAATTAAGCCATCATCATTTATCATTAAAAAATAATAAAAACGAAGTAAATAAAAAAGGAAACATAATTAGTAATTCTCATTTTACATGACGACGTTCTGTAAGTCATTTTTCACTATGAAATAATTTTATCTTTATAGAACAAACCTAGAATTTAATACTTATATATATATAAATATAATAAAAATAAAAGGACATAAAAACCTGAACGTGCCGCAAATTAATTTAACATATCTCTTCTATCACACAAACTACTTGGTATCCTCTATATTAAAATATCTTCTATACTCGTATAACATTTTATTTTGGGTTAACTTAGAAGCTATTTCATCTTCATGGCTTGGTAGTATTGGACGATAAAGAACAAAATTTCTGACAACAACAATAAGAAGTTACGTTGACGCTTATTGCCTACATTTTATTATTGTTTGGAAGGATTAAATTTCACAGTTAGATTAATATAAGTTAGTTGGAAGAAGAATGAAAACAATGTGCCACTTACTAAATTTGCACAACTAAATTCTGAAATTATCAGAGCTATGGAGGATTTTATCAAAATTTATTCAGGTGTAAAAAATTTTCAATTAACTAACAGAAATGCTATAGAAACAAACAAATCCAGACGATACCATATAGATTCAACTCTATTTGCTTTCATATATATATATATATATATATCTGCAGTATGGATCTCAATTTTTATTAACGTGCCTAGTTTGCTCTTTACTAATCGTGTTAATCTGAATAATGCACTAATGGAACCTTCCAATGTTCCCAAACATAATTTAAACGATTGACAGCCAATTTTATGGCTGAAGAAATATTGAAAATGCAAAAATTAAACGCTAAAGTTTTTATTATATATATTTTTCTTTTTTTTTCATATCCTGTTTTAAATTAAACCAGAGGACTAGTTTTCATAGTGATTGGTAGCATGTATTCTAAACTTAATTTCCAGCTGGCAAAGTTTTTAGTTTTGTTGCGTATATAACATCAAGTTTGAAATTCTAAGAATTTGAATTTAGCTGGATAAATTTGCATACAAGGAAAACTCATTCCGGAAACTTTTCGTAGTACTTATAAATGGTACTATAGTAAACGGCAGGCAGTTTGACACTTTTATGGGACTCAGCAAGTTTTCAACTAGTCATTGTTTTCCTTAAGGGCTTGTCATAGAATAAAAGGATAAATACTGAATCCGGTGGTGTAACTGGCTTAATAAAAATATAAGAAACTAAAGATATATTTTATGATAACTAATCGGAAGGATTAAATTTGAATACTTTTATGTTGTAAGTACTCAAAACAAGGACAAGTTTCTCTTTTGACTTTTATTAAAGGATATATTTTGATATATAGGAAGATTGTGTTACTTTTTCCGATTTTAACTTTAATCAAAGTTTTTTAAACTTTTAATAAATATTCTTATAATAAACGAGCATATCCTTAATTTCAAGTTTAAGAATGAAAATGTAATTTAAAAAGCAAAGAAAAGTAGAAAATTTTTATTTAAATGTTTATTAATTATCTAATCCAGGAATTAGTCCTTTATTAGCTGTTTGTAAAGTTAGCCACTCTGGAATTTGATTCCTTTTGTTTGTTGTCTGAGTTAGAAGTATTGAACTTTCAAGCAATTTGAAGATAAAGGTCACTCTTTAGTTTAAAAAAATTAGATATAGGGTATTTTCATTTAAACGCTCTGATTGTATTTTTAAATATTTTTGTTTAAATTATCCTAATTAGTACGAAAGGTCCATAAGCCAATTTTTCCTAAAGCTCAGATATATTGCTGTAATTTCTAAACTTAAAGAGGGCGAGTAAATTTACTAAATCAAATTATATATAAAAATATTATGACAATAACTAGTTACTAGTTATTCCCATCTTCGTACAAGAAAGACTTTTAAATAAACTAAGGAAGTGTAAAGAAAGCTCGCGCTTTTAAGTTGAAAGCAGCTTAATACAGAATTAAGTAAGGTTTCAAACCATTCTTTTTCTTGAAAGTTTTGAATATTATTTTTCTATACTTGAACTTAAATTCTGTAATTCTAGTCGAAATTAAAAAACTAAATTACAAAATGGAAGACTTTAAAGCCTAAACTTAATGTTACGTATTATTAATTTAAACATAAGTTTGAGATCAATTTTGAAAACAATTCATAATTAGCAAAGTCAATAAATACGAAGAAAAAATATTTTAAACTGTTTGGCTATCTTTGAAGACCGACTGCTAGCATTTTCAATAACATTAAATGCTAGTGGAACATATAATATATATGTAGTGCAATAATCTTGGAAAATGATTGCAAAAAATGTGTACACTTAATGTAAGCTGAAGCCGATAAACTACTAAAATTCTTGATTTATCGAAAAGTAGTACTAATGATAGTAAAACAGAATAGAGCTGTGACTAATAAAATATCTGAGTGAGTGCCAAGTATTCTGGCATCTTATGATTTTTGGCAAGAGAAAAAAGTCCAAGGACTGAAAGGTCCACTGCTCCTCTATAATTTTCTTTGCTGTTTCTTTGAGGTCGGATATTCTCATATAGTGATACAAACAAGTTCAAGGTTTTTATAATTATTTTGAGTACTTTATTTGGAGATAAAACCACGGTGAACAAGAAGGAAGAATTTCTATTTATTAGGTCAATTAGTTACACTGGTTTACAAATTTTAAAAAATTTTTGTATCCTCAACATTTTACAGTCATTTCTTATGTAAAATGGCACGCTAAAGCCGAAAATGAAGTCCAAAAAATTTAAAGTAGAACGGATTTTGAGATATTTGGGAAACCCCGTTTTTGGCATTTTGAAAAAAAACGGTTTGACCTTATCGCGGTTAACTTATGTGGCACGTGGCTGATTTTTACGATTTTTAAATTTATCTGTAGGTAACTAAATTCTGCGTTTTTCATCTATATATAACTTTCCCATAAACTAAATAGGGTAGGAGTTATACATGAGTTTACGGACCATTTTCCGCTATTTTTACCAAATTTTTCAAAAAAATGTACATTTCACTAGGGATTACACTATGAAGAACTACTTTTTGATCCTGTTTTATTTTTGGACATTAAAGTTTAATTGATTACAAATAATATAAGGTATAACTCATTAAAATCGGTCGAAAATTGCGGATGTAATAACAGTTTAAGCCCAATCCGACTACAACAGGTAAAATTGACCGGTGAACATGTGATATGACTATTTCAAAAATAATTATGTGTAGGTTTATTTTTTTTGATTATTATTTAATTGAAAAGAGTAATATTTAGTAATATTTAGATTTTTTATAGTTTACTAAAATTTTATAATATTATTTAAGATTTAAAAGCTAACGAACTTCCATCGCTTGATAAAACTTTTACAAAATTCTTAAAAAGCCCAAGCTTGATATGCAACGCTAGAAGTATTATTTTATGTTTCTTTGCAATTGGTTTGTATTTTACATTGTCTTTTCCTATTGTAAAATTGCTTCGAATTGGCCAATTTTTCGGCACATAATGTTCATTCCGTGCTCTGCTGTCCCAATTGCATAAAAAGCAGCAGTATTTTGTGTAACCCTGCTGTAAGCCAGTAACCATGGCTAAACTTTCAGGTCAGCACAAATTTTCCATTCATTATCCTTGTAGTTGATAAGCTTAAGTAATGTAGCCCTTGTTGCATATGATTCTTTCATATTTACAGCATGAGCTAACGGAATCGAGGGCTTGTTGTTTCCTTGATGTAGCAAAACAGCTCTTAAGCTAAACTTGCTACTATTGATGAACAAACGCCATTCGTTCGGATCATACTTTTCACCAAACTCCGCAAACAATCCCTTTATGTTATTGCAGTAACAAATATTTTCTTGTTTTAAATAATATTGAGAAAAGCGCTTGTTACGATCTCTATAATATGTCACTTTGACACCCTCTGCTAAAAAATTTCGCTCTTCTAACCGAGGTGCTAATAATTCTGATTGATCTTTTCCCCAACCCAAGTCTCTTACCAAGTCATTGAGATTAAATTGTTCAAAAAGCTTTAGATTTTTCATGAACTGTCACCCACGAGCTTAAAATTGTGCGACACGTGTTACATAAAACATTCGGCGTCCATGACTGTTCAAGATTTTTAGGAGACACTTTGAAATATAAATGTTTTGTTTCCCGTTTTACATTTAACATTTTAAAACTAACTTTGATAAAACACAACCGTGATTTATTGGAAATCTAATAAATTTCTTTTTATGTAGTGCACAGTGTGATAAAACACAAAAGTTCCACATAAGATAAAGGTTTTTCTATGGAGTTTAATAGCAAATTCCCATCTTTTTTTAAATATATTTATATGCATATCTCTCTTGTTTAGGTAGATAGATGCTTTTTAATTATTCATATACACTAGCAATTACTTGGATAATTTCTCAGAATTTCTATATATTTCAGGTTATTTAAATGTAGTTTACTTACCTGCTTGAGGAAATTACCAGTAAAAAAGGTAGAGTCGCCATTTCTTACAATATACTCTTATTTATTTATATGAAAAATAAACCTACACATAATTATTTTTGAAATAGTCATATCACATGTTCACCGGTCAATTTTATCTGTTGTAGTCGGATTGGGCTTAAACTGTTATTACATCCGCAATTTTCGACCGATTTTAATGAGTTATACCTTATATTATTTGTAATCAATTAAACTTTAATGTCCAAAAATAAAACAGGATCAAAAAGTAGTTCTTCATAGTGTAATCCCTAGTGAACTGTACATTTTTTTGAAAAATTTGGTAAAAATAGCGGAAAATGGTCCGTAAACTCATGTATAACTCCTACCCTATTTAGTTTATGGGAAAGTTATATATAGATGAAAAACGCAGAATTTAGTTACCTACAGATAAATTTAAAAATCGTAAAAATCAGCCACGTAGCACATTAGTTAACCGCGATAAGGTCAAACCATTTTTTTTCAAAATGCCAAAAACGGTTTTTCCCAAATATCTCAAAATCCGTTCTACTTTAAATTTTTTGGACCTCATTTTCGGCTTTAGCGTGCCATTTTACATAAGAAATGAATATAAAATGTTGAGGATACAAAACACTGTAACCTAGTGTTATTTGAACCTAAAATTCAGATTTCATTTTTCTAAAGTCCAAAAAATTCCAGTAAAAGAGCTAATCATTAGACTCATCTTATAATCCAAAAAAGAAACATCATTTTAGGATAATCCAAGATATTGAGACTACTGAGATACAAAATTTTCTAGTCACAACCACAAATTATACCTTTACAATAATGAAGAGCAATCGAATCTCGGATAACCACTATATTACTATAATACCTGGGCTAAAAATGCTTAACTTGGAAAATTATCTAACAGAAAATGTAATAACGATCTGGAACAGAATATTTGCCTTAATTAAAACATTAAAATTTACACATAAGCCCATAAGTTGTTTTATTATTTAGTTGTACTAAAAACAAATGAAAAAATTCTATTAAAACTAATTTGAAAGCTTCAATTTCAATTTTTAGAAAAGTTTATTTTTAAATCTTAGATCTTAATTATAGTTGTCAAAACTAACATAAAAACTTCATAACTTTTAAATGTAATAAGGCACTTATAGACGTTAAACCCTAAAATCAGTGCCAAATTTTCAATTACTTTTCAAAATTAATTTAAAAAACTGCTATATATAAATTATTTGCACTACTTTTTTTTTTGCGGGACTTATACATAATTGAAACTAAATTAGCAAAAATTTAGTCTAGAGGCGATCTGTCTGAATCGTTTCGTATAAAGTAATTTTTGACATTTACAAAATTACCAGAGCTAAGTAAAAAATCATTTTTAGCAAAATGCATTGCTTTAGATGTACCATCAATATAATTATCAAAGTTGAGGGTGAAGTTTTTAATGTAATTATGGGTCTATAAGCCGTAGGATAAAATAAAATATTTAATTCCTTTGTGCAATGAGATATTTGAGAGAGAAAGAAAGAGAGATGGCTAATGTATTTCCCTAGAGATTAATAAATATCCAATTATGAAACTTCATTTTAGTTCGTTGTTAAAGACTTTTAAAAGTTTATTCAACAAAAAAATGTGTCAGTATTCAAGGAAACATGAAAAACATTTTTGACTTCCAGCTAGAATATGGAGCATTGTTCGTTTTTTTTTCTGTTATAGTACTACAAAATTTTAATTAGAGAAGTTCTTTGCATGGTATTTTAATGCACTAATTTCGTATATTAAACTGAACTAAAGCAAAAATTTCAGTTACTTAACCTTATTGGTATCTTAAGCTTACATAAATTAACAATTTCGTTTTCATTTAGAAAAAGCTTCTTTTGTTTTACTTTAATAATATATTTACAAAATTAATGAAATTGTTTCAGGTATCACCCAAGGTTCCTTCTAGAGGATCCAAAGTTAATAGAAACACTATATTAGCTCGCGCAATTGAAATGTTATAGTCTATAGCAAGGATCAAACTCTATTTGTAGTATTTTTTGGTGTATGTGCTAGAGAAATATCTTCCTATAATTTATCATGCATTGTAAAGTCAGTTTTTAACGAAGAATATTTAACTACCCCTTTGTTTCTAGTTCAAGGAGAAAGTAAATTTGAGGTCTTGGTATTATTTATGCACGCGATACAAAGCCAAATTTTATTACATATGAATAATTTAAGGACAAGGACACAATATAAAAGATATGCGTCTTATTAACTTGTATACTTTTAAAATTAAAACTACAAATTTTCTCAGTTTTGTTCGTTTATAAAAGTTATAGAATTTGAATTTTATAATTTGTACAAATATATCGGCAGTATTAACGGATAATATATTAGTTCGTAAGGGAAAAAAAATCTAATTATCAAAAAACTTTAAAAACCTTAAGATAAGGAACCTGACTGCAAAAATGAAGACATGTGAAATTTGTTAGAAAATATTAATATTATTAATATTCAATACTTTTAAAGAATCAATAAATAACGAGCAAAAAATTGTTCGTTCGAAAGGACACTAAAAATTCAGGTGCCTAAACTGGAATACCACAGTTAAAAGCCTCCCACAGATTTAATATTTTTGAACAAATCTCATAATTTGATAAAATGATCTATCAGTTAATATTTTTTGGAAGAAGTCTCCTGGCTGTCGCTAAGCAATAGAAATAAATAAGAGAAATTTTTTTCATCCTTGTGTAATCAATTTTGTTATACAAACAAAAAAAATTTTTGAACTAAACATTTTTTAAATAATATTTTAATTGGATAAAAAGCTATTTTTCATATTTCTAAAAAAACGTTTTGTAGATACCCTTTACGTCTCCCCTTTGATGGATTAATTATAACCAACCCCAATTCTAATTCTTTGCTACATAAATTTCTGAAAATCAACTTGTCATCCATTATCCATGCCTGATTAGAAAAATGTTTGCTTCCGTTGAATGCATGAAATCAATTTAAAATGCCAACAACAACAACAATTTAAGCAAACATAAAACCCGAAAAAAATATGACAGCAGCAATTTTAACTATATAATCATCGTCTCGTGTACAGTGGCAGCCTTATATCATCAATCATATCCTATGTCAATGCTAGCCAACATAAAAATTTCCCTTGTTTGTTTTAATTTTTGAAACGCGAGTATATTTCGTAAATTCGTAAATGTCTAAAATTTCATCCATTATTGTCGCTTATGATAAGCTAATTTCCACTCTCAAAATCAACCCGCATTCACTTTCAAAATACTCTAATTAGTGGACTCAAAGAATCTCTCTGGAGGGCCATGAAATTGGTGTTTATAGTTAGTCACCTTTAGTCTTTTCGAAAATTTATAACTACTAGAAGTAATAACAATTATTAATGTTTATGATAAATAATGGGCATATCCCAATTTTATTCCTAGATGATTTCCTAAGATTTTATTGGTTGTATTCAGAGTTTTTCTTATTTTAGTTTTGTTTTTTTAAAGCTTTTTTTTGTGTAATATATTTTCGACTGATGCTACGAGTGTAAAGACAAATTCCTTTCTAATTGCTCTCAAAATTTTTTGATTTATTGTCGACATCTGCAGGTTTCTTGTATTCCCTTGGATAGTGTTAACTAAAGGCATGGTTATATAAAATTAGCAGTGAACTATACTTGAAGATCAAATAAGAAGAGATTTTCTGGGATGTTTGGACATTATTAAAGATATTATTAATGCTATTCATCCGTTAACTTGTGCTTATGGAAACTGAATTTTAGCATTAATTTCGAATTATGAAATAACATAAGATTAATTTTGGAATAGAAAAATGTATTATAAAATTTTGCTGATAGTCAACGATGGCAATAAACTAGAAATTTTATAGGGCTTAGGCTATTAGTTTTTGGAATAACCATATAACAATTCGAAGTATTTTAAATTTGAATTTCAAATCTTAATTTCATTTATAAGAAATGTTGCTAATTTAAAAATTCACACTTGCAGTTAAACAGCAAAAAAAGAAAGTTTAAAAATAGAATTTTATAGAAATAGGAATATCTTACCCAAGATATTCAGCGTGAAATGGCTCCATTGAGAAGCATCAGATCAGATAATGGTCAATTAATGGATTAGTAAGTAAATTTTTCACATCATTCTGTCAATAGGAATGCATTTCCCAAATCGTGTTTCAAAAATGTCAATTTACAGTAATCACCATATCTCAGCCGATGTATTTTCTTAATTTTTTCTGGTTTTTTAATAAAAAAAATCTACGAATTTTTTTCATTTTACCACTCCCTAAAAGGTCGAAAATTATGACATTAAGGAGAGGTATTTTAAGTGTTAAAAGTAAATATAAAATTCTAATGAATTGGTACAGTAGTTTTTATTGCTGATTATATCACAGACTAATGTCGTTAAGAGAAAAGCACATTTAAAGTTTTAAATTCCTAAAAAGAGTAAAAAATTTTATTTTTAAGCTTACACTGAATCTTCTCTATTCTAGTTCCATAAAATAAATTTTCTGAGGCTATTTTGTGTAATTCTGGATTCTTTACTGTGTTGCACAGCTTTTTAGTCAGATCTGTCTATACGAGACCTAGGCTTCCACTTTATATATTCGTAGGCGTTGATGAAAGATGGGGAGAAACAATAACATCAATAACTATGAGAGTTTTATTCCGATTGACTGAAAATTTTTACACAAAAATTTTCAAATGCTTTATACAATGAAATATTATATATTTATTTAGATGCTTTAATTAGATAAATTCAAATTAATGATGCAGCTTGAACTGTATTTTCAAAGCTATCAAATAAATCAAATATTTCATAAAAATTAGTCTTGTAAGGTCTAAAAATTAGTTTAATGATTGCAAAAAAATATTTATTTGTATTGATCAGCAAGGGAGTAATTAGAATGATGATTTTACGTCTTATTTTAAGTTTCAATAAAAATTTTAAAATAATATTATAAATCATACATCTTCATACACATTTAGTCCAGTTTAGAATATAAACAGAGTTTGTTTACTTTTTTATGTAGATAAACAAAAAATTGTTTCGCTTTATTGTTGCTTTAAAAATGTTGAGCAACTTTTATTTGTACACATTTAGATGTTTCTAAAGGGGAATCGAGTTCAGCAGCAAATTGTGGATGCTGTTTCTCTCCTCCATGGAAAATTCAATAGAGAAGTTGGGTACTTTTATGATTTGCTCTGCCTTAGAAATCACAGAAACATATTCTTTAGTTATAATTCTTGGAAGGATGATAAAGATTTTTGAATAATCCACTAAATAATTGCTTTTATCCTTTTCATTATGGAAACTATTTTTTTCACAGACTTTTAGGGAACCAAATTAACATTTCCCTTTTTTTGATTAAAATTTGACTTTGAAAAGAGATATTTATAGATTTAGTATGAAATTTAAGGAAAATCACTAATAAATTTATATCCTAAAAAGTGAGTTCATAAAAAATATTGTTTCCTAACTAATTTAAGAATTCAATAGATATTTTGGTTTTGTTAATATATTTTAATATGTTATATTTAACTTAATGTAACGGAGCTAATTTCGCTAGAGTACTCGTTAAAAGCAATGAAAAATAGATCACAGCTAGATGAAAAGATTAAAAGTTTAAGAGAATGGCGTTTTAAAAACACTTCTGAAAAAAATGAAAAAACTGTGTTCACCTTCTGGAAACTAAACTATAAAAGCCATCACCTTTGGTCACCAAATTTCAATATCATGGGATTCTATTGAATAAAAAGAGTTCTTCTCCACCTATTATCGATTACTTTGGAATAGGTTTTATTTTTTTACCATTTTTAAAAGTTTACTGAATTGTCAATTGTGATTGTAAAAAAATTAATCAAGTTTGTAGGTTATTCTGAAAAGTTTTAGTTTTCATATTTTATTTCCATCTGTCAACCTTTTTTGTCAGCAGTCAGCAAACCTGTAGTCCTCCTCTACTTTTACAGGCTTAGCATTTACTTGCAACGACATACTTCCTATATCAAGACTTTTTCTTTTCTAAACCAATTTTACTTACCCAGACTAGAAATAATAGTACTTTGAGTTATGTTCTTTCCTCTTGAATGATAATTACAAGAAATAAATCATTAATGTAGGAGGAATGTAGGCTTCCCTTAAGAAGTCTTCCTAAATAATATAGTTCAGTTCTTATTACTTCAAACCTACATAACATTTTTCTGAAACACAGAATTTTAAACCCGGCATGCTCGTAAGAGAACAGGCATGCATTCTAGTCAAGATTTGACGTAATGTGAAGTGACAATTTTTTTGCCTGTTTATTTGTGACTTTCTAAAAACAACAACAATCAAGAAAGACATTTGATTTTTTCACAGCTTTATATTTTTCTTCTTTGGAGATAATGAGCAAAATATCTCTGAAATAATAGTAAACAGCAGTAAAATTTTAATTCACATAAAACTAAACTTATTGAACTCTCTTATAATTTTCATAAAGGTAAATATAGGAAATAAGTAATTCTTTTAATAAAAATTTAAAAAAATATCTGTTCCAATATACTTTTAGAAAAACCTAAAATTAACCAAGCTCTTAATCAGCTCTTATGTCATGACTTCTTGCCACAGAACGTTTCTACATCAAATCACAGCATTTTTGGTTCATATAATTCATAGCTACCAACTCCTTCTAAAATAGTTTAATATCGTCGACAAATCAGTTTAGCCCGTTTAATAGGATAAAAGTCATTCACCGCCTCCTATGGGCGGAAGTCACTAATTGCATCAGGTGTCGACAAACATCTGGCCGGGTACGTTTAACTTTAAATCTTGTCAAGTCAATGAATGTCAGACTCCCTTTCTCGTTTTTTTCTTTGTAATTTTTATGCATTTAACCATATCCAAAGATAAACACCTCATCATTACTAAAGACTATGAATGAAATCTATTTTTGTTTTGTTCATATGCCAATTCTTCTCCATATATATATATACGAGTATATGTTTCTAACACATTCCGCTGTCAGTTAACGTTGCAATTTTTGTCTGATATCACAAGTCAGTAAACAGCAATTAATTAAATTGCAAAATGACACTTAAATCTGGTAAAAGCGAACCATTATTACTACAAAAAGGACAAAAATTAAACGAAAAAAAAAAAGAAGAATATAACATTCAGTGAATGCTGCAACATATTGTTGCATGGATTTTGTATGTAAAAGAAACAAAATATGCAATTTTTGTTGTTTTTGAAATGACAAGTCTAGAGTGTATTAGAAGTTTGGTATGGTGTAATTTCTTAGAAATTTTTATCTTTATAAAATTTTATAGGGACGGCATAAGAGGAGAATTTCATCTTCAAAAGAAATCACCGAGATTCAATTTTGGATGACATAAAGTGCCATCGTGGGATAATAATTTGCTCAAATTTCGTGCTTGACGGAAGCTAGGTTGACAGATTCGACAGACTTCAAGTCATTTTATTAGAAATGAAATTGGAGAAAAGATGAAAGATAACCAAATGGTTGTTTATCTGGCGAAATATCTTTTAAGATAAAAGTGCTTCCATTTTTTTTTTAGTTTTGGTGTCAATATTTATTTATAATCTCATGTATGTTTAGTACTTTATTTTTGGAAAAAAAACTATAAAAAGCAGTTTTTATTAGAATATTATTTACTGTATAACAGAAAAGATGACGAATTTCAAGCGTTTCCAACATTTAAGATTATCTGATGAAATATTTTGAAATGGCGATAAATATATGGTACGTCGAAAATATTCTTTTAATTTTAACCTCATAGTTAGGAATAGTCTGAATTCTATATTAGCTTTATCTATTTTTATGCCTCCCATGTTTCTATGTTCAATTCTTTTAAATTTCTTTAATTTTTGTTCGAATATTCTGCTATTTCATTCATTATGTTTATTTATTATGGCTATTGTTGCCTAGTAGTCAATATTAGATGACTCTTTGAACGAAGGATTGTTTTTATCGCAAGAAATTTTACAAGACAATGCGTGGTAAAAATTAAACGAAATGTAATACTCTGCCAAATACAAAACTTTGCCAAAAATTTAAATTTTAATCTTTTTCCCTTTGTTCAAATATGAAATATAAATACAGAATTTTTAAATTTAATTATTTAAAAATAAACCAAAAATCTGATCCTTACAAACTTAACAATCGTCTTACAAAACTTAACTAATTTTAAACCTTATAAACACTTTTTGCAAAATGTGTATGCACAAAACTGCAAAAATTTCATCATTGAAACTTTTGATAATTTGATTTTAATCTCATAATTAAAAAGTGTGATTTTGTCAAGCGATATTAAGTATAGAATTCTAAACAAAAGATACATTTATATATACATATGTAAAACTTTTAAATCTAATAAGCTTATTTGACTCATATTCCTTCAAAAAAAAACGAAAAGTTGAAAGTTCTGTTAAAATTTTAGTTGAATTAAGGTACTTTGAATTCCTAAAGCCTTAACATAATGAAGTATAATTAATATACTTCATTCCTGAATAAAAACAAAAAAAAAACACTAAAATTTCAATGTTTAACTCAAAGTATAAAACCACCAGCATATCTTTGTGGTACTCTTCTTTCCATCTCTATTATTTTTCTTGTTCATCATATCGAAAGATAAAAGTCATATCAAAATACCTGCCAGTCAGATACAAAATAATAGCTCTAAAATAGATACCACAACGAAAACTGCCAACTTTTTGCTCTTCTTTTGAATTTCATCTGTAGCATGTTCACTTTTTACTGTTGGTTTCAGTCATTTAGATCAAAATGCAAAACAACGTTATCTACGATGGAACAAGTACAACTAATTGCACGCTAATGCGGGAAACATGCCAAGTGCACTTCATGCATGTCAGCTAGACCCATACCCAGACTAAGTCGAAAAATTTTCAAGCATAAATTTCAAACTCAATTTGGATTCTAGGGTAGAGACTATTTGGCTACAATTTCATAGAATGCAAAAGATATTCTTAATATTTGTATGACATGTAGTTGCAATAATGTTAAATGGGAAGAGAATGAGTAGAAATAGTATATGAGGGAGGATAAATAGTGGTGGTTGTCAAATTTTGACATCAATTTTCCTTTAATATTAACATTTTGCTGTTATTGCTTGTAAATATGATTTCTTGTTCTTAGACGGAAATGATTTGTTACATTAGTGACAGTCACGAGTATTTGCAAATTTATGTCATTAATTTGTATATTGTGATAAATTGATTGCTCAATTCAACTACCAGAGTTGGTGGTCGTTTTTAGTAAATTTCCGGTAATATAATGGAATATTATTAACGTGAATTTAGTTTTATTCAAAACGGGCGTAACACATTATTTTGGGTACATAAGTCACTTAAAAAAAGAAAAAAAACGAGTTTCAAGGCATATAGAGGCAATAGTATTCTTCTTACAATAGGTAGACTCTAAATTTCCCTGCCACGAAAAGTACTTAGAATATAATATAAATATAGTTCAATTTTTCACCACATAAAAAACCTCGCTGTAATTCCTTAAGAATTTTTTTGAAAGTTTTTAAATGTTTTATATGCCAAGATTATATAATATAGATTATATTTACTAGCTGGCTTTATGCAGGAGTTTTGTTAATTTGTTTTTAAATTATAATTTAAAATACAAATAAATATGTTTTATATCTTTCTCATTATTTCTTCAAAATCTTTCAAATGAAGCATTCAAGCCACCTAAGCTTATTTGGAGTTATTTAAATATTTCGAACTTGGAGGAATAAAGCAAGGAAAAGATCTATTTTATTGATTTGGAAAAAAAGAGCCTGACAAATGGAAATTTTTTCAACAGCAGCTAAGTAAAAGTAATGGAAAAAATTGTGTTTTGTATAATATCTCATTGCCAACAGCTTAATTTAAAAGATGACATGCTACAAAAGAGGATTCGATTTTATGACTTTTTAATCTAACCTCAATTTTGAATTTTGAACAATGACAGATGTAAAATTTTAAAACAACATTTGTATGTTGCTGCCCGAGCATCCACTTTAATATGAGATTTTTTTTTTAATTTCGAAAAGTGGCTACAATTTCCCTGCTTTTTATACGTCTCGCCCGTAACTTCGAAAAGTTGTGCATGTCATGACGACTCATGTGCCATCATCCAATCTCATTTGTTTTTCTAGTTCATTACTAGAGCTCATGGCAGTACCGAGGTGAAGTTTCGAGTAATTTTTCGGGTTTTCTCTTTCGGAAGAGAGACAGTTCTCCTTTGACAGTGAAAAATTGTGGAAGTTAGGTTATGTTAATAGTAATTATTGAGTAAAAGGTAAGAATTCTTTAATTTGATATGACTTTGAATTATTTAATTGTTTATTTAACACAAAAATTAACACACTTAACAAAAAAGCAATAACAAACAACAAACAAACTTTTGAGAGATGAAATATGTACTAATCAAAAGGTACTACGTTTCAGAATAAACACTTATTTTTATATATTGACAGATGGTAGTACTAGGTACTAGAACTAGGGCCATTGTAAACGCACTATTAGAGATGACGATTTGTTTTTTTTTTTTCACAATATAAGAAAAAATAATTCCAAAGAATCATTTCAGGAAATTTTAACATTTAAATAGTAGACAGAAAATACGATGTTTCTTCAAATGTAAATACAATGGAGCTTTTTCAGTAGGAAGAATCAAGATTAATTAGTTAATTCTTAGAATACTACCAAGAATTAGGGCTGCAGATGTTAATCTGCTAAGTGCATCCTGGCTAATCATATGTTATCAAAAGCTTCCTATTGAAATCCAATTCTCTTAATTCAATCAGTGGATTTTTGATTATTTAAGCGCTATAGATTAATGCGTTTTACTACCCTAAAATGAATTAACCTTTAATCTTGGTAATATGATATGCGTCACACTATACAGCTTTTATGCATGATTAAAACTTATACTAGGCATAATTATTTTTAGAATACACAGGAAATGAGAGTGTCAAAACGTAAAATAAAACCTTAGAGAGCACTATTTCTTTTAATTCTCTAAGTAGACACCAGTTAAAAACAATTTTAGGAACACCAACTTTAAATTAATTAAAAATTAGAACTTAGAGTTATTAGCGACAATAATCTCACTGTACGCAAATACATAAGTAAAACTTTGGTGTACTTCTTGTATGAAAAAAGATTGGCTAAAATTGTCTCGAACATTACGAGCACGTTTAGCAAAATCTAACTCTTTTTCTAAGACTAAGAGCATTTCTGCTAATTGATCTCTGTATTAATTTTTCTACTGTTTTAAGCAAATTCAGTAAAGAAAAACTAGCTCAATAAATTATATCATCTTCCTTTGAAATTGTTTACTTAATAGAAATTCTTGAAATTATTTTAAAGAGAAAATATTTTCATTTGTTTTCTTGTTTTATTTTAAAATAGTCAAAAATAAATAAAGTATTTGAGTATCAACCCATTTTCTAATCATATCTAAAGAGTTTCATAAACATTGAACAATTCATATTGCATCTGTCTTCTTATTTACCAAGTAATCAAGCTACCACAGTTTTCTACAAATATTTTCAATTGTTGGGTATCCTGGTAGAGAATAAATTAAATAAATGCTTTCCATCTGTTCTTCACATCATTTTTATGTTTGTTGACACTTTCAAGTGTATTCGTGTGCTAAATATTTTCTCAATGTTAGATTTTTATTTTAAATTAACAGTTATAATTTTCCTTCCCTTAAATAATGTTATGCAATAAGCCTAAAAATTTCAATAAATATATGTGTATATGTAATAAGAAATGTGTCCTTTGGGTAATCTACCCTGAGCTGGTATTTCAATAGTAATCACTATTATGTCCTTCATAGTTTTCCAAATATTCTCAGCTAGTAGGAAGTTGGCCCCCATTACAATTTTCTGTTTATTTTCGATTCCCTTTACAGTTATAAATTAAATACCCTAAGAACCAATACACTAAGAAAGAAAAAAATTGAATTTGTTATGTCAATATTTGCAATTCATGGTACATCCTTCCATCTAGTACTTTCAAATACTTTATGAATAGATTCTTTAGGATTAGTGATTTAATTTGTTTACATTTTTGGTACTTTTTAATACAGGCACATACACAAACACATTTCCTTTCTGAGTTTGACGGTTGGTAAAGGATTAATCAATCCAATCTTCTGACACTTAGTCGGCTTAGGATCTAAAAGGATGGCAAAGTTTTACCTTTTTTGATTTTGTTTTTCTTCATACATTTTATATATATTCAGCATTTTATATGCTGGATATAGTTCTGTTTTTGTAACGTTTTTCTTTATTTTTACGAAGTCAGTCCTTATACGCAGACCCTAATCTAATCTAACGATTAAATCCCTAGCTATTAAAATTATATTTGCAAACTTTTGAAGAGATATTGATAATATCTAGTGAGTTTTTTTTCTAATCTTATAATAAGTAGGTATTGGATTAATAAACCCTTGAATAACTGCAAGGAATCTTTAGTAAACAATTTTATATTATTAGTTCCAAAAAATCGTGAATCAAAAACTTGATTTAACAGTGTGTAATTTTAATACAAAGGCTTTCAACAAATTTAGTTAATTCGCATTTGATAATTTTATTTAGAAAGATGACCCAAAAGGACCAATGCACCATGTGCTTTAAAGCGTATGTATGGGTGTGTGGAATTCACTGAATTAAAGTATTTTATCATAAGTTATGAATAATAAAGGCCAACTTACATGAACAGGGCTTCAAGTTGCATTTATTTTCAACATGTTTCTGGCTGCAGCAATCGGTTTTTTCCAGATTTCAAAGAGAAGTTTCTGGAAAAAGAATTTTAGCTTAGGTGAGAAAGTCATTTTTAAAATCGACAAAAATGATCAGAATTTTATGTCTTAAATGAATATTGAACCCTATATTAATAACAAAATACAAAAGTTTGGATTTGTGTAGGGGATTTGCTTAGTATTCTCCAAATCTTCAAAACTAAATTAGTTTTTGGCCCCCCAAACAACTTAAATTTTACCTTTCATTTCGTATGAGTGCACTCTTTGCAATAAATCTTCAGTCATCTGACTTGCAAAATCTGATTTCATTCGGGTCTAATTTGCTTATAAATTAACGTTTTAAAAAGCACTAATTTTTTCCTTACCCCAAGTGCTTTTAAATTACAAGCATTTATGGAAGAAAAAGTCGTTTTAAAAAAAGTTCTCCACAAAAAAACTCTCTAACTTTAAGATTTTGTTCATAAAATAAGTTTTGTTTAGTTTAAATTCAAATTTCAAGATTAAATTGATTCCGCAAATCAAAAAAGCTTTCATGTTTCTAAATTTACTGTTTACCTAAATTCAGAATCGAACTTTTTTAAATATTAATAAAACTTTTATCATAAACTCAACAGGAACCATTTCAATTCACTAGAGAATTATACGATAGAATTCAGCTAACAAAACCTAAAACTTCTAAATAGATCCATTAACTTCCAAAGGAAACTAGATGAGCAAATTTATTCCATATTCATCAAACATTTGCAGAATTCATATTATTAATGCTGTTGTGGCTTTATACTGAAGTTCAACTCCCCCAATAAATGCATTTAACTAAACCGCAAATACCTTGCAAACATGGAATACTTCAATAGTGATAACAGACCATGCATGACTGATTAAGCGTCGAAGTGATTGATTTGCCCAAGTCAACAGTAACTTTAGTGGAAGACATCATAATGATTAATTCCATTGGGATTTTGTCAGTTTAAAAATTAAATATTAACTATAGAATTTTGCAATTATTAGTAATATTTTTCATTCAAATATTTAACAGTTGGGTAGGAAAAGTTTTAAGAAGAAAGCTTAAGATATTAAACTCACTTTGTTGACTTTTTAGATGTTTTATTAAATAATGAGTTCGATTACTTAGTTAAGTAAGAAGTTTAAAGTTCTTTATTGTTTTACCAATGTCAAGTTTTTCATATAAAAATTAAATATCGTTTCACTTTATTGAGTAACAATTTCAAAGTATCCATAGTTTGACTTTAGTCATTTTTGTACAGAACCAATTAATTAGGCCAATTGAAGCATATTTTATAATTAACGGTATATAGTTTGCTTTTATTATATTTTTTTAAGAAGCTTAAATGATTATACAGAGAGTTAAATACTGATACTATACTTCATTCATAGCTTGAGTTTTCAAAAATGGAAGGGCTCTGAATGACTTTAACTAAGAAGCATAATAGTTTTTGCTGGGAAAAAATTCTAATTAGAATAAGAAAAAAACAAGAAAATGTATTTTTACCTATAGATATAGGAGACCAATATACTCTTTCCTACAATGCCTTTGAATCATGACTAAAACCAACACTGGCATATAGGTTAGAAGTTTATTTATCAAACAAAGGAGATGGTTTTTTTCTTTTTGTAATTAGAAATTGTGAAATTTGTATTAAATATTTAGATACTAGCAAATCCTTGAATATTTTATACATTTTATCAAAAATATCTTAATCGATTTTATATTACTGTAATCAACTTTGCAATTGGAATAAGTGGAGGATCAGTTTAAGTAGAATTTTTCGAACAAGAATCAAAATAAAACCCTTGGAGTGCTTTAGACATACAATTTATTTGCTCTGTACTTCCCAACTTCCTAGATTTATCTAACTAATTTTTCATTTTTGTTGTTTATATATATATTTTCTCTGACAACTTACTTAGTCCTGGATTCTATGGCTTAGAAACCTTTACAATATAAACACAATCAAGACTGTAAATATGTTTAAAAAAATCAAACACAAACTCTGCTTAATATCCTTACAAAAATTACGTGGCTAAACATCTATCTATTACTTTGCTTGAGGTCCTGCCTTCTTGGCCGTATAAAGCACATAAAATTAGAGCATTTATATGAAAAATTTTGTAAGGGATTACTTTATTTATCAACTATTAAAATATTTGCCTTTTTGAACAATTTAAAATCAAAAATTCCTCCTACATCAATTTTCGTACACTTAGATAAGAATTTTGGTTTTTAAGGTTTTTATTTTGTTTTTGATAGAGATTATATAATTTTTTAAAAATATATTCCACAATATATGCAATAATAATTTTTCCAATTATAGTAAAAAATCAGTAATTCTGAAAATTCTGACCATCTGTTATTCATTTTTCCAATTTAACACCCCCCATTGTAAAGTATGAAATATATTTACCAAATTTCTCCCTCATCATTTTAATTTTGACAGGAATAATCAAGCTAAATTTTTCGATTAACTAAACATACACACAAAAAAAAAAAATTATTCGTCAAAGTAATTTACGCAAATGAAGCGTAACAAGGCACTAAACGAAAATGGTATTAACAGTCAGCTATAATAGCAAAACCTGATGGTGTAAAAATATAATGTCATTGTGTTAATGGACTCAAATTGCAAATATTCTTGCTTGTTTTGTTATTTTTTTAAAAATGTTAACTGTATCTGCTTAAAACTGAAGCTTTGACATATGCAAATTACAAATTATTTTGTTTAATATCTAAAATTCTTGCTGAATATAAACGAAATTAAATTTATTTTACATTCAGCAAAATTTTATGTTTGAATTGTATCCTTGGTAAATCGATTTTCTGTTGTAATTTTAGCCATTACTAAAATTTATAGTTAAATGCTTTCCGTTATGGTTTGCAATATTGATTCGTTACGATAGGTCGAATATTGTTAACTCATTTAAAGTTACTAGCAAGCATTTAAACCACATAGAAAATTAATCGATTTTAGGAAAATGATGCTCTAAATGCACTTGTTTAATTGGAAAATATTTTAACATAATTGCTAAAAAAAGTTTTTAATTAATATGAGTACGTCAAACTTGGTCTTTGATATAACTGGCAGTCAATTCGTTTACAGGAGCTTGTGGTAAAGCTTGGAATATTTTATACCAAATAAATTAAAAAGATTTTTAAGTAATATTCAATATTTGTAATGAGAATATTTAAATTTGAATGAATTTTTTGATGAGTTGGTACGTGTTAATAATACTATAAAAAGTTCATTTTTTCATTTTTTCCCTATAAAGAGCTTTAAAAAAAGGTTTTTTAGCTAAAATTTAGAAAAATATACCAAAGAAATAAAAATTTGTATACTAATATTTAGCCTGGCACATATTAAATGGGTTTTTTGTTATGTTTACTACTTTGACTAGTATTTGGCCTGTTTAAATCTGATTTCTCAGGAACTAGTGTTCATTTTAAGGAGAAAAATATTACAATTAAATTATATTAGCCGTACAAAGGAAATTGCGTGAATTATACATTCAGAAAATACCTTATATTAGACATAACTGAATTTTTTTGGCCTATTTACTGCCAACATCTGGAAGTATTTAGGTTGGAAAAGTTAAAAGCAATAAGAATGGAGGACTTTAACACGTTCTATTTGGCGCCAAAATTCATATTTTTCTCCGTGTGACGTCATATAAATTTGTGCTTTGCTTTATCGAGCAGCAACATACTAACACAATTTGTAGTTTTACTTTTGCTGAAAATAGTTTATAAAGATCGAAGTTCTTATAAGTCATATAAAGAAATTGTCTGCACATTTAACTGGCAAATAAAAATAGCTGTGGGTAACCGGCGGTCAAAGTCTGATGAAAACAATGCATGCAGATCATCGGTGGTCTGTGTTGGATAAAGTATCTTAAACATTCAGAACTAGAAAAGCTACAGAAAGCTTTTTAGCTTTAGCTACTTTCTGGTTTAACACCAATAAAAGAAATAAAATTTGTTAAAATATACAATTCTTAATCAAAAACTATAATTATTATAAATAAATTAAAGTCATATGAGTTTCTTGATATATTTACTGTCAACTAAAAAAACTAGTTGTGGCCATTTTGCATGAGATTCAATACTATCAATTCATTCTAAGCATTTAGAAAAAACGAGAAAATTTAGGGGAAGACTTTGAATATCTGGCCTAATGTTTTGGAATTGACCTATAGTGAACATTCAAAGTGAACGAATAGTAAACATTTATCTGTAGAAAAATGGCTGCGTTTAAAATTTAATTTTTGTGACATAAAAATGATTACAAGCACCAGGTTTTATTTTAATTTTATATTATTTACTTCATTGAGGGCTACAGTATTAATTTTTAACTATTTTGATCTCTTCAGTTTGGTGCTTTTGTTTTATATCTTAATTTCATTGTTTAGGAAAAGTTTCAAAAATTAAAGAGTATTTTCTGACGTTTTTTCAAAAAAAAAGTAATAATTTACATTTTCTTAGTCAGAGTAATTTCCAGGCAGTTACTGTAAAAATCCCTGAAAAACTTTGTATTTCTACACAGTCCAAAATAGGAAAAATTGCTTAGAAGCTTTAAAACTGACAGGTTTAAAATCCTAACTATTCTTAACTATTCTTTTTTTTTTTAGCACTAAACAGGTTATTAAAACATATTAATTAAATCTAAAAATTAGGTTTTTCCACAATATAATTTGTATTTCATGAAGCAAATATTGTTACAAAGGACCACAATTTGAATTGACTGCATCTGTAAGTTTATTTTAATATTAATCCTAAAATAAAAAACTCTATTAATTTTGTTAACTATAAGCTTGATCCGTGTTCATTATATATTAAATCAAATTAAAAGTATAACAAAAAAAAATTATTGTGGACATTTCATTTAAAATAAAAACTTTTGGTTTACATGTACAAGTAATCCCCGCAATGCTTTTACAGAGGGTTAGCTAATCATATAAAACCACTAGAGATTATCAGTGAAGCAGTAGAACAAATTTCTTTTAATCACAAAAGTGTGCTAAGGATATGATTTAAGCTATTAAAGATTTTTTTCGAATCCCGTCATATAAATGGCGCATTGCTCGCTTTTACTTGAATAACATATACATATTCTAGTCACGTGCTTGTTGTTTTTCATAAATCCATTTAGACAAGCCTTATGAGCTAATCGGTAAGGTTTTCATTATTAATAATCAAATTCATTTATTTTAAATAAGAGTAGTGAAGTCAGAAAAGCTGGTCGGGTTACTTCGTATTATGTGCCATATATTTGAAAATGACACTCTACTACAAAAAAAATTACCGTTAATAGAATGAGTAGAATGAATGTTTAGAATGATTTCTGTAAAAATTACTGACATATTTATTGGCATTTGGAAATTGTACAAGCTTTACAAGGAGTTGAGGTATGAATTTTTGTATTCTTATTTGCAATTTAGCTACGTTTAATTGTTTTAAAAATATCCTGTAAGAGATGTTACCTATAAAAACAAATTATAATTATTTCATTGTGAAGTATGTAAAAATGGCATGGTTTCATCAAAAAAGATGAATGGATGAAATTTAATACTAAATGAGAGAGATTTGTTTTATGATTGCGTAGCAAATAGAGATATTTAGTGGTTCTCTGATTGATACACAAGCAACAGTCCGAGAAAGTAGGTTTAGATCTTAATATTTAAAATATGCAACAAATTCTACAGCTTTTGAAAGGAATATAGGCCTTAGTGCCATTTATTACAAAATTCATTCTTAAATAAATAACTATTTAACTTTTAGAAAGCCTGCTATGCTTTTGTTGATGTTCTCTAGTGGGACTGGATTTTTATTATTTTTTGACAAAAATTTATAACAATTTTGCAAACAGAACTTTTCCCAACTTGAAATATACCAGACAAATTTCGATATTTAGAACACGAATCAAGAGCATGAAACACAATTGTAAATCTTTCATTTAATATAATACATCTACGCCAGTTTCTGTCATTGTGATAAACACACCCTAAATTTTTATTATTTTTGAAGTTTTAAAAGCTTTCCATTCCGAACGCCTTGAGCTAGTTGCTTTGAATTTCATACAAATCGAATTTATTGCGCATTTTCGCATTCCTGCCAGTTTTGTTTTCAGTTGACACTCTGAAAATACCGGTGGCCTAAATTTTTAAAATTTTGTAAGGAAAAAATTATTTAAAATATCAAAGTTCTTGTCCTAATATCCCATAAGATTCTTTGCTTATGAATTATGACGACAATATTTATTTTCTTCCAGAAATTTTTTTCAATACTAACCATGGGTTAACTAAAACAAAAAAACACTGGTCTATTTAAGTAGTTTTGAATTTGTTGAGTAAATTCGACCTAGTATACAGGAAATTCTTATTTAGGAGCTAACAAATAAAAGTCAAAATTGTTAAATATTTAATTACCACTTACGAATATATTAAAAAAATTGCGTTTATCTCATTCCAGTTTTAAATAAAAAAAACTGACATATGGATGAAATATATAAAATATCGTACCCTTCAGTTTTGAAAAAATTTAAATATCAAGAGCTCTTTGAAATTTCATTTTGCTGCAATTTAATTGCAAAATCCATAAGAGTAAATTCAGTGTAAAATTGTTAACCTAACATAAATAAAATCGATTCATTAGAAAGCTTTTCGAGAAACTTCCTTGTATCAACTAAATATGCACAAAAGTCTAATTTAATAAGAGTCATAAATGAAATTTGCATAAATTTTCAATATAAACTCCAAAACCAGAAAAACACAACTATTTAAAATTAGGATTCTATTATGCAACATCATATCCCAGTGATTTTATAACCAAATAAACAAAATAAGCAAGACTAAATGAATTTATACACATTTAACATTTCATTGTTTTTCACTCTTATAAAAACTGGAAAAAAAGAAAAATTTTACTTAAAATCTCTATTGGAAGATTTTATTGGCTAATTGATGAAAATGAAATGAGCCGGCAAGCCATCAATGTTTGGTCATTTCTATAACTTTTTATTTTCTCTACACTTGTATTGAATTTTAATTTCATTTAATATTATTTTAATTTTGAAATAAACTATATTTTTGGCTATATGCTTTTTAATTGGAATATATTGAAATGAATTATTTCAATTTGAATTTTTAAAGGATTTGTTGCATGGCTTCATTTTTTGTTATGGAAAATATCATTTTTCGTTTTTTTTAAATTGCACAGCAAATAATATTAAATTGATGGTAGTTTTACCATACAGCAAATATGCTAGAAAATTAATACTGAACTCAATTAGCTTGTGTTTAAATACATTGTGTTTATAATCTGACCATTTTTTTCAATTAAATTAAATGTGTATTGCTCACATATAATCATACTGTTTACCATGAATATGGTTTAACTTTAATTGGAATTAATTACATGTGAGATACCATAAATTCTGGATTTTTTAAAAAAAGATATAATATAATTTATTTTATTTTGCAATTAGAGTTTTTATTATTTAGTTGCAGTCATAGTAATGGGAATATGTATTTTTTCGGTGTGTTTGGTCAGCCAAACCTTTAATTTGGAATATTTCCACAAAGAAATTATCATGAGAGAATTCTTTCTATATTTATATGTCGTTATGTTTATATATATAATAAAAAACGATGCACTTACATATGTAGAAGTCTTATAGAATCCGAAGCTTCCTAACAAATTGATTTCAAATTTTCTAAAAAACACTTATACTTAAGGTAGCTTTTTGAATTAAAAAAAAGCAATTTTTCCGC
The DNA here is from genome assembly GCA_947359355.1 of Acrocera orbiculus. Lineage (NCBI taxonomy): Eukaryota > Metazoa > Arthropoda > Insecta > Diptera > Acroceridae > Acrocera > Acrocera orbiculus. Next base: position 25,803,806 of record OX375757.1, read on the forward strand.
AGTTATATTTTCAGTTTTCAGGTTTTCAGTTTTTCAGTTTTTCAGTCTTGGCATCAAATTTAATTAGCAATGATAAACAATATCAATATATTAGATACTATTAATCTTTTTGCCAAAATGTACTGGCCGATGATTCTCCTCTAATTGCTTTGTTTGGGTAATTTTTCAATTGGGTTAGTTAAGGATGTAGAAACTCCAGAAGATAGCATGTAATTATATAATGCAACATTAAAATTTTTGGAAGTGTGTTTCTTTTCAATATAAGAAAATGAAAAATTTTAAAAAAATAAACTAATCGGCGAGTCATACAGGGCTCAATCCTAGTCTATAAAAAATTTCCTGCAAAACTAAATACCTGGTACTCAATATAACGTAAAAATCAATACTATATCATTGTTTGAATTTGATCACTTAGTTTAAGAAAAAAACTTTGGCAAACATTTTAAAACCAATCTTGACGAGAAATGGTGAAGAAATTTTGGATGAATACTTCTATAATATAAAGAGGACCTCAATATACCACCAATAAATTGAAAAACTATCCACTGGTTATGTTTTGATTCTTTTTATGTTTTTCTATTAACTGCTACTGCTTCATAAGAGTAAAATATGTATTTTGTAGAGCTTTACAAAAAAAAACTTGACTTTTCATTATCGAGTCGTACATGTAATCTCAAGTAACAGGAAAAGAACTATTTCTAACATTAATATTTTACAATAAAATTCAAAATGAATTTACAGAGTAAATAAATGTAGTCATTAAATAAACTAAATCACAAGTTTACGAGTATAATGCATAGCTATGGCAAACTAAGCGCAAAAAAAGACCATTTCTGCTAATAAAACTTTAATGTCAGCCAAAATAAAATTCGATATAAATATATAAAAACATATACATATACTACATATAGATTTTACTCATTAACTTATGGCGCAATAGTAAAACAAGACACCTAAAAGACTTCTTAGTGCCCAAAAGGCGACTTCATAATTTACGATCTGACCGTGTAGTAAATTTTTTCCAATTGACATTACTAGAAACTAAACTATAGCTGGACATTGATTAAGTATAGTCAGCATCATTGCAATCGAAATTAGTGAAAGCATTAAATTTACAACTTTATCGGCCATATTGACTTTTACAATTTCCTCCAATGACAATTTAGGTTGCAAATTGTGTAGCCTCAGGGGTTTGGCTATATATATGGAACAATATACTGATATAAATGTGATATTAGATCCCTAATTACATACATTTTGAGTATTGATTGTTGACATTTCCCCAGTTGGTGGTATTTTAATGTAAATATATCCTTTATGGCAATTTTATAGACTAACCAATAGTTATGTATCGAAATGGCCACAGGAATTAAGTGTGTAATCAATTTCTGTCTGTCAGTTTCCTGTATCGAATTTTATTAGTTTGTTTTCTTAACGAATCCATAAATAATTTATTTTTATGACAAAGATAAATGTTTGTTAAAGAGCAAACTTAAAATTACTTAATTTTATTTTCTGTTTTGCTTCAGGCAGTTTTAAAAATTTTGATAAGAATTTTCAAATGCACTTCAATTCTTGTTTTTTAAATAAAATGCTGGTAATTTCTTCTTAAGCTTAAGAATTATTTTAAAATGAAATTAAAATTTAATAGAATATTTTAATAAAATTTCGAACAGCATTTTTTTGGAGGATATATAAATGACTATTACTTTTCTTTTAAAGGATACAATTTTCTACCGAGCACAAATATTTTTTATAGAAATCAAGGACAAATATGTAATTTTACGTAATCTTAACCTCTCACTCATTGCTTTATTTTAAAGAAATTTTATAATATACCTCTTTGTATGCTTAATGAAAATAAACAGATCGAAAATTGCAAAAACTGACAGAAAAAAACACCTAAGTGCAAAGTAAAATCAAATACGATAACATTTAAAATTATTTTAGAATGTGTACTAAATTATCATCAAAAAAGGCAAGAATGTTAAGAAATTCGATCTTTCCCACAATTCATCTCAAACGGATCAATTCTAAGTTGATTCTAAGAGTATCTTTTCATATAGTGCGGTAAGTACTGCCAAAGAGATATTCGAGTGATGTCTGATGTTAGTGGCATTAAAACTAACAAATAGTTTTTTCTACTTTTCATTTTATTTGGTCATTGCCATTTTAGTTGCTGCATATTTTAAACTTTTTCTTTGATTTTGATATTTTTTGCAAAAAAAAAATTGACAAGACTGAATAATATATTTGCTAAATTAGATTTTATAAGCCGCGAAAAAGTAAAATAAAAAATAACACCCAGCAATTGTTACTAAATTTGTTGTTGTTATTCGTTGATATCTTTGAAATTTAAGTATCACTGTGGCGAAAAGTCTAGAAAATTATTGAATGTTAACTTAACGCCATTCTGAAATCTATTGGTTAGTTTTTGCTGGAATGAATGAGCACTTTAATATAGTGACTAGAGCAAAGCTTTTAATAATTTTATAGCTTTTAGTAAATGTTTGACGGTTTTTTAACCAAACCATCAAAAAAGATCCCTAAGCAAAGCTTTAGTGATGGCTTCGGTAGTAAATACTTGCAGTTAACTAGTAGAGAGCTGTAGTAAAAATTTTCAGTGCCTGAGGTTAAAGTCTGGTTTTTGTGAGAAATTGGAATGAAAATCTTTCTATAAATTTTTTACATATGCACGGTGTTAGGTAGCCGTAACAATAAAAGATCTTTTGGAATCCTTCTACTAGGGGCGTATCTTTTTATTTTGATTTCAAATTTTCTGTGAATTCTATACATTGACCACAATACTAACATTATAGTGCTGAAAGTATGAATTTTTCAAAGGAAAATTTTTCAGTGCTTTTATCAAAAGTGATTTCCTTTGCGTGATTTTTCATTTAAATTGATTTTCAGGATTCAATTATTTTTCGTCAGCAACAAATTTAATAATTATAAAAAGTGAGCATAAAATACTCAAGAAAACTTTATGCGAGCATTTAAGCCATTATATTTGAAAGGATTTTGTAATAAGCAATTCAAATTATAACCATGAGGAGTCTTAGTTTTCATTAATTAAACAATAAGCTTGCTTTTAGCAGCATTAAGATGAAAAAGAAGAACTACTTATAGCTATCCCTACTACTATCTAGTAAAACTAGCTACCACTCAAATGACAGTCCTTAATTATGCCTATTATAGACAAGGATGCACATCCTCTACTAACACTACGTCTAACATTTCAATAATTCTGGCACTGGAAACATGTACTTGCATCAACCCAATGTTCTATTTTTGGCATTAATTCAGCTGTAGCTTCCAACGAAGCCAAAGTTTTCCTTATTTTCATACAGAATTTTTGTACTTAGTAATTTAGGAAAATTCATTTTTGGCTGAAAATCTACATTTCTAAAATTTAATATGACTTTATTCAGAGTACGTGTTTCATAAAAATTTAACTACTTTTTGTTTATGTTGTAAAAGATGGGGGAAAAATTAAGTTCAGTTAATAAGGTAAAAAAAAATTATGCATATAGTGTGGTAATTTGAATTAATTCAACTTTTTGTGAGTTTAGCAAAAAACTGAATATCTTCAATAATTTGGTAAGCTATGTCAGTAGCAAGAGAAAATATATTATGTGAGATTAATTGGTATTTTTCATAGATACAACCTAATTTCTGTTTAAGATAAAGCTAAATAATAAAGAAAACTAAAAATATCGCGTTTTAGTATTAACTAATATGAAGCACCTGTCTGAAATGATTTTCATATCATTCTTATTTGATTGCGTGCAATAATAAAGAGCAAAATAACATTCTAACTACGAACGTCAATTGTAATTATTTTTCACATTTTGCATATTTCAGAAGGATTACATGTGAATATCTATGAATGACTAAGAAATTTTCATTTGAATTTTGAGTTAATTTTGAAGTGTGATAAATAATTTAAGTTACAACCTTTGCATGCTAGACTGAACTTTATATAACATAAAAAAATTTAATGCTGTAGGATTTTAATGTCACTCGAAGATTTTCAAGATAACATATTAAATTTTCAAATTTTAAATGCTGTTAAACTACAGAAAATTTTGTCTTTCTTAAATGTCCTTTATAAAGTTTTTATCATTTCCGAATATTTCATCTAAATTCAGTTTTTAGGTGAAAATAAAAAGTAAATGCTTTATATGAAAAAATATTTTCACTACATGTTACAAATTTCTTAATTTTGACATTAATAAATGGAAAACACGTGTTACCTGATTAGATGTGCAAGAAATACATCAAAAATTGTATTTTAAAGTTTCGTTAAGTTAGCTGCATTGAGCTTAAGAAGTTTCAATTTGTTTGTAGATTTGTTGACTTATTCTTAGATGACTCGGTTATTCTCTTATATAATCCAATTATGATATCGAAATTCGAAGAAAATAACTCCTCAGTTAATACTTTAAAAAGTAATTAAAGGCCTATACAGAACGAAACGCAAGATGAATAGAAGTTAAGAAAAATTAAACAAAAAATAAATATCCAAAAGTCAAGTTTTAAGACATTGCTTTGAAAAATGGTGAAACTCAACTCATTAGCATAGAAAAACTATTAAAAATCAACTTCGAAAGGCTGCAGGACTACAACTTATTTCATTAGGGTAATTAATTTTTGAGCCAATTCATAAAAATTCATTTTATCGATTTTTCTCCTTATTGCAAGCAAAATATAATAAATTTTATCAATTCATTAAGTGGAATTCAATTAAACCAATAAACAATTATTAGATAAAAAATATAAGAAAACATAAATGCAATAACATTCCAATATAAAAAAGGAAATACCATTTCATTAATTAAATCGAACTAATAATAGAATTAGGAATGCATTTTTCAATATAGAATCCCTTGGTCAGACTAAAGACAAAAGGGAAAAAAAAATATTTTGGAATGGGACCATAGCCAAAGAATCCCCAAATGACATTATCTAATGGACTTTATCCTTTAAGTAGATAAGTCTATATTGAAAATTCCTGCTGACACCCCTTTTAATGTATTTTGTTTTTATTTTATGTACTGAGGTTTAACTGTTTTTGGGGGAATAACATTATACGGAAACACAGAGATATTTTATCGATTGATATAAGGACAAATTTGGAGTATTGGTCATTGAGATTGATAAGTTTTATTTTAATTTTTCAAATTTTTAGTCTTGCTGTAAAGTTAAATTTTATTAGTTTATGTTATTGTAAAGAAGTTTACAATAATCTAGTAAAATTAATTAAAATAATATTTTGTTAGTTAAATATAGTTTTTTCCAACTAAAATAAAAATCAAATAATGAAAAATCATTTAATTAAAGTCGATATACTCAATCCATGAATAAAAGATTTTTATAAAATCAATACTGGAAAATAATATTAAAATGGGGTGAGATTCTGTCTGCGTGAGTAATGAATGAAAATTTGTTTTTTTTTAATTTTTTGTTGCCTTGGAAGTGTTGTATAACTAGTTGAAAATTATTATCATTATTTATTAGAAATTTTAAGTAGAAAGTATACTCCAAGGTTTTTAACTGAAAAAAAATATTATATATTATATTTTGCATTTTAATTAAAATAATAAGAGCATTGACATGAAAAACTTCAAAAATAACCATTTTTTGTTACTAAATTTGTATTTCTTAGCAAAGATATCTTGTGTAAAATACAAGGGAAATATTTTAATAATTCTTATAGTATGCAATAATTTTTTACTATACGCTACAGAAATTAAAAAAATTAACACAAGATTATTTTCTGCAACTTCATTGAATTTTTGTAAACTTTGATTTGTAAGTTTGTCTGAGCTTTAAACGCTTAGATATATGCAGCCATACAAAAAACCATTTAAAATAACACGGCGATAAAATTCCTTTGCTGTAGAACAGGGATGTCCAACCTTTTAGCTTCCCTGCGCCACATTGAAAGTGAACGAATTGTTTTGGGCCACACAAAAATATACCTAGCATTAATATGTTACATAAATTTTTCGATGGGTTGTGTCTTCTTGTTTGATTTTTTTATACCCAGTCGTGCCATAAGTTCTGTCTCTAGAAATTTTTCTCCGCTACGCAAATCTTATACGTATAAACAAGTTTACTTTTAGCTGAAATAGGGTGTGCGCTATCAGAAAAAAATCAATAGTCAATAGTCATTCAAAGAAGTAACATGGAGTGGCACGTCAAAGAGAACAGGATCGCAGTGATTGCGCTACACAAATGCAACAAAGAACCAAAGGAGATATTTGAACTTCTCCAGCCGCTGCAAATCACAATACAATTCGATGCAATTCGTACTATTAATCGATACATCGACCAAAAAGTGGCAGACCTCGAAACAGTCGAACAAAAGATGAAGTTGAAGCAGTGCATTATTTAATTCTTAGAAATTCACTCCAAAAACAATGGCTTAATGACAAGCTTCGGAAAAGACGGCTCACTCGTTCTCGATGGATCTTGAAGACGTACGTGGGGAAAAAATACCAAAAATTCCCTTTACAGATGAAAAAATTTTTACTATTGAAGAGGTAGAGTGGACATTTTGAATAAAATTATATATATATTAAGACCTAGACCATGTTAGCTTGTAATAAAAAATATAAATAATTTAATTGAGTACATAAATAGTTTTCCCTTTACAAAAACCTTAGGGACAGAACTTATGGCACGACTATATGCTAATTTTTAAACTCTATTAGTTTATAAATATAAGAAGTTAAATGCTTTAAAGCTTAGCACTTCGTTTCCGTAATGAAATTAATGTGCAAAAAATTGCATACGGCATTTTGTATAGCATTAAAAATATATTTCAAATGATTATATATAATAATGTAATGATAATATATTCCAAATTGGAAGAATGAAGAAAGCAGGATCTATGATGACTGGATGGCCTTACCACCGAAGCCGAATATTAATAATTTTTTTCGTCTGGAGCTCTCTGGGCCAAATGAAATCTATCTTTGGGCCACGGTTTGGACACCCCTGCTGTAGAACCTTTAGGTTCTAACACAGCTTTTACAGTTATAAGTGACGAGTAATTAAATTTGTCGATTATATTTTTTTAATATTTGACCCTCAATTATTTGCGATTATTGAAGTTAATTTATTGAACATGTATAGCAGTAAGGTATGAGTATTTTAAACTACTTCATGACACCTTGGCTCAAAATTTTAATATTATTTTCAATTTATTTCAGTCTTTTAAAAAAAAAAAACTTGGTTTCAATTAATATATACATATAATTTTTCCTTAAATTTTCGAAGCGTTTTCATATGTCTATATAGAGATCACTCTTAAATTTTCATTCATATTTTACTTTTCCAGTCAAAATTATAGGGGTACAACCATTCATTTCTTAGAATTTATCACTATAACAACTGGTTCTGGTTATTTTAATTTAGGGTGCAATGGGGTTTCTTATTTCCTTTATTATGTTTGTTATACATAAATCCTTAGAAGTGTGAGAACAGCAAAAATAAAGTAAACAATTATCTGCGATTAATTTCTTACAAGAATTTGTTAAGGAGTTACATAAGTTTCAAAGACTAAAACGATCATATTATATTGTCTAACTCTTTTGTAATATAATCAACATATTGTCTATTATTGTAACTATTCTTTTAGCTAAATAACTTAGTAACTGGCCAATAAATTTACCAGAGATTTTATGGTCTAAAGAATTTGATAAATTTTCTAAAGATTTGTTAGTCTTGAATTTACTAGAAATATTCAATTGAATTCTTTATTTACAAAATCGCAAATTCAAATTTTTTTAAAACGTTGTTAGTTTTGGTGTTGTGAATCGGTGAATGGAATTCAAATCGCTAAACGGCTATTTTTATTTTATCCAAATAAGTTTCTTTTGGATTTTTTTTTTAAAAAATCAAAAAATATGGCCCATATTTTGACAAAATAAAATTTTATCATAGCATAAATTTAATCATGTTATAAAATTCCTATTTTATTTAAGTAATAAAGAAAATACGCTGTATAAAAACAAGTCTTGTGTATATTATGCGACAAAATGTTGAACCAAATTTAATAATAACATTCCTTTTGACATTTTTTTATAGGTTAATGCAACCGCCGAAAGGAATTATCATATGAAAGCTATAACCATAAAACTAAAAAAACCAATCCCTTTCATAGTTATATTAGCATATACTAATCTGTATAAAAGCTAAAAGCAATTTTCACCTAATATCCAGTCAGGAAGCTTATTAAATAACTTTGGGACTTCAGAGGATTATTTTTTTTCCCTACATGTAAAAACTCATCGCAAAGAAACTTAAAAACTTGTTCCACGTAGAGCTATCCTTTCTGAGCGTAAAATTCTTTATGCCATTGATACAGTTGCAGAGAATGTGCTGAAATCCAAATAATTTTCATAAGCTCTTTACGAAAAGTTTGAATTTTTTAAAAAAAGATTATATTTTTCTTGTTCTTTTTTATCATTGAAATCATTGACCTATTTTAATGATTTCTCTTATTTGAAAACTTACATCATGGATACTAGTAGCGTTTAAATTGAATGATTTTAATATTGAAATGATGTTTCAGACATAAATATTTAGTCTAAAGGACTTGGTAAACTTCCAGGAAAATACAATTTTTTTCTCATTTATTTTTAAAAACTTAAAAAAAAAAAAAACAAAATTGGCATCGGTCTTTGGACTAGTTAGAAAAATTATCCACATCTATGAGTTTGGCTTTGGATCCTGTTAGTTTTATTAGGATAGACTTAAAATAAACTCCTTTGGAAAAAATATTTTTCATTTATTAAAAGTTTAATGAAATTCTTAAGCAAAGCAAGTAACCAAATAAGTTTTCTTAATTTTTAGCGCTTTTATATTTTTAAGCACAAATTTTTTCTTCTTCTTCTTCTTTATTATTAAATTCATGTTTTATAATACAGTTAGGGTTGTGTTGCTTATAACTATTGAAATTTTTTAGCCCAAAAGTATTTTTTTTTTTCAATGTCCTGTATTTTATATGCAAAAATAATAACAATTAATCTTACCCCAAAGGATAATTAATTAAGAGAACATAAATTTTGTTGAAATTTTCATAATTAAAATAGGGCAATTTTCTTTAAATCTTGTTAATCAAACAACAATTAAAATTTCAGTTGCGTGCCATTAATTACTAGTTCAATTTTATGATTTAATGAAAACTTAGTAAATGACTTGCGTTGGATTTTAATTAAATATTCCTATGAACATCAACAGATATCCCCTTAAATCAAAAATTGATAAAACACAATAGAAATGTGTTTTGTATCATTTGACTTGTTGCCATTTATCCAATTCAATTGAATAAAAGCTTATATACGGCACCAATCGCCCTAATTACCTAATTGAATGGCAACTTAATTGTAAGCTTCATTGAAATATTTCAAATACTTTTTTCCTGTGGTGTCGATCCTTTCAAATGAAATGAACAAAATATTTAGTATAAAATGATAACAAAAAAAATAAGCTAGAAAAATCTATATTGAAAAAAATAAAAGACAAAATATTTTTTTCTTTTTGTTGAGTAGGAAATAATAAATAAAGAATCCTACTTCCATGGAGCTTATTGCGGATGTTCAGTTACTCATCGACTTTTTAATAAAGAATAATTCAGGTTCTAGAAAAATGTCCATTACCGGGTATCGAACGATAGTATCCAGGACAACAATAGCCTCAAAGGGAAGTCCTTTAGCAATAAAGACATAAAATTTGGGGTGGTAGTGAAAAGGAATGACCAACAATGTCTTAAGTGTCGCATGCCTTTATGAAGATAATGGACTTTTGTCTAGTTTTGGGTCATTTATAGGCAAAAAATGGCTGGATACACAAGAACAACAGAAATAACAAACTTTTGTAATTATGATAAAAATTTACTGCTCTATTTATTTTGTTTTGTTTAGTTTACTTTGTATTAGCATGATGGGAATTCGATAGTCTAATACTATCTCATACTCATTTATAAGTATTTATGAGAAATATTTCACATAATTCCTTCAATTATGGGATAAGTTTGTTATTAGAAGGTATTTCTAGTTTTGGTTTTTTGTTGGTTTTTTAGAATAAAATTTCCACCTTAAAGACAAGCTTAGCTTTAAGGATTAGAAACAAGAAATGAAATGAAAATGAATAATTTGTTACAATATAAAAATATATTTTTTTATCGTTTTGCTCTTCTAAAAGCTTTCAAATGCTTTTCAAAAAATGCAACAATCCAAAAAATTGCATTATTCTGGTAAACAATGAAATGAGTTTTAAATTCAAACCCTAAAAACAAATGTCCCAAACCAAAATAAACAAATCCTACAGGTTAAGTCAAGCACAATTTCTATAATAGCCTTTAGCTATATAAAATGGCAATGGAATAAGGCGGATCAAATAAACTAAATTAATGACGATCATAAAAGGGATGGGTAAGCAGATTGAATGAAATGAGTTGATTTAATGTACTAAATAGAAAAAAAGATTGAATTCACGAGTTGAGGAAAGCAGAAATGGATAAAAATAAAGTATATATATGAAATGGGATGGATAAGAAATTGAAATAATGAATACAGGTGTAATGAAGTACATCAAATATATATTTGAACTTATGTATCATAATAAGTGACTGTACCATTAACAAAGTACTAGATATTTAAAAAAAAGAACTCAGAGTTTTTTTGATAAAACACCAAATTTGAGATATCGATGACCTATTAGCTTTATTAGAAAAGTTATTGGGAAGTTCTAATCTGCTATTTTATTTGTAATTATTGTGGAAATGAAAATTTCTTTCTATTTCTAGGAAAACATTTTCATGCAATTTCAATGGATACGTGTTCATATTTAAACTATTACAGCTGCTTCTCTACTAATTAATGATTTTCAGGTAGCAACAATAAAAATTATTTTATTCAAATTAATAAGTTTAATTAAGTTAATAAAATTTATTAAAATAATTAAATTATTGAAACTTACAAATTGTAAGTTATGTTGTCATAAAGCACAGGACTTCAGCTTTATTTGTTGTACATTTTGAAAATTACAAAAATTACAAAAATTCCGAACTTTCATTCTACAAAGGTATTTTTTTTATAAACATGACTCAAACAGTAAATAGACGGTTCTCTTAACAAACTATCATTCGGTTTATTTTAGAAGAGCATGTTAGAACCCGTTTTTGGAAACGCTTTGACGAAACCTTCATATCGGCTGTTATTCTATTAATTTTTTTGACAGCTTAGTCTATTTTGTTTTACTTTTAGCCTTCTTGATTTAAAATTTCTTAAAGCCAATTTCTTTGGCTCAATTTAAATATTTCAAATTGATATGAAAAATATAAGTTCAATGCCTTGTTTTCTAGTCAATTTCTGGTTGAACTGACTTGGATAGGCAACAGAAAAAAAAACCACTGCAAGGCATAATAATTATTTTTCAGAATTCAAAGCATTTACTTCCTACAAATTAAAGCTTAAAATATTCTAATTATGATTTCCAATTTAAAGACTTCCCATAAATGAAAAAAGAAAACAAGTCACCCTTTACAATATTGAACGAAAAGGAATAAATATCCTTTTTATCTGCTTCTAATTATATATTCCTTGTTTATAAAATAGATTCAGGCATTTACCCTCAATAAATGGCGCTAGACTGAATTTTATGCTCTATTCAAGTGGAAACGCCTCATGTCCTTGACAATAATCCAAAATAAATTAACAGCAAAACATCTGCGGCATTTATGACAAAAGGTCAAAATATTCAGATGACAACTGCATGTCAGAAAAGTTCATTCAAAGGGCGAATATGTAATTAAATACAATTTAGGGTAAAAATTTAATAGTCCCAAATAACAAGTTTACGATTCATTTAGACAGTTAATAGAATTTCATTGCAATATAGTTTCCGAGTTAAAACGGATACGCAATTAAAATACAAAACCATTTGTTAATTTTTTATGTGTAAGTTTGAGAGCTATAGCGAATTATCTTACGTTACAAACAATTACCAGATTCCTGTTGAAATATTTGTAGTTACGCTTCAAATGTTTTATTTTTCAGACGGTGTTAAGTATTCCCAATTTGAAAATTTCAGAGAATAATAAAATCGGACAAGACCAAAGAGAAGACTACTAGAAATAACAACTATTAGTTTCATTATAATTATAATCAGCGGCTTGTATTTAATTTGTAGCAGACTGTTGACAATTTGGAAATATTTTGAACTATTTAATGTCAGCAACTGGACAATAATTACGGATTTTCATGTCATTTAGCCGGTAATCGTATTGTAACCAACATATAAATTTTAATTTAAGTAGTAATAAACCTAAGGGAGTGAATTTGATTATCACATGTTGTAAATATCTGGCTGTGTTTAAAGCTTTAGTAATTTGAGATTAAAAAGATTTATTATAGATAATATAAAAACTTGTTTGTTTGCTGTGAGAAATCTAGACTAATAATAAATGCATGAAGTTGAAACGAAAAATACAAAAAATTGAAACGTTAGCTTCTTCCAGCTTTGGACATAATATTTTAATGTTTTTGGTCTCATAATATTAAACATAAGTACACAAAGTTCAAAGGAGAAAAAGAGTAAAGAGCCGCAACAGACAAAATGTGTATTAATGAAGTCTTCGTTAAATATTTTTCGCATATGTACGAGTACATATACTTAGGTTAATGGAAAAATTATCATAACGTCTTTTTGTTATGAATTCATTGAAGTTTTTGTTGAGAAAAGTATTCAGTATAAATTTATGTCACCATCAATTCAAATTCATCAATGCTTTCTATAAAATAATACGTGGAAGGTAGGTTTAATTCATTGAACTTGTATCGCTTTTTCTTTGCTTGGATACGTTAGTCTTTAATTGGATAAACAATTAATTAGAATTGAAAAATTTAAAATTGCAAATTTTTTTGGGCATTTGTTACATAATTTTGTAACTAAGGGTTGGACTACGTTTCGAACTTTAAAAGTATTATCAAATCCTTTGTATCTAGAAGACTTTATACCTTAAATGATATGCTAAATATAATTGTCATGCTATTAAAAATGTATTGAGTTTGTAAAATACGATTTCCCACTATTTGAAAATATAAAAACTATGGTTTAATAATACCAGTAAAATTAAAAAGTACATTCAAATAAAAATACCGTTGAAAGAAAGGCTTTTATTTTTCATATTTCCATAAAATTAATGAACTAAAAGGAGAAAAATAATAGAAAGATAAATAATTCTTTTTGCAAGATTCATTTACAATTTTATATAATGAAAAATAAATTTTCAAGGAACTTGTCAAGGAATGATAATCCATAATTTGGCAACTATTTAATTTGATGTAGCAGTTTGCAGTTATTATTATTATTCAAAAGACTTGGATGTTGATGTTGTTGATATTTTTCTTTTGTTATATTTTTAATTAATAACAATACTGAACAAAAACTAATATCATATTCACGCAAGGCTTGGTGGATATCTTACTCTAGTTGGGTTTTATTACGACATATTTACAAGAGGATGGTACGGTAAGCATGATATGGTTTCCCAAGATGACTATAGGACAGCAAATTTTTTTATAAGAAGGTTTTATCAGTAGTAAATGTTTTACAAGTCAACAAAAGCTTTGTGCGCTGTTTTTATAAAAATAAAATAATTTTTCAAAACCAGAAACCTTTTATTTTAATGGTTTTATCAAATTAAACAGCGGTAGGATATGTTGTAGTCAAACAGAAGTACTTACTATTTTATTATAGAAATTATTATATATAATTAAGAATTAAGAATTTTATGTTGTTTATCAATATGAAAAAACTTTTCTTCATTTGCACACATACCAAAATTATTTTCAAGAAGCCCTCAAAAAGATAAGTGATAAAGGGATAGAAAAATTGTCAAATCCATTGAAAATCCGTGCACTTTTACTATCAAAATAATTAATGTGAGTGAATATTAAAAAAATTTGCAAGTTTTAATTCTTCTTTAAAGAATTTCTTAGAAAAATGTTAGGAATTAAAAGTAATTGTTGCTTGGGGTTGTATTTTTTTGTATAAAAACTTTTGCTGGCTTTTATCTAGAAAAATGTTTGCTTAGAATTTTCAAAGTTACCAAACTAAAACCAAGAGTAGAGTGAAACTAATGCTCTTAAAACTCCAGTCTTTTAATTTTGCCCACTTATTCATCCGAAGAGAAAATTTTTAACTAAGTTATTAAAAAGCTATTACTTTATAAATTTTCAGTTTTATTTTGATGATAAAATCCAATTAAAATGAAATCCATCAGCAAAATTAATTGAATATTCATTAAAATAGAGACTTGATTTTATTTTCAATATGAATAAAATTTTCTTATTAAAAATAATTTGATTAGAAAATAGTAAAAGTGTTCAATACAGCAATTTGTCAATAACGGCAAATTCAAGTCTTTATAGTTCCTTATGGTTACTCCATTATATTGTATCCAAATATCAAATTCCAATTAGTGTCAGAGCTGGAAACATGCTAAAATGATTTATTAGATCCTTTACATTGAAACAAATGCAGTTGATCTCAGAAACTGTATTTCATTACACCCGTATGTCCAAGCTGAAATCTTTTTTGTTTTTGTTCTCAAGTTTATATCACCTTAGCTTAAGGAGAAAAAAAAGCAACAAAAATGAACTGTTTTGTTCTAACACTTCACTATGTATATCTGTGGGTATACAAAGTGGAAGTAATAAAAAAAAAGCAAAAACAAGAATCCTTCTTTGAAATATGATCTGGTGATTTCAATTTACTTGGGGTTTTTCTTTGTTATATACCAACTAGAAGCTATCTGGCCACTTGGAGTCTTCGTTAACGTTGCAAAAAAGGAAAAACAGAATAAGATACATTGCTATTTATAATGATGAATATATGGCTTCATTTGTAAAATGAAGGGATAAAGTGAGAGTATTTCTTTCTTTTCTCCATATTTTTTTTTTCTGTCATCAGAATAAGGGAAGCTATTCATTTTAGGCGTAGAAAATCAGTTTTTGATGGATTATAAACTGTTACATTATTTCCCAAAGGCAAGCCAGTGAGTGAGAGAGATTTAATTTATCCTTTCTGTTAAAGTTATTTTACAACTTTATTTTGTACAAAAATTTCTCTATATGTATTTGTTTAGGTTTAGTGTTACAGGAATTCAAATTTTTTCGTGTTTTATAGAAAAATATTACTTTTAATTTAAACTAAGGAGTTTGAGTCCTTTATATTAAAATTCCTTCATTATAACTAAATTTTTAACAGGAAAAGATAGCTTTTCTTTAGTTTAAAGGTAAAATTTTTACATTAAATACATTTTTTCAAATAAAATAAGTAAATATTGAATGAATCAAAAAAAGTTAAAATTAATTTTTAAAATTTACTTATCTAAAACAGTGATATATAGTTTTTAACTCCATCCCTTAATATCATTTCTTTTTTTAAAGTTTTAAATCAAGTTTTTTATACTTGATATACTAGCAACTCAACTCATCCCCAGTTCTGGACAAAGTACAGTTAAATTTTGCGACTAAGTAAGCAATCGTAAATTGATTGTTTGACAATGCAATGTGGTTAAAAAATAAACCCAGGCCCGTTCAAATTAAAAATGTAAAGAAATTTGCAACTGAGCTTTTTAGCTATTTGAATTTGCATTAAGACAGTTCAAAGTCAATAAAAAATTGTTTTACAATACACAACCTATTCTCACTTGTAGTGGTATATCCAACAGAATTTGGCAAAGGAAGACTAAGAAGTGTAAAGCGAAGACTAGAAGTGTAAATTGTCCAGAGGTTAAAGTTCCAAAACCAGCAATTATAACTATCAATTAAGTTTATCAATTGTAAGTCTTGTATATAATAAAAATAAATATTATTAACTCCATCAAAATTCAGCGTGGGAATAGGCCTTGAGATTAAGATATGATTTAAGCCCTTTGAGAATCTACAAATTAAATAATTTTTAACTAGCTTTGGAATTGGTTTTAAATATAAAATCTCAATAAAGACAATTTTTGACTATATTCAATTATTTTCTAATATTTCTTCCTTTTATTTAAGCAATAAAATAAGATCAAAAGAAAGAAAAAAAACAATTATGTAGAAATAGTCAAATCTATACCTACTAAGCTTAACTTATATCGTGGAATTTTGTAACACGTATATTACTTTACCTGAATAAAGTGGCAAAATTGATAAAAATATTGTTTGGCCAATTTTCAATGAAATAAATCAAATATAATAATGATATATCTATAGATTTTGTTTGACAAAAGAATTGTAAAACTGTATTTATCACATTATTCATACATTATTCTTTAAAATCTAATTTAAAAAACATTTTTTATTTTTTGTTGCTAAAATCCTAACATCCCTTACTAAAAGCCAATAAGCGTTTTCCTATTTTTATTGAGATACCCTAAAAAACAAGCTAAATATGTAAAAGCCATGTGCAATCGGGGTTATCCCTTTGCAATAAGGAAAAGCACAAATCGTCCAGAACAAATTTGTTTTTTTTTTTTTTATTCTTTAGGCTTTTTCCATTGTATTTTTACTTTTTATTTTACCAGAACAAGGGTACTCTCAGGGTAATATAGAGCAATAAATGACAACGTAGCCTGTTACAAATTGAAAATATTGAATTTTTTATGAAACACTTTTATATTGGGCTAAAAAACGATAGAAGCAAAAAGTAAGTACAAAAACAACAATAATATAAAAATTGGGGTATCGAAGCATGTTTACAACAACAAATTGTTTAGGGTGTGATTTTATAGGGTGCAAAAATTATCACTCACCCCTTAGTTTTTGGCCAAATATTTCTTCATGCCAATAATGATGACAGGGTTATGAAACATCCAAACCATAGAGACTATCATTCCCCCTCTGTTCAATAGTTATAGCCGTATCCTAGTAGATAAATCAGTCTAAATCTAGTAATAAACTTGATACAATATTTGAAGACAAGTGTATATCTTTGGCAAGATATACCAGAAAAGGGAATGAATCACAATTTCACTTAATTAAAATCTACCCAGAATATGTGGGCGTATTAAAATACTACACTATGGCAATAGTATTTTATAGCTTCAGTTATAGTAAAATAAAAGACATATCGAAGAGATATAACCCTAGTCAAGGTTGGCATATTTATGTCTATTACAAGCTAAAAAATTTAAATTTTTTGTTAAAAACAAAACTAAGGGAGATCTTTTTTGATATTATTTGAAATGCATTTTATGGGATTCAAACCGTGAAAATTGCTTTTTCTTCGATTAGTATTCTTCCTGTAATGAAAATTTGATTTAGATTTGAGGCAATTGCTAACATTCGTCTACCCTTCTGAAAGCATATATTAAATTTTCTTAAATCTCAGATTATTGCTTTAAGGAGCAAATGAAACTACAGATTTGGTGTATAACTTGGTCTGCTTTTTTATGATAAGGGGGATTTCTAATGCGTAAAAATTGGATTGAAAAAGAATATATTTAGGTGAAACTAATTTTTTCATTATTTTTTTCTTTTGGAATATATTTCAAAATATGGGAAAAAAAATGGTGATACAGTTATTAAATCGATTCATTTTTTTTACTTTCATGCCATTAATGGTACATTAATTTTTCTAATCTTTCATAATATTGACAATCGAACGTTTAATGAACATCTGCTTTAATGCTATGTCTTTACATAAGGCCATCTGCTGAGTAAAATTGTTAGAGAGAAACGGTTACTGCTTCAGTCTTGTTAAACTAAAATATTAAAGCAGGCTTACAGATTGCTATTCCTTAACATTTTTCCTTTAGGATCTAGCAATTCTACCGATATGTAAATAAAAGGAGTTACTTCAATTGAAGATGATTATGCTAAATTGAAAAATTCAAACTATAAAAGGAAATTAAACACTAAGCTGAAGCTAATATTGTGAAAAATTATTTTAATTTTTGCATTAACCTTAACATTTAGACTGTGACTGACTTTAATATCTTTTGGACGAAGTTAACTTAAATATGGAAAAAAGGGTTTAACAAGTAATACGAATGACGTTTATATACGTCGCAAGTTTTGTGGTAAATTTTAAAAAAGTATTTATGAAAATATATGAAAAATTAAAATTTATTAGTTTCATTTATTTTGAGGAAGGAATATTGACAAATAATTCAATTCGCTGATTTTATTATGTCAAGAACTATTTCACTTAATTTGTAAATTGTTATAATTTTTCCTGAAATTGCTGCTTACTATTGTCTTATCTTTTTATTTAGTTTAAAAATTTGATGGTTTTTTTTATTATTATACTGAATAATCGAATTATTTAGGGATAGGACTTTTCAAAAAATTACTATTTTATTGTATTTTCTTATTGTACAAAAAATGTTGTGTGAAAATTTCAAAGCAATAGAGTGGGAACACACATAGTTATTGGCTTTTAAATCATTCCACCTCTTGAAAATTTTTCTGATTTTAAAACTTTAGATGCGTTTTTGTTTTGATACGACGTTTCATGATCATTGGCTTTCAAAAACTACTGTACCAATTCATTTGAAATTTTACACTTCACACTCTCTACATAAAAAATATCTACTCCCAGCGATGCTTTTTATTATATTTTATACCACTTAGAGGGGTAAAACCTGGTAATATGGCATATTTTTTGGCGAAAACTGGCTGTTTTGATTTCAAATAACTACAAAAATAGTAATATGACAAAATTAATTAAGAAAGATCGTCGGGAGGAGGAAAAAATTATGTTTTAACTAAATAATTGTAAATGGACTTCTTTGAAAGGTGACTAGAGAAATTATTTGCAAACGGCTTATTTAACTTTTTTTATACGGAAATTTTACAGAACGTCCGAAAAAATGTTTGTCAATTTAAGCTCACTTCTTCATAGTTGTGCTATCAAATATTTTTGTCAGAAAAGGGTTAAGTTCCCTTCAAATGATTAAATTTTAAATCATCGAAAAAATATCAAAAAAAAAATCAAAATTAAATAATCTTCTATCCCTCAACGGGAAATAAAATAAGAAAAATTATACAAATCCTTTTATGTACATACATCGCAAAACTCTACACAAGTGAAGTATAAAAACTAATAAAAAGTAACACTCCACCCCGAAACAGTGAAAAATGTTTTTTATTTTCAAGAGCACTCCTTTTCATCTAACTTGTTTTCAATTACACATTCCACTTAGTTAAGCAGATATCATAGAGCCAAGACCGCTTTTGACGATTAACCCAATCTATTAGTTATCACAGCGTTTTTGGTGCATACATTTTTAAAATAGTATTGTCTTTTGTACCCCTTTTTTATTTGTTTTTATTTTTTTCTATCTAGAGAGATATTTTACGTTTTATTCCTCTGTGTTCTTAATTAAAGCGATAATTTATTCTTGCATACAAATAGCACTCAACTGTGCTATATGTAATAGTTAAAAAGAAAATCCCTTCAATAGAAATGAGTAACATTGTCGATTTTTTTGTCCTAAATTATAATGGAGCTTAATTACCAGGATTTATCATAATTCTGTTTTGCAAAAATAAGGTAGTTATTACACATGAAATATAAATACATCCATTCATACCAGTATGTCCACTTCAATGGGATTTCCTTATTTAATAATATTCTGTTGTTTAGAAATTTTGGTTATGCATCTGACAGTCAAGGGTATTTTACGTACTTAGGGTAATGCTTTTAACGTAACAAGCGCTCCGTATTTGAAGTTTTTAGAT
Organism: Acrocera orbiculus; assembly: GCA_947359355.1. Lineage (NCBI taxonomy): Eukaryota > Metazoa > Arthropoda > Insecta > Diptera > Acroceridae > Acrocera > Acrocera orbiculus. The sequence goes on from OX375757.1 coordinate 25,823,554, forward strand.
TAAAAATAATTTATCATAAAAGGTTTCGAAGAATAATTTTTCTTGGACTAATTAAAACTACATTTAATTTTTAATTTGTATTCACAATAATTAAGTAAAACAAATCTGATGGATTCTATTTATAGGTAATATTTTATGCTTAATTTCACAATTGAATCATTTGTCATTATTCTAGGATCATTTTATCTTTGGCACATTGTTATGCAGTCAAGTTATATTTATTGCACAAATTGTCTCATATAGCCAGGAAGAGAGTTAGTACGAAATACCAGAACTCTTCAATTACAACACTTTGAAATAATTTATTGGTCTTTGGGGATAATAACATCCGTTACTAATTGGATAGGAAGTTGAATAATATGAAAGTTAAATGAAGTTTTTGGTGATGGTCTTTCATTTTCTTTACTCACAAATCATTTAAAATTATTACACACAATTTCTTTACAACATTTAAAGTGAGATTTAATTCCATTCTTGACATTGACACTAGTTGTATTTTTTTAAAAATTAAAACTTTCCTCAAGCAAATTATTCAAATTGTTGGAATCATTTGGCCAGGAAGACTGAATAATACTTTAGAAAACTAAAGCTGTAGCTTTCATAACCTTCTTATCATTCATGTATTATTTATTCTCGAGCTGGCAATTTTGTTATATTATCTTTATTCCCCAAAACTTACTACAATTTAATATAAGTTGCAATGTTAATTCTTGTACGTTACAAGTCATAACAACTCTCTTGATAGATAAAAACTACTAATCTTCAAATTACTACAAGCCTAATAGAAATACAATTTTTTTGAATTGTGCTAATGTTAGTAATTCTAGATTAGCAATTTTCTAGTGAAAATTCAATATTTAACTTCAATCTCAAAATTTACTGGTCATATGTTTGAAAAATTGAAAAAACTATGCGGCAAAACAGCTCAGACACAGGTGCAACGTTGACCCAAAGTTGAATATCATTAAGATAAATATCCGTTATCCTCCTAAACAATATATTATGATAGAATAATCGTTTAAATTGAAAAAAACAAAAAAAACGAAGGGTTATAATTAAGTATAAGCAATCTTTTTATTTGAGTGTGATAAGGCACGTCAGGTATCCATGAACAACAACAAAAAATTTGAAAAATGGAATTTTCACATAATCCTGCTTAATAGAACTTAAAGCGTTACATGGATAATGGTGATTAAGTTCTCAAATGTCAAGAATATGATCAACTTCTTGAGCAGTGAAAAATTACATGTTGAATCCTATTAATTAAAGAGAGCTCCTTTTCTGTAATAATGGCTACTTTGGTGAGGAATTCACATAAATTAATAATGTTCGAAAAAGGAAAGCATAATTTGCCATCCTGGATACTTATAACAAAGAATCTCTTTAAAGAATTTGAAGAATTTGGTATTGAAAGCTTCTGGAAACTCTGAGTTTCTCATCTGCCAATATTGAGGTTAACTTCACTAAATAAATCAGGTTAATTACACGACATTAATCATACTCAAGTTGAATATCTTTATATTAATATTGAATTTAAAATAAATCTTGAAAACTGCACTTTTTCTTAAATACAAAAATCACAGTACTTATCAAAACAAAATATATATCTAAGTCTCGAAACAATAGAAATTTGTTGGAACTAATACCCTAACTCGTATCAGAAAACATACAATATACAACATGTATATATTGTTACAGTTATATAGAAATGTGTACCAAAAATTTTATGTTTTGATACTTCGTTTCCAGCCAAAAAAACATGCAAGAATTCTTCAAAGAGAACTCACTGATTCACGTTTAAATTCAAAAATTTAATATAAGTAGCTTAGTTATTTTCATATAATAAATGCTGTTATCCTGTAATTATGGCCAGTATTATACACTTAAACTATTACAGCTTTCAAAAACTAATATTATCAACTCTTAATCAAATTTGCATGTTCTGATGGTAACTAGGCAGATAGTTTGCCAAATTCTATTGCATAGCCCAAAAATATTGCAATGGACTTGATTCTTGTAACATGGATACATGCCAACAAATATTCTATGCAATTAGCAGTCCGGATGCTTGGTACAGTATTTAAGCTTTCAGGATTTGTTACGATAATTGGATCATGTTTACTTAGCTTTGTTTTATATGGTCGATAGACTAAATCCTCTTGAATTATTTATAAGTAACCAAAGCCAATGATCCTTAAAATTTAAGATATGCTTTTTTATATTTTTACTACCCCCTTAGTATATTCCAACCGTGACATTTATGCTTGTCTACTTTTTGTTCAAGACTTAATTTATAAAAAAAGAGAAAAAAATTTTTTTGAATAAGACAAGTTATGATTAATAAGAAGCTGTCGTCTCATTCTGTTATAACTGTCTTTAGTCCTTCATTTCACCGATACCTATATAAAGATAGGGGGAATGATTAATGATCCTGTGTCAAGCTAAAGCTTAGATAATATTTAAAAAAATTTTAAATTTTACATTTTCGTGGGGTTTTAAAGGTGACTATTTGTTTCATGCACAATAATTTAAGTGGTCGGATAAAGACTTATATTAAAGTACTTAAAGAAACTTTTATTTATTGTTTATTGCTTTAAAAAATAAATTTTCTTGCCATCAAATTGTCATTATAATGAAGGGAAATATTTATTAGTTTAAAGGTTCACTAAAAACTTTATTTTTAGGCAATAGATAAAATATTTGCCTTTAAAACTTTTTATTGAAGTATTTTTATTACTTTTTTAAAAGAAAAGAATTTTTCAAAATTAAAATTAGTTGGCTACATTTTATAACTGCTAAGCTTGGAATAGCTAACAATAAGTAAAAAATGTCCCCCAAAATATTATTGGCAAATTTCTCTCAAGTTTTATTGAGTCGAAGATCATAACAATAAATATTCTATAAAAATTAGGTTTGCTAAATTAAATTTTTTGTAATGAATTTTTGAAAGAGAATCGAAAAAATTACCTAATTTTGCTAAACAATTTTCGTTTTTCTTGTTTAAGTCTAATACTTTTGAACCCTTTTCCTCTTTATTTTATATTATAACCAGATAAGAATTAAAACCCGAAAATTTTGAGTAAAATAATGAAATATTGCTAGAAAAGGTTTAAAAAAAAACTTATTAGTGCTGACATTCATATATATGTAAAAACACCTACCAAAAAGAAAGTTTTTCACTTAAGATTTCCTTTTTCAATTGGTTTGAAAATAAGCTTTGAACCTCTCAAAATATGAAACAAAGTTTCAAAAATAAAAATAACGCTTTCTTTTAATGTGTCGGACGTGAGTAGTTACACATCGACCTGTCTTGGGCAAATGCCTTTTTCACCGCATTTGATTTTGTTCCCTTCTATACATCTATACAGTTTCCATCAATTTCATTTCATGTCTTTGACAAAATAAAATTCAGATTATTAACTTTAGTAACGTAAAAGCCAAAGTAAATTTTTAAACATTGCATCCTTCCTATAGTATAAACTAATTTCCTTAAAGATCAAATACTTCTTTGACATCAAAGCTTTTAAAACCATCTTTCAAAGTAATCAAAGCCATATCCTTTTATTTACCTAGCTTTTGTAAGTGCTTTTATCACAATAAAAAGCATCAGCATAAAATTAAATTTTCCATCAAACATTTAGCAGATTTTTGGATGCAAAACAAAAATATAAACCTTAAGTTATATAAATATCCGACTTGATAAAGGACTCTATATATAGCAATCAGTAAATACAATTGCAGCATCAAAAACATATTAAGATTTATATCGGGTAAGGAAGAAGATTTTAAGCTATAATATTTGTAACATGGAGTTTATCTTATAAGATTGACTAAAAAGAGATGTTCTATTGCTCATTTTACATTTGAAAAGGATATTCTTCAGGGTCTAGCTTATTATAGAGGTAGTAAAATTTGTCACGTGTCTTAAGCAGATGGGGTAATCAACCAGTTTTCCTTAAATCATATTCCTTTGATGTATCCTGATATTGATTGTGTTGATCATAAACCCCTCGTGTATATAAGCATTGATGGAGTTGTTTTCAGATGAGGACCGCCACGTGCAATAAACTTGATTTAAGCAACGATTGTATATTGCAAGAGAAGGATAGACCCTTTTATTTATATTTTCTACGCCCTATCCTTTAGTTTTTTTTTTCTTTTTGTTATTATTATAAGTTGATTTTGCTATAGTAACTAATCCTGTTTCTCAAAATTTTGTTATCTTTGTCCTTTAGTCTGCATAATTTCCTTCCTTTTGTCACCGGTTAAGATAATTTCTATGGCAATCAGAGATTTATACTATTAAACCAAAAATGGCTTTCAGGCAATTATTGTGTATGATAAGTGACGACTGTTTTAGCCACGTGTCATAACAAGCTAAGTAAGAGGTTGTTGCTGTCAATTTTTGGCTAAAGTGGATTTAAATATTTTGATTTGGTGTTGCGAAAAATATGTTAGACGATAATATATATGATATACTTCCTTTTTAATTAATTTTAGTTATAAAATGTTAGGAAAAATATAAGAAAGTTGGATATTTGGTTTTCTTTGCATTAGTTTCAAGTGGTATAAAAGAAGAGTAGCATAAATTAATCATTGGAAGTTATATATTTAAGTTCGAGACATATTTGAAATACAGTTTTTGACAGTTTATCTGCCAAGTGGCAGGATACCATCCTGCTGGCCAGTATGGTAAGTTTATGGCTCGTGTTTTAGCAAAATATTTTTTTATCTTAAAACGAAAAACAATTTTTTGATTTCAAACGATTATAATATCCTCAAATATTTCAAAAATAGGTGACTTCAAGTTTTTTCATACTACAATCTTAATTTTACCATTAATTTCTAAATTTTGCTGGTTCTTATATTGAGCAAAATTTGCGTGGTCTTCTGCATTAATTATTCCATCCTGTCCTGTTCCGTTTATTTTACCTGAATTTCTTCAAAATCTGTATAATTGAGAAGCCTTTTCTTATCTTTTGTGAAATATTTCTGGATAAGTTTTTTCTATTTCTCTCTAGACCCCTGGTCTAGACTAAAAAATAAATATTTGAATTTTAAAGAAATTAATTTGAGCATATAGTAAGTAGTCGAAAGAGATTGGAGCAAAAATTGAATGACACTTAACAAACTAGCAATTATTAATAAAATTTAAACTTTTCCACTTCAGACTAAGAAGTGTTTTAGCAAAACACAATCATATATAATTAATTTAACAAAGATTTTAATATAAATTTAATAAAAATCCTTTTAAAAACAAATCCAATAACTTTAGTGAAAGCGATGAGGTTAAGTTTTTCTAGCTCATTTTTACGAAATTAAAGAAAAAACTAATTAAATTATCGGCATTATTTCTTTTTTGATAAAACCTGCTTAAAGATATCTTTTATCACAATTCAATTTGTTCACTTGTTAAAATTTTGTATTTTCTCATTATTAAAGGAAATTATCTTTGGTATGCTATACGACTCCCCTTTTTAAAACCGGAAAATTCTCATAGCATATAAAAGAAGTAAATGTATAATATTAAGTATTTGTTAGACCCTTTTTTATAAATATATATATATAACGAAGCGGATGTTTCAATTTTCTTCGATATTAGGTTATAGAACGCGAGCCGCCATTTCCAATTACAGGGCTTGACGATGACATGAAAAACACTTTGTCTAAAATATCAAACGATTTTCTTGTCTACTTTTATTACGCTTGACATCACTAGCTTAATATTTTTAGGAAAAAAACACTTTCTCAATTTGTCTTTAAAAATAAAAACTAAGTAAATAAACGCAATTTTTTGTACTTATATCATTTCATATGTGCCATGTATTGGTTTATTGCTTTTAAATTGAAAGAAGGTAGCATATGGCATGCTATAGTATGTTAGGTTAAGGATAGTAAGGAAACAAAATTATGTTTTTATTGGTACTATGTTAAGTTTAGGACCAGTAATCAATGTCTTTAAGTATAGACAGCATGTAAATTATGTGGTCGCATTGAAGCTACATAGATATCTATTTGGAATCATTAGTAGCTTAAATTGTATGTCAGGCAGTCAGCCATTAATAATTGAAAATTATGGCCTGAATTTCTATACAAAAAGTGTTTCATATTTTTGTTGTACAGGTGCAAGAATTAATGATATGCTATTATTCAGGTTAATGAAAAATAACATTTGAAAGAGAAGTTTTTTTTTAAGCTACTTTAAGATTTTATTTAAAATATGTAAAATATGTCAACATCCAAATATTTCATTTTAAAAAGGTTAAGGCGTGTAACAAGACATAACAATTTAGTTCTATTATAAGTTATTTATCAACTAGATCTCAGGAAAGACCTTAACAGTCCATATTATCCCTTACGGCAGTAATCATGTCTTCCAGACAATATTGTCTTCTCCAACTGTGATACCCAAATTAATAATATCGAAAAATTATAACAAGTGAATGCTTTAAACCTAAAGTATTACTTCTGGCTAGAGTGCAGTCTTAGCTTCCTCAGGAGAAGTGTGAGAAATTTTTTGGCATTTTTTTTTTATTTTTTTGACTTATTTGGTAAAAATCGAATACCGTTTCATTTTTTTTTTTAGTAACGGTTGGGCTTAATTTTTCACGTCTATTGAGAATATAATTTTTGTTCATCTTAATTTAAGGTATTATTTTTGTAAAAGGCTACTACTATTTATATCGCCTATTTTTGTGTCTTTGATTTAATTGTAAAAATTATTTCACAACAGGATATAACTTTCGATACATTCAAATCTGACATCATTAAATTTTAAGTGACTGTTTAATAATATAAAATTGGAATTTAGTACTGATTTTATAGTTACAATACAACATTTTTACCTTGGAAGTTTTATTAAAAATTTTTGAAATAGACACAGTGTCAATCTGTAAAACAGCTTTGAATAAGCTTATTTAAAAGTAAGAAGAAATTATCCATATTTCAGTTGTTTGCAGACATTATTGGGACATTTTCATATAAATTTGTGGGAGTTTTTCCATTATAATTAGTGGTCAGACCTCCTGATGCATATTAACTAAACATTTTTTCTTTTTGAAAAAATAGCACTAGAAATTATTTCGGTCCACATAGTACCCTGCCAATTTCGTATTTTTCTTATGCTTATGTAATTTTACAAATCATGATTTCATAAAGATATTACTACATAAAATGAAACATTTTCTGTAAATTAAGTCATTTGATCAAAAGCCAATTAAATAAATGTAAATTCCTTGGAAAGATCTCAAGAAAAATATTGCACTCTGTGTTTAACTTAATTAACTTAATTCGTGAGCAGACAATATATTCTGATGCACAATTCCTTGTTTATAATTTGCCTGACAGTTTAACTAAACGAAACCTTAAAGAACACTTGGTTATATCCTTAGTCATTGAATGCCTTTTTTTTTATTTTCTTAAGTCGTTCTAATGACATTTTGTGTTTATTAAGGATTCACTTGGGCAAACTGTATAAACATCTAAGATATCAAGTCAAAGGCAAACTTTTCCCACAATTTGTAGTATAAATTTTATGAAATATTAAATTTTATTGTTACAGGAAGTAGTTTAAGTTTACACAGTATTTATCATTTTTAAAGATAAATTTTATGCAAGGATATTCTCTGCGAGTGAAAGACTATATAAACTAATATTTAAGTATTTCACAAAATTGCTGATATTTAAAGAAAATAAGGTTAAATAACGATTTTATATGAATTTATTTTTAAAAATGATTTCAATCCTAGCCAGCCTGATATACATTATCAGCCTCAAGACGACCTGGTTCAATTGAATTCAAGGAAGATGGAAGACGTATGAACATTTTTGTATCGAGTATTGATGAGATTAGGAAATGTGCTAATTAATTATAGGAACAGATTTTAAATTGTTTTGAAAGAAATTATTTTGAGATATTAGCTAAGCTTGGGTAGTCTTTTTAAAGGCCCTTTTAAACAATTTTGTCTCTCTTAAACTTTTAGTGAAATTTCAAACATCATTTCTTTCGCTTAAAAAATCATTGGCTTTATATGAAAATCTTTGTATATTTATACGAGAAAAATTTAAGCAGTCAGCTAAGCGATGGTGAAAGCGAGAATAAGAAATTCAGTATAATATTGCTCTAAAGCAAAGCATGAGAGCCCCTTTTTTATTTTGTGTCAATATTAATATAGAGATATATCCGCACTTATGCTACTCAAATAGCTTGGAACTCAATCCAGCTTGGAGCTCTAATATATTTACAGCTTTATTGCAGATATTGAAATTGAAGTTGATTGTTTTCAAATATATATAATAAACATTTACTAAAGCTACAAAATCAAACCTTTCTAAATTACTTTAATTAATTGCTAAAATTACTTGAAAATAAAATTAAATTTTATAAAATTTAGCTTGATGAATCATATCATTTAGCTTCTTGGTGTCAGAATAACAATGATAGATGGTTAATTTATTCAAACAACTTAAAGTCGAAAAAAATAAATATAATAGTGAAACTTATTAATATTAAAAACCACATTCATAATAAAAAGAAATCCAAAAATTAAAATAAGCCAACGAAAAAAAAAATTAAGATTTGTAAAGATCAAAGTCCAATTTGTAACTTCCACTAGCATAAAATTTAAAATAATTGTATCTAACCAACTGATGTCCTCATATAACTGATTTCAAAATTTAATATGAGTTTAATAAATGGGAGTCGTCTGTAAAAGACAAAGAACTTAAAACAAAAATGCTAAACTCCTCAATAAAAATTGTAACAATCTACTTCGTTTGTTATTTCTCATTTTGGATAATAATTCAAAGGCAAATTTTATAGAATTACCCTCCTTAGTCTTGAATAAAATTTCCATCAGCTTTATGAAAGTTCATTACATCATCAATTTATCATTGTCCAAAAGAAGAAATTTACTTGGTATATTTTCTTATCTAAAAGGAACTTTTGAATAAATAAAACCACCAGACTACCTTTTCGTCCATTGATCATCTAGCTAAAGGCCTTAGTACAATATTTGATGGCTTTGTGTTTCCATTGAGAGCCTAGTTCTTTTTTTTCATTCGTCTTTGTCTTCCTAGCAACAAAATTTTGGACAATTGATACTCAAAACCAGATAAAAAGCTTTCTTATGAATTACAAAAATTAACGACTTACCCAGAGGGCAGTTTGTTTGAGTTAATTAAATTTAAATCTCAAAATGAATTTTTTATTTTTCCTTTGAGTGCCAAATTTAATATTCTTATTGTTTGTATATTTAGTATTTTCTGCAAATTAATAAATTTTTCAAATCTACAATTTATTAAAAATTTAATCTTTCAATTATAATCAATTATAATTAAAATAATAATCATTATTAGATAAGGATATCTTATTATTTGTTTCAGGGCAATCATATATAGTGTCATAACAAAGAAAAAGAGATATTTAAGATTTAAGAAACTTAAATATCTGCATTAAAATATTAAATTGATATTCTTAACCCAATTAAAAATTAAATGTGCTTTAAATTAAAAGTGTCAAATTTGAGAACAAATGTCACAAATAGCACAGTTTTATAGACTTTGTCTGCATTATAAATTTATGAATTTCACACCTTTTGTTTAATTTTCAAAGCAAAAATGCATTCAGTATATGCTTCCCGTGGGGAATAAAGACGACGACACATATTACACTTTTCAAAAATATGACTCCCTTAGAGACTTTAATTTTAATTAGGTACCATTATGATCCCCCATCACCATCATATAAATGCACTTCTTCTTGTTTATTCTAAAGGGAGTAAATATTTAGTAGATGACGAGACATAGAATTATATTCGAGCGCTTTTTCAGGGTAATTTAATTGCGTCAAAATGCTAGACAGCAAGTCTTATAATTCGCTGACAAATAGTTAACTTAATGAGATCTAATTGAATTTATGGTAAACCATGAAATTTTTAAAACCAAATAAAAATAAAAATCTTTTATACTTTTAATTTATTTTTTTTTTCAAAGCCAGAGGTTAATTTATTACACTAAAGATTTTTCAACTCGAAATAAAGGCCAATTTACACAAATGAATCTTATAATAACAAGAATTAGATTTTTTAAAGGAAATGGACTATTTTTTTCAATTAAAGTAAAGAATTTATTTGGCTTTACACAGACAAAAAAACATGCGATGGTATAACTTTGTATGTATGCATACATATACATATATTTGCATGTATAAAACATGCGACTTTTTATACACGTTTGGTATAAAAAAATTGGACAAAAAAAACCGAAAATCACATCTTTCAATTTATATCGTTTTTATATTTAGCTATAATGGAGTAAGTGAAATTATTTTCCAACGTTAATATCACTTCTAATGTACAGCGCTTGAATGGTTGTCGTATCCGTTAAAATGTTGAGTTGAACTATAAAAACGGATTTGCCCAAAAACTTATATTTGAAATAGCCCATCACAAATTTGTTGGCTAAATTATTAATTACTATATTTATTATCAGATTACAAGCTGTTTATATGATTGCAAAATGGTCTGCAGTGAGCATTTGCATATCTCTTAAATAAAGCAAATATATTAAATTAAAAACAATATCTGTAATTATTCTAAAACTATAAATAGATATGAATTTAGTAAATGGTGTCCGAACTAGTTTTATTACTCTAAAATTTTTGGATCTTTTGAAAAAATGCCAAACTTTTTCTACAACCTGGTAAAGTTTGAATTTATTTAGACAAAACAAACACATATGTAAATATTTTCTAGTAAAATTATCAAAAAGTCAAGTTTCTTTGTACATAAATTAGTTGAACGTTAGATAACATGTTTCCTATGGATTATACTAAAACTTGTTTAATTTTATCTAACAATTCTTTCACCGTTCTAACCCTTATACACAGTTCTTGTTTATCATTCTTTTGTATATTGTCCTAAGGATATCACAGATGACTGCTCACCCGTACAATGGGCTACGATGTGCATTCATTTTATATATGTTTTTGCACCTCGATTCAGTCCTTTGGCTTGTCGTTTAAAATAATGGGACAAACTCACGATAGGATAATTAAAGGAACTACTAGCTAGAGCCGTTTTTTCTTCGTTTTTTGTCAACATAGTTAAGGCTAGTTGGTATATGGTGTTGAAGGTAGTATACTTCTAGGGTAAATGAGAATAATTTTATATATAGGGAAATGTTTCATTCAGTTAACCATAGAGAAAAGAAATTAGATAGAACTGATCCTATAGAAGAACTGTACAGGAATAGTATTATAGCACACTGTATTTGCCTGGGAGTTTTATTTTTGGATACAAAATTAAAGTAGAGAAAAAAAAAATATTTTTATAAACCAATAAAATTGTCTGGAACTCTTCCTTTGTTTTGATTTCTTGTAAAAAAGAAAAAATAAATGAAATAATAAACTTTACTATCAACTTTTTTCATATAATTTGTTTTATTTTATTTTTGTTGTTGATATTATTTCATTTTCATCCTAGTATTTAGATTGTAATGAGCGATTGGTTATGACGTGCAACAACTTTTGCCATCAGTTCAAGATGTTATTATTGCATTCTTGTCACGTGTTTCAAAAACTTTTTCAATACGCTTCGAATGTGTTTCTTAATCTCCAACAATCATGAACTCATCTATGGGCATACAGAAAAAAATCAAGTAAAAATATTATTTAGGCTGCTGTCAGTAAGTTTGTTTTAGTTCCAACAGTCATGTTATATGGTACAGAGATGTCTTCCTGGATTTTTGTTTTATTTATGTGTTGTTTTTTTTTGGTAATATTTGGTCTGTCTCGCATGTGTTCTGAATTTATCATAATTTTGTTTTTGTGTTTAGCTTTTTGTTTTTCTTTTAGGCAATTAGGAAGAAATTTGTTTTCTTGGGTGTCATTTTTACGAATGATTTCTTCATTAAGCTCGCGTAAAGGCCAGATGTCATATTGGCTAATTAAAGAAAATAATATATATCATAAAAGTTTTATGAAATCCTCAGAAAATTTTTCTAGGTAAATGTTATTTTTTGATGTTGTAAAATAGTGTAATATAATTTGGTACATAATAATATAAGCTCATAGCTTATGTTATTTCTTACAAATAAAACTTTTAATCAAAAGTTTATTTTAATCCAGCTATAAAATCGCATGTCTAAGCTTAGAATTGATGTTTTGAAAATTTAGGACTAGAAGGCTTAAAATAATTTAACTTCCCATAAATAATTAGGTATTAGGTATAAAAGCCCTAAAAAATTCATGCAAAATTTTGAGAAGTAAAATTCAACTTTTGATTTATGCTTCAAAATTTTGCTACATAAAAAAAAAATAATAAAACGAAATTATTTATTTTGCCTGTTCTTTATCTTTAGTTCTAAGGGAATGCATAACTGAATTTGTTTTCGAAGCAATTTTTACAAGCCGGGAGTTAAAGCTTAAAGCTATGGAAGTTTTTAGTACTGTGGAGTTTTTCCAATAAGTTCGTAAGCTTGATATCTAGGAACAAATTTGGAGAGACAGTTTAAGCTCATTTAAAGAGTCGTTTTTCGGTTTAAAACAGAAAGATTTGTTTTAATACACTTTTATTTGACTTATTTTGTGCTTATGTCACTATGTTTGCGTCACTACTGGATAGGAAACGCACTGATGAGAAATAAAACATTTAAATTTTTAATTGAAACTAATAAATCTTTTCTGAGCCTTTTTTCTCATTTAAGGAGTATTTCACTAGGGAAAGTAGGAATCTATCTTCAATCAAATGGAACTATTTTTCACCTATAATGATGAATTTTTCAGGTCAATCCTAGAATGGCGGCAAATGCCATCGTTCTCGCTGATTTTTGCATGAAAAAGTAGCTATGACAGCTAATTTTTGAATATTATATTGATGAGTTTTTTGTCTACATTTCTCCATCATAAACAAAAAAGAAAAATTCACTGATCCATATTTTCTAAACTAAAATGGAATTACAAGAAAACAAATCAATGTCTCGCCTAGTAAACATTTTGCTACTCAGCGGAAAACTTTCATTGAAAGATAATACATAAGTTTACTGATTGTGAGTGAGATAGTGAACAGCACAAAACACTACATAAATGTTATCTAGGAAAATCAATTATTTCTAATTGTAATGACTTGGTTCTTGGTTCTATACTTCTAGCTCATCGGTTTTCTTAAAAGAAGATCAAAGGAAATTTGTTTGTATAAAATGTGTCAATTGAGTACGATTACGTATTAGCTGCATTCGTATTCTTTTTGTATGGAATCAGGAATGTTAGAGAGTATATTCCGATTTTTTTTATTCAAAACGCACCATTTTTAGAGTACCAAGCAGCATTTTAGAATATAAAGCGCTATTGAGTCACAGGAATGAGACAGCAAAGTAGTATTAAAAAAAATATATATCTTCCGATTTATTAAAAAATTCAAATATCTTAGTTAATATAAAGAAAAGAATTTTTTCTTGTCCCCATATCACTTAATGTAAATCTATTTCTATCTTTTATTTATATTTTCCAAATCTTCAAGGAAATTACTGTCTTTAACTTTTACCGAAAACTACTCTATTCTCTTTCAATTATCTGCATTGACTGCAAGCAGCCAGCATTTCCTCTTTCATTTTGACTATTTAAAAATTTTCGTAAATTAATCAAGGAAATAATGAGAATATCTTTTTGTTTGTTAAAATTTTACCTAGCACTTTAATTAACTTTAAAAAATAAACAATTTCTACTCAGACATATATTCATAACATTTATTTAATTATTCTAAAAATAATAAGCGTTTTCCTTTAAATAAACTAAAATAATTTCCAAAGGATTCAACTTAATTAATCGAAACACAACTTTCCTATAGCGCATATACATTGAGCCATAGTTGACATTTAGCATATTATTCTCGTCATGTTAGATATAATTGACTTTGTTAAGTTAATCCGTTTGTAAAATGGAAATGAAAATTTAATCAAAAGGATGCTATAAGAATAAAAGGACAGCATATACCAAAATATCACCCTTAAAGATTGGAATTGAGAAGTTTCAAATCACATTTCGAATGATAAATATGCATTAGATAGCTGAAAGCAGGTTACTGATTTGAAGGGTTCCTTTTAATGTACTGAATCCTTACAAATTCTATGAATATCATTCACGACAGGGCTATAATTAAATTTTCATGTTTTTATATGGCAGCTAAAAACATTGTCTGGCTCCCCTCCAAAAGAAATATCCTTAAGAAGAATTTTCATATGAGGATGCCATTAGAATTTCTTCTGGAACGTGTCAAAAAAGCGTTCTAATGTCATCTATATGCGCGTCAATGCGCTTTGACAGGCAACTTTTGCATACCAAATATCTGGTTCTGATATTTTGAATGTTTATAATTTAATTTTTGTTTCTTGGGTTCTTTTTTTGTTTCTTTAGTTTTATTTATTTTGTTATTCAAAGTTCAACAACATGTATCCAATTCCAATGATTACCTGACATCATGTCCAGAGAGAAAAGAATAAAAAATAAAAATGAATTTTTTTCTGTTCACTGATTTGGTTAATCTTTGAATTTAATTTGCTACCAAAATACATTCTGATTCCTGTGAGGCTTTATTTCAAATTGAAGTATAGGGATAATCGTATCTTCTTCTTTTTTTTATTTTTGTTATTATTATTTTGCACATTTTTGTCATGAAAACAATTATTGAAAGTCTGGACGTGTTCTTTAATAATCGTATTAAGGACAAATTGTCTAGGATGCGGAAAACTCTCGTGCGAAATTTTAGATATGTTAGCACCTGCTATACGCTAAAGTGTCTATTTTCTAACCATGATTGGAAGGATTATGTGCGGAACGAATGGGATCAGTTGTTCAGATTATAAGTGAGAGTTTTTTGATCCATTGATGATAGTTTAGGGACTGTAAATTGAATAGCTTAACGTTAAGCTCTTCAGTTAAATATATTTCCTTTGAAATTATTTTGGGTTCAGAATTTTGTGAGGGTTCTGTAACTTTAGAAAAGGACAGATTAGGCTTTGATTGACTCCTGTAAATAGTTAATAAGACTTAGTTTTGAAAATATTTTTGATATACTAAATGATATCCTAGAAGTGTTTTATTTATAATTAATTTGATGAATTTGAATATAGTTTTTATGTTTTTAACTGTTAAAAATTTACAAGTTGCTTAAAATTTTAAATTAAATAATAATATATTAATATTTATCAGACAAGTATTTCTTAGATGCTAGAAATCTCAATCACAATTAGTTCTTTAACTTGCGCCGAGTATGTGTAAATAAAATGTTAATAAGCAGAGATTTCCGGGAAAAACTTTTTAGGAATCATGACTGAAAAAAATAGTCTACATATACCAAAAGTTTTAAAGATTATAAAACAGTCAAAAATTTTAAAATTAAAAAAATTTGAAATTGAAAATTAATAATATAGCAAACCAATATTTTCAAATATCTTTTGGAACTGTTAGATATATTTAAAACTAAAGTCATTAAAATTGGTAATTAGTAATTGACTAAGCTGAGCTCGTATCTTCACATAAAACAGAAGAATAAATTTCTATTTTTCTCTCTCTTTATTCAATCAAATTAGTTATATGTAAAGTAAGTAAACAGCTTACTTTATATCTTTTTAAATACAAAAATTTTAAATAAATCTTAATTAATAATAATAATATGCAAATGTCATTTTTTACAATTTCTTCTATACGTGTGAAATTCATTAATTTTTGGTTGATAATGCACTTAAAAGTATTACTTTTAATTTTGTTAAAATTTTCTACACTGCATTTAGAATTCAAATCAACTTAAGGTTAAAAAAAATATATTAAGATTTTTATCTGGCTATAAAGACTCACTGCTTGATGCAATAACTTAAAAAACAAGATTTCATTTTCGATTACAAAGGGAATATTTTTTCCCTATTTATATATTATAAACCAAAACTACCTCAAAGTTACTTCTTTTTTTATGCATTTCATAAATAAACAAAAACAAAATATTACCTACATCCTAGACCTTGAATTTGTTCTTTTTCAGGTAAGCAGTAAGTCACTTATTTATCATCGAATTTATATATTTAGACCTTCATTTATCCTAATCTTAAATTAAGGGTTCCAAACAACAACAATAGTATAGAAAATAAGAATTTATTAAAATACTTGTATTTGTTTGATTTTTTTTTATAATCTGATTTCAGAAAGAAATATTTCTAAAAATCTATTTTTTTCTTCAACTGGATTTTGTATAATAAGTGAATATCATTTGAATTTGAAAGCTCATTGTTCAAAAAGACAAGAGATAAAAATATAAATAAGGGAGTTTAAAAGAAAAAAGTAAAAATAAAATCTAGCCATTAGCTTAACATCTAATTTAATGTCTATTCCTAATAATTTTTTCATAGTTTTCAATTTTTTGAATTAATATTTCGAAATTATCTGCCTTGATTTCTAATGCTATCTGAATTAAATTTAATCCTATATCTTTGAATTCCTCCCTTTAAATGAAATCATATGCATATTTTTTTCTCAATTCCGATCTTTAATTCATTTCTGATATTACCTATTTTCCTTTTATTCCAACAAAAACGTCTTCTCTATGCCAAGAAATAGCTTTCTAAATCATTGCATTACCTCCACCGTATTTTGTGGGCTTTTATGTACATATATGTAAAATTCAATGCTTGACATTTCAGACAATGTCAAATTGTTCGACCGTTTATCTTATTCATGAACTCCATAACAAACCCGATATGTTTTTTGATGATATTCTTTAATAGAAAAATTTTTATTATTAGTAACGAAGAGGTTCATTTAATCATCTTTTTACTAATTTCCCAAATAATTCAATATTCTACATTTACTTTATTTATTATTGCCTTAATCACTCAAATGGATCTTTTTTGCATTTCTGAAAAATCATTTTATCAAGAGAAGCTACAGCTTTCTATTGTTTTTATTTTTAGTCAGGTAAAATGAATTGTGTGTTGTTTATTAAACTGTATTATAGATAATTTGCGTATATTATTTCACTAATTTTAGATGGGTTTTAACCGTTTTTATATATTGCTTGTAATATTTTTCTATTTTCCGTAGTAAAATGTATTCCTTCATCCCGTTTTGAACTGAGCACTCAAATTTAAACTAAAACACAGTTACTTTAAAGTAATAACAAAGAGCACTTACTAAAATTTTTATTATATATCAGTGAACAACCAAAACACTCTACTGTAATATTAAAATTTTTGGATAATAATGTAAAATTTCTTCTTTAGTTTGACAATCAGCAGCAGATAAACGGTAGCCTTTATAAAAACTAAAAACACAATATTTTTGGTCTTATATTTTATAATCAAATTAATGCTTTTTATATATGTCCGTCCATGGCTGTAGATGATTTATTATTTACTAAAACCAAAAATGACCTATTTAATAAATGTAACTAAATTTAATCTAACATCGAGTATTGACGGCATCAAATTGATCAAACTGTGCCTATTGCTGGTATTCATATTAATAAAAGTCTAATAAAGGCAAAATCAAATGAATAATTCAGTAGAAAGCCACAGGAAAGATAGTAAATTGCTTAATTTTCGAATACTTAACAAAACTCGCTACCTCCTATTACTAATTTGATTTTTTTAAAAGATATTTTCAATTTAATCGTTTTATCGATAGCATTCATTGCCGCTCATTAATCCATTCAAATGGATCATCGTTGACAATATAAATGCAACAGATCGATCTTCTCCCCATATCTAGTAGAATCATCATACTCTTTTTTATTTATTTCTTGTTTTGTTTTAAGTATAAACCGAGAAATTTATATGAAGTTAATATGGAGGCACCAAATTGCTAAGTTAAATCGAAAAAATTTATTTTATATATATTTTTGTCCTATCTGAAATATAATCTCACAATTGGAAGCAATAAATTGTCTTTAATTTCATCTTTAAGTATTATAACCTGAGGTGATCAAATGATGGGTTCGAACAGGTTCAAGAACATATTTGATCCCTTTTGACTTGGAAAGATTTGTTTTTTAAGAAAAAAATATAATTCCTTTTTTTGTAGTTCTATAAGAAATAGAATCAAAATCATTTCTTACATGATTTGTGCAATCGTTAAACAGTTGGATACCATGATAGAAAATTCTAAATGATCGGATCACAGAAGAATCGCTTGGCACAGATTCGCAAATGATCAAACCAATCAAATTGTACGCCTCTCTAAAAGTTAGTTGATTTTTTTAGTATTTCGTTTTAGTTTTTCTTTTCTTTTACCATTTGGTTTCACGATATGAGTAGGCAGAGATTGAAGTTGAAGTTTAACTAAAAGGATTTCAGCTGTAAAAGAAAATAATGTGTGGGTTGGAACAATAAACGATTTCTGAAATTAAGTAGAATATCTTAAAGTGCTAACAGGCTATATAGTAGTCGACAGATATATTACTCTAGTGATCATAGTAACGGATTTATTATTGGTCAAGTGACAGCCTTTAATAGCTGTGTATTGTGGTAGAATTTTATGGATATAGTTTAAAGGAAACATAATCCAGCAGCCTAACTGGTTATCCCATAAGAAAATAGTTTGTCTGTAAAGATAAAATGCACTTATTTTAGCTCTATATAATAGCGTAGGTTTTTTAGAAATTTAAGTAAGCTCAAATTTGATATGTAAACCTGTTTTATTTTTTCATAGAAATAGAATTCTTGAAGGGTAAAATATAAAAATAAAGGAAATTTCTATAAATTATAGCGTAACTTCTGGTAAAAATACTTTAACTGCATTTAAATAATTCTATACACAGTTTTTGATCTCAATTAGGTTGTAGAAAAATTTTTATTTAAATTGAATGTCATCCTTTGCTCGTTCCTATACATTGAAATATGAACTAATTTGTGTTGGACTCTTTAATTGCTTAAAGAAAAATCGAAACAGACTACAAAAAATATATTTAAATTGTAGGCGTTTCAATTTAAATTGGATCCACTAAATTATTCAGACTACTGTAGTCCATATTCAGGTGGAAAACATGATTTTAATTTCTTTGATAATGTCTTTATAAAATTATTTATTGGTTTTTAGTCCACAAGAAAAATATTGATATATTGAGACTGGTTTTTTTTAAAAGAATCAAAGGGTTATTTTTAAATAAATAAATAATTGATCTTTTGTGTTTTCTTATAATCTTTTTTGATTGTTTTTTTTTTGGTTAAAGGAACAGGTTTCACTTTAAAACATGTGTGCCAAATATTTCAAAATTATATTAATAAAAATAATTTATTTTCTAATATTGCAATGTTTTATTAATTTTTCGTATGATTTTTTTAATAGGTCGTTTATTAATATAGGAGTTGATCTCTTGAAAGGTCTGTTTTTTCCGTTAATTGGTATCGTGCATTAAATTTCAAACCTTCGTATAAAAAACCTGGAAAAGCGAGATGATTTGTGATATTGAAAGATAGATCCAGTAAGTATAAATGTGATGGTATGAACCCCAGCAATTAAAAATATGTTCACGTAAGAATGGCATTTTATTTGAATAAAACACAAATGGATTGTTTGATTTACTTACAGAGCTTACTATAGATACACAAAAATGTATAAAAAATATTTATATTTTCTTTATTATTTTCAATGATTGCAAATTATTTTCAGATTTTTGCACATCCACGACGTTTAAATAAAATTCATTAAAAAATAAGCCAAAAATATGAGCATAAATATTTTAATAAAATCTTGCAGAAAAATCATCTTTTTTATTATACAACGAAAATTTAATGTCATAATTTGTCATAATTTAGCTAGGATTCATTACTTGCTAAGAAATGGTTATACTTTTAGTGTTTTAGCAATTACTTGGTTTAATTTCCTTGTTGCTACGAAAAGGGCTGATAGTAAGGGCTTTAGAGTCAAATACACAAATGTTTGACATAATTTTTTTTACATCCTTTAAAATTCAAATATTCAGGGACTTATTTATTACTCCCTGACTCGTGTTGTTGAAAACGATAAGTGTAGTAATTTTTCGTGGCCAACGGCTCTAAGCTGAAAGTTTCACTTCCATGGAAATTACGGCACTACTATTTTCTATTTAAAAATAAATGTAGCCCTTATACGCTGGTTACTTTGATTAGCTGAGAAAAAAATTTCGAATTTTTTGTCTTTTTATCCCTTATTTTTTTAGCACTTTCTTTCAAAGTTAAACTAAGCTTTCTGAAAATTTTGATTGTATTATTGGCTTATTTTCTGATTTTTGTTTAAAAAAAATTTTCACTGTTTTTCTGAATCTAAAAATAATTTTTGGCTGTCTGCTAATTGTTACTTCTTTCGTGAGACGCCTACTCCTACTTAATTAAGATCCTTAATTTTCCCCTGTTAAAAAAAGAATAAATTTCTCATTCAGTTTTCTCCTGCTTAAACTGTGAAGAGTAAGTGCAAGTTTCAAAGAAAAGGAATATTAAAATCCCTTTAAGTTAATAACTCCTCAGTAATTTTAAAATTCAAACTTAAATATTCTCCTTTAAGGTAAACCACAAGAGAATAGCTCAATTTATGTAACATAAAGAATATTTTTAGGATATTTCTTTAGAATTTGTCCTTATTTTCCATTCAAATTTACTGAATATGAATAGGAAATAAGAATTTTCAATCGAAAATAAATAGCATTGAACTTTAATCGTATCTCCTTCAAAGTGAAATCATTTTAACTACAGGAACTGCATCCTTCTATATTCCTTAGAGAAAATAAAAATGGATATATATATATAAATCCATTGAAAAGTTATAAGATCTTACATTTTTCAGAAATTGAAATTTGTGTTTAAAAGTCCCACTAACATGGTCAACTACTAAAATACATCTCTCTGCACATACGTAATGTATGTATGTTGAACCTTATGGGCATTCCCAGAGCCAACACATAATTTATTTCAATCCTTTCACAAGATTTATAGCTCTTTGGTGTCAGAACTTTAAATGCTTCAACACATTCAGCCGTCCCTGTCGATTTTGTTGGTAATGTCTGGAATTTCATTTGGCCTTCATCTTCTTGGACAAGTTAAGCCATTCCGTGGTGCATTTATTTCATTTTGAATTCTTAGTATTTCTTTTGGATATTTTATTTATCCTCTAGATTTTAATTAATTGATGCCAGTCGATTAAAATTTACCAAGAATAATCAAAATGTTTAATAAAATTACTACAAAATTAAATTTTCGAAGAACTAACCAAATGACATTTGTTAGTCACTGTTCACTGATTGGTATCAATTTTCACAAGTATAAAAACTAAATAAAGAAATAAAATTTTTATTAATTATATGAATAGATGTCCTCAATTAATTTTAAGAATTTCAATGATGCCCAATATTTTTTGATGTTCTGAGTATTATTTACGAAATCATTTTTGATTCGTTGTCGTAAATTAGGCCGACACCTTCTGGCAAGTGTCCAATAATAGAAAACAAACTTCAAGCTTAGATTGATACTTTAATTAAAAGAAACTAAAAATAAAAATAAAGAAAAATTATATACCAATATATCACCAGTGAAGCAATTTATGACCACCATTCTGCTACATTCTAAGTTTCGGTCAATGAAAACACTTCAAAAGGAAAACAACCTGGCTTCCGCTTAAATACTGGACAATCGACCAAGAAATCCTCTCTAATCGGATTAGGCTAAAGAAGTTTGCTTACTTTCAAGTTGTTGTGTCAGCTTATGGTGAATGGTCATTTGCATGGCTTTTCTCGACTTTACTTTAAAAGTTTTCAAAGGATTTACCTTGTGTTTCGATAGAAAGTGTTTGACACAATTTTTATTTAGATTTCATTTTATTTGTCAATATTTTAGTTTAGTTTTGCTAGTTTTTAAAGGCAATTTGAAATTTTTAATAGCAAGATAAATTTTTAGTTTTCGGAAAATATCGGTATCTTGAATTCAGTATTAAACTTTTCAATGAAATTAATCAATTTATTTCTCCTTCATTGCATATATTTTTAATGCTTAATTTAAGTGTAACAAAATGACAGCTACATCTAATTTTTCATTTATAAACGACAAATTTATATCATATTTTAAGTAATCTGGAAACATATCAACATCAAAGAAAAACTTTATGATCTTCTTTGATAAACGATAAAAAAGTTATACATAGAAGGTGAATAAGTTTAAGATATTAAATTTATCTTGGAATTACAGAATTTTTGATATTAAAATCCAGTATCTAAGCAAAAGGGTACTTTTGAGGCTATATTTTATTTTATAGGAATTCATTTCTTTAAACAAAATTAGAAAAACTCTTGCCGGAAAGTCGTTATGCACAACAGACTCAGGCTAAATCCTTTTATGAAAAAAACCTTTGCTTGTATATTTATTCAAAAAAAATCTAATTACATTAAATACAAGGACTAGGAAAACAATTTTAGTAATATTAGATTCAGTTTGGAATTGAGTTTTCTGATATCTTGCTAAATTTTCTATTAAACAATTTATGCTGATTAACTTGACATAACAAACTCTTCAAACAATGAACTAATTTTGAAAATTGTTTCTAAAATCCTAAAGAATGAAAATTTTCAAGATAAGTTCAGTTACAAGTCCTTAGTAGCCTTACTAGAATTATTTATAACTCGTAAAGAAAACAGAAGGTTTTCAGAACAGAACATATTTAAGTTTTTGTTTTTGACAAATTCAATTCTTTTATTTGCTAAATTGTTTGTCTGAAATACTTTTATGATTACATAGAAGGTTTTTCCTATTTACAAGCTGAAAAATAAATTTTGGTGTCGTAATTTTACTATTGATAATCTTTGAATTTTTATAAATGGCATCACGTTTGCCTAATTAAATAAGTTGTATCAGACCTAAGACCAGATTTTATGTTTTAACTTTCCTTCTGCTGCTGCTTTTCTTCTCATTCTTGGTTGTTGTGATCAATTAAGGATATAACTTTGGTCTTTCTGGATTGCATGTTTGCTTTGGTTATTTTTCCACACAAAAAATGATCAGACTAAATCAAATATTAAATTCAAAAAAACTTAGCGTCTGCCTTCAATCAAAAATAAATGTCATATTAATGACTGATTTTATTTCTTTAATGTTGTTCAATTGTGCCTTAAATTTTGTTTGTCGGAGTTTTGAGTGAAAAATGTAACAACCACAAATACAAAGCAAATATTTTGCTTAAAATGTAAAATGCATAAAAGCTGCCACCTGGACATCGAAGAGCAAAACATAGACAGCAAACTGTTAATATTTATATGATGCTTGCAGTCTGGTGCGCTGTAGGATCTCTTCACAGGAACAAACCAACAAACCGACTCAGATACTTATAACCCAATTCTCTATGTATACGTGCTTTTAGGCTGATGGGTATGAGCCTACAGGTTGTCGCTCTTAACAGGTAAAATTTGACAGCAAGAGTGAGTACCCGAATAACCTCTAACTATTCAAGGCTAAAAAGACAAAAACTAGAAATACGCCATTATAGGTTTATTTATTCATAATTTTAGTTTTAGGAATATAATAATTAGGAGTTAGGAGTGTTCTGGCAATATTTCCGCCATTCAAATTTCTTTACAGTTAAATATGCACTTCATATATTTGAGCCAAATCAGGGCTTCATATTGTATGTAATCAAAGAGTTAAAAATTTTCACAAGCACTCATACGCATTTTTTAATAAAGATAAAAATCAGAGGACAACAGGAGTGTACTTATTTGTCTTTTGAAAAATAAATTCAATTATTCAAGCTATTAGACATAAAGAAAGCTTTTAGAATTTTGAATGCAACCAAAAATAAAGCCTGTAATAAGCAGGAGAATATTTCCAAAAAATATTCCCATAGAGAATGCATACATCACATATCCTGTACCGCAGGCATGCATACCGATTAAAAAAAAGAGGTGAATTTCACTCGAATAAATTATATCCATAAAATTTCATATGATTTCATTTTTTGTTATCAAAGTAAGTCATTTGGGCTGAATAAAGGCAGGCATGTCATTATGAGAGCAAATTAATGGCTATACCTCCAAAGGAATTTAAAAATTTCAGTTCAATTTTTTCGTGATTTTTTCTTTTGCACACTTGAGTTTTGAATCGTTTCTCCTTCAAAATGTATTTAAAATTTCATTTTTATAGCCCAAGAGATAATGTTAACACTATGAATTCTTCTCAATAAGGACAAATAATTCCGGGTTTTCTTAATCTTTTTCAACTTGTGACTTCATATTCACAAATTACATTTTTATATACTATCTTCTCAAGCATTATTTTCCTGATAAATTTTTGAACAGCTTAAATCATAAACAATAATTCCACTTTTAAGTTGTTTTAGAAAATTTAACTACTAAATATTTTAAAAACTTGCACAATCTAAAACTTTGCAACAATTTTATAAATTGAAAATCAAAACTCTCTTCGCTTTTTAGTTGTTTATTTTCTGGGTCACTTAAATTATTTTCTACATTTTATTGAATTTCACTTGGAATGAACTTGTTTACTTGCACCATTGGCTACAACAAACACTACTAGTCCTCTGTGGATAGATAATTTACGGAATTTATGACCAACAACTATCATCGTAAATTAAATGCACGGTCGAACAGTCCATATTTTCTCAAATATATGACTTCTACGATATGATAACGTTTTTACGTGGACAATAGTTTTTGGTAAATATATCTATATTTTCTGTAGTCAACAAATTCACTTCCTGAATTAAAGTTTAGCTATTTTCTACTACATTTATCCTTTCCATTCTATTCTTTTGCATCATTTGCATAGGTTAATGTTATCGTAAAATTAAAACAAATTTTTATGAGCATATTATTTTCCTTTGTGCATTAAGTTTAGCGGATAATAAAAATTAAGAATATCTTTTATTTTTATATATTTCTATCATTTTCAAGCTTCAAAATTTTATCTTTGCTTTAATTAAATTTTATGAATATCTCTCTAAGTCCTTAATTGTGTTTCATAGTTTTTAATTAGCGCTTAAAGTATTAGAGGTTAGAATATAAGAAAAATTTAGGAAAAGTATGCATTCGGCTACTCAAATTAATTTTTGTTCGAGTCAAAAAATGTAAATCAACAACAAACAATCTTTATGAAAAGACCAAAGAAACCAAAGTACCAGGAAATGTCTCAAAAGCTTAAATGTTCATAAACGCTTTTCTTACTTTGTAAAAAAAAATAATGAATTAGCTCCTTAAACTGATACAAAACATGTTAAAGAAAATATCAAATTTTTCA
The DNA here is from genome assembly GCA_947359355.1 of Acrocera orbiculus. NCBI lineage: Eukaryota > Metazoa > Arthropoda > Insecta > Diptera > Acroceridae > Acrocera > Acrocera orbiculus. Next base: position 25,848,805 of record OX375757.1, read on the forward strand.
AGTGGAATGATCAAGAAAACTTAACATCAAACCACTGCCTCATCTACTATATTTCCGCCTTAAAGCTATCACATTTTTTACAGATCATCTAATGAAATTATCCATTTTCCTGTATGCTTATATTGCCCAAAAGACATTTTTGAATTTATTTTTAGCTTTTAGTTATCTTAATCTAACCGCAACAAAAACATTACAAGCCACAAATCAGCTAGCAAGTAAATATTAAAAGGAATCGCTTGTTCTAATTTAAGACTTCATTCAATTCAGAGAATATTGGCGAGAGTCATGATGATTGAGATTAGGAAAGGCATCTGTTGAAAGAATATCAAGCCGCCATTGCAAAAGTAATTGGCACAAAATTCCAAAATAAAATACAATCTTATATCTTGATGTTCAGTAAGAGAAAGAGTACAGTTTATTGTTAATGGACAGTTGCCGTACTATGGGCCATAACCTCAAACGAAATTGCTTAATCTATGAACACTGTAAGATTGTCTACTTCTATTCTATTTTTTCTGCTTTTTATGGCTTTAAATTTAATTAAACAAACAAAAGATGTGCTGAAAGCAGAACTTAATCATAGGTGGTCTAATGGATGCTAGGTCGATGAGGTTATATAGCAATTGAAATTTTAAGATTTTATGTTGATTGCTATTACTATCTTTGAAGTTTTTTTTTAATGGAGATCATGTGCTTTGTTTTATAAATAACAAATTACTTTAAAGCTTATTTTCAATACAAAATTTTCTATTTGTTGATTTTTTTATAGTCTAGTTTTTCAAATTTTTAGTTTACGATCAAATTATATTTTGACGAAATAATTTCCAACCAAGGGTATAAGGATTTATTTTTAAAACTTGACATTTAATCGAGTTAATTGTTGAATCACAGCTCACAGGAATCAAGAAGAATTCTATAAGTATTAAAAAAAGTGTGTTTACTCTAGGGATTTTATTATTATTTTTGTGTCTTGAAGAATTTCTGTATCAGAGAAAAGGAAAAGTTGGACTGTGTTAAATCACATTAGCTTTGAAAACCATTGAAACAATTACTATTTGCTTCATTTTCCTTGAACTTTCCTCACTTAAGGTAAGAAAATAATAAAAAGACTCATTCAAAGAATGAGTTAGTAAGATATATTTTTGGTCAATCAATCGCTTTGAATTTCTTAACCAGTTATTTTAATTATTTAAAAATTCAAGCTTAAAGTTGTTTTTATGATTGAGTACTTAAGATTTACATATTTTGTTCTTCTTTAGATTGGTAAAATGTATTTGAACATAAATATATATAACTAACACAGCTTGTTCGGTTGTGGAACAGGACAATATTTAAGAACGAACACTAGACATGTCAAATTTATACAAAAGAATATCAGCAACTTTTTTCTCCTTTTCTATTCCACTTGAAAATTTGAATAATATCTCAAGCTATAAGAAAAAATGTTTTTTGGGTGTGCTATTCACTGGTGAATAACTGTTGTTTTTATATTTCTTTAGTATAAAAACTATATTAGAGTTTTAACTACCTCAGAGAGGGATACTAGAGACACTTCCGTTTAAAATGAATACTCTTTAAATAAATAAAATTAAATATTAAACATACAATTTATATCAAATTCAGGTTATTTATTTTTATTTGCATTAATTAGCTAAAAGCCTACTTTCAAGTAACAAAACCATACAACCAAAAATGTGAAAAAATTAAGTACTTTTAAAATTTTTTCAAAATAAAAGAGATTAAAACATGAGATATAATAATTTATCGAAACCATTAATCAGTATTGCAAAAAAGTATAAGCTACAAAACCGATCATAATGAACTTTCACAGTTTAATATACAATATCATACACTAGGCTCATCGTATCCTTAATCAAACCATGAACCCAGCAAAAAAATTCCAATTACAGGTCTCATGAAAAGTTAATGTGACCTCGGTATCGCTTTGACATATTAATGAATTGCAAATAAACCTACCAGCTACCATTTTGACTCTTTATTTACCAATTTATCACTCACGGGAGATATACATCTGTTACATATTTTTCAGATTATCGAAAATTAGTCGAAAACATAATTTTCTACATGAACAAATTGCACACCATCTAGCTGTCATATCATTCATCAAATATTTATTGTACAATATCAAATAAATCCAAAATATATATGACCAATATTTTGAGGGTGAAATAGGGATAGATCGTCAAATATTATATATGAAATTATTTTTGATAAAGAAAAAAAGAAGCCAAAAACGAGATAAAATATTTGTTATTTAAGTTTTAGTTTTTCATATTGAAAATCCTTAGGGATTTGTGGTAATAGATTGTGGCAAGATGATATGAAGACTGAATCAACTGAATGGAGTCTAAGACCGAAACAAATTTGTTCTTCCAATTATTTCCACGTCATACACCGTCTGTCTACATCTCAGACCTTGTCCTTCAGCCCCAATCTCTATGTAATCTGTCATGTAAGATTAAAATTGATGTAAGCCTGAATACTATCCTAAAGTTTTACTTGGGCAAAAATTTTAGGACAGTGATTGAGTATTGCTTTGATTTTAAAGGATAGAATAGAATATTTGGGTTCATATAAATATTTATATCAATTTTGTTTTTATTGTTGGTAAAAAATATACTTCTATCAAAGCTAACATGAAATTTACTTTTGAAAAATTTATATCATAATTTTTTAAGTCATTGAGCTTTTGAGAAAATCTCCTTCTTTATATATGCTAAAAACCTGAGATTGAGGAAAATTTAATTTTTTTAAATAAAAAGTAAAGGAAAGTTTTTCAATATTAATTCTTCGACTCAAAAATAACTTCAAAAATAATTTTTTTTTATAAATCATGAAAAATGGTGAAAACAAAATGGCATTAGATATTTTATTTGCATTTCCAGATGTAAATTTTTTTACCCTTATTTAATGTTTTTAGTGTAATCATCTTAGACTATGGCACGTAGCATTAACCCATATAATGTCCATATAATACGCCAAGTATTTGATTTTATGAAATTTCTTCCTATCATGAAGCACTTAAAAATCGGCAAAGAAAATTGCTTTTAACAAATTGTTTTAATAACAAAAAAAGTAGCATCACAGCAACTAATGTAACTTATGACATTCTTTCTAATGCTTTGCTTTTCAAGGTGTAGCACCAAAATTTTTTGTATGTTTCTGCTTATGATTACGAATTTAGAACTGTATTTGAAGCGTGAGTATTTGAAGCAACTAATTTGTTTAACAATACTGAAGTGTTATAATTTGTTTAAAAGTTAAGAAATGTCCCGTTTTTGGGCACTTTTCAGTAAAAGAAAATAAATTTTCACGCTTCGTAATCCATCACTTATATTCTAATTTTATGCAAAGTCTATGTAGGCCTAATATTTCAAGCTCTCAACATTTTGTTCAAGTTTAAATTCATCCCTTTATTATTTTTTAATTAAGTCAAAGTATTTTGTATCAAATTTAAGAATTAATTCTCAACTCGATTTCAATTAACTCATTAAGGAATAGTTTCTTTTAAATATGAAAATGTAGTTTAGCTTTATAGACACCACAAAATCCTTCTACCCATCAAACTAAATTTGTTTGGTTTTTGCAATCATATTTAAAATTTTGAATTTCAGTAAATAACAAACCAAATTTATTTAGTATACGTTTTAGCTTGTATCAAAAACTTTATAACCTGTTAAGACTTAAATTAAGCTTTTCTAAAACTTTGAAATCAAGAAAAGGAAATTTTTCGAAAATTATGGTACAAGCTTTGAGCTTTTTGTGAGAACTGGAAAATTCAGAGAGATGTCGTGATAGTACTAAAAAAAATGCCTTGAGCTTAAATTCTCTAAAAAAATTGAAAGTATTACTTGAAGAAGTTATTTTTGTTGTAGTGGTTTTAATAACGCCTGTAAGTTAATTAATGTAAAACTAAGCTTAAAGAGGTTAAATAACTTTTTCTTAAATCGTATGGTTAATGTAGATGTTAACCAATTTAATCAAAAAGAGCTCTTGAGAAAATAATATTGAATGCTTAGAAGGAGCTCTAGCTTATCAATTAACCGTAAAATTTGAACCTACAAGAAAGAACTTGAATTTTATCGTATTTACTAAAAAGTCACATTTAAAACTACAATTTTTTTACCATAACTTCATACAATATGACCTCCTTTAAAAGCATAAATATATATTTAAATTTAACATTGGTTCTTCTGCAACTTTTTTATGCATTTTTAGCAGAACAAGTCGGCTTTGAATTATTGACTATAAAATGACCCTGAGCTTAAGGCTAAGACTTCTTGATCTGTGCTCAACTAGTTTCTTTAGAGAACTTATTGGTGAACGGCTGATATTTGCTCGACATGCAACCAAGATGGATATGGCAGTAGCTTGAAGCTTATTTACTATAACGTGGCCGGCCATTAACTTCAAAAAATTGTGACAAGATGAAAATTTTGTTTTTACATCACAGATATACAATATGTAATTGTTGTAAGCTTATATTTATTAACAATTTCATAAAGTAAAATTTGAATATATTAGTTTTTTTCTGCACATTAGAGGATTGCTTACGTATTGAAAACATTGTACCTAATAAGTAGTAAATAAAGTGTCAAAATACTCATTTGTATTGCAGTAGTAAAAAATACTGTAAGTTCTAATGGTTAAGAGCTTTTCTTAGTACACTTGTTAGGTTAAAATTTATTTGTACTTCAGAAAAGTTTCCTCAATATCATAAAACCTTATTTTTGCCTCAAGTTAATTTCTTGAAGTCTAATATCACTAGAACCTTTTAATACGGGAAAGAAATTTTATTTTGAAAAACTTTATTTGGAAAGCAATTAATTAGGCAGCTAAGAAATAGGGATTATGTTTTTACTTTTATCTATATTAAACCTTCAGCCACGTAAAGTTTTTATTAACTGAATTAATTATTTACTGTTTTAAAAATCAAAGTGAAGGAATTTCATAATTAGTGTTTAGAAAATAAAACTAATTTCTTAGCAATCTTTATAGGTCTAGAGCCTCTGAGATGATTCTCACACAGTATTTGATTTTGATCGTATTTAAAAAGTAAAAAACGGCTAATATTAGTTTTAAAACAATTCAACAAACTCTACTATTTAAGTTGAGAAAAGGTTCATCTCAGGTCAAAATAGTCCCTGAAGTAACTCAGCTCCTGCGAAAATGATTGGTCATTTAATGTTTTTCTTAAAATTAATGAAAACAACATAAAATGTTTTCAAAATGTCATTAAAAAAGGGACTCCAGTATTTTATTGGAGAAATGCTAATTTATGGAAATTTAAAGTCTTTATAATAAGATTTGTAATTACTGTTCCAAAGGCCGAACACCAAAATAGACTTAAGAGAGCAAGAAATTAAAATAGTGCATAATAAATGTTTCAAATTAGAGTCTATCTTCTTTATTGCCAGAAAATACTTACAATAATTCCTTAAAATTTGTACTATATCAAAAGTTCAGAGAATCTAAGGAAATAACTTCCTCTTAAAATTAGATATTAATAAATTGGAAAATAAGTTCTATTCAAAAACAAGAAAAATACATTTCACATTGCTTAAAATTGTTCAGGGAATTTATCGAAATTTAAAGGATAAAATAGTGTCTGTTTTTATAAATCTTGAATCCATGAAAATCTATCACTGACACAATAAAATTGGCTTGATGTATTCAGGGTCCTTGCTATTATTCAAAAAAAACAATACCGAATTTTTTTTGCCCTTTTGTAATTTTTTTTATTTCAGGTTGAGTAGATTTGATTTTAGTCCACAAAACATTAAAAAAAAAAATTTTATTTTGTTTTAAAAGGATTTCCTTAAAGGTCTATCAACTCAGACAAGTATTGGAATGAATAAAACAATTCCAGATGCTAACAGCTTTTTTACACTCGTTTTTCATGTTTTACCTCTTCGAAAAAAGGACCACAGCTTAATCCTAATGTCACATTTTTAAGAAGTATTGTCCCACAGAAATGACATTTTTCATTTCACTAAAGTCTCTCACTTGTTTTCTTTCTCTATTTGTCTCCATACTGATATAAATATATATATATATATGTATATATATATTAGTATATTGTCCTTTGCAATAAGGACAATAGGGTTGACTAACTTTTTGTTATTACACATACAAAATTACTTTCTGACTAGTATGAGCTAATTTTCTCTAAGAAATATGTTTCAATATAGGATCTAAAGAATAAAGAATGGATACCTTATTTATTATCCCTTTTTTCATGCCTTTTATATTTAATAGAAAGAATACTTTCAGTTATAAAACTGCAAAATATTTGCCATGTTTTATTAGATGCATAACATAGACATTTTTGTGATAGCTGTCGAATGAGAAATTGATTCAATTTGTTATGGTTTTAAGGGTAAAGGTAAATATTTTGATATTTATGGGAAACAGGATTTATTTTGTCAACATGTTATCAATTCAGGTAGCTATATAATATATAGCTATCACTTCAATTGTGCTTTGCCTTGAATTTACCATACAAAATCAGCAAGTATTGATTTCTATATTAAATTTATGATAGTTGCCAAGATTTGCAAAGTTTTATTACTTTGGCAATTAATTGGCATTCAAAGTTCAAGTGATTGATATGCAAACAGTTAAGATATGAACCACTTATCTATCCATCTGAAACAGCTTTAAGAAAGAAAAGTTTTTCGGAATGTAGGTATATCTTCTTTAAAACCGATAGTAAAATAAAAAGTAGTAAGAACGAAAATTCTTGTCTAATTTAATGCACAAATTTCCCTTATTTAAAAAGTTATATGCATATTTTTGAATGTTTGTGACTTTGATATCCTTAAATCGAAAAAAGAGTTTGTTGATGAAAATTATTTTAATATTTGCGGCTTTTGTAAGGCGAGTTTTATGTTTTTGTTTAATAAACTTCCTGTATTGTTTTATCTACATACATATTTTATTTTTCGAAGTAAAGATTGAAGAAAATCAATAGTAATTAAAAGCTGCATAGTAGTTTGAAGAGCCAAAAACAAAAAATTATTATTCTTTAATCATGAAACCAATAGTTTTTTTTGTGCAAGGCTAGAGAACTAATAAATACTTTTAAATAAATTGGACTCATATTACAGACCAAACCTAAAACCTAAATCAAACCTAAAATAATTAAACTAATCACATTTTGGATATATAATTACAATTCTCAACAACAATTCTCAAAGAAGAAAAAAAAACAAAATAGAATAGGAAAAATATTGAAAGCATCACAAAAAATTATTTCAGAAGAAAAAACTTAATTCAGTGTAATTTTATTCTTTTTTGCAATTTTTCTCATTGAAATAATAAATTTTCTTAATAGTAATAAAATAATCAAATTTTATTTCATTCTTTATTATTCGAAGGATCACTTTATCCTTTTTATTTAAGAAAATCTTGTCATAGTCATATTTATTAATTTTAGTAAGACCTTTTCAAACTTATATAAATTGAGTTCTATAACTGCTCAATAGGATAAACTTCATGAACCCCATTAGAACAGAGATTTATTCATTGCCTACGCTGAAAAATGTGTTAAATAAATCAAAAAATCCCAAATGAAATTTTATTTCATTTATGATGTGTATGACATTTATACATTTATATATATATACATATATAAATCTAAAAATATCAAATGATGGTATTTAACATAACTACATGTTGCCTGAAACGATAATTCTAATTATAATCCTTATTTAGATTTTCTGTTGAAATCTTAACACTTCAAGGATTTTCTCATTTATTTTTCAATTTTCTTCTATATTATTTTAGAAATATTGAGTTAATGTCATCATTTTCCAACCGGAGGTGTCATAATTTAAAATAATTTGTCACAAGAACAAACAAAATATTTTTATAAGCGTGTCACGTCCACTAATACTAGTATTCCTTTAGTCAGACTTTATCTAATTTTTATTCATTCAAGATAGCAAACTGTAAAATGAAACAAAATTTCTAGCATCTAAGGTGCTGAAATTCAAGAAGTTAGTTTTTAACTATATAAAAGGATACTTCACTAAAAAAAAAAAAGAAAAATCTGAAAATTAATAAAAAGTAAATAAAAACACGACTACTTATATATATATAACTACTAATATTGCTTATAATATTCCAAAGGATTAGTGTTGTCGGGGGTTTCGATTCACCACCTTGGGTCAGTGTTATGTAACAGTAAACTTTCATCCCTTTTTTTTACCTTTTCCCTTAATCTTATACTTCCGACAACACCTTCTGAACTTTCATTTCTAAAATTGCCGGGAAATGTTAAGTTTTTACTACATTTACTAGCTAGTATAAAAATATTGTGGTATAAAATGATGGGAAGTAAAATTTGGGGTTTTTTTTTCTTTATTTTATGCATTTACAAGAAAACCTGATTAAAGCTCGACCTCTGAAACCTCTTAGTAACCCATTTGGGGGATTTATTTAATAATAAATTGAAGTCACGTAACTGTTACCAATGCTACTTGTGTACTTATTCTTCTGTTAAACATAGCAAAATCATAGATTTTGTACCTTTAGGTCATGAGGGCTTGTTGCAAATGAGAAAATCTTCAACTTTTTACTTTTAATACGTTCAGGTGCTACATACTTTGCTAATGCTATAAAAATAGCTGTTTGGAATATTAAATTTTTTATTTTGAGAAAAAAATTTTCTTTTTTTTTATGAATTGAAAATAAGCAACAGTCTCTGTAAATACGGTACAAAGTTATACTTTTTCTTTTCTTAATAAAAAAACGCGAAATATTTTTTCAAGGACATTCATGTCAATAAGTTTTCAGGACTAAATAATTTGAATTCAGTGTAATTGATTTTGAATAACAGTATGAAATTTTTAAGAATGGTTTTAATCACTTGAAAATATATAAAGGGAACGTTGGAAGCCTTAGTTGTGTGCAAAATGCAACAACAGGTCTTAGTTTTAGTTGACTGTGTTGGTTTACAAATTTTTGTAGTAGTTTCCTCAATTTTTCTTTTTATCAGCTGAAATTGCTCATGGGGTTGTTTTATGAGATCTCGTTGTGTTTTTAAAGTAACATAATACGTCAAAGTCTGTTTAGTTGGCAAATATTTTTGATTTTGCTTAAGCAAAAATAATTTCTTACTTTTTATGAGAAATCTATATTATTTTGCATATTAATTGATGAGTTCAGAACGCTAATTTTTAATTTGTTTTATCATATTAGAATTGTAATGGTCTGCCTGGCAGTACTTTTATAAAGGACTCTTCAAGAGGAAATTCATGAAACTCCATTTAAATTTTTGTTTTTTCTATGGGCTCCTTCATTTTTATAAATTTTGGTTTGAACGTTTAAAGCAAAACTTTGAGATTTACTTTGAGATCTCAAGTATAAGGGTGGGCACTCACTTAGTGCGCATATCTCCGCGGGTAACATTCATGACTTTAAAATGACGTACACATGAATTTCACGCTGAAATATCCACATATGAGGGGGAACAGAATCAACAACTTAGCGTGAGTCTATGACGTCAAAAAATTTACCCGCGGAGATATGTACACTAAGTGAGTGCCCACCTTAATGCCATAAAAGACAGTTACGAATTATATACTCTCAGTTCTACATGATAGTGTCATCAAAGTTACAAGCGAGATTATTCAAGAGCCTTATTTCATGAAAGCTTATAATTATAAACTGAGGGTGGTTAATATAAAAATTAATATAAAAAATCCAATAAAATATTTATAAACGTCTATAAGTAACAATTACTGTCTTCAAAATAAAAAATCAAAAATCGCTTATAAAATTTAATTGAAAAACATCAACTTTTAATACAAATCTTTCTTAACAGGTCCTGAAATCCCAAATAACATTTCTAATTTTTAGGGTACTATACCATTAAATCAAACTGAAAAATCTATTATTTGATAAAATCATTAAATTTAAATTAATTTTTAAATTTTACTTAAGTCATTAATTAGCTTAAGTTTTCTTCCTTGAATAAATAATAATAGGGCTGAGAAATTTTGGTAATTAATAGACATAAATTTAATTGATATGCCAGAAAATGGACTTAAATGGTAAAAATGTCAATTTAATTTTCTATTGATTTTATATAATTTGCAAACAAAACAAAAATTAACAAATAAAACTTTAATAATAAAAAATCAATAACCAAAAGAGACATCATCAATTGAGAAATATACTATGGAAAATGAAAACTTTTGTGAAATTTTGCCAAATCAGCCTTCCTTTTCGTATACTCATGACATGCAATAACTTCATCAAAAACTTCTTGAATAAAATTGGATTGTAATTGTCCTTCTTATAGAAAAAAAGGGTCGATGTTAAAAGAGAAAATTTTTGTAAGTCCAGAAATATGTCTATGTAACTAGATAGCTTCTCCATATAAATCGATTATATTTTATTCTGAAACTTTTCTATCATATAAATTGGGTAGTTTTTACATGAATTTGAGCCACGCAATGACTATTGATAATTTGAGGAATGTCTTATAATATTTTCAAAGTTTTTGGAATTAGATTTTGCCTAACTAGGTAAATAAGTTCTTATGAAAACTTTTGAAATTCAACACTCTAAGGTAACAATCAAATTAATGATAGCAAATAAAGATATTGTATTCTTTTATAAATTTTGTTAGGTTTCATTTTCAGTTTTGAATTATTTAGTTTTTACTTAAAAAAGATAAAGAAGACAACTTTTGGCTAAAACTATTGTAAATTAGAGATAAAACTCACTTATTAATTCCTCGGCTGATTACCTGATATTAGTGATCTATTCACTAGTTATAAAATCATATTTAATATCTTCTAAAATACTTCAAGTGATGATCTTTTGTTTCGTACAAAATTTGTTGAATTTTTTTAAAGCAAAGGACCAAAAATTTGTCCTACATTAGGTTACTCAGGTTAATATCCAAACCTCAACATATAAAACTACAAACAAAGAACAATTCTAATTTTAATCATAAAAAACTAGAAAATTCATTTACTACTTTTCTTTAATTGGTATATAACATATATTTAACTAAAGAAAAAATGTTATTATCTATTTCTCCAAGGACTATCATAATTTTGAATGTCTATGTCGAGATATTTATTTCTAGAGTTGTAATTTATAATAACCAAAAGCATTAGAATATATCTATATAAGGATTTACAATTGAAAACAAATTTAATTTAGAAACAATTTCTAATTAATTCCACCCAAAATCTGATATCAAACGAAATCCTTCAAATTCTAAACTAAACCTTGACTTCGTATCTAGTATTTAAATTGCTTAATATAAAATTGTAGTTTAGAGTTTTAATACAGCTTTTGAAAATTTCTATAAAGCTTAAGACAAAAGTTCAGGACTATATATGAAATTATAAGAACCTAATATATATCCTGGATGCTAGCAGATATAATTAATCCACAACAGAAGTTATTGGTGTATGATAAAATAGAAACAGTAATTTGTTTAAAGGAAAGTAAAATATGCTCCATATTAAATTATACCTTTGAAAATTATTTTTAATTAATTTTTGGTGTCTTTTATTCATGAAAAATTACTTAAAATTTTTTAAAGGCAATTTCAGTTATTTTAATAATTTATGAACAAAGGAACAGAAATTCATTTTTACGCTGGAATCCATATTTATTTTACAACCAGCTATTAACAAGACTTGATTACAGCATCCTTTTAGCACATAACCATCAAATTAATAGCCTCATAAAGGACATGGTTCTTAAAATGTTAAATAAAATGTGAAAAAATTTGATCGAATTTATAAACAAAGCACCAGTTACACACGCACAAAAATCATATCACATGAATTAGAGTAATAAAATAATTTTATTATATCCTCTCTAATTTATTCAATATTTAAATATTTTATAAACCAAACAAAATGTGTTAGGCATTAGCATATTAGAATGTGCAATATTTAAAGTTATCGCAACAGGCGGCTCTCATAAAATTTAAATACAGCCACCCACAAAAGTTAGGCTAATATCCTGATCAAGGTATGCACGTGTGTAAAGTAATCGAATATTATATCCTGTTCAAAAAAATTTTGTTATATATTTAATCTTTATAGTTTTTTCTCTGGTAAAATTCTATTAAGACTGGTTAACTAGCTCATGGGTATTATAAAGTTTTTCATTGCAATATTCTTGTTCTTAGGACGAGCACATGATTTTGGGTTTTTATTACTCTCCATCAGGCTATGATTATATAATTCACAGTAATCTTCTAGCAATTTGGTGAATTTATATTCAAATAGTTGAATTATTAATTAATTTATCTTGAGTGCTGTATACAAGGCTAATTTTAAGTTACATCTTTTCTTAGATGTTCAAAAAGCACATAAAAAATTAAATAATACAACAATAAAAATTCAAATTGTTTTTTTGGACTTCTTGTATAAAAAATATATGGCATTTGTTAGATATGCCAGTTGCCAGAGTTGCCAGATATGGTAATCTGCAGGTCAATAGGTTAACCAACGTTATATGCTAAATTGATTTTTCAATATATAAAAATAAAAACAAATAACCCGGCTTTCTGCAAATTTTGATTTTTGGATTTAAACATTGCTGGATACATGACTTAAGCCATAGTTTTCAATATCATAAGGTCGTAAAAATGTGCAGATAATTGTTAAAGTGATTACTAGCTATTTTAAATTTTAAAAGTATTGAAAAGAATATTTTTAATTGCGTTCAAAGCTCTAAATAAAATTTACTAAGTTTTTTATATAAGAATTTTCTAGTCATCCTAGAGACTGTTCTGGTAACACTTTGCATCTTTGAGATCCTATCATGATTACTACATCAATTAAAAATCAAGAAAACTCAATACATATGACAATTCTGAAACTAAAATTTCGTAGAAAAAATAGCATAATTGGATATCCGAAATGATTTTTATTTTTGTCAAGATGATGGCACAAATTATAAAGCTTAGGATGTCCATTCCTTATTGTTTTCCAATTGCTCTCATGTAATGAAAACAGCACAACAAAGTCCTGGCATTAATCTTAAAGAGCATTTGTGGATTTATCAGTGAAAATTTTCTGAAGAAAGTAGAAATGCACGGATTTAAGAGATTCGATGGAGTCTCGCAGTTAGATGTTAAATATTTATATAACAAAAAATAGTAAATAAAGAATTAATCAATGTTTAGTGAAAGCAGAAAGCAAAAGAATTTCAGGTTACGTGATATTTTATTTTACATAATTGACTTTTCTATTGCACAAGAATAATTTTTATCTAATTTTACATTTGAGATCAGCAAAAACTATCTTAAAAAATGTTCTTGAGTTAAGATATTCAATTATGGTTTAAATTAAAGTTTGAAAAATCGCCAAAGTAATTCTTAGAAGATTCAAGAAATATTTCTTTGTTATGTGGCTTAGCTTTTAAACTGACAAAAAATTTATACATCATAAACATATAATTTTGTGAACAAAAGATTTTATTTTGTGACAAATATTTCTTATAATATTTGCGTTTTTGATGTTAATTAGAATTGCCGATAACTATTGAACTACAAAAATGTGAAATATCTTTAAAAATTTTTAAAGGTGTGAAAAAAATAGTAGGTAACATTTTCCTCGTGTTTTTTTTTGTTTGATATAGAAATTATGAGCCTTGCCATTACAAAAGATTACAATTCAATTCTCTTAACATTATGTCGAGTTATTACATTTCGCCTTTGAGTTTTGTTGAGATTAAGAAATATTGTTACCAATACATTAAATAAAATATCTAAAAATATTACTGACACTGATGGTCAAATATTATTTACTAACTAGCCTTAACCTTAGCTCTATTTAATTAGTTTTTCAGAATATCCTGCTTACTTTAATGAATATAATCAAATCTTGAAACTTTAAATCCAAAACGTTAACCTATATACTTAACATTATACTTAACGTTATACCTAAATATACTTAAACGTTTATTAAAGAAGTCAAAACTAAATTTTAATAAAACCAAAACCGTAAATTCAATAAAAATTATTTGGTCTTTTTTTATAATTTTAAATTAATAAATAAACATTTAAAGCTCACGCATGCCAATATCATCAATAAAAAATTGGAAAAATACCAATTAATACCACAATTCAATTGGTTTGGTGTCCTGGTGTTGAAATGGACTCATGCTAACAGCTGCTTTTTTTGTCAGTGAACACCATATACAAGTCAATTTACCCTAAGTTAATCATGTTTAACAAACCAATTCAACCGGAAATTGATTTGGTCCATTTGTTCATTTTATATTTAAACAAGTATGCAAGGCAAGGTAGTTGTTTAGCTACGCAAAATCATCTACTCGTCCTATTTGTTCATGCTTTTTTCTTTGATTTACCAGTAAAATAAACTCAAACATCATAAATATTTGAATTGAAAACTATTATTATTTTTATTAAAAAAAGTTTTCCACATTACCGTTCTAGTTTATTGAAACTATTTTATTTATTCTAAAGAGCGAATGTCCAAAATATGCTAAAAGGCTGAAAATAATATATGCTTGAAACTTTTCAATTATTATAGACTTCTATGTAAAACAAAACAAAATCAGGTAACAAAATGAAGGAAATGTCATGGGACACAATGAAATATTGAAAGCGAAGATAGAGAATAAAAAAATTTTTCAATTTCATTTTACTAAGCAAAAGATGTTTTATTTTTTTTCATTTTAAAATCACATTTCCTTGAATAGAATATTCACCCAACAAACAAACTCCTAAGGACTTCTCTCAACGATAGACAGTTTCTCTTCAGGCTATGCTTTAGGGATGTAACAAAATTACCTTCACATGAATTCCACCATCAGTTCTGATTTGATTATATTCCAATCACGTTCATCGATTCGGTTACTGTGTTAGAGAATGGGTTTTTATAGCACAACAAAAAAAAACTATGTATATATGCATATATGTATACTGGGTCGTAAGGTGCTTTTAGATCGCATGCCTTGTTTAGCGCATTTTCTATTGTTACTTATGTTTATCGGTACACAGATACCATTAAAAGAGCTTTTGTTAAATCCTAAATTCATATATAGTGGATCCTGTCAAAACTTATTTGGTAAAGCTAGGATGGATCTATAGGGATTTAGAAGCACTTTCTAAATAACATCCCCAATATACAAACGCAAATAATATGTACATACTTATTTATGTATGTATATGTTATATAATTTAGTTGGCAATAAAATATTCTCTTATGTTTTTGGTCTCAATGGATTGCTGATGTTGAAATCTTATACTCAGGTGAAAACCTTTTCTTTTTCTTTTTTTTTTGGAACCACCAAAATTAAGTTTACAATAGATACGATAGGAGTAAGGTGGACGTTATTTTAACACATTTTGAATAGATAAACCTACAATGTAGAGAAACGCAAGCAGTTGTTGGTATTAAATTTCGATTGTATAAAAGTTTGTGTTGATTTTTTAAAAATAAATTTGAAACGAAATCAAATTTTAGGATTTTGTGTACAAATTGCAGGCTATAAAATATGATTATGTAGTTCTATGTAACATTTTATTTGATTTTATTTGAAAATGATTGCCTAATACTCACTTATTTATATTAAATCATAGTTATTTAGGAATTCAATAGTTTTTTCTGCAATATACCAGCTTATTCTAAGTAGAGCTTTTGAGTAATTTTGATACATATCCAGGATAATTGTTTGCATTAGAATAAAATAGATCTGAAAACATTTTGAAATTTTTTGGTAAATTTTCTTAAAAGCAAAGAAAATCTTAAAATTGATTGAATATGTCAAAATAAGACATCCATGATATCAAATCAATTTATCGAAGAAAAAAAGAAACGATTTTGATGTCGTCGTATGTGTGCAGTGTATCCTTAAAGTTGTACTAACCTTAGAAAATGCTTTATATTTGTCATATTTGCACAGATGTAAATTCAAATGCAAAGTATTTTCTCATAAATATTGAATAGAAAATTTTTGAATATGATAATTTTCTGGCAAAAACGAGCTCCATATAGATCTTGAGCATATTCTTCCATTACGTCAGCTTCATGTTTTTGCTGATATTCAGTGACCATATCTGAAAACACACGGCCAACAAGAAATGTGAAATTTTCAGGTAAAACTTTTCATTTTGGTCAAATACTACTTTAAATGCTCTGGAAAACTGCTTGGCTAGATAATTTATTCTTCATTTGTTTCCAGAAATTTAGGTAATGTCTTTTGCTTCTAATAGTTATTTGCTTCTGAATACTGTTTCGATTTTCAACCTTTCTGATATTAATACCGCTTTCTTGATCCAAAATTTTATTGGTAAATACCCTCTTTTTCCATTTTGACATAATATTTCTCCGTTAGTATTAATAATATAGAATGAATATCAATCAATTTTTTTAAAATAAAACTTTTTTACTACTTTCCACTTTACTTTTAATAATTCTAAACTAGGCTACAAGAAATACTTTTAAAAGAAAAAATAGATTAAAAAAATTAAAACGAAAAGCAAAAATTAACTAAACAAAAGGATCTTTAATATCAAAAACTTGAAAAAGTCTTTTGCCCTAGAAATATGCTAAATAAATGCTTTTGGTACTTGGAACTATTGCTTAGCTGAGCTCAACTGATAAACTATAAAAGTACTTTAGTGTTAGGATAAGTACTTTAAAAAGGCATTCACCTATCGTAGCATCCACTTCATTAAATTTTATGCAAATAAGTATTCAAGTATGTAGTTCTATTTAAGTGAATATCAATGAATAAAATGCATAAAATTTTAAAGTGAATACTTTAAATATAGTAAAATATAAAAAAAGACATTGAAAAAAAAAAGGATTTGATATTGAGAATGCTCTTTTATTGTATTCTTGTTGAACATCAAATGACTTGTGATCACGAAAGCTCTCTTAGCTCCTATTATCTTAAAAATGTAATGAGCTGCAATTAGGAATATGTATATCTGGCTATATATATATATGTATACATAAATATCCTACTATACACATTCTATTATAAAATCCCAACCGGCTATCCCATTCAGACGTGCAACTTAATTATTCCTCTTATCAGATGAGCTGAGATTTTATAAGCGGAAAAGTATTATCTTTTGTCTGATATTAGTCTTTCTAGCAGGGTAACCACAAACCCAAGGATATCTCGAGAGTTTGTATCAAGTGTATAAAATGAGTTCAGATTATTCTCACATAGAAAATAAAATGTCTGCTTAATTGCAGGATCTGTGTTTACAATGCCATATGCAATCATTATAGATAAGTCATTTTTTCTCCATGTTTTGTTGCGATGGCACGTATCCTTTAAAGTAACATAGTTGCTAAACAGTTGAGATTCTTGAAAATAATTTACTTCAAAGTTAAAGTCATTAATGATTTTTTAATACTTCTGTGGTTTAAGAGTTCATTCCTTTCAAGTGATAACTTCTGTGTCACTTTGAAAGTGCAATAGAAGTTTTTACTCTATTCTGTTTTTTACACATCTTTGATCATTTTACCATAATCTCAAAAGTAAGTCAAATTATTTGAATAGCAATTGAAATTAATTCAATTTTAGAGAAAAAAAATTAAGTTATAATGTAATCCTTTTCGAAATTTGTAGTTCCCAAAGAATTCAAGTTTGAGACAGTTTTATAATATGGAAAGCTTACTTTTTGGATAACCAAACAATAGAACCATAAAATTTTTAACATTTCACCTTTGAAAAATCCAATCTTAAGACTATTAATCTTATAAAAAAACTTCTGTTTCTGACAATTTAAAATTTAGAATAAATTTATCTATGGGTTAATTTATTTTTCAGGCAATTAGACTTTGAGAAATTTCACTTTGATTCAATTCTTTAATATAAATAATTTCTAGAAAATTAAATACTCTAAGAATCATTCTTGCAAAAGTTAAATTTGAGAAAATTCATTTAAGATTTAAGTATAATTTATCTTTGTCATGTTTTGGTCAATTGAATATTCAAGGATAATAAAACTAAGTAAATGGTGATTGGAAAAGTTTTTTCTTTAAATTTAAATAGTTTTTGGTATAATGTTTAAGTAGTCATCCACACCAGGTGAATACTATAAATAGAACCAAAATTAACATCACGAATAACTTAACTTCATTAAAAGCTACTTCATGTAATGACTAGCACGTCATTATTTTGAGCTAATTTTGTTTCTTGTTCACTTTTAGTTTGGATGCAAAATTCAAAAAGTATTCAACTTTTAAATAATAAATGCAACAAACATTTTTTTGATAATATCTGAAGCTTTATAAACTTTGGTATTATTTTAGTGCATTTTAATTTAATTTAACTTTTTTCGTGGTTTGTTTTATTATTAGCTGCCTTAAAACACTGCAATAGTTTTTGTTGAATTATAATATTGTGTCTGCACATGACAATGGTAATTTTTTTACTAAAAATCTTTGGTAGATTTTATAAACTTTATACCCAAACTTATCTTTGGGTATAGCTATTACACCAGAATAATTGCGATGAACTTGGTTATTAGAGGTATTCTCCTCACTGCAATTATATTTTTTTTAATATCCAAAATTCCCAACTATATCCATATTAAAAACAAAACCAAAAATTTCTGTGCTTTTAGAAAATTTAACTTTAAGTAAAAAAAATAAGATTGTATTTCGTATAAAAAAACTTCAATTTTTTTAAAATAAATTACAAATGAACCAAAACCAAGGTAGTGACTGCAATATAGAATAGGTTTAAATTCTGTCAGGAGTTTGAAGAGAAACTTCTGCTGCCAAAAAAATTAATAAATCTCTTCCTCTATGAATTGCTGCCGTAATAGGTACAAAATGGTTGCTTCAAGGAGAATATGTTAATGATATGGAATCTTGGGATTGACTTTCCATCCTAGGCATATATACATTGCAATGCATGTTCGATCCTCAAATTAATTAAAATAAAACCAAAAGTTAACGGAGTAAATGCAAATTTTTCGCTCAAATTATCCATTTTGAATTTAAACAATGAACGAGCACATAACTTAAATTATTTGACATCTATAGTGCTTTTCTATTACGCTATTCGCTTCTTAAGGAAGTAAATAAGAATTATGGGATTGGATTTTCGAATGACATTTAAAAAATAATTGAACTAAATGAAAGTTATTTGAGCTGATGGATTACTGTTGTGTTTTTTTTTTTTGTTTTGTTATATTTTTTTAAATTTTATTATCTGTAGCTTGCAAATACTATACCCATTGAAAAATTCTGCAAGCACTTTAAGGAATAGTATAACCTTCCAAGAAGAATTTTTACCCTCAAAAGAGAAAATAATAAAAAAGTCTCTTATAGTACGTTGAAAGACATATAGTACAACAAAGAAATAATTATTGATGAAATATATTTGTGGAATGGCGGAATTCAATATTTGAAATGTCTAAGCATATTATTTTATGACTTTCACGTCCTACGTGAACACTGTCTAAAAAGCAGTCTTGGGTCAGATTTTATAGGAGTAGTCTTAGTTTAGACATAATGTTAAAAGATAACAGGTGTAATAGAGTACGTGCAAGTGAAAATGGTGACAAGAGATAATTTCATGGAAATTATATGAACTGAGTTCAAATTTATATTCACATTTAAAATCATAAAGAGCAATTTTTTATTGCCTCTTTGGTGTGTTTTAATGAAGAACTTACGAAAAAGGTCCAAGATAAATTATGCGCTTAGTTGCTGCTAAGCCCAGCGTTTTTATCAGATATATCTGTCATTGACTGTTGATTCTACAGCTCCTGGAAATATAATCAAGGAGAAAAGATTTGGCTTAATGTAGAAGTCAACATTTAAACTTAAGGCCACAAAATATTTTGAAAAATATTAGCATCATTCTTGACAGAGTTCAATTTGATTAACTAGTGTGAGGGAATAATCAACTTTGTTTATCTAAAATAAGCTTAGTCCGATAAACTTTAAACTAACCTTCTCCTTAATTTTTAATTGAAAAAGTGTGTAAGGTTCTATATTTGAATTAAATTAAAGATCAAATTTTTGTAATATTTATCGTATAGTAAACTGTTTTGTGTATAAGATAAACATTTCGGCCAATTTTTATTATAATCTGTAAGAAATATCAGTAGTTTATCGGCTACAAAAACAAAAGAAGATATTTGAGTTTTCTTTATACAGATGCTCTTCTACTTTATTACACTATATTATAGAATATAGATATACTCGAGCAAAAAATCATTTTGATTATGTTAAGATAAATTGGTTCTGTAAAAAAAACGCAAACTTAAAAAATTTCATGAAGAAAAAAATAATTTAACTCGCTCAGATATAATACTTGAGAAAATAAGCACCATTACAGTTTGGTGCTTCTAAATTTATTCATAACAAATTTAAAATCATTTTTACTCTTCTTATTTCCATTAAAATTATAAGGTGATCCTAAAAGGAACAAAATAGAGTCTCCTGGCATAATAATCACCCTCATCTTCGGTGTCACACTAATAAAATCGATTAGAAAAATATTCAAAAAGTACTAAACCATAATTCTGATTGCTAAAAACAATTTTTAATAAAAATTTTCAAACCTTGTATTTCCTTGAAGATAAAATATTTTGCACATAAACTTAGATGGCTTTAATTAACTTCTGAAGTTATGTCCTACGGCTTTGAATTTTAAAGCGAGTCAAAGCTAATTAAATTTTATAAAAAAAAAAATAAAAACTACAATACCTGTTGTAGATAAGAAGAAAACCACAAAAGTCTTCTAATTATTTTTGCCGGCTAAAGAAGTTGAATTTTTTTTAAAAGTGTTCAGACATCATCCCTTCGGGAATTATAATAAAAGAAAATTTCTTTTAAAATTTTCCACTAAAAATTTAATAAAAATTTTAATACTGTACAATAGAATTGAATTATATTTAACCATTTTAAGAACTAATTTTAGTCATTTTTGAATAAAAAGAAATAAAAAAACACAAACTATGTTAAAACTTTTTCTTTTTTTGTAAATTAGTACTAAAGTTTTTGGAAGAAAAGTTTAAAATATTTTAATGTTATTGCCTGCTTAACTTTTTTTATCTAAGTCTTAAAAGCCTAAAAAGACAACCCTAACTCTTGACTATTCATCATAAAAGACCCAAATGAAAATATTGACCCATTATGGCTTATTTTTTTCATTCAACTAAAAAAATTAAAGCCTTTATTTTACTTAGATCTCCTTTCATAAAAAACCCACTTATTTCTAAAGGTCGAATACTTTCTTACTTTTGATAAATACTATTTTTAGCTTCTGTTGTAGATTTACGCAATATTTTGTAATTAAAGTCAAATATTTGTATTAAATAATTTTAAGCTACCAACAATTTGGTTTCTTTTCTTGTATTTAAAATTCGATAAGACAAAGAAAAAGAAGAATTTTTAGTGAGCTACCTAAAGTTTTATTTTCAGAAAATTTCTCATTTAATTGTCTCTTAAATGGATCTATCAAGAGCAATTAGCCTAATTTTTAGAAGTATAACTCTACAAGGTATTTGGTTGTTTCTTTTTTTTTTTGTAGTAGAATACCAGAGCATAGCATTTGTTTTAGCCGAGCACATAGCCATAATACCAGAAAATGAGGGAGTAGATAGAAGAAGTGAAATAGATATTGTACCCTATATTTTCCTACACCACCTCAAAGTACGCCCTTTAATTGCTATAAAAGTTCTTAAGACTAATAGTATTTACCTGAACACTAAATTAATTCTGCTCACGTCAGGAATAGCTTTATACTCGGGTAAACTTTTTTAACGGTGACATTAAGCGCTAAATAAAAGCTTAGCCACTTTTCTTTCCTGAAGGAATACATTTTGAGTGGACACAGAAATTATTGTTGAAGAGAAGGAATTATTTTCTATTTTATTTTTTGTGTTATCTTTAAATTTATTGCAAAACATGAGGAGAGCATTTTGCTATAGATAAAATTTCTATTTTAATTCTAGGGGAAAAGGTGGGTAGCTCTGTATAGAAAATATTTTTTTTTGCTTTTGTTGCTCGTTAAAGATTTATGCTTGGATTGTCCCCTTTTGGAAAAAAAAAATTTCCTCTTGATTCTTGAATCTACAATCAATGGAATTGAAAGTACCTTATTTTTGTTATTTTGCAACTAACTCCGGTAATATGCTTAAATTTCACTTTAGAAAACATTGAAAAGGATGCTAATTAAGTGAAATTTGTTTTTTTTAATTCAATTTAATACTGATCTTTTGGAAATTTTAGTTTTTTACTTGTTGTTTAGTATTTATAAAATGTTTTGAAAAGTGAGTTATTATTATTGAATATAAAATTTTAACTTTTACTTAAAAAACAAAATTGAACTGTTAGAAATACTAAAAAAAAGATTTTCTAAAGAATGATATTCGTAGAATATTATCATTTCTTTGTTCGCATAAAAAAAAATCTCATATCAAAGAATGTAAGTAAATTATTGAAGGAATTTTCCATAATGAACACAATTGTTCTGTTTCTCCATTAAGTGTTAATAGAGTCTTTTAAAAAAACTTGCACTTCCTTTGAGTCGAATTTAATATCTAAAAGGAGCTTATACTACAAAAGGATCTTAAGATTTTTATAAGGAGCTATCAAAAGTTATCTGAGAAGGAATTGAAGCTATTACAAAGTTTGCAAATAAAAATTACTTTGACAACTTATTGGTTAACTTTTTGAATGATCAAGGAAGGAACAATGAAGTAAAGGTATTGAACACAATTTTTAGAGCTCTTCCGACGTTTTTTCTAATATTGCAGAGTAAATAAAATTTGATTTTTGTAATGATCAATTTCTACAATTTCTCTGATTAAAGTAGTACAATAAATTTTGAACTGAGGAGCTCCAGATTAAAATCAAGTACGCTAAGCTGTGAAGAAATGTTATAAATAGCCGATATGTAAATTTGAGTTTGAATTTTAGTTTAGTTAAATTGAGTTTAGAGAGTACTTTGTTCACTTGGTGATGTATTCTTGATTAATAAACAAAATTATATTTTAGGGATACATTTTATATGTAGTATAGTTGACTAAACACAGAACTAAATTGATAATTTTACTAGTAGTTAGCTTAAAATTAAAATGAAAAAGACTTGATATAAGCAAGGATGTTTAGGAATATTAGGTTCACTTGTCCATTTTCATAAATTTAAGCAAAGAGAAACAGTCACAAGAATTTTAGCTATACTTTTGATACCAAGTTTTAATTGAATATATTTTTGAATTCTGTTGCCTTAAATGATTATTTGGTTACACTTCTGGATTATTTTTTATACGTAACTAAGAGATATTAAAATTCCATTAAACAGGAATCAACTTAATTAGACTGAGTCAAAGACCGCTAAGAACTATGACAGTTACTGCCCATAATTAATAGAAGAATTCAAGTTTAAGTAACATTTGGTAATTTAATATAAAAATTTATAATTAAAAATCTTGAAGGTACAGCTTAAAGGAGGACCACTATTTATAAAATAAAAAATACAGCTCATTACAATAATATTACTGAAGCTGAATAATGATTATAGCTAAAACGGTTTTCTATTATCTTACCAGAAAATCAATTGTAAATCTGTAAAAAATCTAAACAATCTTGTAAGATTTAGTTTAGTGAACAACTTTAATTACCTATCACCTAGGATTATTTCTAATATTCTTATTGTTATGATAGTGTTTAAAATGTGTTCATTTAGTCTTAATTAACTCAAAATTAAATATATTCTACTAACATTAGGATAGCTTTAATGAAAAATGTACCAAATTATACTTTTTTATACGTTTTTCATAATATTTACAGTACGAAATAATTTTTTCCTACTAAATTAAAAATAAAAAATTAATTTTCAATTATTTTAAGCAAAACAGAACACTTATTAAGCTATGAAAAACCACCAAGGTGCACAAACACAAACAAGAATATAAGTAAAGTAAATTTTTAGTAAATTTAAAAACAAAAATACACTTTTAGTTGGATAAATAAGTCATAATAAGAATACTGTTTAGTATCTAAACTGAAAAAGTATCCAAACTTCAAAAGTTTAAGTAGAAACAATGTCGAATAAAAGCATATAAAAGTTCAACAGAGTTTATATGAAAAACCGTAAAAATAAGTACAAAATTTTAAGTTTCCAGCATCTATTGAAATTTTAAATAAGTCACTTCTAAGGAAAAATTCTTGTTCTCTAAAATTTAAGATAAACAAAAAGAAATTACTACTCGACTTAAATAAAACAGAAAGAAATTGAATGCAAAAAGACAACCTTAATTATTTAAACCAATCTTAATTATGCTGGAAACAAGAATATTGTAAAAATTTTTATGTAGAAAAATTTTACTACAATTTTTTTTCTTTTGCTGATATAATCAAAAAAATCTGTAAATTCGAAGTTTTGAATACTTTCATAGAACTTCAAACCAACAAACAAAATTGCCGAAGTTATTACCTTTAAATTTTCTTTTGATGTAATTAAAAAGTTTAATTTCATTATAAAAATAAAAAAAAAATTAATATTATAGCCAACCATTACTAAATTTGCATCAAAATTGTTTTTGTTTCTATATTCACAATCATATAACGGCTTTAATATCTTAATCCGTGACTGAATTTCTTTAAAAATTTTCTACTGGCAACACAAGTTTGCTAAAAACTCTTGCTAGAAATCCAAAAAAGAGAATAGTATAAACGGTATCCATAAATTCTCCAGCAAAAAATATATATATATATTTCATGATTGCCACCAGTGAACACCCCACTTCTTTAGCCTATAACCTTGACTGGTATTCACTCACGGTTAACTCAGTGCATCTCTGAACCAAATAATCTCCATGCCTATATGTTGTTTTTTTAATTTCATTCTACATTTTTTTGAAATATATATGAAAATCAAATAAATATAGCTACATGTATATAAATAAATATATATATATATATATATATAGTATATAATATATTAATTGAACAAAATGTGAAAAATTGCAGCAATATAAAAAAATCCAACTTACTTTGTTTTAATATCTTCATATTTAAATCTTGAACAGTTTTAGTTCACTTTTTCACATAAATATTATTATTAACACTAAAAAAATTACACTAACTTTAATTATATCCTTAATATAAACAAAAATAAAAAAGAAAAATTAAAAGAATTGAGTTCACAATAAAACCGAAGCTAACACTTCGCGTCACAATGCAGTTGTCAGCAAGAATTAGCAAAGTGAGATTCGCTTTTATAGCTCATAACCTCTTAAGATATTACATGACGTTTTTTAACATCTTTAGCAGTATAAAAAAACTCAAGTCAACTGATTTAAGTCTATTCAAATAATTCTTATTTTATTTTATTTTATTATTTCACTAGAAAAAATATCTTTTTATAGTTACTAAACAAACAAAACAAAACAAAAATGCTTTCATACCTATTTTAGAGGTTTTCGTTTCGCCGTTAAGTTGATCCAAGTTTTTTTATTTCTATTACTGGGCAAATATTTTGAATTCGCAGTTTTAGTTAAACTTGACAGATTATAAATTGCGAAATGATCGACTGAGGTTTTAACCAATTAGCACCGTCGGGGAAATTTTTTATCTTACAAAGGATAACAGTATGCATTGTAGTAGGAGAATTCAGCGCGAGTGGTTTAATATGTGCGTGAATTCTTTGCGGCTTTTTTTATGTTAAGATTTTAGTGATTTTTAATTAGTGAAAATGACATTTTTAATTTAAATGAAGAAATTGAAAATTTTGATTGTGAGCTTCTATTGAAAGGTAAGTATTTTTTAATTATTTTATTTTTTTATCAAAGATTTTTATATGCTAAGCTAAAGTACTTACTACGCAGATTTTACTTTGATTGTGTTGTAATTGAAATTAAATGAAATTTACATAAAACCTGTGTTTTTCAACTAGTAAAAATAATTTTTTTGATTTTAAGCTTTTTGCAATTTCAGATAAAAAATGTTTTTAAATTTTATTTAACAGTTGTATATGTATATATAGATAAGCGAATTTATATATATAAATATGACAGTGGGAATAAGAAATTATGTGTTTAGTTGTGTGGTTGGGGGTACACCATGTTATATTTAAAAAATTAGAAAAAATAGAAATTTCAAGTCAAATTAAATTAATGAGTAAAAGTTTTTGAGATAAAATTTTTAACTAGAACTTCTTTAAGATATTTTAAAGATTTCATTCAAATAAAATTGATTACTTTTTATAGCAAATAATTTCATTTAAATTATTTAATATTTTGTATACACTTTATAAATAAATATAAATTCTGTTAACTAGTAGAAAATTTGAAAACGTATTGAAGAAAAACAAAAAACTACCCATAATATCAGGGTAATTGAAGCCTTTCTCCAATTTCGTTAATACTTCTAGGAAATCGTGATATAAGTTCAGCTACATTTGCTCAGAAGACAAATTAGTCACAAAATTAAATGAAAAAGTTTTTAAATTATTTTTTTATTAAATCGTCATTTTATTTTGTCTGTTTTTTTATTGCAATAATCTTTAGAATATCGTTAAATGTGTTCCTATCAAAACAGTTCATTTTAATGTGTACTACAAAAGAATAATTAAACTCTTATTATTCAGATCAAAAATTTATTTCCTTATTTTACTATAGAAAATTTGCTACCAATTTACAATAGCACTAACATTTTATTCTGTTTAAAAGTAAATTTATTAAATTTAATGCGGATTTTCTAGTATTTACCACTACAAAATAGCTTGTTTTCCTTTCATGAGTAATTAAACAGAAGGAATGCTTTGCATCCGTTACCTCTACCACCATAAATTCTTTAATATTTGGCAGATACTTTAAAGTAATCTTTTCCTCCATAAGTTTAAAAATTCTTCCGTTTTTTTTCTAGAATATTAATACCAAAAAATTTGAACCAGTTTTTTCATAACTTCCTTGTAAATTTTTATTAATTACCTAAAAAAAATCTTTCAGAAAAAACAAAATAAGAATTTATAGTTTTAATTAAATCCTTTA
This sequence comes from Acrocera orbiculus, assembly GCA_947359355.1. Classification (NCBI taxonomy): domain Eukaryota; kingdom Metazoa; phylum Arthropoda; class Insecta; order Diptera; family Acroceridae; genus Acrocera; species Acrocera orbiculus. The sequence continues at coordinate 25,875,815 of OX375757.1, forward strand.
TTAGCTGACCTAATTAACTCTTTAGCTTCACAAACCTTTCTTGTGATCTGCTTTATCTGTCCTCTTACATATTCTAGTATAACGCAAAAATCATTCGACTAGTAACCTTTTTTTAGTCACATTAATTTTGTTTTATTTTAAACTAAATTATTTTCCATTAAAATCTAATAAAAATTCCTACAATGGGAATATATAAACCAAAACACATTACATACGGTAGTAAACAGAAAACATTTAACCACGAAAATTAGATATAACCTATATATTAACACAAAACATTAAACATGGTTTTTAAAATGTTTATCCTTTTTGAATTGCAATCCAAACATAAAATCAACAATATTCTTTTAGTTGAGTGGTTTTTTGATAGAAAACAAGCAGTTTAATATAAGTATCAATCCTATACTCAGATTAATATTACCATAAAGCTCTTCTAATAAAATGAGAAAAAGGAAATCACAAGCAACAACTACTCATATCAGGGAATATAATATTATTATGGCATCATTTAAGCCTTAAAACTTTATCTTGTTCTGGTTCATTATACAATTTTATCGATTGTTAAATCTAAAACAAGACAAATTCACCTGAAATCTACATATCCTTAAAATGTTAAATAAAAGAATTTTTCAATCAATAACAGTAACAAGAGTACAGTCCTTTTTTCACTCTAAAAGAATGTAATTGAAAATGCCACAATTTTATAGTTTAAAATATTTCAGTACTTGTGCTTTAGTTTTCCTGACAAAACTGCATTTTAATGAAACAGTGATAAATATATTTGATATTCACGAAACAACAATCTCCGAATTCATTAAGTTCATAAATTGCAAGGACTTTGAGGATATTCTGTACCAGGAAATTGAAATCGCAGGAAGACAAATCAAACTCAAGAGTGATTGTTTTGAAATCGCTTAACTTCCATTATTTTTTAGTTTACTTCCATTATTTTTTAGTTTTTGTGCTTATTCCTAAAACAAATTGATCCTTTGGTAATTCCTGAACAATTAAAACATCATCTACATAATAATATATATATATATACTTATATATTATTTTTGTTGCAAACTGAAATTTTAACAATTCAAGGACTCCGTTCTTTCATTTGGTTCATTGTAGTTGCATATTGTTTAGTGTTCCGTGCATCTCTAGGGATTCGGTGACGTGGAAAATTTTCTCTTTACAAACAGGGTAGTAAAATTTTGTAGCAATAAACTCAAAACTAGCCAATTAGTATGAAAATATTTTGCTGCCTCATCCATATCCTGCATATTGGTATTATAAAAACAATTTTATATTGATTGATATGCAAAATATTGATGGTGTTTGTATTATTCAACAGTTAGAAAAAGTTTTTGAATGTTGATTTTTGCTGCCAAAAGAAAAATGTAAAGTTATATTCATATATATGCAGTCTATAGATTAAAATGTAAATCAGGGAACAGTCCCCTACTCTAATAAAGTTTCTGTACAAAGATACTAAAAAAAATTAAAGAATATATTACTTTGGGCTGATGAGTTTTATTTTTAAAAGATATAATTTTTTTTAAAGCTGAAAAATTTTGTTAAAATTTTTTCTGTTATTTTGTATGATATGAACGAAAGAGGAACTTTCAAACTTCCTTTAAAGTCCATTTATTTTATGTGATATGCCTATCATTATCATATTTGTCTTTTTTTGACAAATATTTTGTCATATTTAAAAAAGGAAGAAATGCAGTTATACCTAGCAAACGTTTTCACGGACATTCAGTTTTTTTACGGATTTTGATGTTTTGACGTCTATAAGATACTCTAAAAAATTATAAGCCAAAAAATTATGAAATATTCAACCATTTTAAAAATTGCCATTTATACATATTTTGTTAAAAAAGGTAAACTTTTGGGAGTTAAAAATTTTAAGAATGCTTTAAATGTTTAGCTTGAGTTGATGACTTCTAAGCTTATGCATAAATATGAAAGACAATTGCCTGGAGTTTTTAATAATGAATGTGTTTTCTTTTTTATTTTTTGGTTTTGCCTCTGTTATATGTAAACAAAAACTTCAAATAAATAAAAGTAATTTGAACAATTTGAATAAAATATTTTTAAGCATTTCACCTGAGGAAAATAATATTTTAATGGAAGAGTATAACAATAGATTTGCAACAATTTGATAGGTTACGTAAACATTAGCTAGGAAAATATAAAAAGAAGAGAAAGATTTCAAACTAACGACACTAGGAAATCATTTTCTTAACATTTATTCAATAATCAGATATATTTTTTGTCTAGATACACGCAAACCTGCCTTTAAAGACCATATAATTTCATTAATTTATATTTAGTGAAAGAAAAATATTATCAAAGATCCTTAGAGCTTCATTTCATTCAAACTATTTAAGTAAAATTAGAAAAGTTTTGCTAAATAAATTATATTTTAACGAAGTTTAAGACTTTACTTCTTTGAACTATAAAGCTAAAATTAAATGTTTTCACAATGTAAACTTTATAAAGTAAATCCTTAAAACCAAAAATTAAATCATAGTCCTTTTTGTATTAATATGAAGAGATTTGCATAGTTCTCAATTTGTTCGAAATCTACCCCTTAAATAACTAAATGGGATAAATAAATTTATTAAGAAGATCAAGTATTAATTATAAGCAATTATATAAATCACTAGAGCATATTAACAAAAATTTCCACTAGAAATTTATCAAATAAATCAACCGAAACATTGGATAACTCAATTTTTACAAAACTATCAATGTCAAATGAAATTTATTGAACTTGATAAAATTGAAATAATTGTCCAGGTAAACATAAACACTGGCATAATAACCTAAAATAATTTCAATAATGCTAGAAAACCCTAGAATATCTGTAATCTCTTTACTATTTATTTAATGTCCTGATATGAAATTTATTACCTAATTGCCCATTTAGATAAAATCTAATAACTAGTTAGATGCAGTAGTCACTAGCATTAATCTGCAGTATTAACTATTTTATATATGAATTAAGCTGCAATATTGCATGACAGCTAACACAAATAAATTTACCCTTTAACATGCAACCCCGCCCTTTTTTTGTTTTTGTTGATGTTTATTTTTTTTTTTTGTCATAAGTCATACATAGAAAACATCTTTAAGCTATGTGAAAAAAAAACAAGCCTAATTCTAAATTAAATCATATATCACATTTTTTCTCCTATTAGAGGGGGGAAATGTAACAAAATTAGAAAAAAAAAGGGAAAAAAAGAATATAGAAAAAACAAAATTTGAAGTGTTTTCCAAAGTTCGATATAGCGTGCTTTGTCAAATTATGTCTGCCGAAAATAAAATGAGGATAAAAGCTTGAGGCTTAACAGAAGTTACATCATCTTTGGTAATACTCCAAAAAAACAAAAACAATATTTTGTGTTAGAAAATAATGTTTACTCCTGTTTAACGTGTTATGACAGAAAACTTTTTACATTCTCTTCTGCCTTAAAGGCATTTATGAGCAAATGTAATCAGTCCATTATTTTTTTCTTTATTGTTTTAGGGATAAAGTGCTATAATGGTAGTCTATGAAGGTATTCCATTTGATCCCTAGCTAAGACTAAAGCTTAATAAATAAAACTGGAATATTATGTTTGTAGAGACATAAATGAAATATAAAAATATTTCTAGTCGGAATTCTTGTTCTTGTTGTAATCTAAATGAATTAATTCCTGTCAGAAAGTTTATTGCTCTGATTTTGGTTAGGAAGCTATTAATTTTTTTAGATGTAATTTTAATGAGAAAGCTTAAATTCCATTTAGAAATTTAGATTTAACGGGTTTTTAAATAGAAATTTAGTATTTTGGTAATATTTGAAACTGAAATTTCTAAAATTTATATTACAAATTGTTGTTTAACATTTACCCAGAGTATGTAAATTTTTACTTTTATTTAATTTTTGGAAAATATTTGAAGCTCGGAAAGTTTAATGAAATAAATTGCTTATATACGAAACTGTTTTGTTTTTTGTAAATTTAGCTTTTAAGCATAATTTTATAAATATATATGAAAACAATCTTTTTTTAGTAACAGTAGTTAAATAATTGATTTTTTTTAAAAAAAGGACACGTTTTTATAAACGAGAAACAAAGTTTCATATAATTTTCTTTTTGTAGACTGCTTAAAGAAATTAAAATTAAAACATAAATAAGGATGAAAAATAAATAATTCATGCTTATTCATTCTGTATAAGGATACCAATTATTCAAAATTTTGATTAAAAGACAAATTTTATTTTAGTCATAAGCAATAGTGAATGATAATCAACAACCATAACTCATTTTTTATATTATTAAAAGTTCTTAAGGAAAACTTGTAGTAATCTTGCGACTTTTTCAAGTTTTTTGCTCTATAGAGATCTCCAGACAAATATTTTTGGGTATCCTAATTGGCTCACAAAAAACTAGTTATCCTATGATTGTTTAGAATTCTACTTTTTGAACCATTCTGAATTTAAAAAGAACAGAAAGAAGAACAAATTATTTTAGATGAATCTTTGATGTAATTAGTCTCAAACTGATTCGACCTGAAACACTGAGGAAACTCTTGCCAATGGCGATAGTTACATGATACTGAAAGAAACTCAAATGGATAATAGGAAAGAGAGGAAAAATGGTTTTAAAACGTTAATAAAATTTTGAACACCTGTAAGAATTTTTATTCTTTTGGCATGACACGTAATCCTTAGCTACTGTTTGGGAATTTCATGTCCAGCAAGCACAAATTTCACTTTTAGGATTTTATTGGCTGTTTTAGTGCTCAGTTGTACTAAGTCATTTATAGATATGAAAATTAAAATCATAAGAATACATGTAGAGCCTCATTGAGACTTCTAAAGTTTGTATTAAATTCGTTTTAATTTAGAAAATTTTTTTATTCTTCACTTTTTGAGACGATTTTGAGCTTGTATCAAAATTTATCGTTAAAGTTTATTTCCCCTCATTGGCTCGTAATATGTTATTCAGATACATCCCTGAATTTAATGAAAAATTTGTTTTTCTTAAAAATATTCTTTTTCTTGGTGAAAATAATAATGTTTTGACCTTCAAAAAAGTGTCTTCAACATTTGATCCCCCTATAAATTGCTAAAACTCTTTACTATAATTAAAAAAATTCATTTTAACTTGTTTAAGTTTAACTTAAAAGAAATTTAAGCGTTGCCAGTTATTAATAACTTGTTAAAGTACTTGTTACTACTACGCCATCAGAAGTAGTAGTGCTCGTAAGATTAAAAAATATTGTAAATTCTGCAAAAAAGTCTCCCTTGGCGATTGTTTATTTATAAAAAATTATTCTGTCTCGTTGTTTATATTTAATTTTCCTTAAGTGCAAATCGTGTGTAATATTTGAATTTTGAGAAAAGTTCTTGCTAAATTTTTTCTCCATAAACTTATTTTTACATTTATCTGTGGGTATTGACTTCAAAATAGGGTTGATACATCTCCTAATAAGGATCATTATAGGCCAACCAGTTCTTTGTTCATCTTTAAATAACTGTCTTTTATTTGAAAAACGGCAACTCAATTTTTAACCATTGACTTCAAAAGCACAAAGTCTTCATGCCCATAGCTTCCATATCCTCCTTCTTGATGTTTGTTGTTTTTTCATTATGTAGGTACTTAATGACACATCAATGCCCAGAGGCAAAGATTTCCTTTGATGACTTTGATAAACTGGTGCTATTATTTTGATCCTTTCTAAATGAATGAGTACCTAATTTCTACTCATTTCATAAAGTTATCATCGAAAAATTAACTTTATAGAAATCATATGATGCCATGACCTTGTAAGTTTCCCTTAAATTATCCTCCTAAATTATAATATATTAACCTTGTATTTTCGAATTTATATAATTTTTTCTGAAAAAATTTAAATTACACGTGATATATTCCCCGAATTGACAACCTTTTTTGGTAGCAATTTTTCAGTTTGTTGGCACATAAAGATACATAAGCCTTAACTCACGTGATTTACATTAAGAACCATTTAAGTGTGCTCAAGTTTTCAGTTTTGAAAGCTGTCAAAACAATTTTTTGTATCAGTAAAACTACCTAAGGATACATTTTATCATGGGAAACATTTTACATTCGAAAACTGACTACATTCCCTCTGCACTTTATATTTCTCTCGTGAAATGTAACAAATACATGTATGCCAGCTATACCTAAATAAATTATGTAACCGAACTTAAATTGAAGTAATTTAATCAAAATATATTTTATCCTGAAATTGTAATTAAATATTAATTTTGATTATTTCATTTTCTTTTGGTGTTTTTTACACTCAAAAAATATCTTGTGATTAATTATTAAAGAAAACTTATTCTTTTGTTTTCTATTATTAAATTATAAAAAAATTGCTGGCCACTTTATACACAATAAAAATTCGTCCTTCAGTATTTATTATTTTGAAAAGGTCTTTAAATTATTTGGGCTGCTTAGCAGGCAATATAAAATTTTTTATATTACCATTTTTAATATTCTTTTTGAATATCATTTCATTCCCCAAAATAATATATTTAACTGTCGAACAAAGTCTTTTAGACCAAAACTAATCCCTAAACATGTTTTTAACTGTGTCTTTGATGTAAAAGATTTCATCCAGACTAATTGGACGACCCATTAAAATATTCAACTGAATATTTGTGAGAACAATCTACTTTATCAAAGATTCTTAAGTCCTTTATAACCACAAGTAAAATGATCTAATTTTCATGCAACTTGATTTACTTTCTACTCTCATACTAAATCAGGCCACAGAGTCCAGGGTCCTTATAAAAACTTACGACAATTATACTTTATTTATGTAATATTTTTCAAAAAGGTATTTTATTACTGTTTTGCTCAAAGCACAAAGTCATTCACAGCATCATTATCCACTTCAAGAATATGAATTTTAACTCATACTAAAGGCTGCTAATTTTTTAAGTCTTATAAACTGAGAATCTTTATTTGAAATTTTTCAATAAAAAAACGATTCAATCAAGTGAGAATAATTTAATATTTGTCTGTATTCAAATAAAATATCGAAGAAAATGAAATATGTCATGAAAAACATCGGCAGGTGTATTAATTGTTGTAAATGCTTGAACTGGAATATCTTCCTGTTCATAATAGAATTTTAATTGTATACTTGGAATACTAAATTAAGTTGTTTACAACTAAAACCAAGGTAGTAAACATTGTTTTTAAACAGTAAAGCATGTCACGGCAACCTTTAACTTATTTCTTTGTAAGAAAATTTTCTAGTTATTTGTATAACGCACCCTATACCCAAAAAGGATTATCGTGTTCAGCAATTTGTTCAATCGATAAAACAAAGTCATTCAAAAAGCTACAAAATAAAACTGGAGCAAGGGAGGATTTGGATAATTAATTCTTATTATCTTAGCAAAGGTATAAACAGGAAATAAATTTTAGACTATAATGTCACAATCTATAGAAAGGTACCAAAGATAGAACACAGAAAAATACTACCACTACAACAAAACTTGACTAGCTTATAAAAACGGTTTTTGTTCTTTCACTGATTTAATTTATGTACATATATACATATAAAGGGCTACTTAAAGAATGATTTCGATGGGTGTGGTTTACATTAGAAGACAACAAATAAAGCAATTTTTAAATATAACGAGCATCAATTAACCGAATGTTATTGTTCGAATTTAAATTATGATCTTCAATTGTACTTTTAGGATTTTTTCTGTATTATTTGCGATGATTCTTGTACATTAAATTTGCTTAGCTGCATATGAACATTTTTATATAAGAACTTATATGTATATTTGAAAACTTTTCATTTACAGCTCTCTTTTTGAAAAAAAGTGCTAATCACTTAGAATTCATTATTTGAATTTATATTTTAGAATTTGATTGTTCAAAATTCAGCTCTGCAGTTCAGCCAAAATTAAATGAACAATTTTTCTATGAAAAAAAATGCTTAGACACTTTGTTAGAAATTTTTTCGAATTACTATAAAGTACAACAAATTTATAGCATAAAATTCAAAAAGTTTTAAATAAAACTCCAGAAATTTTAAATATTAAATTTTATTCACAAAAATCTTTTACACTTTTTCATAAATCCTTTATTAGAGACCTTCTGTATCTTAAATAAAAACATATTCTGTACTAAATAGAAAGAGAGTGTGCCATGTTAAAGCCTCCTGTTGCTTAACAGTTGACCTAACCATGAACCCATTCATTTCTACAAAAAATACTTCTATCTGATTAATAAGTAATGAACCTTACGATTTCTAAGAAATCATACTTTTTTCCTATTTTATTTATATAATAAAATCGAACATAAGCCTCCCATTCAATACATGAACAACACCTAAAAACGCCTAGGGATTTACTTTTAGCTTATAACTTCTTTTAGAAAGTGCCATTTCATAGAATTTTATTGAAGAAAAAAACTGTCATTCCAGCAACTTGTTAAGAAATAGTATTATCATAATATAATCCTGGCACAAAGAGAAAAAAAGGAAAAACAACCAGTAACAGCAACAATCCCAAAGAACCTAAAATACTTTTACTTGAAATCAGATCAGTACTAGTGAAGGATATTGATTAATAATAAATGTCAACTAGCTCATGTTCAATATCCGAAACAGTCCAAAAAGTTGAATTCTACAGCTTCTTGAAGCTCATGAATGACATATACGGCAAATAAAGTGGATATAACCTGACTGTAGTATATTTTGTTGGTCGTATAAAGAGGACATTTTACCTTGTAAGCTTTTTTGGTTTGTTTTGTTAATTCAAAATTCTTTGCTTTTTTTCCCAAACTTTTTCTGGTAAGGCGTTAAATTTTTTCCTTCAGTTTTTATAAAACCCTATTTTACTTCGATGCCATAAATTGCTGTAAATATAAATTGTTGAAGGTCTTTATTCATTCATATTTCTATCTTTTTAAATGATACTAAAGACCACAGGCTATTAACCATAATGTCTGAAGCTTTTTTATGCGTCTTATTAAAATTTCATGAGCTTAGACTTTCACTACAGGATACCAGCTAGCTACACATTGTACACATGACAGAGATTCTTACATAGACATCCATTATAAGTTACAATAGTTAACGTTGGATATAAAAACAAAAGCTTCTGGCTAATTGCTATCATTTAAATATAAAGAAAAAGTGACATAAATGTACTTGCGTGGCTTAGAAACACTTTTGTTATTTTCAGACTATAAAAATGATTAAAAATTCTTTTTGGAGTGATGTAAAAGAGAGGTGATTTTTAGAAAAATTTTTCATTCTGAATCCTTTTCGTTTGTTTATTCTTAAAAAGACATTTTTTTTAATTTCTTAAAATATGTGTTGAATAAGATCCTGATGGACAAATTTAGAATGATTTTTAGACCGTTGTTTAAAAATAGCAATAAGCAATAGATTGAATCGTAAGGCTAAAATTTATTGAGTTTTATGAGTTTAACTATAGCTTTTGAATTTTGTGTGTCTTTTTAAACTTTTCAGGTCAATTTTCATATAAATTAAAATTTTTGACTTTTAAATCAAAAGTTGCATTTGTCCCTTCAGGCAATGTTCCTGTTTGGGGAAAAGATATGCTTTTATCTTGAAAACAAAATCGAAATTTGTGGCCTATGGCTTAAACTTTAAAAGTTGTGGTTGAACCTCAGAAAATTTAAGAATTTTAAGTGATGTGATTATTTAATTGAAAATTGTTTGTTAATAGAATTTTTTAAGATATCTAGGACAAAAATTAAAAAGAGTTCACAGTTAAAAGTTTGACTAAAAGCAAACCTTTAGCCCTTGTTTAGAGTGCTGGCTAAAAGCAAAGTTAACAAAAATACAAAAGTGCTACAAAAAAGCTTCCATTTTATATTTTAAATGAAGGCATCAAAATTAATTAATTAAACAAACTATGCACAACAATTGTTGCTAACTCTTTACCTTTTACCTTACACCTTTCACTTTTCAATAATTTTGTTTTACTGAATCTTTTAAGTTAGCTCCTTGTTTTATTCTACTCAAGAATTTTAATTTTTTACTCTGCCATTTAATTTATTTTCCATCTTCATCGAGCATAGATATGCAGTATTCGAAGCAAAATAAAATAGTTCTGAAAGTTTATTAGTAAATAGCATGTAAAATAATTAGCTTGCCAGACAGATTTGAGTGAAGAGAGAAATTGTACGATATATTTTCGCAAAAGATCCAAAGATATACACGTTTGGCCTGCTGGTTTTTACGAGTGGCATCGTTGTAAGCCTTCTATGCGTGACTATTTTCGTAAAAATACGACAAGCTAAAGGCTACAGAAAAGAAAAGAAGATGAAGAACAAAAAAAGTCTAAGAACTGACTCCTTTTGCCTCTTCCTTCAATACGTTACTGTGATGTGTGATAAAAATGCGTCTTTAATGACACAATTTCAGCCCCAAAAACAGGGAAAAAGTTATTGAGAATCACATTTGATAGATACGGAAACGATTTTGTCAAATTTGCAATATTTTTCAGAGATGTATGGAAAGCCGTTGTAAACCAGCTTCTGATAGAGCCGACTTCATAGTTTTCTCTTAAGATTTTTTCAACGACTGTAAATTTTACATTTTTTACACAAAAGTCAATCTAAATTGTTTTATAAGTCATCGATATTAGTGAAAATATCTCGTTCTAATTTTTTAAATTAGTAAATTTCATTTTGTATTTGAAACTATGAAATATAAAATTAAATCAACTGAATTATACTTAGATAAACAGCACAATTATCCTACATTCAGCTAATATATTTCCACAAAAAGTGAAAAAAAGTTTTTTAAAATATTCATTGGAAAAGCTTTTACGTTTTAGACTTTAATTTTCTTACCTAATTTATCCTAAATTCTTGACACCCTAAAACTAATAACTCTTTAAAATTGCATAAATTAAAAGTGTAAAACATCTAACTTTATTATTAATGACTCTTAATTGAAATGTTTATGACCTAATTTTTTTTATAATTTTTTTAAGATAAACTAGAAGCATTTCTTAAGCTAACATTGTTTCAAAACCACCCCCAAGTTATAAAAGTTTTTTATATAAAAATATTTTATGTTAGTTCTTTATCCATTCTTCTACACTTTTTCTACTACCATTTCTACACAAAAAAAGGATTCAACTCATCCAACCTTCACTTTTCGGTGATCTCTGAGAAAAAATGTGAGCCTTATTGAAAGTAAACTCAAATGGGTTTTGTTGTTCTAACGTATTCATAATGTTTTTGTTAATTTAGCTCTTTATGTTTGAGCACAAATTCAAATACTTGCATTTAACCTAAATAAAAATGATATTTTCTTGTTATTATTTTCTTCACATTAATCATAAGAGGTACTCTTAATGTAATTTGTTGCAATTTATAAGGATTGCCAGAGGGATAAATTTATACAGTTGGACAAATAATAATGCTTCATAAGGATAACTTGAATTTGTGAATTAAAAACTATATTTTTGTTTTAGATTGGAAGGTACTATTGCAGCTGATTTAAAATAATATGAGAATATGAATTAATAGTTTTTAATATTGTAATTAAAACACTTTAAAAATTAAAATATCAGTTTTGAATAGAATTTTATAAGAGGATGTTATAATTAGTTGTGACTTTATTGAACATAATTTAAAAGTTTTGAATAGAATATTTAGTTCATATTATGAAATAATTTTTAAGAACTTCACCTTTTCTTGTTTATCTTAAAGTACAGAAAATTGTCAATTTAATATATTATTTGTTTTTTTCCCAAGAATATTAAGACAAGAATTTAGTAGATAAAATTTATTCGACAAAGAGTTAAATTTATTCATGGGGGCATGTAATTAATCAATTATAAATTTTTAAATAATTTAACACAATTTAAAGCTTACGGTAATTGCCTTTGTTGAAAATATTTGAAACTTTAGCAAAAAAAAATTATAATTTGAATGCTCGCAAAAAACTTGGATTGTTTTTTTTTTTTGTGTCAAACCAAGTCCTTTTTTATAATTTTATGAAACTTTATTATTAATTTGTATATTTTAGTTTTTTAGAAGTCTTTAAACATTTTCTCTCAAAATCTTAGAGATCAAGTATCTCATTAAATGCCTTTTTCAGCCTTAAATCAAATTTCTTAATAAGTTCTACCTTATTTTTACTTTATTAGCTTATATCGGGTCATGTTTGCTTTAAGTCTCCAATAAATAAATGGCCATTTCTAGACATTAATCTATAGTAGTCGCTAGCAAAACTATATATGGGACCAGAAACACTAAGCAATTCTTTGAAAGCCCAAAACTACTGCCTTATTATTAGTTAACCATTTATTAGTTATTTTGTGATTCATCATTAAAATATGCTCTGTTTCAACTTAAAAGTTATACTTTTGATAACTTGAATTACTAAAGTCCTTTAAAATTCTGAAAAATAAAGTTAGCAAGCAGACAAAGTTTATTGTAAAGAGGAATCAAATTCACGAAATTATCTTATCGTCTATTTATATTTTTTCTAAAGTTGCAATTTTTCATAATTTAAATTTCATATTCCTAAAGTTTGGCTTATATAAAATTAGTGTATGATAATTTCTCAACAGCTTACCACTTCAGATCAAATCATAAGCAAGTAAATTTTTCAAACAGCTATAACAAAAACCTCCTAAGGGCAACAACCTTGTAAGTGTTACTTTTGTGATTGCTTTTGGACTACCAGAGAATAAAATATTATCATTCAACAATTCACTTAATAAATATGATACAATTTTTAAAAGCTCTTAAAAGTTTAAAAAATTTTTTCAATTATGGAATCTGATGAATTATCACCGAAAAGTACCCTTAAAATTGCGGTTGAGCCCACAACTTGTGAAGGGTTTATCCAAAATTAAAAACTCAAATTATTTCTGTGCTTATGTTTGAATGAAGAAAACAAAAATTTTAATTTAAATTTTTGCAAAGGTTTCGTAGGAAAAACTATTCGGTATAATTTTCATCACTTGTAAAACTGGTAAAATAATAAAAAACGAAATAATTCTTAATTCAAACAGTGTTCAGCTTTATACTAAACAAGTTTGTGTGGGCTTATTAGTTTTTTAGAAATCCTTATAATTGGCTTAAGCAAAAATAAACCCGATTAAAGACTGTCGGCATAAGGCAAAGACTCCCAAGTCACTATCCCGAACCCTTTTAATCTGATTGATTTGAAATTTTCAGAATATTTTAGACATATTGTACTTTTTAATAAAGAAATAAAAAAAATTGGTTTTTGAAATACTGAAAGCCATGCAATCTCTAAATACTCCACATTACTAATATCATCTGCTGCACAGCTCTAAAAAGCAAAAAAAAGTTTCCAAATTAAAGAATGAAAGTAAAACAAAATAAAAAATTAACCAAACAACATAATAGCAAAAATTACAGGCTACAAGGATTATCAATGTAAAAATATATTGAAAACAAAAACAAAAATAAATAAATTTAAAAATTTTGAAAATTTGTTTTTACCCAGCAAATAACATTTACGATGTGCTCTCCATTAAATTCAACATTTAGATTAATTTACTTTTAAAGTTCCTTTCAAAGAGCTTTTGGGTGTGAATAACAGGGTTTTGATTACAAAGCATATCTGATTTCCATTTTTACAACACCCACAAAAAATATAAAAATAAAATAAAAGAAAAACAACCAACAACATAAAGCAAAGAAGATATAACTAAAAAGTGTTTTACATCTGTTTATTTAAGTATCCAATGTCATCCTTAGGGGTTTCAACATTTATAAAACATTTACCAATAAAATTAATGTAAATTAAAATGAAAATAGAAGCCCTAAAGGAAATCAGGAAGATTAAATGTTATGCATAAGACAAAAGTGAAACCATTATTGAACATTTGCAATAATCCACACCTGGACCTTAAAATTTCCTTCGCATAGAATTACTCAACCTAAAATAATTTCAAATGTAAATTAAAATTTGTAGATTTTTTTTTCTTTGTCTTTCACCTACCAAAGTAACAGTTGAAATAAGAATTCACTTAACTTGCTTAGGTTTATCCTAGCTATAATTATTTTTTCTAAATTCCATTTTTCAACGTAAGAAAATTTCTCCTGTCAACAGAGGACATTGTATTTTTCAATGTTGTCATCATATAGAGACTCAAAATAAATTTCTCTTATAAATTTATTACTCCCCCCCACTTTTTTTCAAAAAATTTACTCACAAAAGCTTTTTAACTTAAGTTTGTAACAAAGCTCCTAGATAAATTTGTAACATTTAGAAGGCAGCATCAGCCACCTCTCTATTCAATAGTCGGAGTGTGAAAAGCGCGCATTTTTCGTGTTTCTCGTAGTATAACGGATTATTGCATGCGTGTTTTTTTTTTCCTTTCAGATTTATTTGTTGTTGTTGATATTCTGATCAGTCAATGATTGAATTCTGATAAGAATTGTACGATAAAAAAATACGCGTAAATTGTGATAATCGTTTTATATATATCGGAAAAATCTTTTAAAGGCTTACATTTTCCCAATTGCGAGGATTTGTTGGAAAATTGCTAAACGTTTGGCGCGATTATTATCAATTGTAAAACCACTTGCGGTCTTAAAATTGAAGTGTTGATATTTATTGCGTGGGTTTCTAGTTGTTTTTTGTTTTTTTTTTTCATTAAAAAAAATGTATTAAAAATAAAAGAGAGAAAAAAAGTTTATTAATCCTGAAAAAGAAGCTGAGTAGTCAATAAAAAGTGTTTTTCTACAGTTAAGAATTGAGGTGTTGTTTGTTTTTATCCTCCTGGGCTTATTTTTCTTTTATTTATCTTTCTGGTGATATTTGATTAGTCCTATTCAATGAAGCTTATATGTTTTTCAACCTTTATGTCCTTGAAAGTGTTATTTTTGTGAATAACAGTGAAATTTTATTATTTTTATTATTTTGTAAATAAAAACTTTTAAGGTGAATAATAAAAGAAAAAAATAGCTCTATTAAAATTTTATAGTGATTAAATAATAGTAATAAAATATCAATAGTTATTGAAATTTTTTTATTTAAATTTTGGCGCGTTGTGGACATTTTTTCGATATATAATTCTTTGCGGGAATTAAAACCAATATGAACTAACCAATAGACGCGGAGTACTTACGGATCTTATCTGTTGTTGTGAGTATTTTCTCTTTAAGTAATATTTTGAACATTTTTGAAATTAGTCAAAAAAAGTTTAATAATCTTGGTAAAATGGGGAAATTTGAACTTTGTTTATGTTCATTTTCCGCAATGAGTATTAATAATGAAAGAGTTTGAAAACATGGAATTCAGGTTGAGCCAAATTTTATTGGGAGCCCTACAAATTCTATTTTCTTTGTGTGTTCACTGAAATTTAATTTTTTTATTTGTTATTTGAATTTTTTTTCGGTTTATTGAGTGTAGCGCTCATAGCTGAATATACGCGTGCTCAATTAGCTGGTGATCAGCATTTTATATTAGGAACACAATAATTAGGAAACTAATAAATTTGTCAAATTTTTGTAATAAAATTAATCTTGTATACTTTTTTTGTAGTATGCAATAAAGCGAAAATGAATGAAAGGAGGCATACTATAATTGGAAAAAAATCCATGCTTTCGAAAAAAAAGTCTATGTTTTTCCTAAAGTTTTTTGAAGGACCCATTTTTTAAAGTCTATACATAAAATAACTGTTGCTAGGTAATTCTGATTGAAAGTATAAAATGTAACTGTACTGCAGGTTCTAAAATTGAAAATAAGAAACTACTACAATGGATCCTAGATGTCTTTGCACATGACTGATTTTAATGTTTGTATAAAGGATAAAGGATAAAAGTTAATTGTTTTTTGGTATTAGAAATTAAGCTCTTACTCAATTGAAGGCTTAATTTTTCTAATGTTTAATAAAAAATCATCAATTAAACATACATTTTATTGTTATTTTCTGGTGATAGAATATCCTGTCAGACCTGTAGAAGGAGGCGCAACAGGTTTATATATATGTATTTTTATATGGCTCGACAAAACCAAAATTTTATTATGTTAATTTTTGGTCTCTTGGACACCCTAAGCATAAGAATGAAAAGCAAGAGAGTTTTCCGTAGTTTTCAAAACTGTTTAAGCAGCATTGTCAGATATAAATTTTGCTTCCTCTCCTTTTAAATCTTCCCAATAAATATTCATTGATCGCATGTGAAGTAAGCTTTAGAGTTTAATTTTATACAACGTCACTTGTTTAGCTCAAAGCAGGTCACATGGCCCAGGTATGCACTGTAATTATAGAGATACAGTCCTGTTTGCGCCTGCGTTTAAGTACTCATCATTAAATGAGTAAGTTTGAGTGTCCTTAGCATTAAGATCTCTCCAATAAAGTTTCCTCTATCCATTTTGAGTTAGTATTTTTTTCACAAACAAAATATAGAAATGAATTTATTTTTTTGAGTTTTATAAATAATTAAATCCGTTGTAATATGTAATTAACAGTAGCCTTTCATGAATGTTTGAAAAATCTTTGGACTCATAAAATCTATCACCAGGCTTACTCTGTATTATTTAGATGTAAGCTAAATTAACTTGTATCACTCTAGTAGTTTTTCGTAGTATACATATTAAGGGTATTGCGGTAATGGCACAAGAAATTATAATTCACTTTTCAGCCTACTTTTCTAGGCTAGGGAGTCTAATGAATCAACAAGTTCTTAGATAATGAAAAAAAAACATTAGTTCAACCAAATTATTTTAAGTTTTCTTTTTGATGCTTGAAAAACCCTTTAATTATTTTTAAATAAGTATTTTCAAGTTCAGTTTTTCTTGGCTAGCACATGTAGCACATGTAGCAGTGATTTAGTCAAATGGAGAGATAAGTTTTTTCTTACTTATTTCATTTGAAATTGCTTGTGAGTATATATAATATTTCATCTGCCCCATTGCCTCTGTCGAGATAAAGATATTGTTACCAAGCTTCGATTAGGCAAATTTAGGCATCAATCCCTATATCCAATAAATCCAATCTATGTCATAAGTTCATACTTTAATAGATGGACTACAAACTTATTGGATAATGACTTTTAATAGCAATCAAATCGGATACTGAACTCCATTGCAAAACTCGGACTGCCTGATATTTTAGCCGGTCAGTCCACTACCTTTCGAGTTTGGTAAGAAAACAACATTTTATGGATATGAATATAACGTTTTTACTATATTTACTGTTTATTCATTCAAGTTTGAAGCTCCTCAATCTTTTCGTTAATTGTGTGCCTTTAAACTAATGTTTCAGTTATTAAATTTAATTTAAAAGACAAGAAATACTATCCTTGCTGTAAAGATCGTTCAACTTCCAAGGCCCAAAAGAAATTTAATATTGCAAATCAACCTAAAATTATAGTAACAATTATCTCCAAAAATATAAAATCATTGGTTAACTTGTCCAAATAACAAAAATTGCAACAATAATAGAAAATGCAAAATACAAAAGTCACATAATCCTCTTTGAAAATGCAAGAAAAATAGCCTAATCTGCTACTACTTTTTTTTAACCAAACAGATAAATCATTAATAATCAAGAAAACTTTTGCTAATTTTCAATAATTTTACTTATTTCTTTATTCTACTTATTGCATCATCACATCCCAAAGAGCCATTCAATTCATTAAAAATGAAATATTGATATCAAATTATGATAGAAAATTTTTTTCGTAAGAGGTGTTCATATATTGAAAAAAATTCATTGAACTCAGCAAAAATTTAATACGATTGAACTCACCGTATAGTAAATTCTTTTCGTAAAATAAAAGAGACTTTGGAAGTGAACTGTAATTTATTATTTACTCATGTGAAAAAGATTGGCATTACCAAATTTTTCAAACAGATTCTACGGTCGTACTGTTATATATTTCAATAAGAACAAGTTTTGTAAAACACAAACAAAATGAATTTTTTTTTTAACCAAAATTCTCACATTTAATCTCAGGTATTCAGCAGTCAGCAAATATTAATCTGCCATAGAGAAAATTATAATACTTGAAATCCTAAACACAGATTGTAGCAGTCACGTACTTTGTTTGTATTCAAAATATTATTTTATATTTTTTTATTTTAAACTTTTTGCCTGAAGATTACAATGAATTAATCGTCAAGTTAGTTTGGTTTGTTTTGTAGCACTTTAGATCCAAAAATATCTTTCCCTTTTATGAAAACTTTCTCATGTCAAATTTAAATCGTTTTAAATACAATTTAAAATAAATTGTCGAAATTTTTTTTTTTTTTATAAAATATTTAAATCCATTAGGAGTTTCCTGTCAACAATGAAATTTCTGTTTATCTAAGAACTCAAATTTTCAACAATAAAAACATAATGATTATGTACATCAAATTTGCTTCGCTCAATTCAATTTTATTTCCTTTACCAATAGAAAACAACAATTTTTGGGGTATTAACAGATAAGGGCAACAAAAAAAAGATGTTCTACCTTTATAGTACTATTATAATAACTACACAACCCAATTTCCTGCATTAAACTTGAATTTCTTATCGTAAACAAATAAAATTGAATTCATTAGGAAAACCTTTAAAACTGGGTCAAGACAAAAAGTGACTGAAGAGAAAAAAAAATTCAGCACAACCACCCGAATTTCCTTATTTGCTTGACTCTTTCGCTGTTTTGACATTCCCTTGAGACATAAAAACAAAAATATGAAGAAAAAGCATAAAATTAAGCTTATTACCCTGATCCCTTTCTTTTGTTTGGTTTTTCTTTTAGAAACTTATTCGTAATGATTAACCAATTTTATAGCTTTTGTATTTAAAGGAAAAGTACTTCCGTCTAATGCAACCCTCATCGGCTCTACTATTTTTTTTACACATACATTAGCAAATATTTTTTTACGTTTATATCAACCAATTTATCTAATAAAATAAGGATAAATTACCACCCATTTTACAATTTTGTCTGTTTGTTTAAAATTCAAGTTCCTTCAAGGCCATCATATATTTCTAGTATTCCTTTCCATTACCCATATATGCAATACTTACTACATTTTTAGTATACTTTTACGAGTATAGATCCTATATGTTTCTATTTTGTTTCTTTTTTTATTTCTGTGGCTTAAAAGCATGCAAAATATCGATGGCTACCATAACAAATAAAACAACAACAAATAAGAAGAAAAAAATTTTAGAGGAACACAGTGCTAAAGAACCAAAGAAATATAGAAATTATGTGACATCAAAGGACCACACGCCACCAGATGTTTTTGATAGCTATCCTGTTTAATATATGTATCCTTCTTGATGGGTGGCACTGGGTTTGGCGTTGATAGTAAATTTACCATTAAGCTAGGACACATTCTGAATATCCTAATGGATTGTTTGTTTTCCGCAACTTTAGTTTTTTTTAATTTTTATGAAATTCTATTTGCTTTTATTCTGATGAATATAGCCAGGCATACTATGGGAATAACTTTCAGATTATCTTTAACATAATTCAACGTTAACTGCGGATGACCCAATTCTGACGCCTCATTTGGTGTGAATGAACAAAGAATAAAAAAAATGAAAACTTTTACAATATGTTCCGAATATCCTGCAAAGGGTAATATAAAAAAATTTTGGTTTTTTGTTTTTTTTTTGTTTTGATTTTGCTTAAGCTTCTTTGGATTAATGGTTTCATTCCGTATCATCTGGGGACTTTAACGGAAATAATTTTGAACCTTGTCATTTCTATAGAATTTTTGATGTCCTGATAAGAAAAAGGATAGTGTGTAGTTGAAATGCAAAATATCAAAATGTACAACAACAAGAATAATTGATGTTGCTTTTAATTACATTTAATTGTCCTGAAAGTTTTTTACTCTGGTCGAACAATCCATATTTAGTGACAATGGCCTTTTGTATAGTTTATAGAATATTTAGAAAAATATATGCAGAAATACCTTAAGTGCTACTAGGAAATGTATGTTTTTTTTCAATTTTGATAATTGCGTGCTGAAAACCTATTGAAAAGACAAAAAGTATGAGATCTAAAATCTTATGAAATAATATTTCATTTGTTAAAATGGAATTTGTTAATTTTCATGTTTTCAAATATTTTGCGAAACAATATTAAATTCTAATATAGTTGTCATCAATTACACTTCGAAAAACAAGGACAATTCATAATGGAATAAAGTTTTAGTTAAGTAAATAGCAATTGATGCTGTTATGCTTGGTAAATTTTTCTCATCTTACAATGACTTTTGTTTATCATAATTCCGAAATGTAAATTTATATAATATGTAATATAACCTCAAGTTGTATATTATTACAGTTTTGTGGTCAGTAATCATTTTGCTATTACATGTAATAGAAGGCAATTAATACTGGTTTTAAGATTAAATTTGAATAAGTGCTAAATAAATAAATTTGAGGGTTAGATCCCCATAACCTTCATTGAGGATAACGCAATAAGTTATGTGCAACTGGAGCGTGACAGCAAATTGTGTATAGCGAAATGTAAAATATGTCCTGAACACAAAATTCATAATAAATTATATGAACTATATTGGTTGTTAATAAGAAAATAACGTTATTATCTCCATTTAGTGTCATGGCTGTGTTTTTTCACTAGATGTTTGTAAGCACAGAGTAGCTTTGCTAATATGGGTTCATGGTCGGAGTTAGAAACAATCATGTACTGCGGTAGAAAGTTATTAACTCTAGATGGTCAAAGTTTGTAGCATCCTAAATTATATGACAGAAAAAAATTTGTCCCAGGGCAGTCTCTAGGTGTCTGATAATTTGACTGTTTTTGGAAGTAAAAAAGAAATTCAAAAGTGTGGGTTTTTGAAATATCAACCCACTTGTTGCTATAGTGAAATATAGACTGCTTTAATGCATAACCTTATATTTAATTCTCAAGAAAAATGTTGATTTATTCTTGAAAAGCGTTCAAATAATAACAGCCTCAAGGGAAGAAGTTAAAGAAAAAACAGGGATCAGTTTTTTGGATAATTGCATCAAGAGCTTAGCAAGTTACCCGATTTAAAACAAACAGTAGAATATTCATATATTTAATAATGGATTGCAAAATTTCAGACATTCGACACTCCATGAATGAATAAATTAAGAGCTCTGAAAGAAAAAGTAAAAATAGCACTGGAGAAAAAAAAAGAAATCCAATATTAAATTCTAAATATCCAATGGTTACAGGATCCCCTGATGGAATCATAGATATCAAATGTCCTATAAATGAAATCACATACAAAAATTTATTTGAAGACTGGGGAGATGAAAGAAAAATATTATGCTCAAATACGGCTGCAAATGTATTTAACTGAAGAGAAAAATCTGACCCAAATTACTTACAAAATTAGAAAGATAAAATGTCAAATATGCTTTTCTATCATAAATATGTATAAAATATGATGACAATCACCGGTGGAACACATCGGCTATAGTTTTCTTAAATGAAAAAATTACGATTTTTACTGGAGCCGGATGAAACGAAAGAGAAAAAACTGCACCGTCCTCAACGTGTTAAATAACATATTATAATAAATAATTTTATTGATGTTTTATTAGTTCTATATTTACACTGGCGCACTACAAAAATCTTTTAGTAAGTTGAACTCATTTTTAAAGTTTTTTAATCAATTTTAAACAAAACAACAAAGCTTTTCAGTGTAAACATCTGTTTGACCCGATTGTAACAATTTATAAAAAATTACACCAATATTCCACCTAAAACTTGAATAGAACCTTTTTACGAAGTAAAAACACTTATGATGACGTTATGATAAATACTACTCATGCGGTACCCACTTTTAAATTTGAATACTTTTCCAATCTTATTTAAAATACAAGGGACTATTCAATAAAATGAATCAATCTCTTTTGTGATCTAATCCACTGTTAATTATAGACTTCAGAGGATTTTAACGATTCTTTAATTTAAAATCAGCAAGAAGTTTTGGACTGATATTTTTTTTCTTATTTGAGTATTTTAAAAAACTATTTAAACCAAATTTTAAAAATTAGATTTTAAAAAATTTTTAGTAGTATTCAAACTAAATCTGTGGTTATTTCTGTGTGGTTCAAGTTTTGCCTCATTGAATAAGTTTAAAGTTAAACTTGGTTTCCTTTTTTAGAGTATTCTTAAATTATCTTCAAATTACTTTAATTAAAGCTCAATCTTACAAAATATACTTAAAAAGTCGTTAGAAACTTAAATAAGTACCCTCAACACCAAATTTTTGATTATCTTGTATTGCTTTGGCCAATAAACATCAGACACTTGCTTTTAGTTAAAAAATTTAGAATGACTACTTAAAATCTACTAAAACTAGTAAAATTTTATTTTGAACTTTTATGATGTTCATTAAAACCACTTGTTTCTTAATAAGTACGGCACATGTACACTTCCATTGAACTACAGTTTTTTTCTTTTCAAAGCATCCTTCATATTTCTCAGCTCATCTTTTTATTTAACTTAAGCCTTATTTCAGAGCACTTTGCTAGTTTATCTCAAAGAGATCATATTTACACACACTTGAATATGAAGAATGTTAGAATATTATAAAGGACACTTAAACTTGAGTAGTGTGAAAATAAAACATGGTTTCATGATAAATTTAATAAAATCCTTTTTATTTCTTTACAATTTATAATACGCACTTTAATTCTATATATATATTTAAATATCTAAGCTAAGAGCTCTTAGAAATATATTTTTAATTTTTGTTCTCATTAAAAAAAGTTTTTAGAAAAATCTAAAATTTATCCTTTTATAAGAATTTAATTAATTTTGAAATGTATTTATAACTTTCAAAAACTGTACTTTTACAAAGTACTTTTAGACAGTGAAAATAGGAAATAGGTAAAGATAAAAATTTAAAAGCTGAAGAATATACTTCAGAAAAATAAAGATACTATCTATGGGCTATTTGAAACTAATTTGAAATAGTCGATATTTTGGCACACCTTCCTTAAAAGGTGATTTTCTTGAACCTTTGAGGATTTGACTCTGGATTTAATTTGAATTTATAGATTGTCTTTACTTAGATTCCTATTTTACTTTTAATGCTTTTATTTTAAAGAATTTCATAGAATATCATATTTTAGGAATATATAAATAAAAACACAATATATTTCACCAGCTTTTGTTTACAGTTAGTCTTTATATTTCCCAATGAAAGATATATGAAACGTTGTCGTTTTGATGAAGATTTGTGATATAAAAAAAAATTGATGATCATGAGTTAATATGTCTTTGACTTTTAACCAGCTAAGCGTCGAGTTTATTTTCAAAAACCTCTCAGTGTGAGGAATTAAAATCAAAGTGATCCTATTATAAATTTTAAGGAAAACGAAGAGCTATCAAATACAAAAAATCAGAACAACACCAACAATTACTAATGAAAAATAATTAAAAACTTCAAAAAGGATATTAGCATAAAAAAAACAACGAAAATTAATGTTAAAAATAATAAAAAATAATTAAACATTAGAACAGAAGCCAGATCTGAAAACAATTACAAAAAAATCTACACTTACTGGAACTTAGCTTTTTCAACAAAAAATAACAAAACAGAAATAAAATTTGTATTAAAAAAAAAACATAAAAAAAAACACTATAAAAATGAAAAATTTCATTAAAAACAATGACAAAAAATCTTAAAAATACAACACAAAAACTAAAAATAGTTTTAAAAAGTTAACAATAGCAAAAAGCAAATCTTCATTAAAGATAATTATGAAAGACTTAACGTATGTAAAAATTTTTTCATGTTGTCAGTTTTTTTGCAGTATATCTGCATAGCTGTTAAAAATCGTTCAAAACCTTTTTTTTTTAGAGTTACATGCTTATAAAATCTTGAACTTTTTATACCCATTATTTTGTTTTTATTCCATTTTGCATGGCTCTTGCTTATAAAAGTCAACCTGCTTGATATCTCACTAAATTTATTTTGTTTAACACAATCCAGGATTATATCTAAAACTACTTCAAGTTCTATAAATAAGGATACTAAGTCCTTATCTATTTTATTATGTGAATTAGACGTCTTCAGTTTATATATTTTTCTTCTAGTGGAAAATAATTGTTTTCCTAACAATAAGCGGTGAGAAAACTTCAAAGGAAATAATACAAATACCAAAAGGAGTATGTTAAAGATAATTTATGAAATATTAATTAGTCCGCTGGGTAAAAGTTTTTGTGTTATGTTTTTGACAACCTTTTTTATGAAAAATATTTAAAATATTCATAACTTTTGTCAGTAATGAAAAACAGCCGGTAGGTGAAGTAGCAATCCAGTTCTTATTCAATTTTACTTAAGGGTTTAAAACTTGAATTTTTGTTTGCTCAATTTTAAGGACTTAAAATTAAAATTAAATTCTAAATCAGAATTGGTGGTTTTATTTAATTAATTTTAAAGAAGATTTTTGTGTTTAATAAAATTCATTAGGTATATAATATTTTGGTTTTGAAAACCTTTAAATGTCAAGGGGACCAGTTATATTTCTAGTTCAAAAGAGCAAATACCATTCTCAAAAAAGATTCAAATCTGACAAGGAACCAAGCTTCTTTTTTTACGCTTTTCTAGGATATTTTTGATCAAAATTTAAATCAAATATAAACTAACTTTTTTGATAATAACTGATTGTTGATGAAGTTTTATCCTTAAATATAATTTTTTTTGTTGGAAAAAAAAACAAAAAACAAATACATTAAAAGTTCAACAAAGAATTTGTTAAATTATTTTTTTTTTTAGTACAATTGATTTTACTCCTTTTTTAATTTCAAAGATAACACTTTTAGTTCATATAATATGAAAAATCCGAAGAAAAAAAGTTTCAAGTTGTCCATTTATAGAAATCCAATTAGCTTAATTAATCCAGGGGAATTTTATTGATTTATTTAGGATGCTTAAAAGTTTAACTATAAAATTCTTTGTTTACTTCAAAGTATAAATTATGAGAGAATAATTCCTTTTCACATAAATAATCAGAATGTCTATTACTCAAATGTAATTGCTAGAAGATCCTAAAGCTTTGTATATATTTGCCTTTTACTTTAATTAAACTTTGTTTCATTTGTCCATGCTAAGGATTTCAAATGATTTTTTTGAAATAAGAAATATATTTTTTTATTTAAAGTTTTGAAAATTAAAGGAACTAACCATAATTTCAAGAGTCCTTTTGATGGATTGTATAAAGCTAATTAATTATTCTTTCTTTAAATCATTGCTTACTTAGATCCATTTAGATAAACGAGGATATTTTTTGTTAATATTTAAAAGGAACACAAACATTTTTCATATGGTTGAACAAAAACTTAAAGTTTGTTAAAACCAAATAAAGTTAAGAAGATTGTTAAATTATCAAAATTCAAAATGAATAGCGTATTATAACTCATTCCTCTATTCTATTCACTTAGAAATATAACAAAAATAATAAATCACTCAGATAGTACCAACATTTAAATGATATTCATCAAAAGCTCATGACAATTTAGCCTTAAAGTAAAATTTTAAAGTGGTTTTAGTAATGCTACTTTTATTATTTTTAAAACAAAAGATTCCAAGTAATACTAAGTGTTGATTTTTCATTGTTTTTTGATGAAAAGAAACACTACCACAGCTAAAGTTTTACATGATAAGTGTTGTTTGGATGATCAAAAACATCAAAAACAGTTCATTGCCTTTAAATACAGTCGTACATATATTATTGACACTATAGTCCCTATACGTCAAAATTATATGATTATATCAGAAAACATCGAAAAAGTCCGCAAAATGGCTTTCCAGATGGGTTATCAGATTTTTAAAGTTTATCAAAAGTTCTGAGTTTATAATTTTCCATTCGTTTAAGAATGATTCTAGGAAAACTAAATTGTTTCACACGATCAATATGAAAAAGTTAGAAATTGGAATAAAAGACAGATTCTTGAATGAGATTATTTTTGTATTTTATGGTATTAAGCCAACTGCTCATGCGGTAAATTTATAGGGCTTCTCTGAAGATTCTTCAGTTGTATCAAAATTTCTTTTATTTCAGGAATATTTTAAGGTGCTATTGTTTACTTTTTTGTAAAATAAAAACACAATATTCATTTACAAATTATTTCATATACAAATATCATAATTTAATTTTTTACTGTAATTTTTTTATTTTTTGTCAAAGTCAAAACAGCAATTTTTAAGAAGAAGACCCACCACTTTGTCATTTTTTTGCCTTTTAAATGGTCAAACGATTTGAAACTGTAGCCTTGAATGCCGATAATTACCGGCTTTTAAAATGTTGTGACAAATATGTTTTAAGTTGTAAGATTTAAATGTCAATAACTATGAAAGTTTTGGCTGGGGGTAATAATACTTTTTCAGTAGGAAAAACGTCTCTGTACTCTCGATTAACTCTTCTCCTATAATTTTTATCAAAAAGAATATAAACACAAAATTAAGGATTGGTTTTAACAAAGCGCCTTGAAGAGAAGACCAGAAGGTATCAGAATCAGGAATGAACTGTGTCAGTTTCTAAAATATTCTTTGAAAATTTTGAGATTGACTACAAAGTACCTTATCAGTGATTCAGTGGTTAGTAAAGATACTACAGACCCCTAGTAGATCCCTAGCTGTAGTTGCAGCAAGCATAATTCATAAAAACCTAGAATATTTTTCTTTGAAAATCCATGAGTAAGTTATCAGAAGCCGCCACTTTTTTATTTACGAGATAAACCTATAATCCACAACTTGATTGAGTACTAAATCAACGATTTATTTTTATTTGATATCAATATATCAATCATTAAACTGCAATGTTGGTCACTGCAAAGCACAACTAGTACGAAGGGGTTTTATTTCTTTTTAATAAAAATAAATTACTATAAATATACTAAATTCTTAGTTTAAGTTTAATGAAAGCCCCAAGACCCTTTAAAAGCTACGTTCCCTCTCTCACTCTTTGGTAGAAAAAGAGGTGTTTTGGTTTTAAACTTCAAGTTTTCTAAGTTTTCTAGCTAACACTATAAGATATAAATAACATTTCCAAAGTGCAAATAAAAGGAATATCTTAACTCCTTCTTCATTTTTCACTTTTCTACAAATTATTATAAAAACTTAATTTTCTTTTTGTATATATTTAAATTATGCTCAACTACATGGAGCAATAATATATCTTCATTTGATAAAAGAAATAAAACAAGAAAGAATATTTTCCATGTAATTTAAAAACTTTTATCAAAATTTTATATTTGTTGACAAGTTTCTTATATGCTACATATATTAAATCCTGATCTGGGACGCACACTTTCTCCTTTAAATTCATTTTGATCTGTTTTTTCTTACTAAAAAGATGTATAATACACATTAGTAAAACCTTTGCTTGATACAAAAAATAAAATATATGTATGTAGTCTAAAACAATTTTGTAAAACGTGTGAAATGAAAGGTCATTTTTAGCACTTGTGCCACCTATAAAACATGAAATCAATCAGAGTTCATATTAAAAAAAATTATATCTCATTTATTCCTATGTCAGATACAAAATGCTCAAGCTTAAATAACTATATCCTTTCGCGACGATAAATTAGAAAAACTTTCGTTGAAAATTTTTCAAAGTTTTGCTTCATATATGTTCGACATTAATGGAATTTTTACCTTCAGGTTATATTTTCTTGTATTCAAGGAGCGTGAGAAAGATTGAAATTTGGATAACGCTCATTTCAATGTGTCAATGACATTTATATTAAATTATTGTTTATGTATAGAATAATGGAATATGGCAATGGAATGGTTAAAAGGATTAGTTAGAATATAATTGAAATTTCTGTCAAGACAATACTTTCAACTAATTACCTAAAGAAATTGGTTTAAATCGATTTTCTAATTATTTATACAATCATTATTTTACTTTTATTTATTTTTGGATTCATTGACCTTAGTGGAGCCATATTAATATAGTTAAAATAATTTACTGGACAGTTTTCATCATGAATATTTTAAAACTTATCCTTTGTCAGTAAATATTGTAATTGAAAATTTTTACTATAATTGGATTCTATTTTTAAAAATTATTAGCTTTGCTATTGAAATACTCTATAAAGTCAGAATAATTGCCAAGTGTAATTCTTCTAGAAAAATGTAAATAAAATTTTCCCTGAAACATGAATTTAGGTAAACTAAAAAATAATTTAATTTTCATAGTAATAAAGTTAGGTTATGTGTGAGAATCTGTACTTTAGTTAAAATATAAAAAGTTCTCATCGAATTTATCGTGTGATAAATTTATTTAAACATAAATGAAAATATTTTCACCATTTTTCATTTGAATCTTTGCGGTAGAAGTTGTGTATATTTAAAAGTTATAACACAGCACAACTTAAAGAAAAGAAATTCATTTATAAGGACTGTAGGAACCTTTAATTAACAATAAAATTATTTTTATAAATTTTTAATAATTTTATTATTTTAATTTATTTCTTAAGTAATTCAATAAATTCAATGGTTTAGGTGTCTTAATTAATATTTAATTGATTTAGAAAATCTTTACTTAGCTGCTTAACATTTCGTTATGATGCCAAATTCACGCCAAAATGGTAACAGGAAATAAATACAGTATTTGGGTAACAGGTTTGCGATCTAGCAAAGAAAAGCGGTATTTTTTAAATTTAAAGTACATATATATTTCAATATAACCTCCATTTATTTCAATGCACTTTGCCCATCGCTTTTGCAATAATTTGATAATATCTTTGCAGTAGTTAATTCGGAACTCTATGAGGTACCTATTTACAGCCACCTTCTCATCATCATTTGAGCTAAACTGTTTTCCAGCGAGATAGGTTTTTAAGTTTGCGAGTGGGTACAAGCCAAAATATTCACCAATGTTTAGTACTTTAAAATCTCTCAAATTTGCTAAAATTTAAGCACTGCTCTAGGCAGCTATTTTTTCCTGGTGAAAATAATTTTTCTCTATTAATTTAGAAATTTAATATTAGAAATTCTAATTTGTTCATTTCAAAAAATTTCCATAACACGCTTACCTTAATCAGAAGCAAATGGTCAAATTAACATTAATTATTAAAACTTCAAAATAACAAAATATTTTCTAAAAAAATTATCTCTCTCGCTCTCTCTTTCTATCTCTCTCTCTCTCTTAATCTTTAACCGAGAACTTTTCATTTTACCCAAATTTTTAAAAATTGCTTCAAAACAAGCTGTTTTCGTCTTAGAAAACGAAAATAAACTATATATTTTTCTTCTATCTTTAAATTCCTCATTTTTATTGATGATTTTCCTTATATTCCTAGTTCAAAAACTTTGAAAATTAATTCATAAATTAACTCCCAAAACATCCCTTGAAAAGATATAATCGACAGCATCTGTCAAAGAGATGATATACATCTTATTTATTTTATTTAAAGATAACTAAAATTTTCATCCTTGAAGTTTATTAAAATTTTTGTAAAACCCTGCATCTCAGTGTGACAACTAAGTTCTTTTCAAAAAATCCTTCGTTCAACCTATTAAAATTTATAATTTTCTTAAGGCTTTTCATACAAAACTTATCAATTACTTTCCCCACTGTACTTGATACTACTCAAATTGTATTTTATAAGAAAATGTCCTTTGTCATTACAAGCTGCTTCCAGAATCATACAACATATATATGTACATATAAAGACATTTATATCTATATATATATATATATATGTATATTTATAAATAAGGATAAGCATAAGAAAAATCAGAGTGAAATAGGAAGCAATTTATAATTTTAACAAAGAAAATTTATTTTCTGTTGCTTTTGGCATAGTATTGGCACCATTTAGTGGATATTATCTGCCAAAAATCTTTTTGTTCATCATTAGTTAGTTGAAATTGTGGAAAGAGGCCTATGGCTACATATATGATCATTAAGGAAGGCAGTCACGATTCAAAGAAGCTCATTCTATGTAAACTTTTCTAGTAGATTACATAATTTAGCAAACTAAGGACGACATGAACTCAATAGTTTTCTGAAGGAATTTAAGAGAAATAAATGTACGAGGGGTCAAACTATTAAAGTAACGTGATTACAATTTATTATTAAAAGGAAGTTTATTTTTTTTTTGCCATGGCCCCACCCTCTTTCACAACTGCCAAAAAATATTTGATAACAAAACAAATACAGTTATATCTCAACTTTGTCATGACAATCTTTTGTGTTGAGTTGTTCTTAAAGTATAAAAATTACATAAAATGTGATTGGCTAAGGAAGAATATATTAGTGATATCTAGAATAAAGGAAGTAAGTACAAACGCTAGCAAATTATATGTCAGAAAAACACTTGATGTTAAGGAGATAGGAAGTAACCAAGAACAACGTCTTTGTTACAAACGGAAACCTGGTTGGATTACATGAACTCTTGTCTTTACTAGGAGTTTACGCTGTTTGACCTTAAGTACACTTAAGTATTCATGATTATCCTCATGTCAGTTGTTACATATACTGGCACAAAAGCATTACTTATACTATGTTTCATACATATATATATATATATGTATATAAAAAAGGAAGAACTTTTGGAATTTAATTTAAGGCATACAAAACTATATATAAACACCCACATACCAAATTTGGATATTCTCAAATTAATTCATCCAATTTTGGACATGAAAATTTTTGCTTTTTCCTTTTTTTTTTTGTTTTACTTCTTTTAATGTCACATAATTAATGACTTTTGATGAATGTTACTGCCTGTAAGATAAAAGAAATAATGGTGAGACTACCATCATCAGGATGGGGTTGGAATTATTTTAACAACTACCAGAGGTTAATTGATTGATCACTGTGTTAAGTAGCAAAAAAAAAAAATATTTTTACTGAAAAGGAAATAATTCTTAACACTTGAAAGAATCTAATCAAGTACAGACATTTTCCTTTCTTTTATAATCTTTTCTATACTCAAAAAGTACTTAAATGAACCAAAAATTTCTCAATGAAAAAGAAAAATTGTTTTTGTTATATATATATATAACCTCGTAAATTCTCATATGTATGTATACTTTTGGATTTATTGATTTTTTTCTTTAAGAATTATGTCTTTTTTTTATCATCGAATATTGGAATGAGGCTAAAGGAAAGCATTTTCTATGTACGTAAATTTTTTTATACCACGCATCCATGCAAATTCATCATATATGGTTCTATAGTTGAAGTTCCATGAAAATTTTTCCTATTGTTGACAAGTTATCCTTTTTCCAACATTTTAAATGTCTTGTATCAAAGACATGAGCTTTTGTTATAAAAAAAATAAAAAGTAGAGGACAAAATTTGTAATTTTAACAAAGAATTTTCAAGCTACACCTTATATTATTTTATTCGCTCGTATAAAATTTTCTTTTGTATAGTTCAATTTTTTATTTAACGAAACAACTATTTACAACAACGAAAAAAAGTTTATATGTATGTGAATAAAGTATTGATATCAATTTTATGTTAAAAATCTCTGTTTTCATTGACTAAGTTTTAAATTTTGTAATTTAAAAATATTATTTGGCTTCTAAATAATTGGCTATAAAATTTGATTTAAATGGTTGTCATACCTTACTTACTTTCTCTTGCATTTTCTTAAATTATAACATTTTTGAAATATTCTCTGAAAAAATTTAAGTAAAACCTAAAAATGTGTTGTGAGATGTCAATTGACATGAAAATGAATCACAAATGCATTACAATAGGGTAAAAAACTTTAACTAAGTTTTTCTTAAAACTTTGTTTTTATAATATTTTTCGAGTGTAATTTAAAACAACTTAATAGATTTTAATTTATTTAGTATCGAAAACATAAAAAACCAGCCCTGATCAAAAAATGTTTGCTTTTATTATTATTTCTTTTAAAATCCTTGGTTTTATTTTAATTTAATTTTATTTTAATTTTGTCTAAATAATAGACTGTCTAAATTGATTAAAATTTTTCTTCAAAATAAACTGTTAATTATAACTTTGTCATATAATTAATGGGCTCCAAAAAGAAAAATAGTTTTTAATACCCCTGAAGGGGGACAAAGACATAAATAATGCTTTTAATAAGAATAATTCATAATTTTATAAGTAATAAAGTAATTCTTTCACTTTTAGTTCATTAGTTATAAAAAATTATCTTAAATAAAGACCTACAGTCAAAGCCGCTTAATACGACATCGGTTAACACGACCTATCGGTTAATACGACCAAAACAAATAGTCCCGCCGGAGTTCCATATAATTGCACACTTAATTTACCGCTTACCACGACATTGCATATAACGACATACCGTTTTGAACGACCAATTTTTCTAATATTTTCAAAGAACTTAATCGATTATAACAACATGCAGCATTTTTTTACATTTTGTTTGTCTATTTTCAGAAATTTTATGTTCATAATTCATAATTATAGTCAATAGGCGTCCCTAATAGATTTTTAAAAAATTCACTATGGGCATGTCTGCACTAGATATGGTATAGTCGTCAAATGGAATAAGAAAAAATATTACAGGAAATTACTGTAGACATGGAGCAATAAGCGCTTTTACTTTACTTTGATTATGAAAATCACGAATTTTGACTGTAGCTTTTCATCCCAGTAAATGACTAGAGTCAGTTTGATGCCATATACGCAACGCTTAACACATCGGCTTAGTTTTTTATAATTTTTCTCAAAACTTATACACATATACTTATCCTTATAATAAAACTTTACAAATACGTTCCTACGTTCTTAGGCAAAAAATAATTGTATCGCTTTTTACGACTATCGGTTATTACGACCGAAAATAATGGTCCCTTGGATGTCGTATTAACCGGTTTCTACTGTATTTCATTAAATTTTCCTTTTATATTACTTTTATCTAATTTTTTCAAATCATAATTATTCCTTAATTTCAAAATTTATGTTATGGTAAAATTAAATTACTCGTTGCAGTTTCGGACTTTTTATATAAAACCTTCATATCTAATTTAGAGGTGGTTGAAGATTCAGTTGTAAGATTCCACTGCATCCGTTACTAGAACTGAAAACAGATAAACTTTTTAACCAGATTATAATTATACACAAGCACTTTATGTTTACAAAATTTGAAACAAATAGCTCATCAGCAAAGTCTATAAAAAGTTTCTTCAAAGAACATTGATCAAGGAGATACATAATTACCTTGTGGTGAATTTAAATTATTTTTCATTAGTAGGCGTCTAAGATTTTCTGATCAAAGTAGGCATTTATAAAAAAACAGCTTATAAAAACAGTGACAGGCACAAAAATTCAAGGAGTTATTTACTTGGAAATTGAGTTCACATAACTCAATATATATTATATTGTACATATAACTATATATATTACATAACATATTATAGATTTTAATAATAAGTATAATTTACCTTATGATTTGTGATTATTTTATTGGCTTTGAGCGAATTAATGTACTGAAATGATTGTCACCGTAAAACAATTCAAGTTAAACGGGAGTTTCTTTTTTGTTTGTTGTCATGTTCATAATAATAATATACAATACTCTAAATGATATAGTTTTCATTTGATGCGCACAGGTTTAATATTACATGAAAATATTTGGTGCTTTCAAAATAGTTAATTTGGGAAAATGTTAATTTAAACAGAGCAAAATTTTTATTTTCATTTTTCCAGTGTTAAAATGACACAGACTAGAAAAGAGAAATTATCATTATAAAACTTTTCTAATTGAAACAAACTTCCTTTATGCGGGTTTTCACATCAGGGCTAGGCAAAAATTTTTAATTGCATCTAAAAAAATGCTAACACCAAATTTCTAAATGAAATTCTCTTAAAAAAATTTAACATAAAATTGTAATTGTTTCTTGTTATTACTAAATGTTGTTTTTTACTTAATTTTTTCTTCCTTTTCCAAGTATTTAGTATGTATTAATAGCGTGTTATTGATTACAAAATCTGACTTGACACTCATCTGCCTTTTTACTGCAAGTTATTGATATAAAGTCAACCATTTTGTGTGGATCTAAGCCCATTTTGATCACAAATACATTTTGAATTTTTTAACATTTTAAAAATCTTATGGGACGTTAAACTGAGTCATACTTTTTTTTTTTTGACATTGAGATATTGGTGTGCCCAAATTGTTTCAACTATTTCTGTTTGAGTTTAATTTATTTCATGGGTAGAAATAATTCAAAAATAAAATCCAATATTTTCCATACAATTAAGCACTTTTAACGAATGAAATCAAAATTTTTCTCTAGGGCATAGCAAACAGACGGATTTATTCTGATATCTATCACGATTTCATTTGAAAGTATATTCTTACCAAAGTATATTCAGTGAGTAAAAGCTTTTATGTGAATCAATATTGTTATGCCAATTACGTGACATTGCTTAGAAACTCAGAAAATAAATTTATTAAAAACGTTCCCAAAGATCCTTTTTATAAATTAATAAATAATGTTAAACGGACTTCATTCTTATTTAATTAAAATTTTAAAAAATATTCCTGAATGTAGTTATCGGAAGCACATGCCTTAAATAATATTAAAATATTATGATTTTTTCCTAGAGCTCTACAACTATATCCGAATTGATTTCCTTTAAAAATAGATTTTGAAATCAGAAAAAAACGTCACTTCATTTTTTTTTTATAAACATAAAAACTGTCAAAGCAATACAAATCCATGCCTAAATAGTCTATTTTAGTTTCCTTTCAATAAAATGATGATATAAATATTCTGACAAACATTTTTCTTAATTCCGGAGAATATTTATCTTAAATGCCACGTGCTGTTATCATTTTTCTAATCTCAAAAAGATTTGTAATAGACAAAATTGTCCATTTGCAGACCTAGCGGATTGTGTTAATACAATCGAATAGAACCACCCATGAAATTTTAGTTTGCAGAACTTTTCAAATAAATCATTTTTATTAGATAACCAAAAATAAAATAAAAAGAAATAAACTTTATTGGGATTCAATGGGCAAATACCTAATATCCACATTCGTCACAACCCAATTTAATACCGATGAAAAGAAGAAATAAAAAATGTAAGTCACCCATTATATTGTACCCCATACTACCCTGTTCTATGTCTTTAGTCGCAATACCTCAATAAAATATCGCGAATTCTATAAATGAAAGTACTCACGTTCATCAGTCGTAATCATTACGAAAAGGATCAATATCTTTATTTTTATGAGTATCAATTTATATCTTCAATTTTTTTTTGTCCTTTTTTGTGTTTTGTTATAGGTGCTTGAGAGGTATTTATTACTTTGAAAAAATTATAATAACAGAAATTTGTTTTGCTAACGACATTTATACAAAATAGTATAGTTAGGCTAACTTTTATCAATTCCCTGTACTATTTACATATGACTTGTATAATTGATTTATTTTTAGTTATTAGAAAACCTTTATATGCTTATAAAGACAAAGGGATACTGCCGCAATTACGCATCATTAAATTTTGATTACATCTTGTACCCTAAATTGATTAGGAAAAGTGAGTAAATTACAAAGAGGTGAGCTAACATTTATAGATTTTGAATCTAGGACTCCTTTTTGGATTATAAAGTGCTTTGCTTAGTTGACCGTAAAATTTAATTATATACCTAATATATAGGTTAGGCTTAAATATTTTGATGCTTACAGCACTCAATTGGTGTTCAAGATTATTTTGATTAGACAATCAAAATGTCATTACTGTTGACTTCTATCAAGTGAATATTTATTAAAACTTAGTTATGATCGATATATTTCACTAATTATGATATAATGTCAACATTAGTAGAAAAATTTTTTAGAGATGATATAGAAAATTTTTTGGAAACAATTGTAAACAATAAGTTTTCAAAAATTACAAACTTTTCAGTTTATATAATTAATTTCCTTTATTTTTAATTTAATATTTAAAGATGGCATTAAATAAGATTCTTCGGAAAACGAAAATATTTAAACACATAACAAGCTCAAACTACAATTTCGGTAGCTTACTCTGTTTTGGTTCAAACATGGTACAAAAAAGCCTATAGTTGAGCATAAAATTATACAATGAAAAAATTTGTGGTTTGTGTACAAATTTTCAATTTTAATATCATAATTTTTAATTTAATAATTTGATACTTTTGTAACACAGATTTAATTTCACTTCCATTTGTAAAATTTCTCTGGACAGACAAAATTTTCTGATGATGTCTACATATAAAGGATTTAGATATCCTGCGATGACATCATATTTACCAAAACTTGATCTTGTGTTAGAAAGGCTCATATCACTAAGAATTACACTACGGATCTGCCTTCTAAGAAACGATCATTTAATAATCAGTATTTTTGGTCTATTTATCAAAAGAATTGTTAGCTTTTATATTTAATTAGATTAATTGAACTTATACTATTATTTCATAAAACCGTTTAAAAATGAAAGAAATAATTCACAAGTACTATGACTTGGGTTACATATAAAAAAAACTTTATTTACTACATAATATAAATGAAGTTTAGTACCAAATTTCAATAAAACTGATATTTATTTAACATATAATAACAGTGTGTGCATAGTTATTGCAATTTGCTTTTCATTTATGTCGTTAGTGCTTAAAAATATTTTTTCAAAATCTTTTCTTGTGCTATGTATTAAAAAAGGAAATATTATTCCGATTCAGTATTACAAAAATAATGAGTTTCCTTTGAGTATATCTCACATATTAGAATTTTTCTTAGAAATAAAATATACTCTGGTTTTTTGGAGTTTCATCACAGATTTCATAACTTATTTCAAACTATGTTGGTGAAGGTATATAATAGACCTGTCAAGCTGAAGGCTTAATTTGTATACCTTTTTTGAATCCCTTTAAAATATTATAATATTTAGAAGTAATTTTAATCTGCTGTTATTATGTTTAATAAATACAAATCATATCTACAGAAAATGGCAACGATCAAATAATGATGTATTTTTCTCTTATAATTCCTTTTAGAATTCTATAATTTATGCAGCATCTTTTATGATTTATTTCATCATAAAATTAAACAATACGTATTAAAAGTATTTTAAATTTTTCCAAATGATTTCTAATCAACTTTTATCTAAAAACTAGCTATTAGAAAATTAGATATGATTTTCCTGTGACTTTAGTTTAGTACACAAAAATTATGATATTTCGTGCTCTTAGTTATTCTATAAGTAAAATTCTCTTACAATACGACTCGTCTTATATTTTTCTGCTTAATTGATTGTGTGTAGTGTTCATTCTACTGTAAGTGCTTATTTAACTAAAACAAAAATTTCAACATGAATTTACTTCAAATAATTTATAGAAATATTTACACAACTCATAGCCATTAAAATTACTTTATTCTTTTCCCTTTTTATTTATCCAACTAAATATTTCTAAAATATTTATCTATAAATTTGACCTCATTGTATTATAAAAAATGAATTATTTTTCTAGAAAACTTTGTTATCAAAATACAATAGGACTATGTTTTCCATCATCTTAATAAAAATATAAAAAAAGACCAAATAAAAATCATATTGTAAACCTGACCAGAAGAAAACTACATCAAAATTAAATTTGTGTTGTT
Organism: Acrocera orbiculus; assembly: GCA_947359355.1. Taxonomy (NCBI): domain Eukaryota; kingdom Metazoa; phylum Arthropoda; class Insecta; order Diptera; family Acroceridae; genus Acrocera; species Acrocera orbiculus. The sequence goes on from OX375757.1 coordinate 25,913,369, forward strand.
TATCCTTGCAGATATAATTTTAAGAATTTGACCAAAACTCTCACAAAATAAAAAAAAACCCATCACTACAAAGTGAACACAAACATCTTATAGAAAAGCCCTATAGCTTTATATAATTTTACAAAAGGAAGCTTGGACTCTCATAAAGAAAAACTTCATCTATCCTGACTAAATTGGAAGCAAGAAAATACAATAGAAAATACAAGAAATGGTGGGTAGTAGAAAATTTCCTACGACGAAACTTTATCCCTTAGGGCAATCTAAGGGATGAACAATATTGTTATCAAAGTTTTAAACTTGTTTATATTTTTAATCTTAAGCATCTTCTTATATTTTTTCTTGCCTAAATTTAATCTAATTTCGAATATAAACACAAAATAAGGATTTTCACTTATCTACTGTTATGAAAAATTCTATAACTAAGTTCTTTGTTTTATGCTTAGCTAAAACCAATTTAAGTGGATAGATGAATACTTTGGGATAGAAAGTTAAATACCCTTCAATTTGTTTGCTAATTTTGGGTGATAAATACCTAAAGAAAAAATATTGAAAATATCAACAAGGTAGACTAAAGATAAACAAAAATTTGATTATAGTTTTCTTGTAATACATAAAAGTTATTAAAAAAATTTTGTTACCATCAAATCTTAATTAAAGGAAGATATTTGTTGACAGATATTTTATTTGATGGATGCATACTTCCCTTTTTCCATATTTTATTTTCATTAGAAAATTTAAATTATTTAAATTAAAACAACTCATAGCAATGCTAATGTTTATTTTACATAGAACTATTTCAAAATTACAGGAAATTTAATATTTATAGTATATCTTTTGTCAACTAAAAATTTGAATAAATGGTAACAACAGGATATTTAATTCTAAGTAAAATTAAAAAATTAGCATGAGATATACCGGAATAAAAATAAACCTGCAGGCAATTTAATTTTCTCTTAGCTTGATTAAGAAATAATTTAACTTTAGCAACTTAGTCTTTAGTAAATGTTTGCAACATAATTTCGTTCTTATTCTTTTCCTTTTCTTTTTTTTGAAAAAATATCTTAATTTTGAATGAGTTCATTTTTTGCTCAAAGGAAATGAAAGGTCTTATCAAATTCCTTAGGGATATTATAATGACACTCTTTGATGTTTTGTTTAGTTTTGAATATTTAAACGAAATTTAAAAAAGGCAAAGTAATTAAAATTCTTTTGCTATGTTAGGAACAATTTTTAAAGAGGGAAAATTTTCTTTTTCCAGCTTAATATGACTAACAATTAGTTGTTGCCTAAATATTGCAAATTCCTAAATCAAGACTGTCTTGTGCACTTATATGAAGTATAAGTAGTTAAGTTATGCTTAAGATGTAAAAAGCTGCGCCATTCAATACTTGAAATTTAATTTGGTCAAGTGAAAGTATTTATTGGAAAGAGTATACATTACCGTTAAACATATAATAGAGTTTCAGCACTTTTTTTGCACACTTTTACATGCTTGGATCAATGTCAACTTAAATTTCATGTATTAAGTCCAGAATTTTTCCTAGATAAATTAGCGTAACATATATTCTCAACGATTTTGCTTCTAAAATAGCCCAACAGAAACAAATTAGAACTGTAAGGCATTCAACTGACATTAGTATTTCGGTTGGCTATATGACTTTTGAAGGAAATGCACAAAAAATTGATTATAACGTTGGATATGCGACAAGTAGCATCATTTAATTGAATCCTAACAATGACGCAAAAACGCTTCTTTTTGTCCTCTACTTATTCATGACAAAATGTCTGGAGATATTAATAATAGGGAACAGGACAGGGAAGAATCAAGTAAAAGAAAAATCAAATTAACTTGTGTATTATTCAAATCATCTTTTCACTAGAAATAAACAGGCCATCGAAATATCCTTTTAACATATATAAACAAAATTATTACTAAAGCTATCACAAGTTAATTTAGTTGACTTTTAAAGTGATTTTAATTGTGTGTTTTTAGGAAATTTATTATTATTAATTAAATTAAAGTACACAAATTATTTCAAATGGCCGTACCTGCCCAAAGTTGGATAACATTCACCAAGTCAGGAAGCTTCCTGACTGTAACGACGACTTTTTTCTAATTTTCGATAAAAAAATGATCTATTGATACCGCCACACCAAAAAATGATTCGTTAAGGATACATAAGCTACTGCATGACAATGGGTGGATACTTTGTCTACCAAATGCAACAATTCAGCTTATTCAATCAGTCTACAAAGTAGAAACGAGTTTAATATTTAAAGTTGATTTTCCGTTAAAATCTTTAACCAAGCATTTATTATGCATACCAAATTAACATGTGCCTTCAATTCTTGTATTAAACAAATATTGTACAGCTTCACATCAGAGTTTCTAAGGAAAATTCTCATCTGAGTATTTCGAAAAATGCTAAATTCTTGTTGCTGGATATTCACGTACTCTCTTTGCAAAGGCAACCGTGTAGGTTTTGGTTGAGCCTATTGAATGAGCAGGTGTAAAAGATTTCAAATCCAGCAACTATCAAGTTCGATAAAATTGCTTCACAAGTTATAAAAAATATTTTCTTCTAATTTTCTTTCAGTTTGGTTCCAAGGCTTTGCACTTTAAAATTATTTATCCAATATTTTCCAATTGTTCTTAAGCTTAAAAGGACAACATTAAGCTAATTTTCTAGCATCCTATAAATATTATTATACTTTTCAGATTTCAGACATCCGGTAGCTTAAATTTCAAACTTTAGATGGCCCCATCGTGTATTATTTACACCTTAATAAATTGACGTCACTGTATATAAGAACAAAAACGACAAAAATAATTGGGAATTTATGTTGTGTTATTGATTTATTTTATATTTTTTTTTGTAAACAGAAAGCGATCAAATAAAAAGGTTTCCTATTTTAAAATTCTTTTTGACTTAATAATTGAATCAAAACAAACTCAAATATATTCGAGTTTATTTACTTTGACAGTATTTATAGTCGTAACGAGAAACTTTTTTACTTTAAAATTTATTAATTTATTTGATTCAATTCTTTCTTTGTAGAGTCAAAGTAGCTATATAAAAGGATACATCATTTATACAAAGTAACATAAATAATAGCAAATATGTAGATGTATTTACAAAAAAACAAAACAAGCAACAGCCAAAAAGTTTATCCAGTCAGGACCCTCTTTTGAAATTCACAAATCATGATCGCTGGATGAAGACATGAAAACTTCTCATAAAGTTTTTCAAATACGATATCACTTTTTCTTTGAAACTTGTTGGCTAAATTGAATTTTATTTGAAGTTAGGGACATGAAAATAGAACCAATATGCTCCTTAAAACTTTCACTTCTAGGCATAATATCGTAAATTTTACTCAATATGAGACATTAGGTGGCTAAGTTTTCATTCTAGGATGTGTATTTTTTTTTTGTTATTATTTTATGTTACTTGGCTTTAGAATTGTCGTTTTGTGCTTTAAGAAAAAAAAATTTTTGTATAGATATATTCCCCTAAAAATATCATATTTTGGGCCACCAGGTTATATTAGTCTGCACTCAGTAATAATATCGTCAGCAGTTGACTCTAGACCCCTTACAAAAAAAGAGAAAGAAAGAAACAAAAAAGTTGTCTTGTTAAAATGATATATTGCGACAAAGAAATAGAAAGATATGCTAAGAACACTTACTATGATCAAAATTATCCCCTAGAGCGATAAGAGTGAATGGGAAAGGGGTTTCTTAACTTTTATATTGAACATTTTTTTGGTTGAGGTAATAGGCTTATCTTCCTGTTTACCTAAATGGATTTTTGCAATTTAATTCATGGTGAACATTTTTTTTTTTATTTTTGTTTTTTTTTTCTTAATATTCTGTTGTTGTTCTCTTTACCAACAGCCAAAAACTTTAATACATTTTGAGCTCAAGTGAATTAAATGCAGATGAGTGTCATGAAATCCATTAGGGACCTAGCATTAAAATTTTATTTTGCTTCTTTTTAGACAATGTAAAACTGTTTAACTAGAAAATTTTACCATCTAAATAAAATTTGAATTTTAATAAATTTCGTTTTTAATTTTCATATTTTAAGAAAATTCATGTTAAAAAGGTAAACTTGACTTTTAATAAAAAATTTTTATGATTTCCCTAATTGAACTGTCAGGGTTTAATTCAACCGAAATTATCAAAAAGAAAAAAGACTTCATAAAGGCAGCAAAAAAAAACTGAATAATTTTTCCTTACCTAAAAAACAAATCCTTAACGTTTATATATACTCTACAAGACCAGGATTAACCCCCATTATCCAAGATTTTAGGTTAAAAGCATGTTTACAGATTGTAGCAATTAGTAATGTCCTGAGATTGATTGCTGCTAATAGTATAAATAGGCACTATTAAGGATGAGTCCTTTGTAAAAAATATTTTACAAAATTCAAACAATAATTATCTCGTGAGTAGATTTATATCTTATAAAATAGAATAACTGAGTCTTCAATTTTTTATTGATTAATTGTAAGCCGATTATTTTTTATTTTTTCATAGTAAATCTCTAGGATTGATTTAAATAAGGAGCTTTTAAAAAATTAAGCTACATTTAAGTCTGTTAAATTTTAGTAATACTGAAAAATAAAATTTTTCAGAAATAACATTTTTGCTTTTTATTTTTGTTGTTTTCATTTAGAAATTGATGTTGTTAGAGCTGTCAACATTCAGTAAGAAATTTTTTAAGGGTCACTAACCAATCTTCGATTAATTTTCCTTAGAATCATTAGTAACAAAAACTGTCATCAATCTTCTCGTTCTAATTCTTTTGTTATGCGAAAAAGTTAGGTAAACTACAAAATTCTGAAATTAAGTATTTGGCCACAATTGTTTGTAGAATTCATTTACAAAATCAAATCAGATTAGCTGATAAAGTCAAAAAATTGTAATCGATAATGTGTAAACAATACAAGTCTTAATTGCTTTCAATGAAATAAAATGTGAATAATATTTTTCTCAGCCTTTAATATAAATTTAAATCACAATTCTCTGAATTGCAAATTTATTTTTCAATTTCTCTTTGATTTTTGTTTTATTTTATTAAATTCAAAAATCTTTTTTCAGAGATAAATGGGTGAAATTTTAAGGCAATAAATTTTTTACTTGGGACTGTTTTCTTCTACGTTATTTAAAAATCAATAATGAGGTCTCTAAAGCATAGAATACTTAAGCCTTAAGGATATTTTAATAAAAGCAAGGTATCTTGAAATTTACTTTCAACTCTGTTTATTTTTGCCTGAAGGTAAAACAAATTTGAGTAGGTAGTAGTGCATTTGTAGTCAAAAGAGTAAACAGAAGTATAATTTAGACAAAGGAAATTAGAAATTATGTTTTAATATTCTGTCTATTTATTAAATCCAGTGGGACTACTCATCATAATATTAAAAAGAGTTGTAAAGGCTGGAATACAAAAACATTCCACAACTCCAAAACTTGTATTGAAATTTCCTTGACACTCCTTTGCTCAAAAACTTTTGTAGTTTTTGCTCTTATTTTGATAAATATTTTTAAAATAATTTATTCTTAAGAAAATATAATATTTCTTTACTTTGTTTCTTAACGTGCCCATTCACTGTAGCAAACACTGCCGATTAGATTGTAGACTTTTTCACATTTCTTGCTCTTTTTATCAAAAAAGACAATTTCGCATTGCTTTTTGAGTATTTCTGTTGTTTATTTTTATTTGAAACAAAGGTAGTTAGAAAAATACCTAACAACACGAAAATCATTGTGTTGATAGCCTTTTCCTAAGTTTTTGTGCTGTGGATTTTAATTTTTATAGTTTTGGGGATTTTTTGAAGTATAGATAGGATTAAATTTTAATTAAAAAAGTTTGGTAATTGTAAATTTAGATGTTATTTCTGCGTAAAATGATTTGAAAGTTTTAATGAGGCTGTAATTTTAGTCTGCAGAGTTTGTGTTTTTAGTGTATTTTATTGTATTGATTTTTATTGTTTTTATTTTAGTTTTACTTTTCAAGTAAAAATTAGCCAGACCATGTCAATTATTAGGTAATATAAACACCATGCAACGATAAACTAACTCTTTACTGTTTGTTGTTGATAGTCCAAAAAAATAATTTGAAGTTTCAACTATGTCACTCTGAACATTTAAAGCATACTCTGATACATTTAAAGCATAGTATTGACAAGTTTCACAAATAAATTATAATTTTTTTCATAATAATTACAATTTTTTTATAATCAATTTAATTTAATCGGTGAGCTTTGGAGGTGTGATTTTTTATATAACTTAAAAGCTATTCCAAAACATTCTGGAAATGATATTTTTTGAACAATTTTAATATCTCTAATCAACATAAGTTCACTTAGAGTTTTAAATGTCAGCTCTTGTGATTAAATTATGGAAACTCTTTTATTTTTGTAATAACCGACAGCACTATTTTTGCTGTCATCGTACATTTTCAATAATAAGAAAACTTTTAAACCTCTCTTGTCTTTCAATATATTTTGCTTGCTCAGACTAATTTCAATTACATTGAAAATAGCTATTTAAAAGTACTTTTATGTAATATTGTAAAAGTATTAACTAAATACAATTACTTCGAGCTACATTTCAAGAATTGAATTATTGTGTACAGAAGTTTAAGTGTAAATATATGACCAAGGTATTCTGTTTCCCTAAAAGGAAAATTTTATTTGTCGACTTGCATTTTTAAATAGGTTTACTATCGTTTCTCTTTATTTCAGGATATGCTCCCCAAGAGAATTTCTAAATGGGAAAACATCTTTAAGATAAATTTCACAAATTAAATTTATGTGTTTTCAATCCAAGTGGTATTTTTTGGATATCCTTAGTTTCTATTTTTTTGTTTTGACTTGAAATATTTTTTTTGTTTTTCTTATTTTTAGTTTTAGTAGTGACTTTTTGCCAAGTCAAACATTTTATGGTAAAAATTTGTTCTCTCTGAAACTTTTTTGTTGAATTCTTATAACTTGGTATTAAGAGTTGCTCATTCATCGTAATAAAATTTAATATAAAAACTTATTTTATTTCATAATAGCTGAATTTAGGGAATAAACAAAACTATTCTATACCTATTCATATGTTGCAGACTCGAGTGAAACGTTGTGTATTGCCAATAAATTTCTGCCTCACGGAGCTGTCTAGAAAGTTTTACAAATTTTACAATTTCGCATTGCCTTTTACTTCCCTCACAAATAAAATTAGCCACATTTGGCCTTAAAAAAATTAAGCTAAGCTCGTAAAAACAATTTGGAAAATTTATCAGAATAAAATTTGTGTTTTATTGATTTACTTGATGCTGTTCAAGCTGTCAATATCCAGCTGAATCTAGAAGTCAGTAAAAGTAACAATACTTGGTCTGTTGTGTGCTAGTTTAATAGTATTGATATTTTTTGGGTGAGTAGCCACCCATTATTTTCTTTTGTTCTAAACTTACAAATTTAGCTCTTTTAAATTCTTGAGATACTTTTCTTAACAAAATAAAAACATAAACTCTTTCCTCATTTTTTCGATAACTTTCTGAAATATATTTTGTTCAGCAAACTATAAATTTATAAATTTTTCATAATTTCTTTGCCAAAAGATTACAAGTTCTTCATCCAAAATTTTCAAGGCCAACGAATTAACATTAAATTATTTTCCGTAAAATTTGAAAAATTCAACTGCTTCTTCATGATTTCAAAAAGAGAATTTACAATACTCAAACTTTCGGTTGAAAGTATATTTTTTGGGGGATAATAATTTTCTCTACTTCTTTCAATGAGTAACACACAAAGTCCTAGAAGATCCAACTCCCTGTTAATAACATTTTAAATATTTATTTTTATATTCGTTCAAATTAAATCTTAATAATTCATAGGTATCCACTGTTATTACCTTTCCTAAATCTTGCAATATTTTTATATTTTACTACTTTTCTCGAAGTAGAAAAATTTTTATTTCTTTAGCCCACTGAGCTTTATGGAGGTTGTTTTTTTCTTTCAAATTTTCTTAAAATATTTTTCATTTATTTTCTCTAAAATTTCAATACGTAACATCCTTGTTATTCTCTCTGTATTTTTACCTTAATTACAAGAAAATTTGGTCAGTATAGCCATTAATTAGTTGCTGCATTTTCCTCTAATTTATTGACCTCTGAAGTAGTTTCAAATTAGAATACGATTTATATGGACAAAATTCTCTATATAACAAACATTAAGATGACATATACATTATTCCAGAATTGAAATTACACATCAAAAGGTTAACCAAAAGATGACTAATTAAGGATAATTATTAACTGATGAAGGTGAGATAGTGACTGAGATCCGCTTTTCTAGTATAGTATTTAAGGTCATATTCAAAGAGGCTATCTTTGTGGTATTGTAACAGTTGGGGTTTCACTTGTAGAATATAACCTCAAATACGAATTTTAGATGAATTATTTACTTAAATTATATTGAAATCAAAGTACAATTATTTATTTACCAAAATTTAAAATTAGATCCATTTTCATTTGTTGTAGAATAAAAGTGGTTCTATTTATTTATTCAATGATGTGAAATTCAAGACAGTCATTTTGGGTCTTGTTTTTGGCTTTGTTGATTGTCAGCTCTTCCATTTTTTTTTATGGCCATCAAATTTCTACTTGTTTTGTTAGACGTTTTAAGTTAAGGCTGCTAAAATGTATAAAATTCTTAATTTAGGTCATTAGCTAATTATTCTATTATTATGTGTGAAGTAAACTAACTTAAATTCAATTAAAGTGAAGGTTACAAAGGACACCAAAGTAGACCAAAGAAACCAAAGTTTCAGTCAAGGAGAAGCTAAGAACATTTCTTTGGAATTTATCTTTTCTTGAAAAAACTATAGAGGGCGACTTAAAGATGACCCAACTTAATAAAAAAACCATCGTTAAAAATGTTCAATAAAAATTTAATTAAAAAATAACCTTGTCCGCAGTTTTTGGATTTTAATAAATTTTGCTAGTATTTCTGAGCATTTTCGTGGTTCCTTTGAGTATGAGTCAGCTTAAGTAAATAGTTTGACAACAAGGCAGTATTTTTGACGATACTTGAAGCGCAGGAAAATCGCAAATATTGGTACCTTTTATAGCAAGTTGATTTTGCAATTTTTAACTGCTTAAAAAGTTATCAGCTATCAAGTAGTTATGGTGAAAAATTGGAATCTTTATAAAAGCTTATGAATAACGTTCTATTAAAACAACGTAGTTATTATTTAGTGAAATACGGTCATTTTTATTCCATTAAAAGGATGTCTTAAGCGCAAATAAGTCAAATTACTGAAGTGCCCAAAATAAGTCTCTGAATTTCACACTCCCGATAACACGAATAATTTTTCAAGATTAAAATAAAAATTTCCTATGAAATTTGTTCAGTTTAAAGAGCTTTACAGTCTGCTTGGCAATAAACGAGTCAACCAAGATTTTAACAGTCTTGCTATACTGGATAAAATGCCTTTTTTAGTGAAAAACCTAAGATGTTTATAAATAATTGAAAATTGTTATAAAAATTTTAAACATAAATAGAAAAGAACTACACTTATTCAATATCCGTTTTTATAAAAACCTAAGCTTATATTTTTATTTTTAAATTCTTAAAAATTTCATAGTCTTATTGAGAATTTTTTAAATTGAATTTATTTACATGAGACGCTTTTTATGAATATTAAGAAAACTTATATTAAAAATCTATGATTAAGCTAAAGCTATTATCCTTTATTGAAGTAAATTATTTTTCTTTTTCATTAAAGTTTTTGACAAAAAACAAATTTGTAAATTTTGATTAAATTTCAACAAAACATTTAAAAGATCTTCTTTATAATTTTAAATCTGTTTAATACTTTTAAATTGGCTGAGCCTAGTTTTTTGAAAGCCTAAAGAATTTTTTAAATTATCCCTTCTTTTATCAAAAGAAGATTAAAAGACAAAATTTTGATTGAATTCTTCCTTTCAAGAATACTTTTGATCAATTTATCTGATACTTAAAGTACTATTGAATCAATTAAGCCCAGAATTACCTTAAAATTTAAATTATTTACTAAAGCTTTCTACCGTTAACTTGAATTTTCTAAAGCTCTTCAAAAACAAGCTTTTATCTTCAAACGCCATCTGTTGTAAATCATTATTTAATTTGATTTTTTTATCCAATCTTATTCCGAATTACTTAACAATGATTGTAAGGATACCTCGAATTTTCTATCCTTTTCTAAAAATTATAAACACCTTCCATCCTGCATAAGTTCATAATTTATTGTTTGGGCTATAAAAGTAAAAGTAAAAGACCCAATTAGCTCTATTTAATGTTAATTTTTACAAATGGTCTCATATATTACAATCATTTAGGGGTTTGCATTCATAATTCTAACCCTCGACAAAAAGGGTGAATTTTTATTTTCATTATAACAGAAGAAATAAGATTGACAATAATTTTCTTTGTACATATTCGTTTTTTGTTGTTGTTTCTCTTGAATAAAAAATTAAATGTTTTTTTCTAAAGGACCATTTTTCATTTATATTCAGGTACAAATGGTGTAGTTAAAAACGGCTATTAAAAAGCCACAAACACAACAACATGTCAAGTCATTCAAGCACAATTGGAAGAAAGCGTGAATATTATTTTGGGGATCAGATTCGACGTCAGAGATCTGCTGAATGGCATAACCGTCATGGATATAGTAGCAGTGAAGAAGATTATCAAAACAATACTCAGACTAAAAATGGAGGTTTTGATACGGAATTGCTAGCTACCCTTCTAATGCAAAGCCAACAGCTAGCTGGTAAAATTTTTGCAATATATATTTATTAACAAAAACATACTTTTTAATTTAATTATAATTTCAGATATTGATCGTACATATCGTTCTGATTGCGATAATGAGGATGTAACTGAGTCACTATTGACTGATTATCCACACACTAATCAAAGTGCAACAATAGATTCATCAAGAAATTTAAATAGAGATCGGAATCCTTTTAGTATGAAATATGAAATTCATCAGTCAATAATTGATTCTGGAAATTCAAATTCATCCGATTTGGGTAGCAATAATCATTCAATATATCCTCATACCAATTTAGGTACATTACGTTCAAGTCGTTCAAAAAATGGACGTATTAATCGTGGAGTAAGTGGTATGACATCATCAAGTAGTGCTACATCGTCAAATAGTAATCAAATAAATCGTGCCGAACGTGAACGTTTGAAATTTTTACAAAAAACAAATCAACAGAATCGTATTCTTAGTGATTTTAATGATACTAGCTCAATTAAGGATTTAGATAGAGATAATCTAGAACCGCCACCAGATCCAGCTCCACCTGAGATACCACCAAGGACTCAATCTTTATTAGTATCGTTACGTAAGCGTTCCGATTATCAGTTGAAATATGGTGAAATTGGCGATCAGAAACATGAAGAATTTATACCACAAGGACAACAGAAGGGTAAGTACAAGAAAAAAAACAATTCAACTAGAATTTTTCAGTATGAATTTAAACTACGAAAAGCTTGTTCAAAGTTTTCTTGCTTAAAAAAGCTTTTATCTTTTATGAAAACAAATTTCGAAAACTTTCTTTCATTACACTGTTAGAATTTTTTATAAGTTTTAGAAATAAATTAAAAACGAAACAAATTAAGGAGTATTAGAAAAACAAAATTTAAAGAAAAGAAAACTTAAAAGAGTCAACGGATACGAGACAAAGGGTAAAGATTTCATTTGTCTGCATTTTTGAACTATTTTTTGACAGAAATTTAAAAATATTCAATTATTATAATTAGAAATTGACAGAAAAGAACATTTTTTCAAAGACAACATTTTTGTCTTTCTACTTTACTTTCACTATTTCTCTGTGAGCTTTTCTTTTAGCTACTGATGAAGCTAAGGTGATCTTTATGGCATGAATGCTGTTGGACTTGTTGGACTTTCTGATGACATCTTTCTAAAAATATTTTTTTTTCTGACTTCAAGTATTAAAAATTTAAAAATTTGAGTTCGTATTCTCGATATATAAAATAGAACATACCCCAAAAACTTAGAAAATCATCCTTCGTCACTTATTTTGCTATTGTAGTTACTATGTGCCTTGTAACAATAAATAGCCTTTAAGTCACTCAACTACAGTTAAATGCTTTTCCTTGTTTTACTTCCCGATTTGCTCCCACTTTACTCCACTAGTTCTTCTTACTTTCTGTTATCTGAAATTTATTTCCGCATATAGGAAATGTAAATGTATGTGTGCTTTTTGCCAAAATCTTACAGTACAATAGTACAGTGTGACGGGTTCAAAAAATTGTTTTTTTTTTACATATTTCTGTAGTAAAACATGTTGAAAATACACTATAAGAGTGCACGCCGCAGTAGTGCCGCTAATGTTATCAAAACTTTAAATGCGTTTTTCTTGAAATCACGTTTTAAAAATTTCGGAGAAGCACCTACAAAAAACTACCTGACCGATTTTGCTGAGATTTTCACCCGTTATTTTACACATTCATAGCCAGGTGTGGAACCTTTGAAATATTTTATTTTTTAATAATTAACTATATTTTTAAACAATTTAAAAAAAAAAACGTGATTTTCAAAAACTTTTATTTTACTAGTTTAATTTTTTGTTAAAATAAAAAAAAAATTATATTATTGGTTCGGTCATTAGCAGCAACCTTGCAGATTAAGAAACAATTGATTTTTTTAATTTCATATCACCACAGAAGGCTGTCTGTTTCCCCGAGCTGTGTTTCCTAGTGCTTGGTGGATTAGAAAATTTTAGTCTAAGGACTTTCACTTCAATGTATTCCTCTCATCATATTGTATTAAAAAAGTCGTCATTTGAAATCAATTGAAATTTATTTTCTTCATTTGTGAGCATTCAAGTTCTTGGCTTTATGTACGCGTTGAAGATTTATTTAAACTAGATTATTACTTTAGATTTGCTCCTCCCCACTCATTTTGCATTCAATTTCTCTTTTTCTTCTTATTTAATAGCGTCCTATAATAGGGTGACTTTGTTCGTTACTGAAAGCGACATAAGAGTAGCCTACTTTTTCTTGTGTAAAGATATGTGGTGCCAGATGTACTCGGCTCTCTGAAAAGTACATTCGGTGTCGGTACATTAAGTTATACTGACATCAATTGTGATGGAAAACAGTTGAAACATTATCAAAGACTCAAAATCATTTTATATAAGCACGATCTAATCTAGTTATTCTAACAGAGAATTTGTCAGAAAAAAAAATTGGACTCAGAATACCAGAAACTTTTCTAAAACGAAGTTGAGCATTGTTTTTTTTAACATTAGTTCATAAAATTGCACTTTACCTCGAACATCTGTTTTACTTTTTATTAAAAACCAAAAATTGATTAAAATTGTTGATACTCTCAAATTTCAATCAGAAAAATATACAAGACAATATTAATTATGCTTATTAAAGTTAAAGAAAGCAGTCGTAATGAACAAAAATAAACATTTGCAATTTTCAGTTTCAAAATCATCGGAATAACAAATGTCCGAACAAAACGCTCAACATAAAAAAGCACATAATCACCTTTTTGCATGTTGAATTTAATCAGAGCTTTTACAAAAATAAAATTTATTTCCATAAGAAAAACTTATGTGCAAAACATCAGAGGCTTTAGTTTTCTATTATTTTCCATCAATATGAGAACAATAGTCAGGAATTAATTGGACTTAATCCTTATATAAATTAATCTCTACTTGAATAAGGATATTAAGATTTCTAGAAAGCTTTGTTAATAGAGAATTATTATTTAGTTGTAAAACTTTAAGCCAGCCAATGGGTCAAAACTGATGAGTGGAATTTGCTTAACAAAAAAATCTAAATCCACTTCAATTTCTATGGAATAATATCCTGTTGTTTATTCATACTTCTATTCAATTTCTATAAAGTTTACCAATTAGAAATATTTTTTCCAGTTAAGTTTTCAATAAAACTTTTAACCGTTTTGTTTTTTCTTTCTTTCCATCTATGGAATATTCTTTGTATGATATTCAAAGTGAAAAGGATAACTAACTATCTTACTTTTATATTTTAATATTTAATCTAAAAGTGACATCCTTTTGAATGGAACTTATAATTGTTTTCTGAAATTTTACAAAACTTTTAATAAAAATTAAATATTTAACCCATATCAAAACTCATTTTTTAATCAAAACAAAAATTCTTTTAATTTTTTTCTTCAAATATTTGCTTTACAAAGAAAAATATTTATCCTTTAGAAATGTTAAGCCAAATAGAAAGCTGTCCAAAAGTAATTTGAATTCTATTATTTCCTTTTTCTTACAGAATACCTTACAACAGAAAAATCACGCTCTGCTGAGCTACCGGCTAAGTCAATTACACCAAAGGATTCGCCGTGCCAACAAGGGTGAGTACTATTAAGAATTAATTTCAAAAATGTCTTCATATTTTTTCTACCCTAAATTTAACTAATTAATGTGAAGTGTCATCCTTTTATTTAATTGGAGTAGTTTTTATGAAGCGTCAAAACTCTACTAAATATTTTTAATTATTTTTATTGGGTTGAGTTTATAATTTTTTTAAAAAGTACTCATTAACTGGATTTTTTGAAATAACTGAACAAAAATTTTCTTTTACCTAAAAGCAATTTCGTTTCAGTTCCCAATTTCTTTTCTTTTTGTTGTATTTATAACAAATTTTTAGAAAAGACTCGATTACCTTTAGCTTTATATTTTGTATCTTTTGTAAAAACTAATATTATTTCACAATGTAATATTTGCCACAAAGCAAGGATACAAGAAAAGACTAAACTATAGTTCTTGAGATTTTTAACAAAAGGATCAAATTTTAGGGACCTACTCGAACATAAACTGTTACTTATATGTATATAGTTATATAGATATTTATATCTTTATTGTATTTCAACAAGGAAAAGTTGAATGTAGGTAAAATTTATTGAAAAGTGTAACAAAAAAATGCAGTCGAATCTTTTGTTATCATATATGGTCGACTCCTTAAGGTGACATCCATACAAATCAGAAATATTTTTTATTATTATTCGCGGTATTTTGAACACTATAGTCTGCAGATGGAAGAATTTAAGGTATAGTAAACGAATTTGTTACTCACAATTGCATCTTTTTTTTAAAGAAAAATGATTTTGTTTTTGTTCAATCTTTCATTCTTAAAGATATTAAAAGAACTTAGGAAGAGATTAAAATAGGTCTTAGGGCTTGTATGCATATAAAATGTCCTTTCCAGTCTATTGGTGATGCAGGCTGTCATTTGTGTAAATTTTATATTGAATGATGTAAAAATAATCCTAGGTTCGATATGAAAGGTGATTTTTTGTAATTTTCTTTGCTTATTCTAAAAAATTTAAGTGTATAAATTGTTGCTATTCTGTTTAAATATTTTGGTGTCCTACGCCAATAGACACCATGCAACAATATTCGAAATTAAAGGTAAGATATTCATAGCAAAGATTTATATATGTGAATTGTGACTAGCTGAGTGAAGCAAATAGGAGCGAAGTTTTTACACGAAAAAGAACCCAATGGTGTGTAGTAGAACTTCACTGCTGTCACTTTTGATTCTAATTGCCATTAGAATTTTTTTTGTTTAAAAATCTACTTCAAATGAAGATCAGCAGTTGTTTTCACTCACACCAATCAAACTTTACTGTAAACAATCTTAAAATCCTGCATTTTAGATCTTTTCTCTGAATTTAAGTAATCCCGTGCTAGCTGAACATCTGTATTTATCAATGATTTTTTTTATTTCTTCTAGTTTTTGCGTAACTTTTAATAGTTTAACAAAAGAAACGTTAAGAAAATATCTTTCGCTTTCCTTTATTACTTTTCTAAGCCTTGAATATAACTTGAGACTCCGATATAAGTTTTAAAAAAAGACAAATGCTTAAAATGAGCAGATTCTTTTCTTTTGTAATATTTTTTTCAATAATTTATCATAACCAAGATTTCATAAGCAAAATCTTTTTCATTTGATTCTTTAGCTGAGCACACACATTGTTCATATTTGAAAAGTTCAGCCTTTTCTCTCTCATAGATCCAAGACTTGCAATATGAAAAAGAGATTAACGAATATTTTGGATTTATTTAAGAATCTTAAAATAAGTTTTCAATAAATAACTTTTTGGGAGAGCAACAATGCATGCTCGCAATGCGTCCCTGGTAAAGAGATAAAGAATTATGTGCTATTCATTAATTAATATAGTTATTTACTTTTTATCTACACAAAAAAAGAAAAATCAAAAATATATTTATAATTCACCTTCTTCTATGCTAATATAGAAACATTATTTGCTTAGATGAAATTTTATTGCAGCTTATTACATAATTCATGAAAGTTTTCTTTTCATTTCTGCTCCATCTGATATTATCAAAAAAAAAAATTTATTTCATTATTTCATTGCCACTAGCGCATTTTATTCAAAAAATTTGTTGCCATCAATTAACCAAAATTTTTTATAAAAACTTTCGAAATTTTCTCGGAATAAATTTGTAGCTGCTTGAATAATTTTATCATTAAATTAAACAAACAAAAAAATGTCTGCTTAATCTAAATCTTATAAGGATAATTTCAAATAATTTGAAATTAGTCGATTCGTTAATTGCTAAGCAGTCGCAACATAAACCTAACAATTTGAATAACTTCATTAATTTTAACTCTTTCATTTCAAAAATAAATCAAACAAAGATGATGCCTTGTGATATATTTAAATTTTAATACGGGCAGAGGCCTGTTTTTAACTTTACCCATCTTTTATGGGAAAAAAAGTTATATCTTATGTCTGCAGTCCCCCATTTCAATTTATCCATAGACATATAAGATATGAAATGGTTTCCTTTGTATGGGATGGTCACATCAATAAAATGCATCATCTATTTTAGACATTTAACGATCATACCACTCATACGCTATAATTAAAACATCAAAGTGTTGTCACAACAAGCGGTATGGAGTCAGTCAGATGATCAACGCCATTAACACTTTGTGACTAGTAGAGATATATATGTATGATCATTTTTGTCTTAAGGCAATAATTTGCTTCTTAAGACATTTGAAAAGTATTTTTAAAAGAGAAACAAAATAATTTTTGCAGCTGTAAGATATGGTCAAGTGCATATATTGTGACGTTTGATAAATTTTAAAATGTGGGCTTAATTATTGCACAGAAATGATTTTAGTTTCATTTTCATACGAGTAAAGTTTTGAAAATCACACCGAACTGCAAATAAAATGTAAGATTTATGATTATTACAGGATCTCTTTTTAGCTATAACTTTGCTACAGTCGAATAATTGTCGATCGTTAAAATTTTAACCAGCCCACACAGTATGAACCTTTAGGAGAAGTTTTTATTATTAAATAAATACTAAAAATGTGTTTTACTATTAAGAAAATATATTTTGATTATTTTATCGTGTGTATGTATTTGAAATTGCAGTTTAAACAGTTAATTGTTGATTTTATATTGTAAGAAAATTGATTTTACTTTATTTTAATTTTATTCAAATTTATTTATTTTATTTGTTCCTTTCTCAATGATATCCATTACGAAAAAGAGGTAAAATAAAAAAACCTTTATTTCATCTTTGAAAAATTTCGTTTAAAGTTTATGAAACTTACAGGACGAACGTTTTATGACCGAAAAAGTGAATGAGCGTTTTGTATCACTAATATAACTTCCACTTTTGAGATTTGCGTGTTTTTGCTTTCAAAATTTGAATTTATTGCAAGGCTTGCTTGCAGCAAACCCACAAAAATATTTTCTAAGCCTAGAATGGCATTTAAATTTTTAATTTTTTGGGAAAACATACAGTAAAAAAATATTTTTTCCCTTTTCAATGAAATTTCATACTTTCACCAAATCAGAATTATAAGACTTTTCTGTACACTCTTATCAAAAAATTTAAGACGTTATATACGCCGTCATTGAGACCATTTTAATTTGAAAAATGATAAATTAATAAAAAAATAGTATTTTCTTTTATTTGCATCACTTCTTTAGTATAATCTTCTTTGGGAATCAACAATTCAAAGTTTATCCAAAATTTTTATTTTATTAAAAATGTTAAATCTTCAGCCATTTCAGAAATTTATAGTTGCAACTTACAAAATGTAGCAAAGTATTTGTCATCGCAGTTGACATTGGTACTTTTAAATAAATTGCAAAATGCCTGTCTACATATAAATATTCTAAAAGTACCAAAATAAGTGTTAAATTGGACACTTTCGAGTTGCCAAAATAAAGAATTGAATATGCAACTTACTTGCTAATCCCATGCTTATATTATTCACGATCATCAATGAAAAATTCTTTACTTGTGGTACTAAAATAGACCAGCGTCTCTTGTGATTTTTTTGTCCAAAAAAGTTTTTTATGTGACACTTTCTGATGTAAGACACCCAATATAAATTTTCTAGAAATTTTGCAACGAAATCTTTATAGAAAATTCTTCTCTATGGTATTTTATTCTCTAAAAATTAGAGTTATTGCAATAAATTTTGTATTGCATTTAAATATTTCTTTAATAGTGAAAATATACTGGAAAAATTATAAAAAACTATATAAAATAATTTTGTTTTTATTAAATCAGTTTTGTTGTATTCAGCTGCAAAGTTTCGCAACAAAAATTGGATAAAATCCACAAAATGTTTCTCAACTTTTCTTGTTGAGACTGTTTGCTGCCATAAACAAAGTTCTAGAACAATTCCTCTGTAGAGAAATGTAGAAGGGGAAATTTTAAGGAAGGAAATATTACATGTCGATTTTATCCCACATAGCCCCTATCACATTTTTCACTTGTACATCCTTTTACTGTTTCCTTTCAGCATTAGAATTTCACTGGAAAGCTGAATTCCAATTATTATTGAAAGGGGGCTCGATGAATTTTTATGTATCCCTCTAAAATTCTTTTTCACTGATAAAATATGGAATTATTGTATATTATTTCTAATTAGAACTTGTAAGTACAAAAAATTTCAAGTAATTAAATTAGAAAAATCTTGCCAAAGAAAATATCATAATTTTATGTCATTTAGGAAATATCTTTTATCAAATAAAGAGAATCTTTGAAAGGAGGAAAATTATATAGGTTTCAAATGAGAGCTCAAATTTATGCTCTTATTTCCAAATAATTTCCTTTGGAATGGGAAGTGAAATGAATAGATAAAACCTCATCCAGAAAAATCTTAAGCAAGGGAAAATTGATTGTTTAAAAAGGAGTCCTTTAAATTATTTCTCCTCGAAATTAGGCCAAACAAGTTTTATTCATATATTTTTAATTCTATTTCTTTTCTTTTTCTCATATAAAAATATAAAAAATAAAATTTTGATGAAATGACTAATTTCAATATTTTTTGGCAAAGTTGAAATTTTATGCTAGTAAAATTTTATCGTTACTGAAAAAATTGGTAAACATCTCCGGCTGTCTGTAATATTTTAAACTCCTTAGAATAACTTATAGAAACTTATAAAAAGTACATGATAAATTTAATTATTTGCAGAAAATTCAAAATTTTCGCATTTAAACCATTTCTTGAAGCTTTCATATAAAACATGGAGTAATTCAACTTGACTTATTTGCAATTTTTTGATGTTCTTTGGAAAAAATAATATGAACTGAAATAAATTTTCATTAGAACGCTAAATCTTTAGTGAATTTTTCGATTTCAGTAGACACTAATGTGAGTCCTCTAAAACTTATTTTATCTCACTTCTTTAATATTTGCTGTAAAAAAAATTAACTCAATTTCATTTGCTTTTAGTAGGGTTGAGCGCTTTTTTTTCTCTTTTTCTAAAGTAAAATAAAATTTTGGAGGCTACTTTCTACTTCCTTATGTTAGCTGTAATATTAATTTATTATTTTATAAAATTTATTTTCCTTTAAATAATTAGTACCACAAATTTACCAGCGATAAATGAATTTTTATTGAACAAATTTCAATGAAAGTATATTTGTCTATAATCTTTTCACTTTCACCAATTATAATGAATTTAATATAATAGATTTTTCAATATGCAATTTCTCCCAATTAGACTGCTTTTTCATCTATTTCAATTTTTTTCATAGCGTCTCAAAGTGCTCACAATCAAATTTACTTGTCATGCCCTTTTCAAAAGTTTTCATCAATAGATATAGCTTCGAAATAATAGTAAACTAAAATTTTTCTAGAATTTTATTAATATAAGTGTTATTAAAGCGAAATGTTTTATATCGTTAGAACCCAAATCTTCTTGGGTTATCTTTGATTATAAACTTTAAGGTTTCTATTAACTGAGAATTTGATGACGAAAATCATATTTTTTTATAATTTTATTTACGGTAGATGATAATTTCATAAAATCAGCTGAATTTTTGTCAATTACTGATTTATTAAGTGCTTTGCTATGATATAATGTACATAACTTCATTATTTGGATTTGATATATCTGAATCTTTGAAAATCTTCCAAACAAATATTAATCTACTTGCCTTTAACAAGATTTAACACCTCTAATGAATCCCGAACTTTAAAGATTTTCTTTTAATTATTTTCCTTTCCGAACTAAGCAATACATAAAACAGTGATTTTTTCACTGATTCTTCCAGCACGACAACATTAATATTTTTTGTTTAAGTTGAATACTGATAATTATGAATTATTTTTTCATTAATTTGCAATTATTATAAAATTATTCAATTTTCTAGAACTACTCTTAGGTATGCTCCACAGTAAGTCTAAAACTTTTTTCTATAAAAATTAAATGCATTATATTTTCAGTTACAACAAAAACTACAATGCACACGCAATCCCTTATTCAGTTCAATAAACTTTCCAATATAATATCTTACCCTTTCATTATATTTTCTTATTAAGTCCTTCATTTGAAGCTTATAACCCTATTATTCTGAAAAGAGTTATCTAAATAATTTCAGCTGCCTAGAATGATTCCATAAAATCTAACCAACATAGTAAAATGGCTTTTTCCTTTAAAAACCTGAAGATAAAAAACGCTAAAGAAGACATACAAAGGAAACTAACATCATATGAAAGCTTGTGACAGTGAAATTAAAAATTTTTTTCTTTAGATTTTTTAGCATTATATCCTATCAATGGTGCTCATATCATTTTTCGAATAAAGAAATATTCTTTCTTATATCTTTTGTTCAAAGTTAAGCTTTATAGAACTGAATAAAACTCCCCAAAGGATACAAGAGAATTACAAAAGGGCCAATTGATGTTCTATAAGCTTCTTTGAGAAAATCATAAAAACGAAAAGGAAATTTTAAAGAATAGCAACATTAAATTGCCAAAAATAAAAATCAATCTAATACTCGGCTAACAGTTTCTAAGATATTTTTAATTACCTAACGATAAGATACATAATTCATAAAAAACAATACAGATTTAATTTAGGACGTGGTACGATTAGTTAACGAAAGTTTAATGAGTAAAATCAAAAGCTTGAGTTTGGGGATTAGGTATTACCAAAGAAAACTAAGTATTTCGAAATTTTGGAACAGCGAAAACAAAAAGTAACAATTTTTTTATCAGCTACTTTTGTCTGAATCTAGATAAAATTAAAATCGAAAATTTAATAGGGGTTTTATTAAAGAAAATTGAATTAAAAGCTCACATGGATTACCATCCTTTTTGTATTAATATTTCATTTTGGAAATATTCAACAATTTTGTTGAACAATTTACTATATGTACCTAACTAATATGAATTTATTTTTTACTTATTTAATTTTTTTAATAATTATTAGTAAAAAGAAAATTTAATATTTTTCTAATCGTTAGAAACATTGTAGATCTCTAATAAAAATTCATTATAATTTTTTTCTTATTATTTATGAAAGGGAAAATTTTCTAAACAAAAAATTTATTTTCTTGCTTTTTTCTTTTTGTAAATGCCAAAACGGATTTACAAAATCTTTAAGATTTCTGAATTAAAGTTTTTTCTGTCTTAAATTTTCGCAATTTCAAATCTGATTAATAGTATTTTTTGAGAAAAGAATTTGTTTTGACATTTTTTCTGTGACTAAATTTCTTAATATTACACAATAATAGGAAAGTTTCTTGTCATTTTAAACACGAAAATCTTATTCGCAAATTTTAAATCATATCATTCATCATAATTCGTTTTAAGCTTTCTCTTTTCATTCTATTCCCGTACAGAAATTTTATTTAATAATTTGAAATTTAATTTGATTTGTTTAAAATTTCTAATAAATTATTAATTTAATATACAGTTAAAGTATTCAAGCCTTTGCTACTTGGATATATTTAGCAATTGATAGTTCAATAGTTCTAAATTATTAAATATTAAATTTAATTAGTTTGAATTACTACACATTTTTATAAAGGGAAAATAAGGAAAATGAGATTGAGCCTGAATAAAAAAAAGAAATTGGGAATTTCTTTTAAAAATTTATGAATTATGTATTAAATTGGTTACATATAAAAAATATTAGCTCATAAGTGACCGGATAATACGTTCAGGCTTTTCATTTTACCACAGCGTGTTAGTCAATAAATATCCTTAGGATCTAACATTAATTTCTATTTTTATTTTAGCAATTTCCAAAACTGTGACAAAAATAAAAATTTCTTTATGCTTAACATTGCTTAAATTAAGCTTCGAGCAACCACTGTACTTACCAAACTTTTAGATTTATTAACTCGAATTTTTCACCCAAATTTGTGATCATAAATCATCTGCTTCTTTCTAAAAAATATACAATTAATTTGCTGCTTGTCTTAAAAAATGCTTTAAAGTGTTACAAATACCCATGAATACAATGAAGTTGGGAGGATAATAAGTTTATTTCATTTCATCGTTATAAAATTATTTTTTATAAAATGTGTTTCAATACATTATACCAATTTTTTTTTATTGTTTTCGCTTTTGACATGACATGAATAAAACAATATAAAAATCAATAAAAAATGTAGGAATCTTTGTAAGAAAGAATTACATTTCAATGTTTACACCACTTAAAAGCTGTAAATAACTATTTTTAAATGTCAAACAATGCGTCAATCACCTTTTTTCTCAAAGCTGTCACAAATTTCAAGAATTTCGTCTTGATTATTACCTCTCTGATCTTTAAAAGTAGTGCAAGCTTCACCGTAGTGTACTGAGTGTATAATATTATAAATTTTTAATCTTGTCATTTAACATCACCAAACATTTTTTTTTCTTTTAATATTAAATTTTTATCTAATTTCGTGACATATATTTCAATGACATACTTACAACAAATGTCAAAATTTCCCTTAAATACTATATTTAAATATGTAACATAAGAAGTATAATATACAAAATTATGTTAATATAAATTGAAGCAAAATTCATAATTTTCAGTTTTAAAATTGCTAAATTCAACCTACGCAGTATGTCAAACCTGCTGCCCTCAGGGCCTAAGTAAAAAGTAACAGATTAATAGTTTTACTTTTGATTTTTTGTTTTTTAACTTTCACTAAAATATAATCCAGATGTAATAAAGATTTAATTAAAGATATTTGTTTTCTTTGACTTGAATCTTTCTTAAAAGCCTATTTTTGACTTTGCAAACCATACATCAAAAATTTAAATTTATGATAGATTGAATTGATTTTTCTAAAAGAAAAACAAAACATAAATTACATGTACCAATTTATCCCTTACAAAAATCTAAAGAAACCACTTAAAAATTAATTTCGAAAAAATTTCTTAAGTTCAAAACAAAATTTAATTGTGTACTACACAAGAAATTACGGCAATCCACCAAATAATTATTGATAAATAATAAACAAAAAAAAATCGCAAAGTAACAAAAACTTATTCAAGCTACTTTTTTTTTTACTTAGAAACAAAAAATTAAATCAATCTTTACGATTAAATCAACCAAAGCAATTGAACCTTCACAGCCGTTTTATATAATTTTGGGTCAAAAAGCATTTAAACGGGAAGTGCATCTAAGTCAGAAGAAAGAAAAAAAAATTTTTTCAAGAAAAACAAATCTTCAAAACTATTGAAACAATTTCAACAATTATTTAATTTCATAGGAAACGTGCGACTAGCTCTACAGGTAGCCAACAGGTTTTTTTTTCCTTTTGTTTTGTACATGTTAAGAGACCTTAGGGCACCATAATAAGTTCAGTAATCGTAACCGCGACTAATTTTCGAATGAATTGCGAAATGCAGCTTAAACAATGTTTTTCTAACCTTTTATTTTGTTAGTTAGATTTAACAACAATCAAGATAAATAGTTGTAAATAAATAGAAACAATGTTAACACTAATTGAAAAGTAAGCTTACTAGTTTTTGTTTGATTTTTATTTTTTTTTCATTTTTACTATTGAAGCAGTTGATTTGTTTTTATATTTTTTTCAGTATGTTTATATAGGAGCTTTTTTCTAGCGATTTAGTAGATTAAATAATAAAAGACAAAAATATATGTAAGAAGCAGGAGTATATAAATTACAATAAGGTCAGCTTGAGGTTGAGAGGAAAAGTTTTTTAGAATTTCATATAGTCTATATACAAGTCATATATATTTACATTTTCTTAAACATTTACCTATAATAAATTACGTACAAAATATTAGACTGCGTACTGACTAAAAACATTTCTAAAACTTACTAAAAAAGAAGAGGGAGGGAAGAGGGATTCAGAAGAAGCAATTCACTAAATTTATATTTTTTGTGATAAGTAAAGTAAAGCAAAGTAAAGTAAATAGTTAAAAAAAAATGTGTATTTCGCTTTTATGTCCGAGTAACTACTTAATGAAGTTGCCTTTATTGAAACACATTTAGGAAGCCGTCCAATTTCACCATTATAAGTGCATGAATATATAAACATCTTTTGTTTTTATTTAAATATCTTTAGAATTCTAACTTCATTGTTTTATTTTGGCCAAATTCATCATATAAATTCTATAAAACAAATAAATATTCCAAAACTAGGACAGGTGTTTTTCATTGGGCAATAAGAAAGTGACATGAAAGCTTCAACTAAAAAATTTTACTCGTGGTAAAATCTTCATAGGCAAAAAAATTTTTAGCTAACAAAAATTTTTTCAGCTATATAATGCCTGAAAACTTATTTGCCTTCTTTGAAAAAATGAAACAAAAAAATCCCAAATTGATTTCATGTCAAATTGACAAATATGAGAAATTTACTACAAGCTAAAAACGAAAGTGAAAATTTTTGAAAAAAAAAACTTTGCTTTTATAAAAAGTTTCTGACTTGAAAACACGATACTTTCTTCTGAAAAACTACAAAAGCGAAAAGAATTTTTATGTCAAGAAACAATTTACTATATTCAAAAAGGAAATTTTTAAACCAACAAAAGAAAATTGGCCAAAAAAGTAAACCTTCAGATGTGGAATGAATTTCTGCTGGAAAGAAAATTATTATGTTGCAAATGAAATTTTATTTAAGCAAGGATGTGTAGCGAAATTCATATTTGCGTTAACAGTTTGATATCTAGTAAGTTTTATAACATTGACGAAAAATTAGTTTTTGTATATTTTTAATAAATAAATAAAAAAATTTGTATTCTGAATTGAATTAATCAATAAAAGTTATTGTCATAATTATTTTATCAATGAAAATTAGAGGGAATAATTTTAATGTGGGAAACCCCAGAGATTTTGTTTTCTTTAAATAGTTTTAATTTATTACTTTTTGCTGAAAATTATTTTTTACTGTAAAAAAAAGGCAGTTATTAACCCAAAAGGAACCATTTTTCATTAGAAAGTTCTTAGTCTTTTCTCTTCTTTATTTCGTAAATACGTTCCCTTCTTGAAAAAATTTACTATTTTCAACAATAAAACTCAAAAAATTCAAACTTGCTACAAATCATTCAACAAAACTAGCAAAAACCTTGATTTTACTACTTCTTCAATACTTAATAGTTATACAAAATTCGATAAAGACAAGCAAGCTTTTCATTAAAAACTTCAATTGTTGGCTTTAAGTCATTACAACAAATTTTCCTAAAACTCGAGTAATTTCAGTTTCAGCAAAGTTCCTTTTTTTAACCATTTCATCGTCAAATTTAATAGGTGTAATATATTATTGTTTTTCTTTAACTGATAAGTTAAATTAGAACTAAAAGAATTTTGTGCTTCGAAGACCGTTCAAAGCCATATTGAAATTTAATTGAAAAAGAAGAACCTTAAAACTATTATTTCTTCTGTAATGCCTTAAAACAATCTATGAAATATTTGAATTAATATTTCAAATCTTTAAAAACGTCGAAAAAATTATACTAAAATTATACTGACTGATTGTTAGTATAATTTTCAAAACTTTGGAAGTAATTATACCCACATAAACCTTATTTATCCATTCTACTATTTTTAAAAGAGTTAAACTAATTTAATAAGTAGAAGTTTTCTAGCCCTTGCAAACATTATTTTCATAAAAAGTTTCAAATAATCTTCCATTTTTAATATCGCAGCTTCTAGTCAATTACTTGCGAAGTTAAAAGTCCTTCATGAAACTGAATCTATTTACCACTTTAAAAATTCTGAGACTGTGGTAAATAAAGAGAAAAATTATTGCGGTCAATTGGATAAACTTAAGATCCTGGATTTTTGTATAAATCAACAAAGAAAGCTGATTAAGTATTTTCTTTATTGATATTTTTCATTTTGTACTGCTCGTCGTTTTAATCAAATTTAAACAAAAAAATTGTAAGTCTCCTAATTAATTTTGTTTAGTATTAGAAAATTGAAAAATTCAATATTCTTTACTAGAAAATTAATTTATTTCAAATAATTACTTTTCCTTACCCTCTTATAATTCATGGAAATCAAAACAAAAATACGGGTAGATACCAAACAATAAGGGTAGCAAGCAACTTAAGTAGAGATACACGCATAAATTGAATATTTTCCAATTTGATTAACTTTGTATTTTTTTTTATCATATTTTTTTCAGTTCAATCAATCAAAAATTTTGCCTCATTTATGGCACTAAGAATTTAATTTAAAGACAAAACTTTTTTCACTTGAAATCTTCTTCATGTTTTTTCATATGCATCAATAATTAAATTGTAGAAATATAAGTGTAGTTTAAGGTCTTTAACATAAATAAAACTCAGCACAAAAAAAAACAGCTCAAATTAAAATTAAGAAATGTTGAAGCGAAAAATCCCAAACCAACATCACTTCTGCCTACGTACGTGTTCGAAGTTGGTATTGTCGCTAAAGATTGATGGATCGTCATAAAGATGCTGCCGTCAATTTAAGTTAGTAAAGTCCTTGAATTTGGTGTCAGAATACTTTTTAGCATAATGTAAGCATTTGACAGGAGCCATAAAAAAAAGTAAACCCTTCTCCCCTTTAACTCTAAACAAAAAACAGAAAAGATAAAAATAATTGACATTTTCCAAATGAGGCAATAACCTTCATGTAATTTAGTAATAAGCTAAAAACAAAAATTAAAAAAAAAGCATGAAATATCATAATATTTTCTCTTTTGTTAGATATAATTACAAATGGTCTAAATTTGTGCATTTCTCTCAAAAAATAATATAAAATTCTATATATAAAAAAGAAACAAACTTTTATAGAAATGAAATTCTTTCTCTTCTATTAAAAGTGACATCAAATAAGCCAACCAACCACCCACCACCTTAAAGCATTTGAACGAAACACCTGCCCTTTGGGTGCTATTCTATGCTTGTTCTTAAAAAATAATATTACCACCCATCGATTTAATGCGCAAACTCCTTGCAGTGTATAGTTAACATGTGCATAACAAAAAAAATGGTCTAAAAATGAGGAGAGATTAGTTAACGAACCGGATTGTATCAAAGTAAAACTAAACGAATTACCCCGACTGACAAAAACCGCTATATGCACATCATACACAGAGCATCTGAAACTAAAGAAATACACTTTCAAGCAAGACTGATAGAAAATTTCTTTGGTTCAGTATTCGAGTCATCGTCGGCTAGTAAAGACGTACAAAATATATTAAGGCTCGTATTCGTGTCACGGTTTTTGTTTTTGTTTTGAAAAGAAGTTATTTAAAAGCAAATACATTTTTTTAGCTAAGCTAACAACCCTTAGCTTAAAGGGTTGCTATTTAAATTAATTTTTGTTTGTGTGTATTTTTTTTTCGTTTTTAGTTTTTTGGATTAATCATTTTAAAAAATCCATGAAAAGTGATTGGTATTCCTTTTTGTGGGAGGTTAAAAAATGAGTTAATAAAAAGTGAACTTAACTAAAAAAATTTGATAACAGGCAAACAAATTTCAGTAATACAGCTTACGTTTTGTTCTGTTTCTTTTTGTCGTTTAATTTTTTCACTTAAAACTAAAAGTCATATTAGTTTTCTTATTCCTTAATTTTCACATTTGCTTTTTTTTTGTGTAAAACAAAAGGGGTGGTTATTTGTTATTTTTATACCGCCCAGTGTTTTGTCAATATTCATGTCAAATATGATGGATTATACCATCCGGGGCGAAAAGTTTGTTTGATTGAAAGCTTTAGCCCTTCGAGTTTAAGTGCGTGTGCAAGTGAAAGTGTTCCTTATTAAAGTTTTTTCTTTTTTATTTCAATTGAAAGCAAATTAAAAAATTTAAGATAAAAATTTAGTAAATATAAAAGAGGAGCTGATATTAAACAGGATTAATAAAAAGTGATAGAATTGAGTGAGTTTATTTTCACACATAATATTTTGGTCATGTTGTTTTACGGTATATTATATAAAATGCAAATAAAAACAAAACAGAAGAAAAAAATAAATATCACTTATATTCCAAGTTAATTTATCTCAAGTTACAAATTTTATGACATTTAGAGATGTTATTTGCCTTGTATGTCAAGGTTGAAAGCCGTTTTGCTTAAATGGCCCACCATCCATCACTCTCTTCTGAAACTCCTTTTTTGGCTTATTTAGGTCCTCCTACATATATATCTTTATGTACTGTGATTTATGGTTTTTAATGTTGGATGGTGTAAATGAGACCAGATTAGTCTTAAAAATAATAAAAATTTAGTTTGTTTTCATTATTTTAGCATCTTGTATTGAAAATGTTTTTATTTTTATTTCGTGAGTTTCATTTTGTTTATGTTTTGTTTTTTAAGACAAGACCTATTAATTCTAACAACCAAATATTTTATCCTTTTTCAGTTTGGAAAAAAAAATACTTTTGTGTTTTTATTTGGATAAATTTGTCTCTTTATCAGCTAAAATTCGTTGGTATTGTTTATTTTCTATTCTAGGAATACATTTTTGGTGGCTTAAGACTTTAAAGTTACCAAGAGATTATTTAGCGGGAATTATACAAAGAATTCACAGTTTTAATTAGGGAATAAATAAATTTAGTAATTTTTATTAATTTAGGATTTAATGATCTAAGAAAAAATTTAGGCTTCAATGCATTAATTTTTGGGAATGCCTAACACAGGAAATATAAAGTAAAATAGTGTAATGAAGTATTTTAAAAGTAATTAACGTCTTTCGTGTTTATGGGTTTTACTGATCTTTTAATTATAAAATCTAACTTGAGATAATTTTATAAAAAACAAAGAAATACTTTTATTCATTCTAGGGAATCTTTGAGAATCTTTCTAAATATGATATTTTACTGCTTAGCATTTCCCATTCTATTCATAAAAAGCTTAAAACTTTTTGAAAGGCCCAAACTGATAATCTTGTTGACATTGGATTTATTAAATTTACCCAAAAAAAATGGATACAGTTAAAATTTTCTTTGAAACTTTAATCCAGCTTTTCCATTACAAATACAAAAAAAAAGGATAATCGAAAACTTTTATATTAATAATTGTATTCTACTTTTGTAAACTCAAATTTCAATTTTTGTTACATCTAAGCAACAATTTGATCCACCTGTATCACCAGATGTTACTTCAAGCAGAAGATATCCTTGTTATTAAAATTCTTATATTTAGCGATTTCAATGAATTTCTCATAGAATTTATAATAGGATGAAATCTGTAGCGCTTTTGTTATGTATGAATATTTAAATTTGTTTATCTTTTCTTTCATAACCAGAATATCTTTGAGCCTACCAATTAAATAAGTAACTTTAGTAGTTTTCTCTTTGAAGTTTCCTTTTGAAGAATTTTAAAAAGAATTCAAATTAAATATTTCCATAAAATGTGCTCCTCTTAACAAAAATATGAATTTTTACTTGATAAATATTTTATAAATATTATAGAGAATTTTTGTTATTTTTTTTTTTTTGTGTTCTATGTGGTAACTTGAATAAAATAGTTTTCAAAAATTAATAATTAGAATGTGATTTTTTGAATGTGAATAAAAAAGCTGTTAAGTTTTACACCACCCTTGTGGCCTAAAACATTGTCATTAAAGTGAATGTTTTCTTAGTAAGTTTGTTAAACACACAAATTATTTGTATTTATTATTAGAGTTTTGGAAATTGAAAAATAAAACATTTAAAATAGCGGTGGATACAATCTAGTCTGAAATTTCCTTAGGTGTAGGCCATTGCTACTCAAATGAAAGGTGGAGTGAAAATTGGCTTTAAAATTATTCTTATGTAGAATCATAAAAGCTATATCTATTTTTAATTATTTGCGGTGTAAAACTGACAGTGACTTAAAACAAAAAATGTGAGTTTTGAATTAAAATTATTCATAATACTAATCGCTTCGTGTAGGCAAAAAAGCAAAAAATCCTATGTTACACTATAAAAAATATTTTTAATAAAATTTGTTGAGTTCTTTCCTACGATTTACGGAATATTTATTATGGCCTAACAGGCTTATTTATTGTGGCCTATAATCCTAACAAAAATTTCGTTCTTGCACTATAAAATACTGGACTATTTTTCCTTTATTTCAAATTGTGGTAATTCTTCAAAAAAATGTAAATTTTCATTAAAAAAAATTTTTTTTCAAAGTGCGAAGCTAGGAAAACTTAGCTCAATTTTATTGCAAATCTTCTGACAGCTCCATTGTCTTTCTAAAAGTTTAGTTCTATTCTATGAAATTAAAATATTTTTAATAAGTTTTTGTCAAAAAAAGTTAAACGACTTACATATCCTTCATTAATCTTAATCTCCTTTATTTACAATTTTTAGCAAATTTTTGACTACTTCCTTTAGTAAAAAGCTAATTTTCATATTTAAAAAAATCCAGGAAAACATTTCAAAGAGAAAAACACGCAAATCTACTTTTACGCTGGATCCTTTTTGTGCAATTTATTGTGCAGCTTTTTATCAATGATTTGTCTAATTTTCAAATGAAATATTTTTTTTTAAGGTGTAACTTAAGTCTTGAAAAATGTTATTAGTCAAAGAGACTTTTACATTGTATACTTCTTTTGCTAAAAAAAGCATTCAAATATTTTTAGTATTGCAGAGCAATAAGTTCACATATACCAGAAAGTCTTTCTTACTATATACCGCGTTTTGTTTTTTGTCAAATTAATAATCAGAACAAAATGAAAACGATAAAATATTCTAAGTTGTGAAATTGGACGACAATTTGTGCATAATTTAATTTCAACAGTACTGAGTTTTCCATATTAGCGCAAGGAGTAACTAAAGTGACTGAAACACATCACATTTATTTATTTTTACCCCATTTAATTCATAAAAAAGGCAAACAGATGGCTTATATTGTAGAATTTAAACTTGTGCCATTTTTCGAGGCTATATAAAAAATTCTTCAATTGTCAATTGAACAATATTTCTGTTGTATTTCATTAAAAAAGTAGAATACGAATCCCTATAAGAAAATTACATATCAGTTAGGCACAACTGAGTCACGGTTAAAGATTCATCGCCACAATGAAAACCTGCATGAAAAGTGGACTTAAAGGTAGCTATAATGGTTATATTGATTGATATTGGTCAATTAATGAATTTCTTACAAATAAATTATTCGATATGATTCACGCATGAATTCATGCTGGAGAAACTCACTCGTAAGTAGTTTTAGTAAAATTTATGACATTGAACTTGGTTATTATGTACAGTCTGAACTGCAACAACAATTATAAACAAAATTGACTGAAAACTTCTAGTTTTGTTTAAGTTATTTCGTGTGTATCGTTAGTACAGAAAAATTTCCATAAATAAAGAAACTTAAAACTATTATTTGAGTTTTTTAATTTACCAAAACATGATTGTCTTCTACTATCACAAAATTTGAAAAACTGTACTGCAGTATATCCTTAATAAATAAAATGTTAATTTTGAAATCTTAGGCGAGCATAATTTTTCTCTAAGATGTTTATAAATTGATCAAAATAATCTAACTAGACTGACAAATCAAATTGGTATCAGCCATAAAGCCTAAAATGTTTATTTAAATAGATTCCAATTGAGTAATTCAAATCTTTTCTTTTCTATAATTTCACTTAAAGTAAAACTGAACTTTGTAATTGACCCTCAACAAACTAAACCTTACTTGATCTACTTGAGAGAAAACTCAAACCTTAAATATTACATTTTACATTTTACATTTTACGTTTTTAAATTTCTAAAAATGATAAATTTGTGCCTTTAATATCTCGATTATCTTTTAGTATTTCTCTTTTGAAAAACCATTCTCCTTACATTCAATTTCTCAGACAAGAAAAGAAATCAGCAAAGATTTTTTTAATAATAATCATAAAAAAATAATTATAATAAAGCTTAAACATTATTTAAAATTGTTTTTAAATCCCTGAGGCAAATCTACAATACATTTTGTGCTCTCACTTTGTAATATTAATAAAACATTTTAAGTTTCCTAAATTTTCCATCCATTTTCATACATGACTACATAGTAGACTATGAAAATACACAAAATTAGATACATCAAATAATAAATTTCTTTCAACTTCCTCGTTAAAGAGGGTGTCAGAAATTTAATTTTTATATAATTAAAGATTTTTGAAGTTGAAAGATGCTGTGCCCTCATAAAGAGATCTTAGGTGTTTAAATTATAGCCAAGGGATTTCGAGAGTTTGTGATTAAAATGACAGTCAAATATTGCCCTATTTGCCTAGAATTATTTTTTTTAGTAAATAAGAATCCTTATTTGTATCAGAGGCTAAAAATTAATTGACTTAGTATAACAAATTTGAGATTTATAGGGGTGAAGTTTTGTAAAATTCAATTTTTCAATTTTAAACAAAATTTTTTTTTCCATATATTTAAAAAACTTTAATTTGACAATAGAAATTTTTATGGAGTTTTTTTTATTGATATTTGGAAATTTAAAGTTTTTTATTTAGTTAAGTTCCAAGCTCTTTGGAATTAACTTAAACTATTTTTTAGTTTAGAAAATTTTGATTTTTTTATTTAACAATTTTAATTACTAGAATTTTAATTTTTTCTTATATCTTTTTATAGTTATAAATGCATAAAAATTTACAAATACAAAGTTTACATGCTCCGATAATATACAGAATTCCTTTTATTACCCTTTTCATGATTATCTTCGAAGAAAAAAGTGGTCTATGATGCACAAAAAATGCACACCTTTAGGGCATAATTTGGTTCTTCCTGAATAATATGTAAACAATCAATTGTTTTTGTAATAAATTTTAATTTTGAAAATGTATTTTTAACTAAAAATTGCTGTAATTTTCACTTGAAATATGTCAAAACAAAAGATTATGACATTTTCTTTTTGACAGTGAAATAGGAAGCTCCAAAAAAATTAGGGCGTAAATGATTTTGTTTGAAAGAGAATAACAAAAATATTTGAGGCTGTAAACTAATTAAAAATGTAACTTGGTTATTTTTAACTATAAAACTACATCCTTGGAAACATAATGTAATACAATCATTTCTTAAAATGGACAAAATAATACATACTCGAAGAACTTAAAATAAATTTATTGTTTGGGGTTTTTTTGCATATAAATAATTTTCAAATTACGTTCCAGAAATTGGAAGCAGGAAATTCGAATTCATAAACGAAATGTTATAAAATAAAAAATATGACTTTGAAAATTCTGAGATTCTAGATGATTTCTATTGCTTAAAGAGATCCTTTTTTCATAACAAAAAAGTACCAAGTTTTTGTTTTTTATTTTATAATAAAACTTTAAAATTTTTCATTGTAATCAAAAAATT
Source organism: Acrocera orbiculus (assembly GCA_947359355.1). Taxonomy (NCBI): domain Eukaryota; kingdom Metazoa; phylum Arthropoda; class Insecta; order Diptera; family Acroceridae; genus Acrocera; species Acrocera orbiculus. The sequence goes on from OX375757.1 coordinate 25,947,446, forward strand.
ATTTTATAATCCGGAAACATTTATCAACCAAAAATGACTTGTATATTGTAATCAAATATCCTTTTTAAAGAAAGGGTGGCTATACGCAAACAATTTTATTACAACCCCTAAATTATGAGTTTTCTGTTGCGTTTAAGATAATTTATAACTATTTGTTGAATCCACTCCTCAATCTATATTTATAGTATATTGTTAGACAAAAAGGGAAATAAATGACGTTAAACTTCCATACTTGACCCTTAAAATACAAATCATATTACTAAAACAAAAAATAAAAACTCATAAAGGAACAAAGGGATTACAATTGAAATTTTTGGAAGCTTTGATTCATATTAGACAATAGAAATCTTTTGCCATTTTTTATTTCAAATTTTGACTTTAAGGGAAATTTTGCTGCTCTTTCTTATATGTATATACTTATATATTGTACAAGGAATAGCTCATATTTTTCTTTCATCTGAAGAAAATCTAATTTTATTTTCCCTTTGATTTTATTCTGGCAATCAAATTCAGGGCACTTATCAAATTTTCTTTTAATAGAATTTCACAGGATTGAATTTTATATCATAAAGTTTGAATCTCTTTTTCAGATACTAGATCAGATTTCAATTGGGTTGGAATACTCTGTTGATAACTTTTTGTTGAAAAAAGTTGAAATATATTAAAATAACTTCTTACAGTAAGTCAAAATGTGTTTTAAAGCTAAATGAAGTCTTTTTACTCTAATTCCAAATCCTTGATAATGTAAACTACCTATTGAGATAGGGAAGAGTATTGAGAAGAAAAATTCTCTTGTTCAGCTATCATTCAAAGTGGACCAATTAAATTAAATTAGCGAATAGTTATGCTTTTTGCTTTGACAAAACATAAATGTAATCTTTAAATATCACAATCAAATGAAAAGCGAAATTATTCAGGAAAACGTGGCTTGTCATGAAAAGTGCTTATTTCCTCACATAAACAATTTATATTTTCCACGTTTATCGACATTTTACTAATGAAATTATTTTTGGCAGTCATTTACCTTGTTCTTATCTCTTCTATTTATTAACTGATCCATTTTCCGATGTTATTACTTAAGAAGTAGTTTAACTCTCTTGAATTGATTTTCCTTTTGATATATTTTCTGATTTCCCATTATAAAATAAAATTTACTAAATTTCTTACTTGTTCTATTTCCACAGTGATTAAATCAATAAAACGATTTGAGTCCTCGCTAAAGAATAAAAATTTATTTCAACTCGATTTGCTTAGAAACTTTTTTTTTCACCATAATGCTTGAATTTTCATCCCAAATTTCACTTAAATCTCTTTTAAAGGATATTTTTTGTGTTACTTTTTTTGTGTGTGTTTCCGATTGACTTACAAAAATATTCAATTTGTTCTGAGGTCAATTTCCTGAATTGGTGAAATCATAAAAATTGAAGTTTTTTATTTTGTTGCTCTTCTTTCATTATAAAAACAACAAAATAAGAAATTTGTTGATACTGCCCCCCTTTTTTTATGTATATATAAAAGTACATCTAGATATTTTTTTAGCTTTATTTTCGGCTGTTTATTGTTGTTGTTATTTGTTTTGCTTCTAATACAAGATACTTTTTAGATTCTTTTAAATTGGTTTCAATTGAGAGGTTAATTTCATTAAATTCGTAAACTTTTGGTAGTTGTTGGATGTTATAGAACAAAATGCTTTCATTTTTTTTTGTTTGATTTGATTTTCTCTTGGGACACATATTAAATCAATTTCTACTCCTAGATTTTCCAATTGTTTTTATAGCTACACTGGGTTTACTGGTGATTCTCCCTTGGGTATTACTGCATGACAATTCATTTCAACAGAGATTTCATCGAGCGGGTCATAAATTTTATTGAATGTGTCAAAAATTTCAACAAAATTGATGTTTGTAGTTATATATATATATATATATATACATATATTTATATATAAATATAGATATGTATTTTTTTTTTCTTTTTTTCTCACTTTTTATATATGACACACCTTGTCCTTGTTAGCACAAAGTCTTTTTTATTATTAACAATTACAATTGTCGGAGAAAACCGAATAAAATTGTTACAAGTACAATTTTCGCAGTGAATTTTGTAATTATACTACAAAAAAGAAGATAGAAAAAAAAGAACAACAAATTAAGTATTTATGATTCATCATAAAAACAACAACAACAAAATAACTCAGATTATAAAACGAACAAATTAAAAACAAAAAAAGAAAGTACTGATTAACAATGAATAGCAAATTTGTATACATTCCTCTTTGGTCTAGAAAAAACAAAACAATTACCTTAAATCTATCTAAAGATCTTAAAGTTTGTATCTTATAGACTCATAAGCTTAGGTCAGACAATAGATTATTTTTTAGATGAATAAAAAAAAAAACACAAACAAAACCGAAAAAAAGCTAACAACAACAAAAATATAAAAACTCATTGAATCTAATTTCACTCATAAAATTGACAAATTCGTTCAAGTTGGGGATAGCTGAATTCAAGTAAAAACAACAAACCTCTTATAAAGGCCTATAAGTTATAGGCCTAAAGGTGATCAAAGTGAAAATTTTCAATTCAATTCTCGGCTTGATTCCAATCACTTGACTACAATGGACCATATACTCTGCATTTACACAGTAAGGAGTAACAATTTAAACTTATTAGCGCGCCTTCATTACACGCATACATTCTATATGCATTAATATCTTATTTTCTTTTTCTTTTTTATTTTGTTTTTATTTAATTTTGGCAAGTCATCATCAACTCATCAATCTATCTGACTAACATGCATACATATGTATATATTTTGTCTATATATAATATTTTAAGATATGAAAATTCTTTGGGTATGAATTTAATTAAAGAACAAATACACATTTATACCAATCAGAGCCACTCGAGCATTCAAGGAGGAGTAATCAAGCGATCATTCAGCTTTAATCAAAGAATACCATTGATTAAGAGCAGGAGAGGCCATGTTCTTGTTTATTATCTTTTCCATCAATGTTATACTATATAAATTTATTTGTACACTTTTCATATAGGCTTGAGTATATTTCTGAGTATGTTTCTTTGAACATATTTGTATATATATATATAAAAGTATGTATTTATAACTCTTAATACCCCATAACATATATACCCGGTCATGCTTTAATGTTTTTATTTCTAAGATTTTTCTGATTAAAGCCTCCTTCAACCAGCCAAAAGGAATTTCGAGTACACTCTGTCTTAAAGAATAATCTAAATCGGGGCAATGGTTAAATTTGTTGTATACACAAATAATACCATAAGAACAACAACAACAAGAATAATAGGAAAAACAGAAACTTGATTTTTATATAGTTTAAGTGGTAATTCGTTAAATAAAAATATGCTCACCAAAAGAATCTTTTTTATCTTTAGAAAATTTTCTGCTATTTTTGATATGTGCATTTGGGGTATATAAACTGCCCTCATAATCAAAATTTGTCCCTCGATGAATAGAAATTGATGAGACATGCAATCAGATGCTATGATATAGTCTTGTATAATGTTAATGGATCTAGGCTATCTAATAAACTTTTATATCAGTGCTTGATACCCTTGGGGTATAAACACATATATATATATATATGTATATAATAAAACTAAACCAAAAGAAGCATCTGTGTAAATAGAAATACATAAAAAAACATCGTAATACTGGACATATATATTATCTAACTAAGAGTGCAGGATACGTAAATCATGATTACAGTTTATGGTTCGTACACCCCAAAAAGAGACTAAATAATAAAATAAAAATATATTTAATATTAAAAGCAAACGTGTGTTCTCAGAACTACATTGCCCATTAAAATCAATATGCCTGCAAATGTTTTGACTTGTTTGCTTTTAAACAAATAAAAAAATTAATTGGATAATCATATGAATAAGAGAACATATCCTGTATTTCAAAAGCACTAAACAAAGTAATCAAAATGCTTCATTTTATTAAGATACAAAATTCTATAAATTAACTAAGGGATCTATTTCACTTACAACTCAATACTTAGCGATCAGGGTACTAACATAACTCTGAAAATTTATTAAGTCAGCCATATACTAAATTTGTAAAAATTAACAAACGGCCGGTATTAAATTTGTAAAAACTTACCCAGAAAGTATGAATATTTGTCTAAACGTTGACACAATATTTCCAAACGGATAGTTTTACATATATCAACGGTCAGATATTTAAAATTTACTGTCACAGTAGTAAAACTTAAAATATTTACCTACAGTTTGGAATAAAAAACAATGTAGCCAGGTTTTAAAATCTTTCCGACATTTGATATGGGTCGTCAAAACCAATAAATTTTTAAATAGGTTATTTAATAAGACCATAACACGTAATAGTCTCTCAGGGTTTATCAGAGAGCACGGATCTATTTAATAAATATCATTAAAAAATAGAAAATGCACCAACAGACAAGCGTAGATTCTTATTGAACTCATTTACTCCCTTTTTTTCATTATGATGCTGCCAGAAAAATTAAGGAGCTTTGCCTTCTATCACTTGCCATCACAAATAGAGAAAAGTTTTGTCTTCAGGAAGTCTGTGTCAATAGTACTAGATCTTGGTACTCAATTTGCAAATTGGGACTTGTCTCTCGGGTAGCACAACACATCTTCTGGTTTTATTGCATGCTCATTACTAAAGAATATCGATCTTTAGTTTTTAGATATGTTATCATTTTCCCATATGTTCGCCTGTTTGCATTATAGATTAGAAGCACATATGTATACTTTGAAATTCTTTACTAAACCTTCATCAAACATAAAAGAATACTTTGGCACAGGGAGGGAAGTATACGTCTTGTGAATTTGATTTTTTGAACTGCTCCTTATTTAATAACTAGTGGAACGCTCTAAAAAGGTCATTTTCTTAATTTTCATGACTTGGTTGTAATGATTTCTGATTAGTTTTATAATCATCTCTTATTTATATCCAGATAAAATATTTTTTTTAAAAAATGACTTTGCAAATATTATAATTACCGGATAAAATGAAAATTTTGTAAATATTGTTAAAAGTACAAAAAAAAAATTATTTAAAATGCATCTTTATCTCTGGACAAAACCTAAGGTTTCGTAATGACTCTTCTCTTACAGTTTTCTAGGAACAAAGATCTTAGCACTTCACAATTCTAAAATGTAATTTAATCCGATTAAAAACTTCTTATGGCTATAGGGTAGGGTCTTTAAAATTACTTTTTTTTAAAAGGATTTTAAGATATCTTCTTTCTTAAAAAATGAATTTAAGTCCATCAAACAGACAAACTACGTAAGTTTCAATAAAAAAACAAAACTTTTAATTCTACTAATTTTTGTCAACTTTCTTCGAATCTTATTAACTTCCCTTATCTAGACAGATTCAAGTTATTAAAAGATTATTCCAATAAATCAAAGTAAAGGACCATAAATGTTCAATCCTGAAAAAATTAAATAAAAATTTCAGTAAAATTATAAGGTGACTAAATAGGAGACAATTTTTAGTTTAATATATTTTGAACTTTTTTAATAACCAAAACATGTCCTAAGAATTAGACCTAATTTATTATAATTGTGAGAAAGGTGATGATTTGAAGTTGACATGCCGTAATCAGATTTTAAAGTGATTGAAATCAAAAATATAAAAAATAACACAAAAAAAAGATTATTTATCAATTTTGTAAACTTTGATTTGTATTTACTGACTTTGAGATATGAAACTTTAAAGATTTGGGGATTAAAACTGTTGTGCTGTCATTTTGATTACCTAAAGATTAAATTTATATGGTTGAAATTTTTGTCTTAAGATATGGTTTGATGACTCTGATAAATTTTGAATTGAAAATAATGATTTAAGTGTTTTCATATTTTGGAAATTAATGTCCAAGAGTTAAAAATAGAAAACAGAAACAAAAATTTAATATTTCTGTCGGGGCTAAAAATAAACAAAATTCGCAATATTCAAAGTTGGATATGTATTTACTCCATCAAAATAAATCTCAATCTATTTCAAACAAAATATTGACTTTTTTAGGATCTCTGAACTTTCAATGGTTTTTTAAATTATATCGAGACTATGAAAATAGCTATTGAAATTAGTCCTTTGGAACTAACAATGTTTTTTACTAATCTCTATGTGAAAAATTTGTGGAAAATTGAAAGTTGAATTTCAATTTTTTCATCAAATAAAACCATAATCAAAACTCTAATTTGAATTTTTACAATAAGTTAAGCAGGACCGAAAGTTTACCACTTAATTATTTTATAAAATAGTAAAAGTAAATGTAAATCGTAAAGTTTTAGAGTTTCGTTTTTAACAAAAAGAAAAATATTTTGTTCCAGAGTAATTTGAACAAAAGGCATTTCTTTTATTTCTTCACTTTTTGTTAAAGCAAACTATCCTAGAATAAAGAACAAAACCTTCACAACTAAAAACTTGATGACATTTTATCGATAAGAAATACTACAAATGGGATCTAGTTTTAATTTATGTGTCTACAAGGCCTTAAATTACTATAACCACAAACTTTACGTTTTAGTCATGAACATAAAACAAAAATTGATTTGAATTTAATCCTATTTTACTTAAAATAAAAAAAAAAATTGGAAAAATAATTACATGTTTTGGTGAAAAATTTTTCATTACAGCCGCTAGGAAAACTTTTGCAATTTTTGAGTTTTTATGATTAATCTCATGAAGAAGACCAAAATTGATTTATCATTTTGCTTGAGGAAAGTTAAACTTGATTAAAATTAAATTTTACTGTTTGAAGCTTGAATATTCTCTAATCTTTTCATACTCATAAGTATTTTACCTAAATATCTACTCTATAAAATTTTACAGGGAAAAGTGTTCATGTATCCTAACTGTAAATAAAATTAAGAACCCTTATTTCAGAACCTTAAGCAATCAGTCATTGCCGTAAAATGTTAGTCTGAAAAAGTCTCAATTCGTTTATATAAAGTAAGCAAATATTCATTTTATCAATGATTTCAATAAGTTTTTTTTGTTTACTTTTTTACTGTTCGGTACGTAAAGATCAAAAGTTTCTAAAAAAAAAATTTTACTTGGAAGAAAACAATTAGGATGCCAAAAAATTTGTGCAGGGTAGAATTTCATTGGTGTCGAAATAGCAGTTAACACTTTTTAATGATTGATTATTTCATAGAAATTTCTTAAAAATGTAAACAAGTCCTTTGGCTGAAACATATTCAAAAGAGTTTTAAAGAATAAAAGCTATACAAAAGTTTTTTTCTTCTGAAACTTGTCAGTATTTTTTAAAGGTTATTTTTATTTCAAATGTTATTAGCCAAAATAAGTTTTCTTTTTTTTAATATTTTTCGTTACAATAATTTTTTATGCCAATAATAGATCTGGACACAAATAAAGCATGAAGAATTCAAGATAATCACTTTTTCAACTGAAAAAATTAAGCCTTCACATTTTGTATTTTGTGTGCATGGAATATTATTTTTTTTTAACCGCTGAAAGTTTTACACTGGGACAGCCCATTCATTTTTTTAATGTTTAACATTGTACTTTATTTTCTTATATTTGAAATCCTACCTCAATGTTAACTAGTAGATACCTAGCCTACGTCATTACCCCTAAAATAAAATAGAAAATTAGAGATTTTTGCAGTTGTAGTTTCTATTGGTTTGTTGGATAGTAGTTAAAAATTTTATAATTAAAGCCTTTCTGAAAATTTAACCTTTATTGGTTTTTAAGTTTTTAAGATGTTTGCATATAGAAAAAAGCTTATCTAAGTTTTCTCAAGTCATTCGAATTAATTTCAAATCTAAGAATATGAAAACTTTGAATAATACCCAAAAATCATTTCATTAAAATTTTACTCTCAGCTCAAAAAAATACTGCTTAAAAGAATTGCATCAAAGCACAAAACCGTAAAACAACATTCGAACCAGCATTTGATAACAAATTTTTTGATAAAAAATCAACAAAAAAACAATGATTTATTTTTCAGGTACACACCGTAATTATTTTTTTTTCAATTTACTGTTGCTGACAGCTAAATAAAAGAAATAAATATGTCACCTAAAGTCGAACAATATTAATCAATAAAAATGTCACCAATTAATAAAATTTTCTTAACAATATTAGGATATTTGTGATTAAATATGAGTTAAGGAAATTTATGTAAAAATCAACCGGAAAATGCGTGAAAAGTATTAATTAGCATTTCAATTGAGGCAACAACAAAAATAAATAAATAAATCAAAAAAAGAACACTTAAATCGAGTGGCTAGAAATTTATAGACCACAAGATTCGTGACAAATTTACTTAGTTAAGTAAACATGACCACGAAATCAATTAAATATTCGGATTGTGATACTATTATGGATGGTTATAATCCAGTCCCACCACCCCTTCCAAGAAGGGTGCCACCAATGAGAAATATTTATGCAGAACCATTTGCACATGAACCAAATCATCAAACCAGGTAAATTCAATTAATTTTATTTAGTTTGTTTTTTTTATATATTTAAATTTTAATAGATTTTTTTTGTTTGTTTTTTGTCTTCTTTTTTCAATATTAACTTGCGATAAACGTTTGGTATGGAAGAGAATTTTGATTTTGAATTTAGTTAAGCTTTCATAATGTGCGAGTAAATCTTATAATTTGTTTTTCTTTTTTTGAACCGAAAAATGTGTTTAATGGAGTTTAGCAAAAAAAGATACGTGTATTGAATACAGTCTTTATAGTACCTTTTTGAACAGAATTTTTAGTGTGAAAAAAGTGCTTCTTTCCACTATTAAACTTTGTTTGCTTTCAGCGACAAAATAAAAGCAACTTTCTTAAGTTATTTTCTAATAATTTTTTAAGTACTTTTCCACAAACTTCTATTACAAAACCAAATAGTTTTCTTCAATACAACTTTAGTTAAATAAATTATTCGCAAAAATTCACTTACGAGGCAGGTTTCCAATTTTACGTTTTAACTGAGCTCAAATGCTGTTTTTAAGCTTTTGTATTTATGAAATTTCATTAAATTTTTATTATTTATTTTATAAAACACACCTACAGTTGACCTGGAATGATTTTGAAAAATTTGGTACCAAGTATTTGCATTATTAATTCAAAAATTGTAGTCAAGTGACTACTTAGAAGCTTATTCATAACAGAGATCAATTTATGAGAAGATTGTATTAGATTTTATGAAAATGGCCAACCTTTCCACCTACACGATTAAAATATGTAACAGGAAAAATGACTGAACCATGATCCAATAATTGGCAAATAATGGTGAAAGCTTTAGAGCACCAAATATGTTAAAGAGTTTTTTATACAATTGTGAATATGTGAATATTTGAAATTTTTACTTCAATTTCAATCCAGCTTTATCAAGAATTTATCAAATTTATTTTACAAAATTAAATGACTAGGTTAGCTCTATTCCTAACCATTGTTCACAAAACAAAGCAAAATTTGCAAATATATTAAATAATAAAACTAAATATAGCAAAATTAAAAACATTAAACTCTAAGCAATCATGCCAAAAAAGGAAAATTTAATTCTTAAACTGAATTTTATTCATAAGGTCTAGAAGATTTCTAGTCCATGGATTGTTATGCTGCTGGTATTTTTTATAAAAAGAAGACAAAACAAACTTAAAGAGGCTTTGTAAAGAGAAATATATAAGGTTTCATTGTTTCATGGCCATTATCTGAATACAAACGTCCAACTATGGTAGCAGTTTCTTCTTAAGAAGATTCAAAGATTAAAAAAATTCCTTTCTAAGTTATATTTGGAAAAAAACTGAAATTGATGTCCATATAAGTACAAAGAATATGCAACATAATATGTCTTGAGTTTACAATTACTGACTGTACTTAAAATATTTAACATTTTTACAAAGGAAGAGAATTGTTTATTTTTTAATTATTTTTTGCTAAATATTTTAAAGTTTCAGTCCAATACTTCATTTTTTGACAAATTAGGAGTGAATTATTTTGCTTATTTTTTTCAAATTACTGTTCATAAAACATTAATTATATATTTCTTTATTAGTGATGAACTTTTTACCAATTTTTTGCAAAACTTGTTTGGTGTTTGATAAATATCTTGATAATTTAAACGAAGTCTTTACGAGAATATAGTGAAATATAGAAGTTCCCTAAGTATAATCACATTAACTGTTACTTTTTTTCCACATTTTTTGTTTTAAAAAGTGAAAGAAACTTTTGCTTATTTTTTTAAAATGTGTTTTAAGGGTATTTGGCCGCAGAAAAATTCAGAAAGTCATTATTCATTCAATCAAAATTTTTTTTTATGATATTCAAAAATATCGGAGATTCTTCTAGCTGTTTTGTTCAAGAAACAAATTTCGGACTTTTATCGACTATTACTCTATTTCAGAATTATTCATAGTTTTTGATTTGAAATTATCCAAAATTCACTAAATATTATTTTTTATTTTAACTTAGAACTAGGGACTGAATTCAGGATTTTTTACTTTCCTTAAATTATTTTGCTAAGCTTGTGCGTTGTGCTTTTTTCGTAAATGGAAATCGATCACAACAATTAAAAACAGTAAAATCTATACCCACTGATCCTAAATAAAAACAAAAGTATTTTGTTTCTATAAACCCAATCAATCTTTTTTAAGGCCTTATAATAGCCAATTCGTAGACACATAAGAATAATAAATGTGCTAGTAAAACTGTCCCAGCTTCCAGGCATGGTCAAAAGATATCGCATTCAGGATTTTTTGAAGTTCACTTGATATATTATGATTACCCCCAAAACATTTGTCCTATGTTAAATAAAAAATTAGATATTTACTCATAGTAAATAGAAATAAAAAAAATTTGATTTTATTTAAAAGATTTTACCAATCGAATCGTAAGAACCAGAATAGCATTAAAAATTATTATTCTCAGGCAAATTTCATTTGAAATATGCCAAAACACAAAATGGTTATACTAAATGCGAGTCTTTATTTTTTACAAACTCTTTTTAAGTTCAATAAAAATTAAATGCAAAATTTTAAAGACAAAAGGATTAAGGACGAAAAATAAAACAAACCAAAGAACTTAAGATTTATATATAATATTTCCCAAGATCCGACAATCAATAATGGAAATAACATTTGAAAAATCTTTGAAGTTAAGCATAATTCTTTTGAATCAATTTAATAAAACAATAAATAATCATTGAGTTTTTATAAATACATTTTTACAATAGAATTATAAAGAAGGAGTTTAAAATAATGCAAACTGACAAAAAAAATTAAATAAACTTTATTTTTACTTGAGGTTTCCTATTCCAGCTACAAAAACAACAAATAACAAAGCAGACAAAGGCATAAATAAATATGCAGTTAAATGCAATATAGTAAGTGCTTTAGTAACTTAATACTTCAAAAACCAACAGTAAAAATAAACTTCCTTTCTTCCTTTCATTAAGAATAGAAATTTGTTCAAATTATTCATTTGATGCACTTAATTGTAATTAATTTTATATGGAATCAATTTATAAGTATGACTTTTCCAACTATAAAATACAAAGCAAAATTTATAATTTATTTTTGGCATATTTTGAATATACAAAAAAAAAAAACACACACACAATATGCAAGACGAGTATAATATGAAGTACTTAGCGTACATATTCAAGGAAATTTTTTCTCGATGCAAGTTAATTCATCTAAAATACATTTTAAAAAATTCATGTTAACCGTCTTACCTTAAAAATTTATCAGGGAAAAGTTTTCAATTTGCTCTTTTGATTTGTTCAGCCATTAACAAGGACTTTCTGCGTTATGTCATATTCTAAACATTAAATAATATTTATATTATTTTTTTCAACCACCTCTGTAAGAAGCGGGCGTTTTTAAACAGCCCTTCGTATATTCAATGTCATTAAAAGAGGGTTAGCTATAAAGGAAGCTGTTTTAATATTTATTTTTCCTTTATGTAGTTAAACACAATACGAAAAAAAAGAAGCGAAAAAGAATAATTTTACCATTCATTCCTCCTACATAATTTCTGAGCTTTGCTTATGCTATTTTAAAAAAATATTAAATTTATTATTCAAGTTTTTTTTCTATGCTGGTGTGTGTGTGTGTATATATGAATATGAAAGGAAACTATAATACTGAAAACCAAGGCAAAGAATAAAATTCAGATTCATAAGAAGCACAAGGGATAAGAATTTGTGGTATTCAAATAATGTTGATATAGCAGGAATGATGTAACACACCTTAAGGCATTTCTATGGATAATTTCCCAAAGGATTCTCTTTTTTTTAACTACTTTTTTAGAAATCCTTTGTTTTGTGTTTACTTCTTTTTATCACAAAGGTAAATGTTCTCTAGTTGAAGATAATTTTAAGAAAATTTCAAAATTTACTTTTCTATCTACTGAAATAAAATCATTTGCATTCCAATAATTGTAGCAGGAGTTTCAAAGTTTCTTTGCATTTTAAGGAAACCTTCAACGAGAAAGAAATTGGAAAAAATATAATGAAATACCGACTTATACATAAATGACTTTTTAGTTACAAATGAATAAGAATAATGACATGCTGATATTTTTCCATCCGGCTTAAGGATATCGGATACCTAATTCCTTTTCTACAAAAAATAAAAAAAAAAGTAATAAAAAATATAAGATAAGCCAACACTTTACGGGAAAAAACTAACAACAAAAAAATAAGAAGACCAGAATTTTGAACAGAAATACTATATCCTGAAAATATTTTTCATATATCCTCAGGACAAAATTTTCCTTTATTGAGCTCAAAAAAAAAAAGTTTTTTTTCCATCAAACGACACATGTGTTGGACATAAATCATAAAAAATATCTCTAAGGATCTTCCCAATTATAAATATGTTTTTTTTGTTGTCACTATTTGTTGTGATTTTTTTTTCCTTCCTTCAGACGACATAAATTCATTGAATTCACTCTTTGATTTTAATTAAGTTCTATCAGTAAAAGGACTTGAATGTCTGGTTAGGAAAATAAAAAATTTAGTTTTTGATGAAATATTGGGAAATAAATTTGTATTTTTCTTAGGTTATGTGAGTAGTTGTGAATGTAATTTTAATGTATTGACTTTATTAATTAAAATTTTAGTTAATTTTGAACAAAATTTTGAAATATTTACGTCATCTGAGTTTTATAAACCTTGACTTTGATTTGAATTTCTTTCTTTGGTAATAAACAATCACTCGTGACGAGTAACAGTTGGCCATCCAAAAAGTAAGGAGACACTTTTGGCAATATTTTACTTTTTTGAATTATTTTCGGATATGATACCCAATGACAAAATAGTTATTGTTAATGTTTACAACGCATTTGTTGGGATTTCAAGTGTTCTTATATGTAAAAAATGATAACTTTCCCCTATTCAATTTTTTTGCTGTCCTACATTCCGTTTCATATTACAATATTAGAGTTAAAAATTACCATACCACAGATGTTTTGTATAAAAAGAAATTCTAATGACGCCAGAAGTATTTCAATATTATTAGAACCAATCAAAATAGAATGTTGTTTGCTTTAATTGATGATGAGAAGTCATAATTTATTACTCTATATTCCCAAAGACTTTGAAAGTTTTAAGTTTTGGTATGCTTACATTTTTGCAAAGATAAAATTAGATTTAATCATATTTCATTTAATTTATCCACAATTTTTCTAAAAAAAGGGAATCAAAAGTATTTAAAATTTCCCTAAATCAGTAGCTTAAAGCAGGCGATTTAATATCAGTTCCCAGCTGTTAACGAGCACTTCCCTGCTCAAAGTTATGGCATTAGCTGAAAAAAATTTGACTAATAATATTTTATTATTGAAATAATTAAAATTGAGTAAAAGTACAAGTGATTTATTTTATCAAAAAATAGCAAAATAAAATAGTAAAAGCAACACTTTCATTCTTAACTGAAGCTACTAAAACTTGCTGAAAATGAGACCGATTGGTTCAGTCGAGCCATCATCACAATTCAAAAAATGAATCTTACAGAATCTCACAAAACTAAATATTTGTGAATGATCACATGGAAATTTAATCGGTGCTGAATTTTAAAAGGATATTTGAATTTTAAAACTTCTTATACATAAAAAATTATTTGAGGAGACCAAAAGACATTAAAATAAATGAATAATCCATGTCTACCTATTTTGTCGAGTATTTTTTGATGGTGCTAAAACGAAAATTTTTGTAGCTTATATAGTGATGTGCGCGTGTTAGTCAGTGAACTGATTTAAAACAGATCTGGCAAATGTTTACACTTTGAATATAACTAACTAAAAGAAAAATAACAAACTGTAGTCAAAATTTTCGTGATGTAAATTATAAGGAGCTATTTTAGGTCCTATAAAATCTAAAAGTCGTCACTGTTTGAAAATGAAAATGACTGAATGATAGGCTAATATTTAGATTTCGCAACTGTTTCAAGGTTTTTCTTAAATTCATCATAGATTTTTTCTTGTATTTTCACTTTATGTTTGCCTTATATACTAAGACTAAGTGTCTGATTTTGCAGGATGCAGAAAATCATTAATAATATTAAAATAAACAAAACAAAAGAAAAAATTTATAACCTTCCAGCTTCTTTTATTGAGCGAGATTCAATATAAAATTTAGAAATCGGTCACTCAACCAGCACCGGTAAAGGGATTAATATTAAAGACGAAGTGTTAAAATACTAATTTAAATTTTATTAAAAATGATTTTTAAATAGTTTTTAAATACTATTAAAGTAGGTACATGAAACTATTCAAACTTATTTCTATTTAAACAGAAAAACGGTTAGAAAGTTAAAACTGACCAAATACAATAAAAATGTATTTTTTAAATAGAACTGGATGTGTAGCCTAATGAGAAAAAAAAATATTCCACCAAATACTAACAAATGTTGTACTTGTTTTAAATTGAGTGGAAAACTTTTAATTCGGTAAAAAAATACAAAAAATGTATTTAACTTTGAGCTAACAAAACTTCAACGTTATTCAACCATATAGGGAGTCATTCAAGCCTATTACATTATCACTCACAGTACTAACCTAAATTCAAATATTAAGATATTAAATTTTCACATAAAAATTTAAATAATGAACACCAAAATATTATTTCATAAATTTAAACTTATTAACTAAGCAGCTTAGGTATACAAAGATATTTGTTTTGTTTCTTTTTCTTTTTGTAGACTAATCTAGTATTAAAGCATATGATTCCAATTAATACCAAAAAATCAACGATTTGCATCATTAATTTATTTTTTTGAATGACTAAGGATTAATTTTAATGCATTTCTAATAGATACAGAAATTTTTACTTAAGCTAAGATTTAAGCCTGGATTAAACACTATGATTCCGTAAATTTTGTTAATTTTTGTTTTTGTTTTCTTTTTTAAAAAATAAAATAAAGTATCATTAAAATTTTTGATTATTCTTTATTATGATATTTGAATCGATGGAAAAGAAAGTATTAAATAAAATTTCTTTTGACAGCTTAGGGACTTTGGTATTTACAGCTCTTAGACTTTAAACTAACCTTCCACATCAAATTAAGTACCCAAAATTTATCACCTAAGATATATATAGTTCAAAAATAGAGGTTGTTCTTCTTTGGGATTTGTTAAATTAAGAAGAAATAAAAAATCAAAAAGAAAAAGAAATAAAGATTAAGTCAAGTCCATATCTGACAAGTGTAGTTCGATGTCTTTATAAAGTCTCGCACCTAATTTTATTAACATTTATCAAAAAAAAAAAAGTACTAGAACCTGTACAGTATGATTCCATAACCGGTAACTGGTTTTAAAGCTACATTCCATTAGATATTTTGATCCAAGTCATGATGCATGATGTGCGATCTATTCTGACAGTTTTCATTGAAATTTTTATTCATACGATATTCTATAGATCCTTTATGATCTTAACTCCTACAAGAATCATTCATAACCCTAGGTAGATGACAGCATATTATTGATCTGTCAACTAATAATTTCACAATATTGATTCGTTTCTTGGGATCAAGATATATTAAATTTTGATCTCCATTTTCTTCACTCTCTCTCTCTCTCTCTCTCTCTATTCGATAGATCTAAATGATTGAGACATAATCAGTATTTTATGTCTTTCTATCAAACAACCGACACAGTAAATCGAAAATAAATAGATAAATGATAATCAAAAAAGAGAACAAAAAAATATTTCTTTTATGATCATATCATAAGCTGCCTGAGAAGATCAAAATAATTTATACAAGTATTTTGTGTTGTGTTATTTTTTGTGTCGCCACGCGGTACGATCATATTCCAATAAGATTTTTTAAATTGTTGAAGGAAGAGATAGACAATAAACAGACCTCCCAATGTTTTTCATGTTCATATTTAACAAGTGGAATATGAAGCCTGTTTTTTTTTTCTTTTTTTCATTTTGGTTGAACTCTCTTCTTTCCATCTCAAAAAATATTTTTTTTTTTGTGGAATATTAATTAGAGACCATTGAAAATTAACTCGCAAACTATGTAACCACACAAAAATATTTTTATTTTGTTTATTTCTTCTTTGTTTAGTTTGGTTTTTTTGTTTTGTTTTCTTTTTTGTTATTGCCTTATTAAGGGGCCATGCAAGAATAGTGGGTGACTATAGTTTATTTACAGTTGAGACAATACCTTAACGGCAAAACCAGTCTATATAACATACTAGCATACTATATAATTTATTGTTTCAGGGATCGAAAGGTTGTCAGGTATGTTGTTAATTGCTTGTTGACGTGTAGAAGAAGAACCTTTGTTATCTCACTGACCATAGTCTTTGTCGGTAGATCTCATCTGCATGTATTATTTACTTCATTCTTGTTTGTTTACGCTCATTTGCTTCCAAAAAAAAAAAGAGAATGAACTGACCAAAAGAAACGACATGTATACATTTTTATAAATATAATAGCAATTTGATGGAATTTCTTTTATCTTACAAGGCCCAGTGGTCACGATATGCTTCAGTCAAAATTTTGGTTTTTTTTTTTCTTTAATTATATAAAGGAAATAAATGTAATTTTTGGGTAAAACTAAAACTAAAGTGTTGTTAAGCTATGATAATTAAAAGGTTAATTGGGTATGCTGCCACCTGAATTATTATTTTCGTTTTTGTCGTTTTTAACCTAAATTTAATTATAATGCAGTCAACTGTAACATCTTGATAAGAAAAATAACAAACAAAATTAAATTAATTTAAGAATTTGTAGCTGAGACTGAGTTTTTTCTTTTGCTTCTTTCTTTAAAATTTGTTAAATCATATAATTAGGAAAAAGAGGAAATCTTAAATTTATTTTTAAAATTGAATAATACAAAAAAAAAGGGAACCAAATTACTTATAAAAGAAGCAATTATGATATTTAAGTAAATAAACAAGTATTTATAGGGATTGGTAGATTGTTTTAGATTTCAATTGTAATTTCATTTAACAAAAAATTAATTTCCTTATTTCTTTGTTGTGTTGTCAAAAAAATATTATGGAAATTTCGGAAACAAACTTTAGCTTTGCTTTTTTACAATCTCGAGTATTTTGTAATGTCATGCAACATCGGTATTAGGCATAATGAAAAAAGAACTAAATACTCAAAAACTTGCTATTTTACGTTTGTGATGCTCAATTAGGTTGGTTATATTTGAATGAGATAGAAGCCGTTCCCTCAATAGTAAGCTTCTTTTTCTCTTATTTCAATAAAACAAATGAATTAATTGAATACCAAAAAATATAAATGTACGAGACAATATGTAAATTCGAAAACTCAAACCATATCTGAGTAAATAGTACCATGAATAATTAGTTTAGATCAAAGTTTGTAAGTTTCTGCTTTATTCTTTCCATTGATTTCAATAATTTTTCTTGAAAAAATTCACAAAAATAAAATTTATAGCAATTTTTGCATAGAAAAAAATTTCCTTGTTAATTCAAAATACTAACCAGAAACAAAGAGCAGTTTTATAACAAATTTTGGTTAAAATAAATAATAAGCGTTCCAATTTTAATGAATTTTTTCTGTATATTGTCACCCAGAGGGTGGAATCGCCCTGATCAATTGTAGACTGATCGTTTACAAAACGGGGAGTCCAGCAAAGTATTCAAATCAAAACAAAAATTTTATATGTCAAATTAGATTATGCAAACATTTATAAGAGCCAACAGGCAATAAAAAATTCATTAGAAGAGCTGTCGGTAAAAGTAAACCTAGATTTTCATTTTAACCAGCAAACCAGCTTTGCTTTTAATTCATCATAAGAACTTTATGTAGAGCCATCGTTAGCTATTTTTTTTAGAATTACACATAAAATCCTTACATAATTTTTTAGTTCTTTGAAGCAACTAAACTTGTTAAAGACTGAAAGAAATTCTTTAATACAATAAAATAAATCACAGCTTAGTGTTCAAAGTACATTATGTAAAACAATAGAAGTTTTAAAATATTATCGAAATACTTTTTAGAGCAGACTCTTTTAGTCAAATGAGTAACTAAAAATCCATAAATTCAGTTAATAAGCTTTAATTTTATTTACCAATGTTTCTATAGCACTATTTGTCATTCAGCGGGAGAATTTTTACCTTGAAATTATTGTAAATAAGGCTTTTCATTTGTTTTTAATAATTTAAATATTTTATTCAGCTCAACAAGTAATCTTTAGCGCAAATATTTGCTTTAAAATCATTTAAAGCATTTGTTTTTTTAAATTTAAATAGAATTATTCGTAATTACGCATAATTTAAAGAAAAAAATTTTTATCTATTTATTATGAAAAAACAATTAAAAAATTTTTTTTTATTATCCTTGATTTAATTTTCCTCACGTTTGTTAATTCAGCTTTATAAATAAACATCACCCCTGGCCTCCACATACTCTGTAAATAAAACTTTATCAAAACGTTTACTTTGGAAAATAAAATTAAAAATATACAAAAAATAAAAATACAAAGAATAAAACATTGGAAAGAGGAAATAAAACAGCGAACAACATTTTGTATAAGAAACTTGAAGGATTCAAAACTCCTATAAGTAAAGAATGAAAATTGTTTTATTTTTCATTTCCTTTAAAACGGCAGGAAAGAAATTTTTTACCTTTTTGTTTTTTGTGGACCACTTTATAACTTTCAGGCACGGTATATATATATCATAGCATCTAAAGTCCTGGCAGTATCCTGTACAAAAATTTTGTAAAAATGTGCGTATATATAGGTCGTAGAGATTGTAAGTTTGTGGCAAACAAATTTTGTTGAAAGCTTTTTAAACAAACAAACACAAAAAAGAAAAAACGAAAACAAAAAAAGAATAGAACAAGTGACGGTAGTAGTGGTATGAGACTCTGCTAACCTTTTACCCGCTATATTTTTATCCACCTTATTTATAATTCATCTGAGTATTTCATTACGTTTAATTTGAAACACTTTGCAGCTTTATGAGATTTTACTGTTCCAGATAATGAAACAGATTTATGTGTTGCGTATTTCAAAAGTTTATTACTCTAAAATGAGGCAAGCTGTTTGTGAATTATTTAAAATTCAAGTATTGGGTGGCAAGTTAGGAGCGGTATATATTTTTAACGTACTTAAGCTTAAGAAGAAGTAGAAATTTTTGTTTTTTAATTTTTGTAATCCTAGATATGTAAATTTTCTATAATTATTCGTGTAGGAGTTTTATTTTATGTAAAACCATTATAAAATAGCTTTTACCCTAATTCATGTTTAATTTTATATTTTTATTCATATTGTAGATATTTTGAAAAATAATTAAATGCTGAGCTAATTTTAAAGTTTTTAAAGTCATTACTTAATTATTACTCAATAGTCATTAGAATAAAACAAAAGATATATTCTAGTAACAATCACTGAGGATCCTTTTGGATGTAGAAAACATAAATATAAAAGACTAAAGAAAATTTTGAAAAGGCATTGGGTGAATATAGAGAGCTAAAAGTAAAACTATAACAAAAATTTATTCTTCTTTTAGTGGCATGAGACTGTGCGCTATTTAAGCCAAAGAAGTGTTAAGCCTTGTTCAAGCCAATGCCTTTTCATTCGCACGACGGACAAAGTTGTAAAACTTTTTTGTTCTATGTATGGCTAGAGCAAATACATCACCCGTTTTACAACCTTATCCGTCGTGCGAATGAAAAACGCATTGGTTTGAACAAGGCTTTATCCTTTTATTTAAAAGTATGAAATCAAAATAAGCAAGGGAAATAATAGAACGATAAGAAAATCATTCAATGTGAAAATAAAATGAGAATAGAGAAGTTAAAGTTTACTTAACGATATATAAAATACGCACGGTCGAAGACAAGTGAGAAAAAATATCAGTTCTTGTTATAGAGGGAAAGCTTGAAAATCTTTTCAGTGGAATGAATCGCCCCCGTCTTACACTCAAATGCATAGCTCCCCTCCCAGCATACATTACGGCTTACTAATGAACTCACTTTAAGTAAAAGAATATCTTGGCTAGCAATCCAGTAACAAATCAATAAGTTTTCTAGAGGTAAAATATATGCACTGACAAATAACTTCAAAGGAAGTTCAAGTGAAACCTGTTTAACTAACTCAACTCAACATCGTGAGAATGAATTTTATAAAAAAAAAACAAAGCGTTATACGCGTAATTGTAAGTTGTAATGTGTACATTTTCATAGGAGCTTTTTATATTTTAGCACAAAAAATAATTAACTTAAATAAACTGACACACGTCCCTTTTAGTAAATATCAACAATTTTATGGTTTATATATACCCAACGTATAAATGATACAAAATTGCTCCTGGCTTTATTTATATTTTTTATACTTTTCATAGATTTCGAGATTTTGTTCAACTTGGACAGTATTTCACGCAAAAAACTTGATTTAATTAAAAAATTTATGACTAAAAACTGATAAAAAAATATAATTTTTCCATTATTTGGCAATAATATCACAGTTGTTATAAAAAATTTCACTTACAATATCCTTTTTAGCCAAAAATATATTCTGTTAATTCAATATAAAAAATTTTGTTTCAATAAAAAAAAATTTAAGTCAATTGTTTCACAGAACCTGGCAGTGTTACAATATATTATTACTAATAGCTACTAAAAAGTTTTTTTTATCTGCAATGCGGAAAAGTTGCTTAAATTAATTTTTCTCAAAAACTATTGAATAGATATTTTTATTTGTCCTATCATTTGTCGTCCTGGATTCCTTAAATTGAATACTTCAAATTTTTTCCATTCAAAAAACAAAGTAAATTAAATTATAAAAGTTCCTCTTAAAATTATAAACACTTTAAGAACTTCTTTAAAGATTTTATTTGTTTTTTTCCTTTTTATGATCTAATTTCCTTTATCAAGTCCATCAAAAACAAAAACCTGAAATACCGCCACCTAATTTTTAATTCATGCTCCTTAATCACTAAATAATAAATAACTATAATAAAATATCCTACGCATGAGCTTGCATTAAACTACAAAACTTATCAAAAGAAAATATATTTGAAAACATCTGTTCAGCTCACCTGTCGTGAAGTCTATTGATAACAAAAAAGTGATACAAAAAACTACACGGATACAGTTTTTCTTGCCTAAATATTTGAAAAGTTGCAACTGTAATACGCTTGCTGTCGTCCTATCTAGTTGCACCCTATATTGAAACATTAAACATCTGCTATTAAACGGAGCACATTATTTGGATACTTTTTCATTTTTGTATCATTTTTTTCAAATTTTTATTTTCTTTTTTAAGTTCTTTTTAATCTTAAATTCGTTTTCGTTTCGTTTATTTATCCATCAAAGACTTAAGATGCCCATTAGTTATTCTGAGGATACCTTCGATGACTTCTTCTTTGAATCACAATTGATAAAGGTAACTAAAAATAAAGAAAAAACAAAATTTAGAAGAAAAAAAAAACCAAATACAAAACAAGAATTTCAAAACAGGTCTCAGGTGAAAGACTTGAAAATCACTTCAAATCCTTGCCTAGAACGGATGGGTATATAATAACAGGAAAAAAATTAAAGAAACTCACGTTTTACTTTAGGCGACTAGAAGTTTAATTGTTGTTGTTGTTATATCTTGGTATTAAGGGATCACCTTATGCTTTTTCATTTTTTTAAATTGGCAACCATATGTTACGTCTCGACCCTTTTCTTAAGAATCTATTCATAAGATATTGTTACCGCCTCCTCTGCATTCCGACAGGCATAATCATGATTGCAAGAGAGAACTAATTTCTTTAATGAAGGATTAGGTTACCTTTAGGAGAATATATAATAGTATTATACAAAAAGTATGTTTCCTTGAATTAAAAATAAAAAACTAGAACTAATTGTAAGATACCCTTACTTTTCAATATCTTTTATTTTTTGCAGAATTGATAAGATCACGTTTTGCTTTTTTGGGGTTGCGCATAATAAATTTTTCACAATTCACTAAATCTCAAAGTAACTCGAAACCACTTTGAAGTTTTGATTGTTGCTTAAAGAAATAAGCCAAAATTATGGGGGATGTCCTTATACATAGTATGCCTGTATGAATATAATCATTATAATAAATGGGGAGTATATTTTTAGATGATATCCTTTACAACTAATATAGTATCACATAATAATAATATTATCATATAAGGACCACACAATAATAATTTTTCCTTTTCAATTGAAATGCATAAGATTTCAATCCAATTTATTCTGATAATATTTGCCGGGACATTAATCAAAGGGATGCAGGCAAATTTACGTTGCGCATTTTTACACAAGAATAAATTTATGAATTTTTTGAAAGAAGAAGCAAAAATAAAAAAAGTAAGGGGAATAAATGTGCCCGCATCATATTAGACATTGAATTTATATTTGGCACCGTCAAGCATATGAGTGATATTCAGTCCTTGTAAGTTAGGTGGTACTCAAGTGTGTTCACTTTTCAACCAGTATTTTACTATATATATATATATAAACCTATTTTTTTATATACATATTTAGCAAGAAAGTAAAATTTTGCATATGTGGATCTTCATGCCTTTTTAACAGTCATTTTCCTATCTTTTTCTTGTTTTTTATTCATCTCTTCTGCAGTATCAGCTCTTGAACTATTAAATGGATTTAATATCAAATAGAAAGATATATTAATGAAAAGATTTTTGCTTACACTTCGTTAAATGGTTTGATTTATATGGCTAAAGTGATATAAGGATCATTTTTATCCAATAAGTAGACATCTTTAATAGACAGAGGGATTTTATTTGCTTAATGGTTTGTTGATGCTGGAATTTTTGATAAAAATACTCAGACTTTAACTTTAAGACTTTAAAGTTTTTTAAGTCGGCTATTGTTTTTCTCTTTAGTTTTTCTTTTTCTAAATTTATAAAACTGCTTATTTCCGTTCATGTCAAATTAAACTCAAGCTTATAAATTGTAATTTCATTAAAGTTAACGTAATTATGCTAAATTCGACCTGCGTATGTTACATAAATTCAACATAATTTTTCGAGCTTTTTGACCTTAAACAAATTTACACCGTAATAGAAGAAGTTCTTTTGAAATCTAGATCCCGCACGACCAGGACAGATTCATTAATGTTTAATATTTAAAGTAACTGCCAAATATTTTTAGCTTTTCTTTTAAAATTTTATAAATAAGATAAAGATAAATATAAAATTACAATTGAATAAATGGAAAATCTGCCTCGAATCAACGAATTTAAATTAAGGTACGACAAAAAAAATTATGAAAATGTTCTCTAAAACAATAATAGAATACTGTTTTGTCTACATTTACTGACGTAAAATAAAAACTTGTACTTAATTTTTTGGAAGAAAAATTGAAATTAATTTAAATTGAATAAAGCTCCTTAGAACATTAAAACTAAACTTTTGAAACTAAAATATTCCTGTTCCCGCTTTATTGCTACCATTCATTCCGAAACTTTTTTCCTTCGCTACATTTTCCATCAATTTCTTTCGTTCCTTATTCGAATGATCTAAAGAGAGCATTCCTCTTCAAATATTCTTCGAAAGTAATTAAAATATCCTACATCAAGAAATTTACAATCGATAACGCAGCGATGAAAAAAACGAATCGTTGTGAATGGCGTTTCGAGTTACAGAAGTGTCTTTCCAAAACGACTAGTTTTAAGTTGCATTTACAATTGCAAAAACATTTAGTAAACACCATAGAAATTTATTAGCAAGAATTAATGTAAAGGAAAATCAAATTTAGCTATTTAATACGGGCCTAAAAAGTTTTTTGAAGCTCCAAAGTATTTGCTATTGTCGCAAAATCGGAAAAAACCGCAAAATTTTTATTCAGAAAAATTTCATAAATCAAAATCATATCTGACAACTATTATTCCAATAACTTCAATCTTTCGTTATTAAGATTTTATAATTTAAAACTTAATTGATTAATACCCGCTCTCTTTTTTTTTGTTGCATCAGTAACATACAGCGGATACATAAGTGATTCTATATGGAAGCCAACTCAAACTGGGTTAAGTTAACTATAACTCACCATGATTTATCAAAAAAAAAGAAACAACAACAAAATCGATTTATTTTACTACAAAACTACTTAAATTTACATTTAAGCCGATTTGTCAGGATTTGTTGGCATCATGATTTTTTGCGCTTGAAAAAAGTATCTAAAATTCGTGCAAAAAGTATATTTTGCTATATAAAATGACACCCTAATCGTTATTTAAAGTCCTAATCACTATGATTTGTGAATTAAAAAAGTGGGACTTTATATATATACATATATAGCACAATATAAAAAATAATCCGTTTCAGTCTACTGGAACCACATTTTTTGACATATTATCGAATAAAGAATATTCCAATTCCAAGAGTGGAATAAATCACATGGACTTCATTATTCACTATACAAACAACTTTTTCTTTTTTTTAAAGCGATTTACATAGATTAACATCTAACGAATAGAATCATCAAAAAGAAAGAAAATATATATATACAGACTACAGCCTATCCTAGACCCTTTTCAAAATGAAAATGCAGATCATCAAGCTTTCATCTTATGCAAATTGACTCCAAGGCTCAAAAGCCTAGTTTCTCGTTAGCCCTAACCAAATTTTCTTTTTTCTATTCCTGTTTTATTTTCCTGATATCTATCTATAAAAAAAATGTTTTTTTCTTTTAAAAATATTTTAGCATAAGAAAGTACTTTAGACTCTTTCATTTTTTGTTAAGGAAATTTTAAATAGGATAATGACAAAGATCAAAGAGTCCTACAATAGAAGGTTATGACCACTCGTGCTAAAAAAAAAAATACTTTTAACACCTGTGAATTCTCAATGATATTGTTTAAAAAAAAAAAACAAAAACAACAGTAAAAGTAAAAATAATGAAAACTCATGGTACAGATATAGATCAAAAGTAAATAAAAAAGGTACTTTTCATTGCAAGGTCTTAAAAAAAAAATGTATCTTAAAAAGGCAGGGGATATTGAAACATAATAAAAAACGAAATAAAAAAATTAAGGCTTACCATAAAGGAATTGAAAACAATATGAGAACAACTTGAAAAGGTGAGGACAGGAATATCAACTTTCTTAGAAACTTAATTAACCTCCAATACGTTTTGTGATAACCATCTTAATTTTTTTGTTCTCGTCTGCTTTTGACCAACTTATGTCGAGAATATTGAATTGATCAGACCTAAGAAATTAAAAACAGAAAAAAATGGAATCAGATGATATTAAATAAAGTTTTCCTTTTCAATTTTAGAATTGTTAATTAAAAGAATCAAATTTTTTCTATCCTTGTTAATAAACCTTTTTAAAAACTTTTAAATAGCCTAACATGAGATTTATAGCTAACACTTTTTCAAATTTTATCACCCTTTTCTTCGTTTTGGCTGTTTAGATTGTTGAAATTTTTAAACGTGTGAAAAAATGTATAGTCTTTTATTTAATTTTCACTTTTTTTTTCTCTTCTTTTTGTTGCTTTTATAATATCCACAACACATTTAAGAATGTGTCAGCAAAGTCATTAATAAAGTCCTTAAAGTTGGAATGACATAAAATATTGCATATTTATTGTCAAGAATGTTGCACGCAAGGTTTTAATGTCACAGAATGACCGATGAGGATAGATAACACGCATATATGTATATCTGTTTTTCTTTGTGTTTGTTATTGTGAAAAAGTGGAAAAGATATTTTAGAATTTATTATGAAAAATGGTTTCTTAAAATATACAAAATGAAATAATAGAAAGATATACTTTGGTTCTGAATTTCAAGATAAGTAGAAGTACTTTTTTTTTGTGTAATAAAATATTTTGCTTATGTGACTATTTTGTCACAATTAAAGACTCATAAAGTAGTAAGTGTAGGTGAATTGTCAAGGACGGTGATTAAAAGTTAAATGATTTGTTAGCCCAAAAAAATATTAACAAATTTGTTTTATTTCGATGTAGATTATCAATAGTTCTATTTCAAGGAGATTTGTTTATTAACTTCCTTTGAAAATGATTACAAGCTAATTGTTATCTTTAAATTCGAAGATCTGTTTTTGGATTTTCTAAAAACTTGCTTGTATATAAGCATGGTTTAAAGTTGATATTAAGTTAAATTTCTTGAAAATTTATTTTTAATTGAACAACGCTCAAAATGTAGGTAAATGCTTCTTTAACTTTGAATAAATCCATTTTCTTTTTTATTCCTAAAAACTGAAGTAATGAAGTTTTGAATTTTATTTAGTACTCAGGAATGCTAAGTTAAATCTAGTATTTTAAAGCTTCCTCTTTCCATTTATGTTGTAACATTGAGAACAAAACGATGAGAACTCATTTTGACCACTAAATTTTCTTTTTTTTTTAGCAGGATCTCTGTGTTCGTAATATTTAGTATACAGCTTCATTTTTTTCTTGTTATAACCTATGGACAATTAAGTATAAGCACATTTTTCAATTCTGGGATAAATTAATTAAAACAAATTTTCTAGCAAACCACTAATCAAACATTTTAAAATCTTTCAATGCCCGAAACTTGCTCAGTCGCGCCTGAGAATAAGACTTTCAGACTGCTCCTACCAAATAAAAGAAAATATTTCTTACTTACAATTGAACATTTTGTTTTTTTTTATTTCTTAGGATATTTTTTAACAAACAAACATAAATAATATCAAGCCAACATCTTTTAAATATCATAATCATAACAATTAAAGTGCTTAAATTTTTTTAGTATTATTAAATTAATTTAAATGATTTTAGCTTCCTCCATTTCCAAAAACAAGAAAAACAATTATATTATATCCAATTTTGAACAAGTCTGACGATTTTTATGTAATTAACACAAGTTTCTGATTATACGGGCTGAATTTACGTAAAAATATAAACAAAACTAATACTATATACCTTTATCAATTTTTGGGTTGTCTAAGTAGCTATGTCCGGAATCCATTATCCCCCATCTAAAATAATCTGGCGAGTAATGTAAGCACCAAACTAGCATTAATCGAATTGTTCCCATCCAATCTTAAACGCTAGAGCTGCATTACTAGTAGATTAGATTGAGTACAGCATCTATCCTCTTGGTTCATCCATCAAGCACTAGAGAAACAACGAAAATCGAATTAACAGCATCCGTTTGGAAGATATATTTCTAACAATTGGGCGGACATACAGAATAACAAGAGTAAGCACAATATACCAAGTTATTTCTAGCAAATAACTAGAATGTCTGTACTACTCACTGATATCGT
This sequence comes from Acrocera orbiculus, assembly GCA_947359355.1. Taxonomy (NCBI): domain Eukaryota; kingdom Metazoa; phylum Arthropoda; class Insecta; order Diptera; family Acroceridae; genus Acrocera; species Acrocera orbiculus. Next base: position 25,975,172 of record OX375757.1, read on the forward strand.
TGTCTTTCCAAATTCTTTTTTCTTTTTTTCTGTTTACTTTTTATAAAAGTCTCCCTTTGACAAGACAAAATGTTAGGTGCTATAGCTAAAACGTGTATATCTGCTATTATAATAAAGGGGAACAACACAAGAACACATGATAAAGTAATTCGAAAGGATTAAAACGATGAGAATTGCAGTCATGGAGTTTCAATACGTGCAGACTAAAAGGGTTAAATTATCTTAAAGCAGGATCTTGCACATTGCAATGCCGTAAATTACTTTAATTGAATCCATCGTATTTAGACATTTTCTTAATTATGGTTAGGTACTAAGGTGGATGCCTGATTGATAACCGACTGATAATACAGAATTATTGTGTATTTATCTTACGAACGATGTTCTATGGTCTTTGTTAGATCCCATAATCCTAGGAGTTATGTACAGTGACAATGTGACAAATTTGTTAAGAACCCACGCATCTTTATATATCATGGGGAGATGTTTACTTCAGATATAATTTAGAAATATAGAAATATACGGGATTTCTTAAGTGTAAACTTATTGCTGGCATAGTTTGACTACCATGTGGCTTTTGATTGACTAATGGTTACAGTTAGATGGAAAGAAGCACAAATGCTAATGGAATATGCGGTTTCCTTGAGTGACGATCAATTTTTATGGTCAATTTCACGATCTTTCTGAAATGTTTTATGAGAAAAATTACTAGAGACTGTTGTCAGTGATTTACTTTCAAAAAGATAAAAAAAAAAAAATTAACGAGGGCTAGTCATTAGGTCTCATCAATCACAATTTCAGCAGTTTCTTTTCAATTTCAGTATCTTTGTTATAAAAGAAAAACAGAGAAAGAAAGAATTTAAATTTTTATTTTTGTTGTTTTTCTTTTTGAAAAAAAAAATAAATTAATTTTTTAAGCAAATATTTTCCTAAGTCTGGTAAATGATTACATAAAGGCGCCAAACATTTTGGAAATATTTTACTCATGGGAATTGGTAGCCAAATTTTTTATGGTTAATTGTGGCATCAGATTTGGCCTCAAATAAATTTTATTTGATGTGATCAATGATCTTTTTATAGTTGATATATGTGAAGAGATGTTTAAATATTTAAAGATTTTATTTTTAAACTATTTTGGGATTAGGAACCCTTGTAGCAAATTATAATTTAATTTTGCAGATTGATTTTAAATTTTTTTATTGCTATTACGGCATTTTTTTACTAATGGTTTTATTTAAGAGCATAAATAATAAGTAGATATGAGTTTTAATAATTGTTTTATAATCAAAATGAAGTAGTTTTTTAAAATAAGTAATAATTGACTTTTTTAATAACTCGACAAATTGTTTATTGTTTTTCAGTTTTCTTTTCAATCTTATTATATAAGCACAACTAAAATGTAAAATATTATTGCCTTTTATAATAAAGGGGGGGAAAAGTTTTATTTATCTGTATAGACATTTTAATGGAAGTTGCGCGTAAGTTATGAGTGTATTTATATCTTCTACAGCACATTTTTTCGTTTTAGAGAATGCATTCACAAAATTTGATTTAAAATTTTGAAAAAAATTGGTCTTTATCAAAATTTCAAAATTTTTTAATAAATCAATATTACATAGCTCTGTGGTAGAAAAACCTATCTTTTGAAATTAACTGCAAATTCATTATAATTCACTCATCACTAATTGATTCTATAAAATCGCTTCTAATCATACATTGTTCACTTTTATGTAGAGATGACACATTAAAATACAATTTTTTGACAAAATTCTTTTTTATTAATAAACATAATATCTTCTAGGACTATAACAACCCTTCCTTTAACTTTTCTTTATCGGTTGTGAAGACTAATTTATTTGTAGCCTTAAAATTGTTAGCAGTTTGGGGAATTACTTCTTTATTTTTAACCAAATCTTCTTCTCCAAAACAATCAAGTAAGCTTTCTGAACAATTAGGAGCCAATGACGGCCAGACTAACTAAGTGAGAACGTTTCAAAGAAATCGATTAATGCAATTCTGAAATACAGATACTAGTTTGCAGTTGTATATTCTTCTCCTTTAGATGATTTTTTCAGCTTGTCTCTACAAAGTTAACTACCGCTTTCTTTGCATAGTGTTTTAATCTCGGATCTTTTATCCTAACTACGGTTTCATTGTCCATTTCAAATTAGAAATGAACAATTTTTGTAGTCTTTGTTGTATTCTCTTTTGGCTACAACAAAATCTAAACTTTCTTTTAGCAATGTTTGTGAAAAAGCTTTACGACACTTCGATTATACATCAAAATCGTATTGAAAATATTGAAAAAATTTATTAGAAAAGAATTGTTAAAAAAATCACTTGGGCATATTTTATGGCGCTCGAAAAAATAAAATACGGTTTAAATAAAAGAAAACGAACAAGCATAAGATTTTATTTTATTTTTACACCTTATTTCTACCATAGTTGCAAATTACAAAAATTACAAAAAAAAAAAAAAACTCTTATTGAAGCTGTTCCGGAGGCCCTTAAAGTTTCGAAGTTTTCAAGTTTTTAACAGTTCAAAGTTGCCTACAAATGGGAAGGCTTGAAGTTTATGAAACATTCTCAGTTTCTTCTATATTTATATATTTGGAATTTAAGCAATAACTTCATAAAAAGGGTTATATTTTAAACTCAAAATTGAAGGCCTCTTCTTTATTTTACCATCATTTGTACTATTTATTTTGCCTAAAGTAAGTATAAAAAAAATTGAAAAAGGATAAAGAAAAAACAATAAAACCCTAATCTAACATTGGTGGCGCCGCCTTTGAATTAATTTCAAATAATATTCTGATCTAAAAATTGCATAAATTTAACATTTAAGCCCTTAAATTTGAGTTATATTGTTGTTGATGTTGAATAAAATTGGTAATCATCTTCCGTACTAATACAATTTATTATATTGCATCAACAAATTTTTCCACATATTCAATTCACCCTCTGTTTATAATAATATGAAAATTAGGTGCAATTTCAACTCTTTCCCCCATTTTATATGTAAAATTTGCAATGCTAAATGAAGGTCTCCCTTTAAACACAAATTGGTATCAAAATAAAATACAAATCACAAAACTTTAACAATTTAGATACATTTTTTTTTGTTTTTGTTATACGTTTCTCGGGAGACCATTCTACTTTTTTATCGTAGCTAATAATTTTTGGTAATAAACAAAGGTAAAAATACAAAAGTAAAAGATCGTGTGGCTAGATATCTCGGTATTTCGTACATTTGGCTATATATATATATATATATATATATGTCCAAAGGGAATTTAGTAGGGAATCATTCTTGGTCGGGTCAAAATTCGTATTCATAAATTCAATAAATTGTTGCTGTTCATTGTTCTCTTGAGACACAAATACTATAGTATAAAATCCAAACAATACATCAAAACATGTCTAAAATTCTGGTCTATAATGTTATATTTATTCTTATATGGTTAATACCAAACAATTTATATACAAATATACAAAAGTAAAATATATACCCTTAGCCTAAATAGAAGAATGAGAAACAACATGAATAAGACAAAAGGGAAGTCCCCTCAAGGGTACAACTATGTTGGCTTTTGGTAAATTGCACTGAAACATATTAAATGTAAATTTTGGGGCCAGTTATTCGATGTATATAATTTCAGAGAAAATCTCATATGTCTCATATGGCAGTTGTATATTTTGACAGACGGTCATAAATATTTCGATAAGAAGCATTACAGAGACAAAAGGTTAACTGAGGGGCAAAACCTATGTTCCTTTGGGCTATTTGTTTCCTTCTTAACCGCTTATTACATTTTCCCTGCAGTAAAAGCCTTAAGGTATTTAATACAAAAGAAGACCAATGACTATTTGCTTATGAAATGATTAATAAAATATTCATATGAATAATAAAAAATATATTTTATTATGTATAGTATAAAAATGTAAAGGATTAGTTGACTGCTAGAATATTTCACAATACCTACCTAGAGGCTTAAGCCAGGAAAAATTTGTTGCAAAAACTGCTCATGCAATATGGTTGAAATGAATTAAACATGACAAATGAATAAGTGAAGTTTCCCTTTAAAGTCTGAATTTATAAAACAATAAGTCAGTTATTAAAACAGAAGACGTAAAATGTCAAAAATTCACAAGTGTACGAAATACAATGTGGCTAGTTCTTGTAAAAATAAACTTTTTAACTTATATTAAAATATTAACATGTAAGTGAGCAACTATGAAAATTTTAAAAATGTACTAGTCACGTCCCAATTGCTTTAGTTTGTTTACATTAGTAATTATTTGAGTAGATTTTTGAGATATTAGGAAGTAAAAAGAAGATAGAAGATTTTATTAGTTACGGGAAGTGAATTTCAGTTCCAGCACTGAAAATGTTTGAAGAAGTATTTTATGAAAACTCTAATGAAGATGTTAAACATGAACACAAAAGATCCAAAATTCTGCTAAGTTAGCCTCGGGTAAAATATTTCTAAGTTAGGTTACCTGGTTAGAAATGCAAAATATGTCCTAACTACTGAATAGCAAGTCCGCAAAACATATATATATACATATATGCCAAATTTATACCACACGTTTTGTAAGCCAAAAATTTCTTTGCTCATTTAAGCCGAGAAATTCGAAACGTGTAAATATGACGTATAGTATTTAATCTTTTTATAATTTAAGTGGCTGTTTTAATTTCGGAAAACGCATATACAAATGATTCAGTTTTCTTTTAATAGAAACTTCATGAAATATGAGAGAAAAATTATCATTAGGTACTGTTGAAGTATTTAATTTTGCCTTGTGTTAAATTCGTCCATTAAATTTCACATTGATAAATTTGTATAGCTATAATTTACTCATTTGTGACTTACAATACTGCACAATGAATTTTCGATAGTAAACCAAATTGTATGGAGTCTGTTTGGGATTGACAATTTTGAAGTTTGTAAAAACGAAAGCTTTTTACAACACTTTTTGTTATTTTTGAGCTTTGTTTAGCTTTTTAACAAAATTCATTTTTATATCGATTAAAGCTTATATGAACCTGAATCATTATTGAATATAGGCAGTTTGGACTTCAAACGAATTAATTTCGGATTAATATTTACTCAAATTGGATTCGTTACCTTACACATATTAACACTAAATTATAAAATTCATTCTAAAAAAACTTGTTAAAAATGTATCAGAAATCTTTGGCATGTATTTTAATAATCAACATCAAAGGCATTCATTAAACATCAATCTTGGTTTGGTTATGTAATTTTTTAGTAAATTTATATTAACAAACTCCCAAAAAACTCATAATGACATGAACTTTTCACAATCGCTAATGTCTAAACATTCTTTTAACTATGAACTATTAAATTAAAAAATTAAAATTAAAAAACCAAAATGAAATAAACAAAAAATCTAAGCAAAAATGAAAACTTTGATACTATCAGTGTAAAATTCTGCTTGCTTAATTCGCAAATCTCTATGAGATTCCATTGCTTAATAAAAACTTGCTGGAAATTACTTAACTTATCAAAAAAAAACTACACAGTTAACACTTGTTTTTTTTTTCTTGTTCAATACAACTATGGCGGAAGTCATGCTTTCGCGGATAATAATTTCAATTGTTTACTTAAAAATTAAATATAAAAAGGTGATCTTAGGTCAAGCAAACGACAAGTTAAGTGTGCCTGCGTAACAACTATTAATTTTATTATTCCAGGAAATATATTTTTTTAAATTATTTTATCATAAAGCTAAAAAAAACAAAATAAATGAAATTAAATATGAAATTCTTTAATTAAAAGCAATAAAATAGTAATTTTATTTTAATATAATGAAGTGAGCGGTGTGGAAGAAAAATCTCTACTTCCCTACACCAATCTACCCTGAATTTAGTTTAATTTCAAAAATTGGATTGAGCAAATGCCGAAAAAAATTTAGATTCTTTTGTAGAAAAAAAAAAAAATGCTCCGAAAAATATTTTTAAAAATTTTTGCACAAAAATCGAATAGAAAAGGGTATTTATCTTGTATTTTCTTGTTCTTAAATACCTTTAAGCATTAATTTTTCTTCTAAAAAATTTAACAAAACATAAAAATGTGTCAAGAACATTTCATTGTGTTATATAATTGCAAGCATCATTATTTTGGTTTTCGTTTTTGTTGCCTCATTCAAATTACAGATCTATTATACTCTTTTGTTTAGAGAAATTTTAAATTACAAAACTCTAAAAGAAATCCAAATGTTTAGAGAATTTTAATAAAAATTATTATTGTAAGGACCTATATTAATTTTTGTTTTGTTGTTTTTTGTTATTATTTTTACTTTTCCTTAAAGCATTGAATTATTAAAATATGGATGTAATAATGTAAGTCATGGTAAAAATTCTATTCAACCATAAATTGCAGTCATCTCTAATGAAAGTATTGTACATGAATTGTTGTTTTGATACTAAAATATCAAAAATATTTAATTAGAATTGATTGCAAATAATAATTTTTGATTGCACGCAGTGTAGATTGCAGAATCTATACTAGAAACATAAAATTATATTTCTGTGTCAAACACAAATTTATTAATGGAGCACTTCAAATTTGTTGCAATTTGAGATTTATTAATTAATTGATTTCTCGTTACATAACGGATAAATGTTTGATACTCATATTAGACGTCCAAAATGGATGTTTGATGCATTAATTTTTAATTTAAATAATTATTATAATGAGTTATGATTAGGCTAAAACAAGGCCATTAAAATTAATTTTATTAGTAAACGTATTTTCTGGAAATCTTTCACACATAGAGACATTTAGAGTTGACCAATGATGATTTCCCAGTAATGGGCAAATACTAAAGACCTAAGGATACAAAGTCGATAATGCCACCTTCAAAAAATACGGTGCAAAATTTTTATTTCAAATTGAATTTTTTTAATCATTTATCCTAGTACACTTAACATTTGGTTATTTGTTTCTAATTTCACACCACTTCATAGATTTTTCACTCATTACAAATTTTATATGGATAAATTTATTCTTTTTAAGTTTGTTTAATGAAATGTAAAATTAATTTCAAAACTCAGTATTATTTTTTTCTTAAGAAAATGAGATAAATAAGAAAAATGAACCAAATCAAAAGTATAATCCAAATATGGCGCCAATTTCAACAAATTCAAACTTGAAACATTTTACTTATGTAAACATTGAAAGTTTTTTGTTAGCTATAATTTTTGGTTAAGTAAAAAAAATTGTTTTGACAAGAGACATGTAAATAGACCAACAACAACAACTGAATAAGAAAAACAAATTTAGGATAAAAAATAATAAAAAAATTTTTCTGAAGAACCCATATACATTTCTATGTCACTAACATCATGATTGAATCTTTAAAAGCAAGTGAAGTGTTTTACGGTAATCAACTTCTGAATGATATTTAAAACTCTGTTTACAAGTGGCAGTACTTAAGTGGTCTTAGACCAACATATATCCCAAACCTCATAACTATATCCAGCACTATAAGTTTTATATTTTGTTTTTATCATTAAGTATATCGTTTGGTAATTGGATACCATAACAGTTTTTCTTTTTTGTTTGTTTTTAAATTTAAAATCACGCCGGAAATCACATACCTGTCTACCAGCAGTATACAAGTTGATCGAATTGCATTGAAAAAAACTTCAATTCAACAATGATTTGCTGTATAAACTTGAACTTTTGTTTGTATATTTTTATTATTGTTATATTGACCAAAAAATGTTGTCCTTTGCACCCACATGATGCGTAGGGAAGGTTTGATGGATTACTCTTGGGCCACTTTTGAAATCTGGTAAAATGATTAATGGCTTGTCGCGATTGCTTAGTGATATTTGGGCGCCTTTTATATGTTTTCTATGCCAATAAAATGCCCTAGACAGACATATTGTGGGTGTTTGTTTTTTTCTGTTGTAAATACTGAACTAAGATCTCTTCATGTTTTGGTTCTTGTCTAAGGTTTTGTTTTTTTGTTTTTCTCATTTACGCCTGGTATTACTTTAAGAGTAGAAGGGGGCTTTTGTGGGTGTTTTTTTTTAACATATTAACAAGTTGTTTGAAAAGAATGACATATCAACATTTTAGCACTGCTGGTGGTAGATGAGTACATAGAAATGTTGTTAAGCGACTTGCAGCATATCCACAATGATATGTATCTGTGTTAAGTGAGCTTTTCATGGGAAATAAAACAGGCAAAAACAAAATTAGACACATGATTATATTCAGCTTTTCTGCACAAATTTATGTATTAAATAACTGCTAAAAGAATGACCAATTATTTGTCACTTTTAGACAATTTTTTTTGCTATTTAGTTAAATTTTTTGCTTATACGCAGAAAACAAGGAATCAAGGAATGAAACATATTAAATCCATGGAAGCGCTTTTGGGTAAAACTTTTTTAGTTAAAAATTTCAACTCAATTTTATAAGTTAAAATATTTTCTAATCCTTTAAAATTTGCTCGATAGAATGTTTATTACCGGGCAGGCAGCAAAACTTACCGCTGTAGCTTAGTTAGTTTTGCTCCGATACATGGTACCCTCCGGTTATGCTAAACAAAAGTTTCAAATTTTTTCTATGGTAAAGTAAATCTTTTACTTAAATTGCAAAAATAATATAAATATTTTGTTGTTCTTAGTTTGCACTTGAATCAAAATTAACAATAATTAAATACTTTGCCAGTTTTACATCAGATCACATTTCGTAGCACATTTATAATAAAAAAAGTTTTCGGCTAGAATTTTGCTTGAATATAAGCGAGTGGTTTTCATTTTCATCAAAATTAGCCCATGTAACTTTTTTCTATTCCCTAAACTTAAAATACGTTTTACGTAAATTGAAACTTATGTAAAAGTAACGCATAGCTATTTTTTATACTGAGTACTAGAAATGATTCAATGATCAAATAATTCTTTTACACACATATTTTGCATTTAATTAAGTCGAAAAAATACATTAAAAATGAAATATTTATGTCTATCATTAAATTAAATGAAATAAAATGAAGTGTAAATATTCATTTCATGTAATAAAAAAAGCAAAATATGCACACATATGCATATAAAATTTTTTACAAAATTACAGTTATAAATCCATAAGCCTTTTTTTAATTTTCTCATTTATTTTGCTTGGAATATTAACAAAAAAAATTTTTCAATATATTTCTAAAACAATTTCTAGTATTTTTTTATTTTCTCCATTGTTTTCATTTTTAATTCCGTCAAATCCCTGAAGTGAGAACAAATCCATTTCATAGAATTGTTGCACAAGTAAAAAGGATTCACAATAGCAAACAGTAGCACGTACCATAAAGAACTTTCTATAACAGAATTTTAATTGTAAACTTTAATTAGTTTTGAATTCTATTTATTTTTCCTAGAATTGCAATCTCATACTATGTATAACTAAAATTGAGCACGTTTAGTGACTGAGTTCAAACAGAGTTCAGTATTATTCGAGTATTGAGTATAGTAATTTAATGTTTAACCAACCAATCTAATCTAACAGTCATATAGGTATATATTTCCGTATGATGTAATTGCGTTTGAATAAAATTCCACTTCAGGGGGTTAGAAGAAAACCTACTAAAAACCCTCTTAACTTCTCCTTTTCTAGTAATAGTTTCTCGGTCGTACTTCAATACACTTGAACTCAAGGTTGATGATGTTATGTCAAGTGACAAGTGGTGATTTTTTTTAAATTGCATTTTAAACTTTCTATAAAATTTTTAAAAAGATGGGAAATAGAAATAACACCAAGCGCCATGACTTTATTTATTTTTAGTGTAAACAAACATCGAACATGGTAGTTCAGCTTGGGGGATGATGTGCTCATTCAATTTGCTATAAAGGTCCTCTATGTACAACAATTTCAAGTGTTGTTTTTGTATTATACTTAACAAAATATTGATTTTTGTACAATAAAACAATCTTTGTAAACTTTTATTACTTATTTCTAATCAATAAAATTCATAGCTAGTGGCAAGGATTTTCGATTTTAATTAATTTCTTTTTTCTTTTTTTATTTACATTTATAGATTGACAGCACCATTGCAGACAGCTGGACAACAGCATATGGCACAAAGTTTATCAACAGGCAATACAGCCGGAGGACCACATTGTCAGTTGGGTGGTGCATCACCATTAGTTATGTCTGGTTTTCCATTAAGGACATCACATTCAGCTCATACACCACATTATTCACCCTATTCACCTTCGAGGTAAGCATATGTCAATATTTTTCATTTTGCAATATTAGAATTTGGATTTTTGTTTCTCAAATAATAAAAATAGTGTTAGATTAGGGCTCAAAAGCTTTGATATTAATCTTTAAATGTCTGAAGGGTAGGTTAACTATACAAATTGATTTTAGAGCTAAATAATCCTTAGATCAACTCTATTTTACTTATAATTTATTCTGAGATTTAGCAATAATCTTTATTAGTTTTTGGTACTTAGTCTTTTGTTATTTTTTTTTGCTACTCTGTGTATTCTGGGCTTTTGAAGAAGAATTTCAACTATTTTGTTGTTAGTTTTTATAAAGAGCAAAATTTAAGGAAATCTGTTTTTAAACAATTTAAAGCATTGCTAAAAAATTTTTATGCAAACAGAAAACAAAAAAGATGTTTAAAAATTTATTCGGAGTAAATTGAAACAATTTTAAATTTCTTTCCTAAGCTTAATATAATTAAAAAATCCTTATTATTATAGGCAATGATGCAGCCTATGTATAATTACAAGCGACTTTGTATTTGGGGAGATTTCTGAAAGATATTTTTCCTTTATAACGAACTTAGTATGTCCGTATCCCAATGGATTTAGTCTTGTAGATACTATTAGTGTCTCTTCTTTCTCTTTCCAATATTAATGCAAACAGGCAAGAAGATTTTTAAGTTCAAATATATAAATTTAGCTCAGTGAATGAGTTCCAAAAAAAAACCTTAACCAAATCAGTTTACTGGTTTTTTTTGCAAAAACTTTGAATTTGTGGTTTATATATCACATTGTGGCTTGTAATACTTTTAAGGTTTCATAGAATATATTTTGCTGTAAAAAATTGAAATAAAAAACAGGTATCATAATTACATTTATCCGGATAATCTGCAAATGTAATTCCATACTCCATTTTTTTACTTTTAAAATTACTCAAGGGCTAATCAAAATATCTTCTTTTTATATATTTTGACTTTATATCCATTTTTGCTAAATTTAAAGCACAAAATTTTAATATGATTCTTTTATTTATGTATTTACATACATAAATTATTTCCCATAAATTATTGTTTCTGAGCTAAAATAAATGTTTAGAAACTTTTTAGACATATTTTTTTCTAGGAAAACTTTTTGAAGTTTAACAGAAGATATCAAAATTTTCTTTCAAAAAATGGAGACTATGTTTGGAATTAATTTTTTGTTTCTTCAAGCATTTCTGTAGGTATAAATAACTCAAGTAAGGGCCATTAGGGATCCTTCAATTAATTTTGCTTAGAAAAAAATCGAAATCTGAAAAGATGAAAGTTTTAAGTTTCATTTTAAAACTTTTTTTCATTGCAAAAGGAGTATACATAAAGCCACCAACTCAAGATAATTTTAAAATCAAATAAAACAAAATTTAATAAATTTATTTCTTTTTGAAAAATTCTTCTCCTTACAAGGAAATAAAAAGAATTTAATCTTAACCCAACCCAATTGTTATTGAGCTATCCTTATGAACTCAGCTTTTCTTTGATAAAAGGACTCGTCCATCATTTCCAGTAAAACCTATATCCTTTATTTTTACATTACTTATAGTCACTTTAAATCCTATTCCCTAATAAAAGCCATTGAACTATTTAATTGTTATTTGGATAAGCTTAAAGCTTATAGATGAATATATAAATATAGTTAAATGAAAAAGGATAATATTGATTCATTTATTATTTAGTTTTGTTTTCGCTTTTAGAATAAAAGGAGTCCACATCAATTTTGTTAGATTTGTCTAATACTTGACATACATTTTAATATAATAAAATTTTAATAAGGGATAAAATGTTGGGTTTTGGTTGATAGCTTATATTCTAAACCTTTTGAAAATAGCTTTAAGCTGGTTTTTCAGAAACAAAATTCTATTTATTTGAAATTTGTTCTACTAGAAGGAATTTATAAAATAACCAATTTATTAGTCTACCCAAAAGATTATTAATTAAATTTTTCATTAATTTCAAAAAATTCTTAATTATAGGATACTTCAAGCCTTATTTATTCTTCCAAAAAATTTTTAATACCGTATTTTGTGATTATAGCATATAAAATTTTTGTGTAAAAGTTAAAGTTTTTTTTTAATCCGAATCAACCACTATTTTTGAAACTCGGATTTATTGTAGTCCATAAAAAAAAAAGAGAGCCGGGCTTTTTTTCTGTGAGAACTTACTCTGAATGAGTGAAATCTACTTCTACAATTCCACAATTAAAATCTTTCGCTAATTTCATATTCATTGTATCCCTTAGATCTAATCTTTAGTGCTTATTTTTGGTTTAGAGATCTTAAAAAGATACTCTGGGAAAAGAGATTTGGTTCCAAACTTCACCGAAACTATGGTCTATATAATACCAGAAATAAAAAGGTCTACACAGCCGGTAGAGATAAGTTTGAGAAGCGTTGGTATGAATATTATATACTCCAAGGATATTATGTAACCGTTAACTTAAAACAGGGATACCTTCATGATATATAAGTTCAGAAGAACAAAGATTGGGGATGGATCAGTTCAAAGAACAAAGATGGGTCCAAATTCATGGTTGCGTGGCATCCAGTTTCCTAAATAACAAGATATTGTATAAAACATAAAATCCGCAAGTAAACTCTAAAGATTAAGTAAAACAAAACGCTAAATATTTACTAGTTTTGCTTTCAATCCATGACAAAATTTGAATTTTTCCCGTGCGGCACCCTGGAGTGCGCGTGATAGACCAAACTTTTGTAAAATTTGTACACAAAATGAAAAGTTCTTAAAACATTATTTGCTTTAGAATGAAAAAAACTAACACTTACATATTTCATACTACTCAGAGCCCTTGTATATTTTTTCAACAACTAAAAAATTACAATCAACCTTAAGTGCTTACAAAAATTTCTCTGCCAGCAAATAACCAAAAAACATTCCATTGTCATTTGCTAGCAAGAAAATTGCTTAATTTGCTGGTCCAAAAAGAAAAAAATTAAATTAACTCTGACAGCTTTAAATTATATTACCGCAATTCGATGTTGAATTCTATTATTTGATGAATATAAAAAAAAAACATTAAAATATACTTTCATTTGTACGGGTAACCAAAATATTTACATATTTTCCGTTTTGGTTGAACTCAGAGCCAGAAACACTTAAATTAATTGAATTAAAATTTGTGACTAAATTTAACATTGATTCGAAACAGAACTGTATGTTAGGTTTTTATATTAAAAAATAAATTTAATTAAATATTAGAACGTAAAAATTATAAAAACATAACAGCCTTAAATGTTTCCTACTATGAGATTCGTTCAAACTATAAATTTTTCATTTTTTGACTTATTTTTAGGTTTCACATAGACAAAAGATGTCAACACAGATGCTCTTGGAAGTGCTTAAGTATTGCCTTAATCCTTCTTGCAGTCATCCTTACGGCCATGTTGGCCTATTTTGCTAGTAAGTATTTTTTTTTTTTCTTTTAAATACATATACATATATAGTTTTATGAAGGAGAGTTGAATATTTTAAATAAGAGGAATGAAGTAAACAAGTTTAAAGTTAAGATAAAACTAAGTCCTGAATATATGCAGTTGTAGCCATTTTGATGGCATTTAGTGGATGCAAGATGACAATCCCTTTTTCTGGATTCATTAAATCAAACAAAAACTCAAAGTTTTAAATTAAATTTAATTAGTTTTTAAAATTCAAGCCTCTCAAATTATTTTAATTAAGATAAATGTTAAGTGAATAAAGTTAAAGGTTATTAATCTAAGCTTTATTTTAATTATAAAGGCACGAGTATTGAATTTTTACACGAGGAGCAGTTCGTTTAATTGTATTTTGTTTTTGTGATTAACTTTATTGATATAAAGAGGATAATCTTGGTGAGAAATTTATATCAAGCTATGAGCTGCAAAGGTGTCTGTTATTTTAATATACTTGAAAAAGTAGTATTTATCCTTCAAATTAGAAATGGCAGTCTATGCCTGTATTTATCATCAAATTTTGAAAAAAACATGAATTTGGATTTTGCGTTCTACTCCTCTGTTCTGGAGACATTTTAAATCAAGTTTAAAGCCCAAATAAATGTCCTTTTTTGAGTCGTAGAATCATGCGTAAGAAAACAAAAATTTTCTTGAATCTTACTAAGCATATTTAAGAGGAAATTGTAAAATAAGAAATTTATAGTTTTGTAAAATTACTTACAATTCGATCTGTTTTCGAGGGTACTCTTTAAAGGTGGTTCCTGCCCTGAAATTTTTCAATAAGGCTGAGGACTTTATTGAAAATATTTTAAATGTATGACTTTTTACATTAAAAACCAAAAAATTCCAATTTTATTGTTTGTAAAACTTTATGAAAGGCAATAACTGAATAATATTTATAATATTGCAAAATAAGAAGAAAAATTTTGATGTTTCTTGACAAAAATTGGATGATGCAGCCCGTATAACATAAAACTTATTAAAAATTTTAGTTTTTTAATACAAATTATGAAATTATCATTTGATTGAAAAATATTAGCTACAAATTGAGGGAAGTTCTTTTTAGTGTAGCTCGATTCAATAATATTAAAACAATAACCATCACAAAATATAATCAAAAAAACTTACCCCAAGAAATTTTCAGTTGTTATAAATTGAGTAATTTGACACATGACAAGCCTTAAGTTTCATAATTATTGAATATTTACTTAAATTAAGTAGCATTTACTAAATGTTGAATGAAAAAATAGATAAAGCCATGTAAAAGATACAGTGATATCACTTAATTAGTATTGACAAGCCTTAAAAGTGAAATAGAACCTAAAAGTGAATAGAGAATTTATTTTGGAAATTAAAATTTGTTTTAAGTTTAATCTGTACCTCTTCGAAATGTAATAAAATTTAACATTTTTCTAATTAAAACTTAATGCAATTTTAAAGAATCCTCAGAACTTTTTTGATTGGAAGCTCCTTTCTAATTGAAGCCATAAAATATTCATAAGATATTCACTTTTTAGTTTAAATTCCATGCAGGAAGTAGTCAGATTGGCTACTTTGGCGACTGTACTACAACAAACTAAGTACTTTTCGTCTTTAATTTGATTTTGAATATCTTTTGAATTGGCAATACTACTGGTGAACTGTTTTCAGATTCACCAAATCACCACCTTGGACTAAGTTTAATATTTTATTCAGTTATTTGGTAGATTTTTGGAATTTAATGTTGAAGCTTTATTTAAAGTCCATAATGCATGACAGAGACAGTAAATACGAAATCATTGTTCGTTTATAAATCTTTTCAATGTAGCACTGGCTATGTTAATGGTTTTGAATCATTTCATCAGCTGTCGCTGCTGTAGTAATTTATTCACCATATTTTTTGATTTAATAATTTTACTGAATAGCACAATAAAAATACAGCCAGTTAGTGCTAGACTTTCAAATAAAAGAAAATATAGGTTTAAAAAGTATATTTTTGATATATTTATATACGGTGAATGTTTCTTCAGGCCAATCCCCTTTGTTCTACATTTCCTTATTTAACAACTTATTAAATACATTAAAATTAACATCGCAAATTAAATTCTAGCAACACAATATTAGCACTTTTAACATAGATATGTGTTACTAGAAAAAAATATTGGAAAATATGTGCCAAATATGTACATAAGTGTCTTAAGCCATTATTTCATAATTTATACTAATCGAGCTTCTATTTGAAATTTTTGTATGGATACTAACGACCTTTGAATTGAATATAATTAGTTTATTAACACCTAGATGATAAATATCTATATCACTAAATACTTTTAAATAAGATACAGTTACCTTTAATTTAAGTTATCTATAAATTTCTAATTTCAGACATGGTTACTAAAAAAAACAACTTTCAAAGAATATTGTAAATTTCTTTAATGAAAAATATAAAATTGTTTTACTATTTTGTTGAAACAATTTAAATCAAAAAAGTATTAAAATCTCTAAATTATGCCAGACTTCTGAGATGTAAAAATTAGACTTCGAACTAATTTTTAAAGAATTCCATAATAAAAAATTTAGTCTTAAGCTAATCATTAAGTTTTGCTCAATGCTATGCAAGTCTACATATTACGCTAAATATACTTATATTAAAGTCATAGTTATCTTTTCTAAGGACTCCATAATTTTTTTAAGATTATATATAACATTTCAAATAATTTACGAAATGGAGTAAAATGGGATTCTTTTTACTGCTCTATCTTTTAAAAGTGTCTTTATCTATCCAGAACTATCTTTGAACTTAATTTATAAATCTTAAGGTTGCACGAAACTTTATAGTAACTATGCGGCCTCAAAGCTATTTAATGGTAAATCACTTAATTGTAAAATGCAGCACAGGTCACAGAATTCACTGAAACTTCAAATCGTTTTTAGTTTTTTTTTTTGATAATTTGTGAAAAAAATAAATTAAATTAAAATTTCAAAGTAGATTACAAAAAATTTAAAACTCAACTGAACACCTCCCTAATGATATACAAAAACGTTTTTTATAATATTTCCAAATATCTCAGGTATAATCAAGACATTTTCGGATAATTGAAATTTAGCTGTGGGACTTTTTATAATTGCTTCGATTTATTTAAAACATTTTTTTTTTGTCTTTGATGTAGGTAGAATTATCATAAAAAATGCAGTTATATCATGTAAATGCGATTTAACATCTTAGATTGCCATTTAATAACAAAAAAAGCTATACATATATATATATACATATATATTCATTGTAAGAATTATATTTTAACCTCGGGCCTTATGAAGTTGAAAAATAAGAAAACTTCTCATACAGATAACATTAAAAATTAAAGAATTCTTTTCTGTAATTTAGATTCCAACAAAGTTGAAAATATTTTATATCTTTTTCTGCAAATAACAAAACTTTCCTCTAAAATTAGTTTAATCATTCTTCTAGCCTTAATACCAAGCATATATTCTTCTTTTTTTTAATATTTAAAATACTTCAGTCGTTTGAATTATTTAATGTTCCTTCATTATGTTACGTTTCACATCTGTCATTTTTTTGTTTACTTGATATTTTTAAGGGCCATAAAAGAAAAATATTTCAAAAGCTATTACAGGATGAACTATAAACACAGAATGATATTTTACTATCATATATAAAATTATATAAAAATGCATTTTAAAAATGTTTTAAGAAAATTGTAAAACAGAAATTGAGATATCTGAAACTATAGTTTAAGTGACTTAAAGGATCAAGCTGAGCTATTATATATAGCCCTAACAAACATTTTTGTCCTACTGATAACTGAATAAAACATTTTCAATGCTTCAGTTCTATGAAAATGGAAACTAGTGTCTTAAAGAGGATCAAATAAAAGACTAATAGTTTTAAGAAAAAAATTAAAAACTATAAAAATATTTCAATCGGAAAATTTAAAAATATTTTCCTAGAGCCCTAACTAACATTTTTGTCCCGCTGATAACAAAACAAAATATTTTCAATGGTTATATTCAATGAAAATGGAAACTACAAATGAAGTTAACTAAAAAATAGAATAAAATTATACCTTTAATAAAATAATACTTCAAAAGTTCTTCCTGACTATCTTACTTAAGGTAAATTTGAAATTCAGAAAATGTCGTCTTGAAAATATACAATTAGTTATATTACTTTCGTTTGTAAATTTAAGGCAGTAAGTTAAAAATTGCTCACAGGAACCATAGCCAAGAATTCAAAATAATACAAACAGGGAAAGTTTGATAAAATAGAACTTCATAACTTTAGCTTTAAATCTTTACAGGAATGATCAGAAGAAATAATGTTAAAGTAAAGACATAAAACTGAAAGTTTTTTTAATTTTTTATAAATAATATCTTTGCTATTTAAATAATTCTTCAAAATCTTGAATAGATTATTAAATATAAACAGAAAGCTGAACCTTGATATTTTATGTCTTTGGTAATTCATCCTTTTTCAATAACATTAAATTATCATTATTTTAAAATAACCTTCATAGTAAACACAGTTAAAACTTGATTCGGAGTACAGGTAAATATAATCAAACGGAGCAAGACCTTTTTTTATTGACTACGTGCTCCGAGTTATAGAGGAAAAAATGAGCTTGATTAATGTATTGGGATTAGTAAATTAGTAAATTTTATATAAATTCAGTTGATATGCCCGACATATAGTTGTAATTCCAAATATTATTCCCTGATATTTTTTATCTTTGCGATTGTTTTACACCAGCTTACGGTAAAAATGGCAGTCAGAGATCAATAAGAAACGTCAAAAAATGCAGATAAACTCATAATCACATAAGTAATAATTTGTATAATTTTTAAACACTCATTACAGAATACGAAAGCTAACTGTAATCAGTAGGGCTCATTAAATAATTTAAAAAAAAACATCATGACCTAGATTTTTCTTTTATTGTCCACCTCCTTCCTTCCTTAATAATTCAACCATGACTAAGATCTAATAATTCACTTAATTCAAACATAAAAAAAATATTTTATCATTCCAAATAGCATCCTTTAAATTCCTCAAGAAAACATTATATACACATATATCCTTGGTAGCTGTCCTTGGGTATAGTCAGCCTTTCTTAACTATGGTCATTTTGTGCCAACATTTTATGGCCAACTTTCTTAACTATTCTCAATGATATCTGTTTTTTTTTTTTCTAGTAATAAAAGCAAAAAAAACTTTACTTGATATATAACATTGAATACACACAGTTCCTAATAATAAAATGGGATATGAATCTAATTCGATTTTTCCATATTTGTATCTTTAGTTTAGTTATTATTTATTATCTACTCTAGAAAGATTATATTAAAAACTTTATATGACTAATGAAGTATATAATTATAATTTAAATAAGATTAGTCAGGATATAGAAATAAATTTATCTGTGTGTTTGCATGGAGAAATCAAGGTTTTACTCTTTAAATCCCAAATACATATTAAAATATGATTTTCCTACAAATTGAAATCTATTCTTCAAGTTTTTATTAGTCTCTAAATTAGGGTTGTCATAAAACTTAAATATTAAAGGCACGATTATTAAAATATCACAATAAAGCCAAAACAAATAATTATTCTGAAAATATTAATAAATATATAAATAAATAAATAAAATCTTCAACCAGTTTTTAATCGAATAATGTCTAAAAGTTTTCATTCAACAACTATAAAATCCAAATATCTTCATTACCTCATGATTGCACCATTAGAAACTAGAAATGCCCAAAAGTTTTACCATTAATACCACAAAAACAGATTTAAATCAATTCAGGCATTCACAATAGTAATTATATCTACTCCTTCGTGTACATTTGTATTGTCTTCTAGAGCGCTCTAGGTAAACACATACACTGATATCAAAATGTATATCAGACTTAAATATGCTTGTAATATAACAGAGTCAGCCTATTATGCAAGTATTCGAAATTAGGCTATTTTATATGCAAATAAGGATACAGTCATGAGTCTTAAACAATGGCATAGGCTATTTAAAAAGGGTTAGTTTTAATCTATATGAAATGATTAAGATTTTTCTTTCCCCCTTTCTCACAATTCCTAAACAATATTTATGTATGTATTATTATATCCAGACAATTATATAGTAGAAATAAATTTTTCATAGATGGTAAATTTGAGCCTGACATTATGTAATCCAACATACTAACTTCAGTATGAATATCAAATCCTTATTCTGATCGATTTTATGTCAGTGAGATAAACGACTGCAGGCAACCATAAAATAGGTTATGGTGGGATAGTTGCACAGAACCAGTAGATTTCTGGATACAACCACAAAATGTGGGTCGACATGTTTCTAGGGTGTTTTCATCTAATGGAATTTTGGCTCAACATTTTCTGCAATTTCTTTCATACATATATAAATAACTATATATATATGTATGCCATTTTGGAATTACATAGTCTCTTGAATTCAATAGAAATTCATAGAAACCTAAGAAACACGAAGAAAATAGTCCAACAAATAACAATAATACAACACCACATTTAAGGGAAGTGGATAACAATGAAAGATTTTAATTCATTTTGAATTTGTCAAAACAAATTAAACTTTCAAGTATTTTGCAAATAAAGGTGAAATAAATATAATCAAATTCCCTCATATATGTTCATATGGCAAAAATAGAAATTTAAAGCAAAAATGTTTAAAATGTTAGGTGCCAGACACATTCCTATGTTTTATAACCCCTACAAGAAGAGGCTTCAATGTGGCGCCAGAAGACTAATTTTCTACAAAGTTACCATTTTTGTTCCTGGAAATGAAATTGAGGGTGAAATATGTCATTGAAACTGCATGTATTGTATTCCCAAGGATATAACTATTATTCTATTTTATTTTGTTTTAATTTCACTAACTTTTTAAATTTTATGTTTTTATAATTGTCACGAAATGGTTGTTTTTATAATTTTCTGTTCTTTTCTTTCTCTTATTTTTTCTAAGTGTTTTATATCTTGTTAAGAAACAGATCGTGAAAACATTTTTACCTTTGGGAATGGTTACCTGAATTTGACATTCTTGACAAAAGTTTTTAGTTAGTTTTCTTGATTAAAAAGAAAAATTAATAAGAAAAGCAATTTTAATTACTAGATGGGAAAGAAAAGTTTTTTGATTTATAGACTTTTGGGAACTTTGTTAATTATATTTTTAACCATGATTTGTTTATTTAATTACATGAAAACAAAAATGAGTGAATATAGTTTGAGAATTATAAATTTTGAATTTATATCTTTTATATTTACATCTTCTTAAAAGTTTTGTATAAGTGAGATACTTAAATTTAACCTAAATTTGTATAGTAATTTTGTAGAATTCATGAAAAAAAGAGAAATTCTGTGATTTTTAAGACAAAGATAAGAACTATACAACAATGTAAATTTTGATTCTGTTGATTCTTAATAACTCTATAGATAAGCGTGATTTTAGAGTTTCAAAAAAAGTTGATCAGAAAAATTTTGACAAGTTGGAATAATACCTTTGAAAAGTTTACTCACAATATTCAGTGTAATAATGAATGTAAAATATTAGTTAAAAAATCACTCTTTTTTCTTCATAGTTTTGTGCGACCTTAAAACTAATAATTTTCCTTATTTATATGGGATCGATCGACAATATATGGCAACTTTAAATCGCATGCTAAAAATTCACTTGAATTCAATTCCAAAACAGCTTTAGACTCTCGAAAATTCTGGGAAGTCTATAAATTTTGATTTTTGTTTCCAGTTGCTCAATTTCATCCGATTTCAGATTTGTTTAGGTATAAAATTTATGGTATTTTTTCCTCAGTGTGCTTGGTTCAAAATACTTGAATGCACAAATGGTGAACTAAGCTTACAGACTTATTAAAGTACAAGATAAAAAATCATATTGGGATAAGGAATATCACTTAAAATTGTCATGGGACACTTTCCTTTTATAAAAGACCTCCATAAAAGCGGGGAATCAACTACGCCAAAGTACAGATTTTCTGTAATTAGAGAGAGACACCTACTCACCTGCTGTTTCACTAATTGTAAGTAAGATTAAAACTAAAAAGAAACTTCTTCTTTAGCAAGCGTCACAGACGAATTAATGTGCTTTAGCTTAAAAAATATTAAAGCCTTGAGAAGAATTTGGAAATGGGGTCTTTCCTCCTTCATTTACTACTACCACAACTAGTACTACTACGACCTCAACTACTTTCCTTAGTTACGAGACGATGCTAAGCATTTCTTTTGGGTTTGCGATTGGAGTTTTTGAAAAAAAAAGGGATCCATGAACATTCGGCAACAAATATCAGTTAATGTAGCCTAAAAATGTACTTGATAGGTGTTTTTTAAGTAAATGGAATATTTTGGTAACTTTTCGTTTTATATGAAATGCATCTCGTCTCTCACTCAATAATATTCAAAACTAGAGAACAATATTAATAAAAGTTATTATCATTACTAAAAATTGCTGTTATTGTTTTTTTTTTATTTAAATAAAAATTATAATGCAATTTATGTCTTAGTAAAATTAAATATTATCTTCTGAGACTCGTCCCGAGGCTAATTACTTTTGTGCAACGTCTAACGTTGCGAAAGAGTTGAAATAAATATTTTTATCGAAGCTAATAGCTAATGTAATGAAATTTTATTAACTGTGTTTGTCTATAATTTGGATGAAAGTCAACAATGTATCCACAGTGTTTTCCATCAAAGTTTTACTTAGGTCAATAAAATTTTAGCACTTGAATTCATTTGTGCAACCCAAAAAGCTGTCATAAATTCTTGTCAGAGTATTTTTTGAAGGTATTCCCATAAAAACTTTAGTATTGAAATAAACAATAAACTGGAAATCCTCCTTTTCGCTCTTACCCCCGTCACTTGCTATATGAAACAGAAAAATACACAGTCCCAGTTTTACCCTTTGATCGATTTATGGATGAATTTAGCCTCAAAGTTCAAAGATATCGGCTTGTCAAAGCTATCCATGCAGAAACCACAATTTTTGTTTTTATCCTATTAAACTTTCGTTTAACTCAAACAAATGTTTGGATATCATTTACCAACATTTGTAGGTTTTCGTAAAGTTGATGTTAAATTTTACTTTATATATATATATATATAGCTGCACTATAAAACGGTATCAGATGTACGAAAATTTGTGTCTCAACGCTCCAATCATTTTGAAGACACATTTACCCAATCTTTAAGTTCACCCTTTTCAAAGGGTTAAAATAAGAATCATCAGTATCCCTACTGGTGGTGTAACGATAACAATTTTATAGAGCAACAAAAAAAATAAAACATAAGGATAAAGACTTAAAACAAAACTGAAAACATATTGTAAGACTATATTTGTGGCTATTTTTCTTAAGTAAAATGAAAATAAAAAAGTGTCCAGCAAGAGATATGTAATACCCCAAATGTCTTATGTTAACCTCGTTCCATTAATGTAATAAATCGATTGTCTTATAGTGAAACGCGAAGCAGCCTTACTGTCTGATGACTTTCCCAAAGTAAAAGGAGAACTTGCTTCCTTTTTTTTTTTTTTTGTTTTTTATATTTATAAATTACGATTGAAGCCAATAGAAATGCTAAATTGGTGGGTGGCTCGATTATAGACGTACTCAAAACCAAACTTCCTTTGGTGTACTAAACCATGATATCTTTACCATGGCAGGCGTGAGTTCGATTATTTCCATTTGGTCTACTCTTTTTGATTATAGTTTAATCGAAAAACTTTAAGCCCTTTTGTGGTATAACTTGTGGATGAATTTTGGGTGGCGTGGCAGTTATGTTTGTTTAATTTTTAAGTTTTATTAGTAGAAATTGAAGTGAGTTTTATTTTATGGCTTTAATAATAAATTGTTTGAAAAACTTGAAATTTAGTTTAGTAAATTAGTTTTTTAAGTGATTTTTTAAGTAGTTTAAGACACATGGAGTTGTTAGTTGTAAGTTGGGATATAGATTTTGGGCACGTTTCTTTATTGCTACTAGATATCTAAAAACTTTCTGATAGTTTATAGAGAGCTTTTAAATTCTACCAAATTTTAAAATTTATTTGTTAATAAAAGGCAAGGAATAAACGGAATCAGGAATAAACTGACCTTCGTAATTTTCATTATTTGTGTATGCAGGTCATTATTTCTGTCTTATCAAAAATTATGTTGCACTTAAGCACTTTTACGGACATCCGTTAAAACTGAAATTTTACGAATTTGTCGAAAAGAATAAGAACAAACCGTAATGTGACTAATGGAACATCAAAGTAATATATAGAGTTTCATTATTTCGTTTGAAACTCTTAGAAGCTTTATTTAAAATGGTTTTTTAAATATTCAATTTTTGGTATTGATTTACATATTGCCAATAGAGCAAATATAAATTGCTTCTAATGTCTATTATGCTAACAGGAGTACAAATTCAGTAAATATTTTTTTTAGGTTAGTTTTGATTTAATTCAATTTCTGAAAACGTGTCCTCCATTTAGAGGTATAGCCAAGAATTTCATTAAAAAAATAACTCAAAGAAAAATTTTCTTTCCCTTCCAAATGTAGATTCCTCTAATTTTAACACTTTTTCTTCTTCTTAAATATAAAAACTTACAACACAAAACAAAATTTGGTGACAAGAAATAAAAAGCTTTAAACAGTTTATCCACTAAATTAAATTTAGTAACTTAAAAAGTAAAATTTTATAATCCTTCAGGCAAACGTCTAAATAATAAATTTTGCTCACCTAAACTTTTTTAAAAGCCCTTTGGGTAAAACTAATGCATAAATTTAAACTGTGCCTACACTCCTTATAAGCTAAAAAGCCAGCCAGCTGAAAGTTTATATATAAACTTGTTCATAATTATTCAGCGTAAATTTGTAGATCCAGCTGCTGCTATCAGAGAAAATTCATACAGTTAAAAGATATCCTTACGATTCAAGTGTTATTATGAGGTGTGCATATCATTAATTTCATGAAAACTGCAATTAAAACAAAACTCTTAATAATAAATTTCCTTTAAATTTATATTTCCGGAAGTTTATTTAACTTCCAACAACTTTCAATTACGTTTGGTTACTTAGTATTTGGTATTTTATTTTTATTTCTTTTTTTTCTGTAATAGAGACAGTGAAGAAATTTGAATAGTACCATCAGCTCTTGTTGTGCGTGGAATACACAAAGAATATTGCAGGCAACCCTTGTTACCCAATCATCCCTCTTTCTATTCTATTGCATCCCCCATTCCTTCCGTGCGGTAATTTGAACATAATTGCTTGGAAAACGGATGGTTGGCGTGATAAGCGACCTTTTGTGGTAAAATTGAGTTTTTCTTTCGTTTTTTTCGTTTTTTGTTAATAAAGGACAGGGGATGTGGGGGTCCTTCCTCTCAATATAAATAAAATAAAAACAGATTATTATTATTCTACTGGGTAGAAATGGGGATAAATGATAAAATAAGGATAAACTTAATTTGTGTTTTATTTTTTTGTTTTTCAATTTTCTAAGAACACTATCAGTTTCCGTAACTGTAGACAATTTATTTGGATTTATATGACTTGTGGACAACATGAAGAAGGGTTTACCGACATTTCAATTTAAGGAAGCACTTTCTAAATTATTGATCTACTTATGGATTAGTTTTTTGGTTTTTTTTTTTTTTTGTTTTTATTTCATTGGTGGTTTGAGGTGCGTGCTTATGCTTTTAAAAAGAAGATTATTTTCTTAATGGCATATTTATTGTTCCTTTTGCTTTTTCCATTTTGAAATTTATATTGAAATTGTTTTTCTAGAATTAAAGGATTTCTGTTGGATTTTGATATTTTGTTTTTCTTTTCTTTCAACCTTATAATTTTTAGAATATTTATTATACACATTGGTTAGTAATCTTGCCCTTCACAAGATTAGATTAATGTTGTCTGTGATTAATTTTTTGTTTACTTTTTTTTTTGATAATTTCTCTACCCTAACAAAAAATTTCACGTGAGACTCTCTAACCATTACTTAATGTTTTGAGATGATGGGGCGGTAATTAAAAACCTTTAATATTAAAGATGTGTTTTTTTAAATAAAATTTTTGGAATACTTTCATATAAATAAATTCTTTAGAATTTATCTTGTGAACAACGTATTTGTAAGCAGTATCTTGGAATCAATAAATAGCCACTTTCTACACAAAACTATAAAAGCAGGATCAGTTTATGTTGCAAAACTTATTTCAAAATTTCTTGAAAAAACTGAAACATCACTAATGATAAGTTTAATTTTTCTTGCCATGGACAGGCTGTGAAAAAAATGGTGTCTTATTCTCAATTTTTGAAGTAAATATCAAGCGAATAAACTTCTATTCTACCTCAATTTATAGCTAACTGTTGTTAATTTTTCTATTTTCCCGTTAAATAAACCACTTCAATACTTAAAGGTTTAATTCTTTCTGATTTCCTTTGCTCTTTAAGGTTTTCAATTTTGTACTCCAAGAATGTTTTTGAGTGTAATAAGCCTGCAAACTCGATCCATAAATTAGCATTAGAATCATTGCACTAGTCATTAAAATACTTCTTGAATTTATTAGGAATAAATGACAACAGGCTATGGGCGTCATAGAATTTTTTGAGGTCATTTGATCCAGAGTGTAGACCTGCATGTTACTTTTTGTGCTCTTATAACTGAAGACACACACTAATTGTAAGATTACTCTGTTTCTTATAGACAAAAACTAGAGGCTTTTACCACATTAGATGTAAAGTCAAATCATGCTGAATTATTTAATGTTAGAAATGTTGTTAATATGAACTTCCAAAAAAAACTCTTCTGATATATTTGATCATATAGTCCCAAAAACAGTGAGACTGTTATCAAAAGCTAAAAACTATTAAGAGTTTTGACTGCTTATTCTTGGCTTGACGTTGGATTCTGCTTTGTTTCATTTATTACTAAAAGCACTTCATGATTAAGTAATTTGGAGAATATATTCAATTGATTGATTTCATTGGTCAACCATCCTTGCGCGAGCCTGAAATAAAGGTCTGCAGCATAATCATCTATTGCTCGATTTAGTGACGCTCTAGTAAACCAGTCAATGCATCATTTTTATTGATCAATAAATCTTATTCCTTTATTTTTGCCTTCCTCTTTCAAGTTTAAAGCCTCTCTAAGTGAAATGCATTCGATAATTTTTTTTTTATTTTGCCCTGTAGTCAAGTACACATACCTTAGTGGTTGAGTTTTCATTCGTTTGAAGGTGATTACTGCAATCATTAATAGTTGCTAAAGTCAAAAAATATTTCTTGCACGTCTACTTTCAATAAATCTTTAAAACTATATCTTGCCGAAGGAGCTGGCTGTATACACTTTTCAAAAATTAAAGCAAGGGAAGTGTTTTGTTTGTCATTTCCGGCATTTCATTTTTGATATATCTATTACAAAGCTTGACCAAAATTCTACAAAGAATCAAATTGCTTGAATAATTAAAGTGGTTTGTTTTTTATTTTTTTATCTGTAAATGAATCTTGTTTTTAACTGTTTGAAAAATTATCACCAAATTTTATTATTTTCGAAAATATAACACACATTTAAAACATTTTTATTATTAATTGATTTCAATGTTTTCAAAATTCCTTTAAAATTAATTTAATCAAATTCATTAAAAAAAATTTCTTTTCTTTATTTACAGCCATAAGTTCCATGAAATCAAATTTAGATTCATCAAATTGTATCCTAGTCCAAGATGTTAAATCTGTAACACATGATCATATGACACAAAATTCCGATGGTCCAACACAAGTGCCAACAGAAGCATCCCTACAATCTAGTACTCAAGATCATAACTTATTTACTACAGGTCTTCATAATAGTATAGGGATACAAAATGGTATGCCTTTGCAACAACAACAGCAAGCACAACATCAAGAACAACAACTACTACATCAGCAGCAGCAACAACAACAACAACATCAGCAGCAGCAAAATCAACAACAACAATCACATCAACAAAATCAACTACAGAAAGACTTGCAAGACCAACAGTATACAGCACAACAACAACAATTAAAATGGCCTCAAGTAGTCGAACTTCGTGATTTTAATGAAATTTATCATGCAAATATTCTCCCATACCAATTTTGGAATCTAGAATTCAGAAATAAGCATCCAGCATTTATACGTTTTAATTTTACACTACCATGGGGAGCTAATTTTGCTGTATATGGACGTCGTAATGTGGCACCGAGTGTTACACAATATGATTTTGTAGAATTTATTAAAGGTGGACGACTTGACAGCCGTCTGAGACGTCGTAAGCGTAGTACTACTAATGAAACATATCCTTTAAATCCTATCGATCAAAACAATCCACAAATACTGTCATTTGCAGCTGATACTAATATTCGGAAGCATCTAATTTCAAAACGTTCATCTGACGGATTACCGACACTTGATATGGACACAATGATGGTAAATGTGACATTACTACAGTACTTGGATACAGGAAGATGGTTTCTATCTATTTATAATGATGAATTAATAGCACATAGTGTAACTCTGATTGCTGAAGAGGCTGAGGGTGTTAGTACAACATGTCCAAATGATTGTTCGGGTAGGGGTAGTTGTTACCTAGGAAAATGTGATTGTATCGATGGCTACCAAGGCTCTGATTGTTCAAAAAGTAAGTTCAAATTTCAATTTTAAATACTTTAAACATATTTTTGATTTTGTTGTTGCTTTTCTTAAAGTCTAAGGGATGATTGCTTTAAGGGTACTTTTTTCTAAGTACTTACAACCCCTTTTTCTATGCAAAGTTTATTGTTGTTGATGCAGCATATGCTTGTTTATTTGCATTCGATATGGTCTCTTATGCCAATCCTTCTACCTTTAGTTGCAAAAGGGTTTGGTGAGTTTAATAGTAAGGGTACAACGAATTTTAAATTAGTTGCATTTATTCAGTTAAGGCGTATTTTTATTTTTATTTTATTTTTATTTTTTCAACTTTCATTTTTGTTTGTGCTTTCAGTTTTATTTGCAAACGATGACTCTGTGCTTTCTGATATAAAAAAATTGTGGCAGCAGATGTTTTGGGCTGTGTTTTCGTTTTCAGTTAAATTTTTTGGATAGGGTAAAATTTTATTAAATTGGTTTCTAGTTAGGTGGACTATTTATATAAATTTTTCCTCTTAACATTCGATTCACTTGAGTTTGGGAGTTTTAATGAAAAATTTTGTGGTTCGATTAAAATTATTTTTCTTCAACTCGTAGTATTTATGGTTAAAATTTTTGGTTCGAAGAATTTTGTAACTAGTTTGGTTTTTTGTTTCGCAAATTTAATAATAAAACTTTTTCTTTTATCTTGTGTGAGTAGTGAAACTTTACAGAACAGAATATTTTATTGATTATAAAAAATATAAATTTCACAACCTTGCAGAATTAGATTTCTTTGGTCCTATAAATTTTACTCCTTTAACGAGGGATTTTTCATTAAATTAAAGGATTTTTATTTAAAACTTAAGAATACTTTTTTTTAATAACAACACAAACAAATTCGAGAAGAGAAAATGCGCTATTTTTATATTCATATGTGATTTTCTTGGGGAAGTGCATTGCTAAAATCTTCATCAATACAAAGTTACTTATAAATTTTCCTTTAAAATGTTTGAACTGCAATAATAAAAAAAAAATGTACTGGCTCGACTAATTTTTTCACATATCATTTTCCGAATTTCAAAATGTAAAATCTGTCGTGTGAGTAAAAGGTAATTTTACTGTTACTTTCATAAGCTATATGAGCATTAATTCATTTTTTTATAAAACGCAAATATCATTTAATAGACTTTATTAATGGATTTAAAAATGGGTCAAGAAAAGAGAAGGTTAAACTAAAGACAGCATCTCAATATATCTTACGAACTTAGAATCGAATACTAGCGCCTAATACCTAAGTAAAAAATAATTTTTAACATCTCTTTTTTTATACATGAAACAAATATAATATTTATGATGATTCCTAGTTAAAATAAAACTACAGATGAAACAAGCTTTTAAATATATAAGTGGGAACCAAGTGTTTTCATTCCTTTGATTTTTTCCATTTATATAAAATTAATTGATATTTGTCAATCAAATGTATGTCAGGATTAACTCACGCGATCTAAAGTAACTTCTACAGGGAATGAAAGCCTTGAATGGGGTAAACATAACCTAAAATTAAATAAGGAAAAAGCAGCATAAATAATTAATAACTATGAATTATTTAATTTGTTTTAATAAAAAAGTTTAATTTTACTTAACCCAATATTATATTTTCAAAAAATAATTAAGAAAAAATAATTTGCTTAAAACTAAAAGTAAGCTTCAATAAAAATTTAAGAGCTTTGCATATTAAGTAGTATTGCTTTATGGTGTCCTTCAGATATCTTTTGAGTACCAAAAATAGGTAACAGTTAAGCATTTAAGATTGCAATTACAAACGCATGCTAACATTTTAAAAAATACTGAAAAAAAATTCGATTGCTCTGACTTTATAGAAATGAGAAACGAATTTTGTAAACAATTGCTACAACTTCGTTTTTTACAAACGCTGCAGTCTAGTTGAAGAGTTTTTAGCGCAATTTTGATTAAGCAACTTATCGGTGGCATACATTTCTCTGGAAAAAATCAACAAATTAAGCCTCTGCAGACAAAGGACAAGATGAAAGAAGGCCATTAATGGAAAAATTTGCTAGTCGCTTAAATTGGCTCAAATCTATTAAGTTCCCTACGTTAGCTTTCACTATGACGAGAAAATGATAAAATGACTATATTCTTTAAACTCTTACTACAAACAAATCAAAAAGATTATACAATTGATAATAGTTTAATAAATTCGCCACGATACACCATCACTTAGCAATTGCTTATTTGCCGTAGTTTTTATTTAATTAAATTTTTTTTAAATCATTAAAACCAGCTTCTAAAAAAATTCAGACTCCATTTTAGCTTCAGTTTTAGAAGTGTATCATGTCCATGATTGCTAAAAACTTCATTCATGCTTAACAGTCACAAAATTAAAAATTATGTTTGTACATAATTTTTAATTCTTTTTGAATAAAATTGACGACAATTGACTATTAGGAGTACGAGTTGATGAATTTTGTTAAATGTTTGACTCTACCAAACATTACTAGCATTTCTTAAATGTAAGACTCAATTTAAATTTTGAAAAATACTTAATTTTCATAGAATAACTATATCAATAATATATAATAACACTAAAAATAAAAACTGGCAGCACTAGTGTTAACATTAAAAAATACAAACGTTGCCATCAAATATATTTAAACTGCCAATTAAAGAGAATTGGAGTATAGATGTTGAGGTACAGATGACTCTATACAAAACGTCAGTTAGTTAAAATTTTATATTGGCGGGCTGTCACTTCTTGAGTAATTAAAAAGTATTTATATTATGTTGTAGTTAAGTAAAAAAGCAAAAGCAATAATTCTAATAATTTTCTTAACTTTTTAATAAAACCAGGTATTACTTTCAAAGGATCCTTGATCAATATTTTTTTCTTTTGACAATTAGGAGGAAAATCTTCGAAATTATTTTAGTTAAAAATCATATAATCTATTAAAATACTCACATTTTTAGTAAAATAAATCCTATCATAAAAGTTTTTTTACATAATAAAATTAATAAATAATAATCTTATTTTGAATTTAAATAAAAGATGTCGTAAGACTTTGATACACAGCAATAATTTTCTTTATTTAAACAAAAAAATCACTTAAGGAATGAAAAAACAAAAAAAAATTCTATTAAAAAAAAATCTAATTCCAAAAGTTTTCTAGAATATAATTAAATTTTCATGTTTAGTGGCATAAACTAATCTCACTTGAACTACTTAAAAGACAACAATAAAATTTCAATTAAAGAAATTGACTTAATTTGATATTAACAAAAATAACAAAACAAATTTTATCCATACCTGAATTAATGGAAAAAAATTGAACATAAAACTAAGTAAAATACAATTGACTTAGTTCTTTACATTAACTTAATTAAAACAAGGATTTTCTTAATAACCAGGAATCGTGCTTAATTGACAATCCTAACAGGTTGGATGGTATTCATATATAAACAAAGAAAATCCTAATTTTTATATCGAAAATATATGACTTATTGATGTAGGGCCCGTAAGACATCTTAAAAGGTTTTTTTATGTAAATTACTATCAAATGGAGTTATATTGTATTACATGAAATTTATTCCGTTCCTTTATAGGTTGAATTCTAAATATTGTAAGATTAAAGTAAAACTTTTAAATTCATCGAA
The DNA here is from genome assembly GCA_947359355.1 of Acrocera orbiculus. Lineage (NCBI taxonomy): Eukaryota > Metazoa > Arthropoda > Insecta > Diptera > Acroceridae > Acrocera > Acrocera orbiculus. The sequence goes on from OX375757.1 coordinate 26,007,197, forward strand.
AAATTCTGAAAATGTAAGAATTAAAAAGCTGAAAACTTTTTTAAAATCGCGAATATTCTGTATTTTATTATTTTCAACTTATATGACTTCCCAACGTTGAATGAGTATTGTCAACCGAAAGAATTTTTACTTAGTACACAAGAAAATTAATTGCATAAAAGTTGTAGGTTTACACTAAAAATCATGCCTGATATTTTATTTTGATGACAATGTTTAATGTATTCAATAAAAGCGAAAATTGCTGACTTTTTAGCTTCAAACAGCTTCTTTAAGAGCGGATTTTTATCGCTTGTTCATTTTAACTTTGTCTTTCTTTTATTGCATTGTTAGTTAAATTTTCCTACAAGAATAAATTACAACTACTCGAGCTCAATTTACTTACAAAATGCCTTGAAATCTGTTACTTATTTAGTGAAAACAGTAAATTAAAATCTGTTCGTGTTATTTTTTAACACAATACTTTTCTTTTTTTGTTAATTAAAATCAAACAGTTGTAAATTATAAAACTTTCAAATGCATTTTCATTATATTTTACTGTTCTTTAATTGTAGAAAGCTTTTCCCTTTTAAAATTTCAATAAACTTAGATGTGTACAATAGAAAATACTAAATTTCAAAACTCCAAATTCTTGAAGATAATTAAGCTTACATTGTTCAACAAAACTATTTTGTGCGCAGTAAAGGGAAATATAAAGAACCTTATTATATTTTACTTTGTTTAATAACCAAAATCTTAAAATTCATCATATTCCAAGTAGAATTATTTTCATAATTAATTTATGCATAACAATGCGCCATAGCTTAATATCACATTGAAACTTGTAGATTTATATAAAACGTCTGTTTAAAATTTTCACTGATATCAAATCAACAAAGAAAATTTTTCATCTCAATTTTAAATACTTTAAAGAAATCTTTTTTCATGATATGATAACATAAAATAAGTCCTACTATTATTATCCATTTTGTTTTTAATTCAGTTAACATAATAATATATTGTATTTTTTATGTTATTTTATATTTTTATTTTGTTTTATTTTTTATTCTGTTTATTCTTGAAAGCATCAATGAAACTATGCCAATTTAAATCTTTATTGACAACCCTCATTTGCTATAATAAAAAAGAAGAGTAAGTCTGTCGAATTCTAAGCCTTTATAAATACAAATTTAATGTAAGCGTTTTTGAATTGCTGATCTAAAAGTAAAATATACTATCGGGAATTTATTTCGTATAATTTTCAGGACACATTTACATAAAAACAATATCTTAGAGAAGAGGATTCTAGAAGACAAGTCGCCAATTATATTATAGTCCCACAGATACTGACTCAACTAATTTCAAATTATTTTGCCATTAGTCTTTTGTTTGCCATTTTATGTTGTTTCTTAAATCCTTAAATTTTGCTATGCTTGTTGACGGCTTATATAATTCGTTTAGTAATTTTTTTTTTAAAGAAAAAGGTAGGGGTAGTTTTTATATTTATCAAATAAGTAGAATGAGATTTTAAGTTCTATGGAGAAGAAATTTAGGTAGCCGTCTCTATGGATTAGATTTATGGTATTAAGAATAATTTCCAATGTAAATGCTCATTTTAAAGTTAACATAAAATTTTATTACTTGAACGTTTAAACTTATTGTTATTATTCTATGATGATCTAATCAAAATTATTTGTTTCTCTTTTTTCTTGTGAATATTAAATTTTTTCTCATTTTAATTCAATTAAAAACGTTTGTAGGACACCAAACCAAAAACCTACTATGAAATTTACTACCAATAAATAACAAAGAATTTAAATGGTTTGCTTCCCTTAGCTTGTACAGGATTAAACAGGCTTTTTTCGATTACCTAAAGATTATTTCAATTTAAAACATTTTTAATTCAAGTTATCTTTTTTTTTTACCTCACAATTAACTTGTACTCAAATGATAACATTTTTATCTCTAAGCATTTATGTATATACATATATATATATATTTATCCATTCAGCCAGGAGTCCTGGCTCCCTTTTTTAGTTAAGTGCCCTTTTTTTATTCCTCATTATTAGCCTTTTACATAGCTCATAAAAAATAAATGCTACAAAAATATTTTATCTGACAAAGTCACTAACAAAGCATTTTCTTTCATTTTTCACTCTTAATCGCACAACTGGGTCATCTTTACAAACAATACAAAAATAACAAACATCAACTGAAATAAATGAAAAAAAAGGTGTTTGCCCAGTATTATGCTCCTCTCATGGACACTATGGAGGTGGTGTCTGTCATTGTGAAGAAGGTTGGAAGGGAACTGAATGTGATATACCAGCAGGAGAATGTGAAATACCTGGGTGTACAGGTCATGGTCGTTGCATTGAAGGTGACTGCCATTGTGAACGTGGTTGGAAGGGTCCATTTTGTGATCAACGTAAGAATTTTTTATTATTATATATTTTTCCCATCAAGAAATTTTTTTTTTAAACTTTAATTTAATAGGTGATTGTGTTGATCCTTCCTGCTCTGGACATGGAAGCTGTGTAGCTGGCCAATGCTATTGTAAAGCTGGTTGGCAAGGTGAAGATTGTAGTATAATTGATCAGCAAGTCTATCAGTGTCTTCCGGGATGCTCAGAGCATGGTACATATGATTTAGAAAGTGGATCCTGTGTCTGTGAGAGACATTGGACAGGCCCCGATTGTTCACAAGGTAAATTCAACTTTTTATATAAAATTTCTCTTTATTTAAAATATTGCTCTTACTTTATATTTTGAGATTGTGTTTCATTAGATTTTTTAGCGTTTTGTAGCAAATTTATTGTTTTTTATTACACTGTGGAAAAAAAAATTATTGACTTGAAAACTGTGAATAAGTTAATTATTTTACTATTTTAAAATAATTATTCAAAAATTAAGATTTTAACATGCAATGCCTTTAAATATCCTAAATTTTCTTAATGTTCTATCATATAATGAAAATTTTTCTGGAGTCTTATTATTTTGTAAAGTAGGCAAATTGTAATATCGTTCAATGTTCAATAATTAATTGTTTTTTATGATTTAAAACCGCCCAGAATTCATCCAAATTTGATAAAGGTATAAAAGGACCTCGTTTATCTCTAAACGTTTAAATATTGTTGGTTTAATTTAAACTTAGTGGTAAAATCACGTGAAGATTGACAAATATTTCTATATCAGATGAAAACATTAAAAAGTTCGACAATATGTATAAAATTCTGAAACAAAATATATCAGGCATATCTGAAGAGAGTTTGATGAGATTTTACACCACGAATTGAGCAAGATGATTTATTTTGCAAGATATTTGTCGACTGGTGATCAAAGCGAAATGCGAAAATGAATTGCAAAGAAATTTTTTGGATCATTATACAAGAAATACGCGAGATTTTTTTCTTTTTTTTTTTTTTACTATATATAAAAGCAAAAACTATAACGCTAAAAGCCAAAACAAGGGGTAGATGTTTGAATTTCTGTAAAGCTATTTTCGAAAAATCACCATTAGAATGCGTTTGGCATGCGAAATAAAATCTGTTTTTATTTAAGACTTCTGGATTGACTTCTAAAAAGAAAATCTTGTCAATAAAAACAACAAGCCTATTTTTCATTAGGAGGAAATTGAGAGATTTAAAATAAAAACTATTTAAGCGTTTGTCTTATTTTCAAAATTGAAGTAATTTTTACCCGGAAAATATGTTTGCTTCATAAATGAAAGTGTAATAGCGGCCAAAACAAGATATTTTGAAATTGTTTTCAATTTATTGGAGAAGCGTTAAGCAAATTGCATTCAAGTAATGAGAATTTCATGTTCTGAAATAAAAATACAAGAAAAAAGGGTTTTCAAAATCTAAAAGATTTCTTTTTACCTTCGTAGATCTTAACAAAACTGCAATCAATTAAGTTTTTTGTTACAAAACTAGTTATACTATTTTCAAACTAGATCTCTTATAAATTACATTTAGTGAAATTTAATTTTACACAAGAGTCATATAATCATTCCAACGCTTTTTTTAGAGAATAAAACAACTTATTTTTGGTTTGGGTTTGGGTGATAAATTATTTGACTCAATGCCTTTTTCTTCAAACATTTTTGTAATATTAGTGTACCGTTCGCAGTCACTGGTGGTCAAGTCTGGCAAATGAATATAAGAGCCACTCCAAGGTTTTTCGTGTGATCGTTTTATTAGACGGTGAATTGTTGAGAAGGAATTTTTTTTTCTTAACATGGAAACGGTTTTTTCTCGTTTGTCTTACTTTTCTTTAGGTGGTCAATGAACAGAATACTATCCCAATGATCGCCGTCCGTATTTCACACTCAAGGCCTATTCACCGACATGTTATATGCCAGGATCAATGCGAAATGTTTCTTTTAGTATTGACAGTTGTTGATATATGTATATATACAATCATGGATTCTATGTATATAAAATAACTCAGTTGTCCAAAATACAACTTTTCTCCTTTAAAAAATAAAAAGAGAATAGGCTTAAAACTTTTTTTTTTAAAAAAATATCAACACTTATTTCATATCAAGTCTACATGTCACGTCAATTTATTATTTATCATAACAGACATACAAAAAAAACGATGTTGACGCTATTCATCATTCCGTCAAAATCTATCGATAGTCGTCGTATCACTCTTTTGATATTACATTTAGCCCCTTTTGAAAATATTTAATAAACCTTTACCACATTCAAGTACTTTCAACATCTCATCCTTTATTTTTTCGCGTGTAAGCACCCTTTAGATTTTTATCATAAACCAAAAAAAGCGTTTTTTTTTTTCATTCCATACATTTAGAACTCCAATGCAAAGTTATATATACGCCATGTATAAAAATATGTAAGTTTTGCTATGACAAAAATTTTAAATGATGAACAATTTATCTTCAAGTATATATGCATATAAGTGTGTAATGTTGTTGAAACTATAAGGATAAGACTTTAAAGTAATACACTTAACTATATATAAGGGTGATAAATCATTGGACACATTATATTATATAAATCGAGGGTTGCTGCTAATTTTCATCGTGCACATTTTACCTAGTTCGGGTCCCTCTACTGAGATTTAATTCAATGCCCTTCTCTCTGATGCACTTCTATTCAAAATTTAAGGGTATGAGCTTAAAATAGAATAAATCCTACTTTTATTATATTACATAAAAATCTCTTATATGTGCACATGTTAGAGTTATAAAAAAGGATATTATCGTGCATCATAGTAAGAAATACACATATATTATATATATATATATGGCTAGAAATAATAAATAAATAAGGTGTAATGGATAAAAAGTATATTTCGGTTTGATGTTGTAGAAAAAAAATTGCATTCGTTGTTTTTTATTTTTATTTTAGTATCCTAATTTTATTTATTTGAAAGATTTGTGGTTTTGTTATACATGAAAATGCATTTAAAGTGGTAAAAGCTGCATAAACCGTTAAATGAATTGATTTTTGTGGTTGATAGAAAAGTTATCTGATATTTATATCCGAAACATCAAAGTTTACTAAGCCAGACAAACCAAAATAGCATCTTTTATGAAAAATCAATAGAAAAATATATATAAGCTGAAGTTTTACAGTGTATTTTAGGGGAAGAAGAGGTGTAATACAAACCAAAAATTCCGTTATACATATCTATATATATATATATATATATTTTATCAACAAGAAGAATATAAAATATTTCGGAAATGTTTAAAGGCCATGAACATGACATGATGGTAAATGGCTGTAAGAGATTTTCATGTTGTTGTGGTTTTTATCAGTTTCTCTGGGATGCCATTTTGCTGACATAATGGGTTCAAAACTGAGCACTTTTCACTAGATAAAAGGTGGGGATATTAAGGTACTTATAAATAGAGATACATATATCTTATCTATAGTCCACTATATTCTTGAATGCTATCAACATTTATAAACTATGTCCTCAAATATGAATATTATTTAAATTGTAATCGTATCATTTTTATTTTATTTTGTTATTTATTGTATATATAAAATTGTTTGATATAAAGAATAATACAGGATTCAATGATTAAATGAAAATTATGACCATTCCAATGAATTTTATTTAAAGGATCATACATCCTTTTGTTTTATAAAATTATTTTTTTCTAGCTGTATTTAAACAAAGAATTATTAACAGAAGGATGAATTAATTAAAACAATTTGATTTACAGATGAAAAATCCTTTAATGGTTTTTTATTCTATTTATATATCCCATCAAATAATTTCTAAAGAGATTTGTTAATTTTATAGAATTACTTAAACTGATTTTGATTTATATAGCAAAATATAGCTAGATAAATATATATATATTAATTGAGACAGTTAGAGAAAAAAAATGAATTTGTCTGTTATGGAGGAAAGTTTTACAATAGTTACAACATTTTTTTAAAAGCTTTTAGCAATTGGAATTCAAAAAGTATGTATCACTCTTATTTAGTAACTAAATGTTTAAAATTTATTATAGAATTTTAGTTTTTAAAATTTCGAATATTGATGTTTAAGGAAAACTTTACAATTCTAATTTTTAGTTAGTTAGTCTTACCATATCCGAAAAGAAAGTTATATCTAGCTCTTAATAATATAATATTAAGGGAAATCATTCATAAAAACATTAATTAGAAGTAAAACAAATAAATTTTCCACTGGGATACATCTTTTGTTCTTTAAAAAGCCAAATTTGCCAAAATCTTTGAACGTGATATCTAAAGAAACTGCTAAGAACAGAAAACCGAGAACGTCCTCAAATTCAGATTTGAAAGTTACTGCCTTACTGGAAAGCAAAGCCTAAGTCTTATAAACCAAATTTTCTGAAAAGCACCTTACTGAATTCCCTAACCAGTAGGAAATTATGTATTCAAAACTCATGTTGCAGCTTTTCACTATTTATTCAGTTTATATTTGTGCGGTACTGACATGAAGTCATCACAAATGATATTTGATAAATACTTTTTTTCAAAATAAAGCCAAGATTTATTCTACAACAACTAGATGTATTTATTTTAAGATCTACTTACCTCCCATGATTCACTCAGTTATAAAGTCAGGAAAACAAGCCACAAGCCTAAGGTTGCCAAAAGGAATTTTTCCTAAGAATTTTGAGTGAGAATTCTAACAAAAATCCAAAGAATATGCACATTTTAGTATTTTATACTCGTATAAGAAAAAATGTAATTATAACCAACTTTAATACCTTATCTTTTGCTATAATAAAACAAAAAGATATGCACTTTTTTTTAAATTTCTCCTGTATTGTACTGAATTTATTTCCTTCCTATCCAATATCATAAATTGTCAGTTTGCATTTACTCCTGCTGCAAAATGTAACATAAAATAATTCGATTTCGATTTTTGTACTGTGGTCAATTTTATGAAAAAGCAACGTTTGCAACTTTAAAAAATTTCTCATATATACATATATCCTTTAGTTTCCTAATAAAATTGACTTTCCCCCATAAATAGACCTAGAAGCTGATTGGAATTACATAGCTGTTTGCTAGAAATTTTCTATCAAAATTTTTGTCACATACCAAACACCGTCGGCATCATTATTATCAAGTCCACACGGTATTCTTTTACAAAATGAAATATTTCATGGTTTGAATTCCTTTCGATAAAATTGCCAAATTCTGCAAAATATTTGAGATACTTCCGTTTCAATATCCTGACAAATGAAGAAACTCTTCTAGACATAATAGCTAAAAACTTGTTTTCTAGAGATTCCTTATCCTTTCGGATGTAGTATATCTGTTAGGCTATAGTGTTTTATTTTAGTATATCGAAAGTGCCTCTTTTTAACAGGACTATAGTATTAGAAATTGAAATACATTTGATTAGAAACAAAATTTTACTAGTTTTATGTGCCAAATATCTTTAGATATGATAAAATTGCTGAACATTATTAAATAAAATTTTGTTTTTTAATTTCTTACAGCTGTTTGTAGTTTAGATTGTGGTCCGAATGGAGTATGTGAATCTGCCAAATGTCGTTGTAATCCTGGTTGGACAGGAAATCTTTGTGACCAATTACCCTGTGATAATCGATGCTCAGAGCATGGACAATGCAAAAATGGCACATGTGTCTGTTCACAAGGTTGGAATGGGAGACATTGTACTTTACGTAAGTATATTTAGTCTTAGTGTGTTTTGGTTTTGATTAAAGTTCATTTTAAATTTAATATTACAAAAAACTTTCTTCTGTAAAATATTTGAAAAGACTTTTGAAAATTTCTGTTTCTGTTAAAGATGGAAATTCAACAATAATTGAAAAATAATTCATTATCAAATTAATGGCACACATACAACACTTATTTCAAGCTTCATTTAATTAAAAAAAATTGTTTTTAGAATTAGTAAGTTTATTTTCATCTTAAGAGATACAAGCATCTTATAATTCACATGAATGGATTTCAGTAATCAAAATAATGCCCGTATAAAACCAACCTTAATTTCTGTTCCTACCTTATTTCTTAACAATTTATAAATAACAGACAATCAATATTTTTCCGCTCATGACTTGCATATAGTATATGATGACTTCAACAAAGGAGCCAAATTAACGTACTAAATGTAAAAAAAATTTTAAGAAATTAGCTTACAGGTGAAAAAAACTACACAGCCTGTCAAAGTTAAATATAATCAATGGCACAAAAATGATAAATTGTGAATGATATATAACAACTTGTTGTCCACTAATCACGTTTTATTATTGTTCTTAAGACCAGCAAATTTTCTTTGTACATTTTTTACATTCGATTTGTGTTTGATATCCAAAAAAGAAAATTAAATAAAAGAAAAACTTGAGAAATGACTTATCATACTAGAAAAATTCAAGTCATTTAGGCGTTCACCGCTTTGATATATATCTTAAAACTAAATAAGCTGGTGCACGAGTTGTTTAAAAATCCTTTCGAAATCATTTAAAACTAATACCATCCAAAAATATTTTCTAAGAATAACTTAAATATTTAAATAAGTCAGCTTTCAATTAAGCATGTTAAAAGGAAGACATTATTGCTAGTAAAGCTTTTGTTTTAACTTCTTATGCTGTCACATAGAAATTTTGTTAACATTGTCCTGTCGTTTTTCAAACAAGAGAATAAATTTTCTTTTCGAATTGGAATTTTATATAAATTTTATTTAATGAATTTTCTATTTTTGTTTTTTATATTTAGCTGGATGTGAAAATGGTTGTTCACGTCATGGACAATGTACTTTAGAGGATGGTGAATACCGTTGTGATTGTATTGAAGGATGGGCTGGTACAGATTGTTCAATATCTTTAGAAACAAACTGCAAAGATAATATTGATAATGATAATGGTGAGTAATAAATGAAAATAGATAGAATTTTTTTAAATATTTGAAGGGGGATACAGAATTTTATTGAACGCATTAAAAATAGTTATTACAAGAAAAGAATCATTGTGCAAAAACGTGTCAAACGTTTATGATAGGCTCCTAAATAAGTTTCGTCTTTTGACATTAGAAACAAGAGTTTATGATGCAGAATATATTTAATAATTCAATGTACTTTTTTTGAACTTTGATACATTTATTTCACGCGGATTTTATAATTTATGGGTTCTATTTCGGAAGTGAGACTTAACAGTCAAAGTAAACTTTTTCAGCCAATATTATCTCTTCATTTAATAAAAATCATTACCCATTCATGAATGTGGAAGCAGCAGCTAGAAGTCAAAGGGAACTAAATTTAGAAAATAAATTGGATTTTCTAACAACTATTCAATTTACTGAATTTCGTGATTTTGATTTTGAGCTATGTAAGAGGATGCGCTGTCTTGATAAAAAATGATTTATTTTTATTTTTCGAAGCAAGTATTTTCTAACAAATTTTTGCATCCAACTGGCTTGAATGGTTATAAATCTCATATTGGTTTATCATTTAATCTATTTGGAGGTAGTCCACTTGTAAAATTACTTTTTTAACTCAAAAAAATGATTCCTATATTATTTTGAGCGATTTTTGGGCTTAAATCAGTTCAAACTTTAAGTATTAAGCTTACACTACTCATTAGTTTTACGTTCTGACTTAGAGCCACGGTGATGGATTTAAGAGTTTTCAATTGAGATGAAGTTACTCATGAAATCCGTTTTCTTTTTCGTAAATATTCAAATAATTAGTTTATTGCATGGGTTTAGAATGGTGCTTATCCTCTTGTTATAGGAAAAATTTCTTTATAAAAGAAGTTCATGGAACTTCTACACAATATAATCTAAGTTGTACATGAAAGTGCTTTTGTGTTAAATAAAGGATAAGGACAATCCCTTCATTTTCCAAGTAAATCTTGATGTAACCTCTTAAAAACTTTTTTACCATTGTGTTGACAACTTGAAAGTACTCTCATTTTTTATATGCAAAATGAGAAATAAAAATTGCACTCTTGAAAAATTAAAAAAGGTTTAGCTAAATTACTTTAAAAAAATTGTTTGCAAGTTTTCCAGAATTCTTGCAGAATTCCTTTTCAAATATCGTGCGTAAATAATGTTGCTTTAGAGCTCAGAATGTTATAAGTACGTATTTAAATTTATGAAAATTCTCAAATAATAATAAAATAGTTTGCAAAGTCAATGGTAATGACGACGAGTAAATACGTCGAACGCACGGTAATAGATCTACTTTTTTCATGTTATATTATCTCTTTTTACTAAGCTCTACGGGCTCTCATAGCAATACTATAACCAGCCGTAGTAAGGATTTATTGCCTCTCAATTAGTCTCAAATTAGAACACATTTTAATATCTTTAAAGCTTTTAATTTATATCAAAACTACGTTTTTTTATAGTTTTTCATTAAATACCTTTAGAAGGCTATATCGATTAAATTTTATGATTTTAGTTTATTTAAGGAACAATGATATTAATTTGATATTACTTGGCTTGTAGCAACTCATACCAATTGTTTGCAAATTGAATTTTCCCTGCCAAAACGGTGACTAGCATTCAAATTAACTAGAGATATCCTCTGTTTTCATAAACTAATTTAAATAATGAACTTAAATTACACCATTCTTGAATATGGAATGACTATATATGGGTATCTCTTCTATATATTATTTGATTGTTATACAATTACAGATCTACCACTAATTCATGAATTGACAATATTTGCTTGGTATCTGAAAGTCAACTACTAAATTTCATTCATTAAAACAGTGATACACAACACACAAGGATCACAAATATCAAATAAATCAATATATGTAATGAACATATAAGAGATTTGTCTGAATGATAATTAAACCTTGATAAATAAACTGAATTTTAATAAAGCTGAAAAATTATTCAAATTATTTTTTATCAAAATTTTTCAAATTTTACCTTGCAGCATGGAAAAATTAATAGTGTAACTCTTGTCTTAGTTAAAATTTTCTCAATATCAACTTTTATCACCCCCGTTTGGAAAGGTCAAAACAGAATTTTTAGCTTCAAGGGTAATTTTGTTTATATTGAACAACATCTGAAAAAACAGACGCCCCATATTTTAGCCTCAAGCAAAAATAAATAATGAGAACTAACGTATCCCTTACGTATCGTGTTTCTTAGGGCTTTTTTCCAAACAAAAAAAAAAGAAGAAAAATGTTTTAAGTTCTTTAAATTATAAAAATACAAGAGTAGGTTGGAAATTCCCTGCTATAGGACGTAGGGAAGACCTTTACGAAAATTTTTCTTATTAAAAGATTTTTTGTTTTTAAACAAAGAACTCATTTTGGACCACTTATCTACTAAAACCACATCCATTTTTTATCTTCAAAGGCATTATTCGGAAGGATATAAAATTTTGAATTTTTAATTTCATTGATAATCTAAAAATCTTTTCATATTTTTATAGGCTTTTATTTAGCTTGTTTTATGTTTGGAAGAGATTCGTAATTAATTTGGAAGTGCTTTGGCATGAGCTATTGAATTCATATTTTGGAAACCTTGTTGTTTAAACATTGTTTCAAAAAACAGCCCTTATTCCCTAGTTCCTAGTTTTAGGAGCGTATTTGATATCATATTGAATTTGTTTTACGTATTCAAAAAACAAGAGACTCGGCGAAAATAGTTTTTTACCAAATATTTACCAGCACACAAATTTCAAAAGATAAAAGTCATAATAACGCTTTCATCAACATTGGACAAAAATACGAATAACTTTAAACGGACCAAACCTCTAATCGAGAATACTTTTTCTAGATTCATCTTTTAATAACCAGCTACGAGCCTATCTCAATACAAAGAAACTTGACTCAGTCCTTATAAAAATAACAAAAATAATCCGAAAGTCAAAGTTTAAACAACATTACAGAAGGTGCAACATTTCATTTTAACAAAATCGAATAAAACTCCCAAAAATTAATCACAGAATATTGAAAGTGCTTAGTATTTTTGGAACTTATCAAATGTTAAAACTAATGTAGCAACAGGCTTAAAATTTATTAGTAACAAGACACAGAGTTAAGGGGCGGAAAATGCTAGTCGATTTTTTGGGATATAATAATATTATTACCATAGGAAACTGAAAAAAAGAAAAAGAAAACTGATGGTAATAACAAGAGTCATATCAACTCTGGCATATAATTGATTCCCCAAAGGGATTACTTTTATTAATACCAAAATAGGAAGAAAAGATTTTCTCGTTTCAATTTCCTATATAATAATATCGCCTAAAGGTAGGCAAGCAGAAAATGTTTTGCGTTAGAAATCACTTAAAGCCAATGATTGAAGTCAAAATTAATTTTTCTCAAGTAAGTTAAAGCTCGAAGAGATAGAAAATAGTAAATTGAAAATGATTTACATAGCATTTTTCAAATTAATTCGATTTCTACATTCTTAAAATTAAGAAAGAAGAAAATTCTTTAAATTTGTAATTTGTAATCTGTAAGCAATAGCCGAAGCTGATTGTTGGTACTCTAGAATTAATTAAACTATTTCTCTTTTTCATTTTTTTTTTTTCGGTTTTTTTGAAATAATCTTCATAGATTAGGAATTTATATTATTTCTATTTAAAAAAAAAAAAACACATTCTTAATAAGAATTTACTTCAAAAAATTCAAAAAGAAATACTTTCAAGAATCCAAATCAAATCAAATAAACGAACAAATAAACACTTCTATTTGAATTAAAGAAGTTACATACTCATGGGAAGGATATTGGATACACTTGCATTTTATTGTGTACATATAATTCCCAACAATTTTAAAGTAAATAAAAGCGCGACTTTTACAATACGAAGAAAATAATTCTCTTCATTCCCTTGATCATTGCCAGTAAATAGAAAAATTTCTAAAAAAGAACGAACTAAAAAAATATGGCGAAGTTTTTTAAATAACTTTTATTTGAATTGGTTACATCTCAAAATAGAAAGCAAGTAAATTCAGTATTTTTTTTACGAAAAAAAAAGAAAAATTTATTTTATTCAATTTTTTCTGCCCTCTATTTCCGATTTACTGTTTGGCAAAATGAAATTAAAAAAAAGTCACACAAAGAAAAAAAAAGAAGAAAACCAACAAGAATTCGTGTTTTTGGGAAAATTTCTTCAATTTGAACATTTCAAATTATTTTTGTCTGTTTCCAGGGAGAAAAGCAACAGGAATACAAACTTGTAATAATATCAACTGAGAACTACATTTTTCTTTTATAAGACACAAAAATTGATTTATTTGCATTTTATTACATTTATGTTCATCGACGTGCCAAGTCTTTATCCATGTAATTTTATCATATTTGTTGTATTTGATGAAATATTATACTTCCGTTTCAATGTAATTTATTATGAATATATTTTTGTCTTACTGAAATGACGTTTTCTATTGTTATTATTTTTTTTTTTTTTTTTTTGTAGAATTAGAGTAACGGCATAGATTTGGGGACAGTACTTTACATAAAATATTTATGTTTCTGCATGTAAAACTGTTAGAAAATTTGATTTGATGATATCACTAAAAAGGAAACCTCACAAACCCGAGCTCATTTTAATTTTTTACTATCTTTGTAAAAATTCATAACACACAAAAATTTTAAAGATTCAACAAATTTTGAAACGCTCCTTAATACAAATAAACCTTTTGATTTTCCATTACATATAATTTATTTTTATCATCGCATAAGAAAATTAAATACAATTCAAGTTATATAGAAAAGTTTGTTTAAAGGATTAGTTTCGGGGATTATTTTCACTCCTTTACTCATATCATATGAGGTCAAGCTCATGAGGTTTTCTTGTAAGTTAACAAGTTGAATCATTTTGATATACAAAATAAACCAACAATTTCCAATTGAAATTTGGGAATCCTTTACCAGTAATGGACTTAAAATATTGGCCATACGGAAGTCTTATACAACTAAAAGATGTATTTAGTAAAATGGTTTTGTTTTTTTCTTCAAATGATTTAGGGACATCGAACAAAAATGTTAGCATATTGATAACATTGCTCCGAAAAAAGAAAAACCTTGTATCTTCTTTTTCAATGACCGCTTATATCAAGTTTGGTATACTACCAATAAAAATTTTTACATGTGTGAAACAACAGTGAACAGGTTAAGTATATATTGAGTTTGACAACATCAGTTAATAAACTCAACGATTATTTTGTTCGGTATGCATTGAGGAAACTAAAAATTTTCGTTTTTAAACCTTTTTTTTATTGCTTAACCGAAAAAACTAGTTTGATAATATATAAAACGCTTTAAATATTTTTTTAACGTTGACAGATGGTATGACAGACTGTTCGGATAGTGAATGTTGTTCTCATCCAGCATGCTCAGAGCACATAATGTGTTTATCTTCAAATGATCCAGTCGAAGTATTACTTAGAAAGCAACCTCCATCTGTGACAGCATCCTTTTATCAAAGAGTCAAATTTTTAATTGAAGAAAATTCAGTTCAATCATATGCTCATAAGGATGAATACAGCGAAAAGTAAGTCTATCTGATTTCTAATTTATATTTTCTTTAACTAATTCACAAAAAACGAAATAAAAATTAAAATAAAATTATTTAGTAAGCTCGAATTTATAATAATAACAAAACAAAAATTAGGGAATCAAAATTTTAAGTAATATTTTCTCTATCTTTCTGCTTTTTTATTTTGTTTTTTTATTATTTAGTTTTGAGTGTGTAATTTATTTTATTTATATATCGGAAAATTTCGAATTTTAGCTCCCTGTAAGAAAGGTAATAGGCATTTATTTGTATAAGTACAAATTTTATTTTTAATAAAACAAAAGGAAAGAATTCCTGAAAATATTCTTTCTTTAGTTCGAATACAGTGCAAGAAAAGAAACAAGCTCAATTTGCTGTAGTTTATAAATTTTACTATGGTAAGAAATAAATAGATTTAATTTAAACCTTAAATTATCCTAGAATCCTTAAATCCGAGCTCCCCTCAATGTAGTCTATCATTTATAAAAATATAATTTGAGGAATTATAAAATCTAATTGCATTTTTATAGCGTTTTCTAAATATAAATTAAATATCTTACCACTTGTATTATTTAAATAAAACTTTCAAAAGTGAATTTTATATTAAAATTAGTTTGAAAAATTTTTTATAGGAATATTAAATTTCTACAAATATTTCTCAAAATTTAGGAAATTAATTACAAATTAAGTTTTCTATTATTTTTAACTATTAAAGTTCTTCTTTTGTTTATTTCAAGTTTTTTGTGTAAATTTTCACATGGTTTTTTCAAAGGAATCGAAAAAAATATACATAATATTTTGAATATTGTTAAAATTAAAATTAACTTTATACAACAAGGAACATTAAAAGGATATAAACAAGTGCATCAGTGTTAAATTGAAGCATTAAAAATTATGAAAAGCTGCCTATGACAAATATCAATTTGAAAGTTATATTCAATGGTTAGCAATACTAAAGCTATTCTCATACTCGTAAACCGATATTTCTATAGTATTCAAATATTAAACATATGTATGTCTAGCCGTTGAATTATATCAGAAAAGACATCAGTCTTTTTTGATTAATTAAATCAAGTAGTTCTGTGAAACATTAAGTCACTAAATTATTAATTGCAGTACACAAAGAGTTTTATTTTTGTGTCTCAAAGCAGCTTCCCATTGACTCCTCCCGGGAATTCTTACTTAAAATGAAGAAAACGAACTCATTTAAACTAAGTTGACCCTTTAGTTAAATGAGGCAATCTCTGTATGCTTATGAAATATAAAAACGGACAATAAGGAGTAATTATTGCTGAATGTTTTTTCTTAAATATTTTTTATTAATAGTTATTAAATTACTTTGAAATGGTCAATCAAGCCACAAAAAACAAGTAAAATGCTTTTGTGATTTATCAACAACAACAAAATTTTAATAACTAATTTCCTTGACGGTCAATTAAAAATGTTAATCATGACTCAGACAATATGGATTGTAATTTTTAGTTTTAATTTTGTTTACAATAATTAAAATGCATAAATCTTAGGCTAATAGAAAACTTGAACTAAATTTTTCTTTGATTATTTTCGGGAAAATTTAATTAAAAGAAATTCAAACTATAATTTTCTATATAAGAGTTATAAAAAGAATTATTTAAACTGAATATTTGTGGTAAGGTAAACTGAAAAAATAAAAACAAATACGAGCTTTTTCTTTTCTTGCAGTTTTTGTAGTAAATAAATATTTTACTTTTTCCGATTTTTACTTTTCCAAGTTTAAGCAAAGTTCCTCTTAGTATTGAAAAAAAAACAAAAAAATGCGTAAATATAAAAAGAAAAAGCTCAAAGAAATAATTTTTTAAGAGTAACTTTGTACTAACTAATTTTTTTTGTTTTTCCCAAACATTCCTCTTTTAAAATTTCTAATATTTTTTAATGATAGAACTTCATTGAGTATGTGTTTTGTCTAATGTTTTACATCCTTGTGTTCGTCTTACCTTTCACGTTACTTAACTAAAAGAAGAAGAATTGAAAAAACAAAAATGTAAAAGGAACAATATTATTAAAAACTAACTTGAAATAAGGAAAAAAAGAGACGAATAGTTGAAACTTGTTAAAATATTTAATCAAATTGAAGAATAACAGTAAAATTATTCGTTTTCTTCTTTCGCTGTCGGTTTAAAAATTCTTAATTCAATTTTTTATGTTAGTGTCAAATATATTAACTTTGAGTTTTTTTTTTTTTTTCCTTAAAAAAAAAATGGTAATATTAATTTAACTCAAGCATTGCAGTAAGATTTATGGCTTATTATAAAAATTCTTGTTTTTTTTTCTTTTTAAACTTTTATGCAATATCTAGCAGGCATTGCTTTGAATATCTTTAGAATATCTCACGTATTCTAGAGCCTTAGATGCTTCAGCTTAGTTTTATTTTAAAAGATTTTAGCTTGAATATTTCTTTAAACTACAAATTTAATTTTCTATGTGTGTGTGATAGAAAATTTGCTCTTTATAAGAAACCTAAAAAAATAATTACATTTTTTTTCAAAATTTAACCTGATCTGAGCTTTTGAAAAATTATTTAGGCACCATTAATAAAATTTGGGTATAAAATTTTTGAGTTATTTATAGTTGTTTACATTTTTCCACTAAATTTATTATTAAATTCTGAAAAAACCATCAACAGAAAACTAATTCAGAAAAAGAATCGAAATTGATTAAAACACTTTAAGTATACAATAAATAATATTAATTTGTTTATTTTTTTCCTTCATTAGTAACAAAGGCATTCAAACCGTTCCAAAAGAGTTCTAGAACTTTCTTATGCATACTTTAAAATAGTTCTCATATTATTTTACTCTTCAAAATAAAGAGTCATTCAATTGAGAAATTTTCATGAATGTGACACAATATTCGACTTAAACTCTTCCAGATTATCTACTGGGCTGTATGTATTGGAAAAATATTTTTCATTATAAAATAATTTATACTAAAGTAGCTCAAATTCAGTTAACATAAATTCTAAAAAATGATTCTTTGAACAGGTACTTTTCCTCCTCTTCTACACTTTGATTCAAAGAACTGAAAAAACTGCATTGTTTAATCGAAAAAATCACAATTTAACCGAAAATATCTAAAAAAATCTTTATTTTCATTTGATCACGGATTTCTTTGTTTTGAAATCTCAGCCTAAGTCCCCAATATAAACTTTTCATTAATCATAAAAGAAAACAAACTAATTTTTGAAATTTAAAAGACACCTATTTTTATCTAATTTTGATATTTCATTTTGATTTCATTCTTTAATGATCAGAAAAAGGTTTTTAATTTTCGAAAATAATTTTTAAATCTTCAGCGATAATTTTCTAGCAAAAACGTCATTTTGCATACACAATTCAGATAACATTAACTTTAAAGAATTATTTAAATGTATCCCTCGAAATGAAAAAAATTATTTTCTTTTTCATATACAGTGAAAAAATTTCACCAAAAAGAATATAGCTTGTCTCTAAAGGCCTACAAATTTTTAAACATTTTTTATATAAAAATTTTAACCATTCCGTTATTTTTTGATATTATCAGTCCTTGAACCAATACGTAATACAAGTCATATCTTTACATTACATGGATAAAGATTATTTTTTAGTATATTTAAAAAAAACTTTTCTTGGTATTATGAAATTTATAAAACACATCAAAGATTGACTTGCTATGTAATTATTGGAATTCTTCAGCCTCTTAGTAGGATGAACTTCAAAACTTTTTGTAATATTAAAATTTTCCATGAAAAAACCTTCTAAAAATAACTTGACAATATCTTGAAACCCACAAAAACCTTCTATTTAATATTTTCTTGTGCATTTAATGATTTCAAAGAAAATTAACAAAAGGACATAAAGTCTGCTGGAAAGGGAATACCTCAATCATCTTCAAGTATTTTTCGTTATGTTTTGTCACTGAATATAGATTTTAAATTTGTTTCAGTATTCTTTTAAGTATTAATTTTTTTTTATCTTTTTTTCATTTGAATCTGTATACACAAGTTTCAATATTCGACAAAGTTCGGTCGATATTTACGTGGGTATTTTAATGTTTTTAACGCTACAACTGCCTAACAACAAAGCTCAAATATCTGAAATCTCTACTTTTTTTTATCTTTTCATGCGAAACTTTTATCTAATAACCTGAGTTCTTTTTTAAGACATATTCTCGAAATAATTATTTGAAATTTATTTACTTTGAGGTTATTAAGATTTGGTTTCTTTTTTATAATTCATTTTATGTGTAGCGATTTCAATTTTCCCGGAATTTATTTCATATTAATTTTAAAAAAATTATAAAAATTCATTTAGTTTTTACCCATTAAAATATTTTTTGGGTTTTCTTTGAAAATTTTGGTAATTTGGTCAAATCTTAAGCAAAATATCACCAATATATATTTTTATTTATGTTTAAAAATTAAATCTTATATGTTTTTAGTTACACAATGTATATCTTTTTTAAACTATAGCAACTATACATAAAATTTGATCCAAGAACGCGGTATATTCGCTACCCATCCACTTTTATAACTGTGCACCAATTGTTACATTTGAACTAGAAGGTTTTGATTTTCAAAGTTAGTAATTATCTACTTTTAAACCTAAAAACTTCCGCGGATGAATTAGTACCTTAAATTAGTACCTGAAATTTTTTTGTTTACTTAGGGAAATAATAGACCATAGTTTGGACTTAATGTTAGATTTATTTTCATATCTTTTTAAGAAAATAATATCGATTTGAATTTTCATTTGGCAATTCATTCAAAAAAAAAGGAATAATCTTACTGCAATCATTTTTTATTATAGATAATTTTCTTCAAATATTTATACTAATTTTTGGTGTTGTTTTAGTTTAGATTTAAATAATTAAAAAAATCATTCTTCCTTATTTTGCATTTTACTTTATAATGAAATACAAAATTATAAAATAATATTTAAACTTTACTTCGTATGTCCTTTTTTGTTGTTGTTAATATTATTTTAATTTAATTTTTAAATATCTTTAAGAATAAAAAGTCCATGTTTAATTTCGGGGAATATTTTCCATTTATTAAAATAATTTAATAAGCAAGAACAAGGACTTAAAACAAGACTTTCTCAATAAAAAAAAGAACTAATAATAATAATAATAAAATTAGTCAGAATTAATTATAACAGCAGGTAATAAAAATGTATTTTTCAATTTTTTGTTTTTTCATAATTTATACTTAAGTAAAAAAGAAAATTTTAATAAAATAATCAAAGTTTCTGGTGAGTCTGTGTGCGTATGATGTGTGTTAGTGTGTATGTACTAAAATTGATAAACAAAAAAGAAAGTTTGTAGGTTGTTTGAATTAAATATTGACTATATTTTTTATTTGTTTTTTATTTTAATAGCTACTGCTTAACTGCATTTAGTAAAATATTTCAAAATTATTTAAAATAATTCAAATTTAAATAGTTTTTTTTTCAAATTTGATTATGTCAAATGTTTCAAATAATTTTGAATATGAAAAGTTAAATAAAAAATTTGTGCTTACTAACACTTATGGCAGTACACAAATGTACAAACAATCATACACAATTCCCATAATAAAATATTATTCATCAAACGTTAATATTTAAAAGATAGAATTTTGATTTGAGAAAATTTCTTTAACCTTAGATAGTTTTAGTAAATGAATTTATACCTTTTAGGTAATCAAGTGCTGTCCTGATTTTGTTTTGTTACCATTTGAAAATCAATTGAGCTCTTTGAATATGAAAGAACTGAGACTAAGTTATTGAATATTAATTTTTGAAATGGTAAATATTTCTTGATTTGCTTAAAAAAGAAAATATAATCATTACTTCAACAATTAGGATATACTAAAAACTTCCCCTTAAATCGAAAATTGCTCTAACTAAAGTCCCTATAACGTCAAGTTATGCATGTGATCAGAAACATTATACTATGCTGTATGTGAAACATAATATAATATTTTTTCATATATTTAAATTTGTATCATTATTTTATTCTTACGAATAAATAATTTTTTCTTGTTTTTAATGGCAATACACTTAGATATAATGATTCAGGATATTTTTAAAGTTTAACAAAACTAAATAATTATTTTTAAGCTTTTTTAAACCATATTTATAGATTTCATAAATAAAATTTAATACATTCTTTACCAACCTCATTACACAATTATAAGCGTTTTCTTAGCTCAATCCAATATCAATTTTTAGTAATTTGAGTAATGCTGAGTTTTTTAAATAAAGTAAGAGAGAATATTAAGTCAACAACTTAGTTTTAATTTTAGCTTAGGGAAATATATTTTTAAAATAAACAATTAAAATTCTGTCTTTTAAATATTGATTCAACTTTCAAAGTATTTAAAATTACTCACAAAAATATAAAATAACTTCACATATATACACACAAACATATTTTCATGAAACACATTTACATAAAAAAACAAAGTTCTTTACTTTTTATTTAATATATTGTAATACACAAATAAAATTATAATAAATAATGTGTATGCCAAATAATTTCGAGTGATTGTCCTAACAAAAATTTTCTTTCTTTTTCTTTTTAATTTTTGTCCTGTCTTCTTTGTGTCTTCGTTGATGTGACGTTACTACGATATCTTCATACAAAAAATCATAAAAACAAAAAAAAAACGAAATGTGTATAAAAATTAATTCAAATTTAACAAAATGAAAACAAAAAACTTCCAACAATTCAAAAATAAAAAAAATTCAAAAAAAAAAACATTATGTGATGGGACGAAAATATTGAAATTTTGAACAAAAAAAAAATCATCCAATTTTTGAACAAAAAATTTTAATCAAAAATCAACAACTTTTAAAGTCTTTTCTGGAGCTCATTCATACCGCGGTAAGTCCAAACGAATCAAGCTATTTGATTATATATTCAATATCAAGCATTCATTTTTTTTTTATCCTTTTGTTCTTTAATTGGATAAAATTTATTTTTAATCAATTTTATTTTAACTATGCATCTTTACATAGAAATTCATTTTCAAATATCAAAATTGAGTGCTTACATTTTATTTTGTCTTAATTTTTTGCAAATTTGTAAATCAAAAACAAAAATTCATATTTAATTTTCTATTTTGATTGCATATTTTTATATATAAATATCTTAAGCCATATTTTGATTTTAGTTATTTCATTTATTTTGTTTTTACATTTTTTAAAATACATATATAAAATTTATATTTATGTTAATATTTCGATTGCGACAAAATAATATAAAAACAAACGAAAAATATTAAAATCTAATCGAATTATTTTACCTTGAATATGTGTTATATGTAATGTGTTCGTGCCTACTATTTTTCTTTTTATCTTGATATTTATTTAATTTAATCTTTAAAGTTTTCGCAATAATAATATTTTAATTTTATTTTTGTATGTAAATATGTATGTGATGTATATTATAAAAAATTTTTGCATTAAAGTTTTTTGTAAATATAATAATATTATAATAAAAAACAACAACAAACTTAGTTCGATATTAGCGAATTTTAGACTTTCTCAGGTTGTAAATATTTTACATTGTTAAAAAAATATACAATTAATTAATTATTATTGAAACTATTTTAATTATTTAAATATTAATGCTCGGAAAATAAAAAACTATAAATATTTTTTATTTTTATGAAATTGTACTGATTTTTGTCCCATATTGCATGTATCTCGAATTAAAAATCAGTTAAAATTTCACTTTTTATTTTTATCGAAAGAATAATTATTAAATAATTTTATTAAAAATAAAACGTACTATTTACGAATTTTTTTGTTTGATTCACAACAACAAAAAAGTGCATTGAAATATAGTTTAACAGTTTCATATTAAATTTTAAACATATCAATTTTAATATTTAAGTATATTTGTATTAAATTAAAGTTCTTTTGTTTATATTTTATATTACCAAATAATTTCAATTTTTCTACGTATTTATACTTTCCTTTTAACTTTATTATAAACACTCGATGACATTTTTCTTTTATTTTAACACAAGCTTCAATATAGTTTTAATACTTTTAAAAAATGTTGATATTTACGATTCAACATTTTTTCGATAAAATATAAAAACAAACATTAAGTAATAATTCCTTATGTATGTGATAACCTTTTCCGAAAAAACATATCCTTTTCCTAATTGTTTGCGTCTAAATCATTTGTAATACTTGTTTCACCTAAAAACTTTTTAATGAATATATGAAAATATTATTTAAATAAAAAAGTGATATTTTTCATTTAAGAACTATTGAAAAATTTTAAAAACTCAAAAAATATTATGTATCTAGATATTATTTTTTGTTTTACACAAATAACCAGCAATTAAAATAAATTTTTCTAGTTTTAGCTATTTTAACATAATATCAAATTTTTTAATTATAACTATTAAAAAAATTATTTAAGCTGTTAATTTTTAAATCTAATTTAATATAAAAATCTCTATGGAATTAACTTTATATAATTTAAATATTTATTAATTAATATTTCCTAAATTTAATTTTTAAACATGCACTTAACATTTATGAAGATCAAGCAAAAACAATATTAAAATAATCGAATAAAATATTAGGAGACTTTGGCCTAAACTAATATAAAATATTGAGTAGTAACGCGTAGTTGATATCAGAATTTGTTAAATCTAATTTTAAATTGAAAACTTATTTTTAGAGTCCTTTAAAATTTTTAATTGTTTTTTAAACTTAAGCAAAAATAACGTGCTTTAAATTTTTATTGAAAAAATTCTATTTTTATTGTTTTCTACCAATAAGTATAAAAAATCTAATAAATTTTTTCTTAAATAGATTAAGTCCCCTATAATTTGGCTATATTAGTTTTTTGTAAGTATTGAACTGTCATAAAAGTTTTTTGGTACCAATTTTTTTGCAAACTGTTCATAATATTTGTGTCAGATGGTACTAAACAGCATTTAAGATCTTTCAAAGCTTAACATTTTGCAAGTGACACCCTAGCTTAACTATAAGACTCGTAACTTGTACACAGGTATTGAATTTGTCTACTGGTTCAAAAAAATTTTACTTAAAATTCCTTGACAAAATTAAATTTTCAGCTTTTAGTAATTTCTACACACAAATTGAAATAATTCGATAAATCGGCAAAAATTCGTTTTTGTAGGATTTTTGTATTACCGTTCAGCTATAAACTATTTTAATTAGTTTTGATTTTAATGGAGAAAATACAATTTTTCATCATTTTAATAATATATATTTGAAATTTTTTGTTGATTCCCACATTTTTTATGTCCTTCGGAAAGTCTAATTTTGTAACGTGGACCTAACGTTTGCCTACGTTGACCTACATACATTTGAAACTTCTTTTTTTGTTTAGTGTCATATAAAAGTTTTTCTCAATGAAAAAGGACTTTTAAAAAAAATACATTTTGATATGATTGACAAATTTGGAAAAAAAAATATATAAAATATATCACTATGCATTATTAATTAATGGACCATTATTCCATACAACACTGTAAAATGCACGTCGAGTGTTAAAGGGTATGTGTATCTTGGGTATTAGGACACATCCTAGGAGATTGGATCCTCAAGCTAAAATTAAAACTGTACCCAAATCGTGGGGCTATGTTAAAATCACAACTAACTTGTTGGCAGTCATAATTTCTTTGAGGAGCGTGCTTCATTCAACTAAACTTTAAAATATTAGTCTTACATTAGAGGACAAATGGTTGTAAATACTACACCAACAAATTAAAAAAACCAAATTAATGAATTTATTGGCTGCATCTCATTTTGAGAGTTAGTTAAAAAACTTTATTTTTATTATAAATCAAATAGTTACTCTTTTTATGATTCCAAAACAAAAATAAAAGTTCTTCTCCAACCTAACCCCATTAACAGTAAAATTACCCCATGATCTATTTTTAATTTGATTTTTACCCAAAGGATATACTCACGTATTCAAATAAGATTTTCAATTTTTTTTCATGTGATATTATCCTGAAAATTAGTTTTCAATAATGTAACTGTATTCTTATTTTATCTTCATTTTTTTCTTGAATTTTAAATTTTATAAAAAAAACTCTGCAAAGCCTATCGCAATTTATATTTGATTAAGATTTAATGCTCCCTCAAAGCTAGTGTATATAATCAGAAAAGAAATAAAATATTCATTTTATCTTAGGACATAAATCGGTGACATAATAAAAAAAGAAAGCAAAAGGAAAAGGAAATTACCATTAGAATGCCTTAAAATTTAATCTAAGCCTCGTTCACACTATTATTATCAAATCGATAAAATTTTAAATGGTCATTTTCAACTAATTTTAATTCGTACAAACATTCTATTGCCTCAAACTACTTTCTAATGCCTGGGACTCACTAGCGCTTAGCGTGTGGAGACGACTTAGCACAGTAAAAATGGAGAGTTTTTTTTATATACCAGTGGAGTGGAACATCAGTGAAGACTAATGGACTCATTAGCATTTAGCACTAAATTTTGTGTCGCTAAGCGCTAGTGAGTCCCAGGCATAAGTTTACAATATATTTACACAATTTCCTCAATTTCGATAAGGTGATTAAATCAACGCACTGCCACTATGGCCGCCCACT
Organism: Acrocera orbiculus; assembly: GCA_947359355.1. Taxonomy (NCBI): domain Eukaryota; kingdom Metazoa; phylum Arthropoda; class Insecta; order Diptera; family Acroceridae; genus Acrocera; species Acrocera orbiculus. Next base: position 26,032,746 of record OX375757.1, read on the forward strand.
AAGTAATATATACAGCGCAGGACTTAAATTTAATACTTTCAAATGTCTTCAGCTTTATTTTTTTAATTTAACTTAAAGTAATTGTTGTTTAAATTCGATCGATGTATATATGTATATTATACATATACATATATACAAGTATAAATCTTTTAGACTCATATATATATATATATGTAAACAAGGAGAGTAGTACTTGACACAAATTCACATCTCAATTTTCAAAACAACTAAAGATACTGATGTTAGTCTTACAAAGAAGATTTAAGTGTCCTTGCTAACATTCTAAAGAGTATAATGTTGATGATGAACAAATCAAGTACACCAGTAATTCAAAGTAAAAAAATATTTTCATTTACAATCATCAATAGAGTCTTTTCCTGTTTATTTGCATCAATCAACAATAAAAATTGGGCTTTGAACAAGACGTTACTCATACTTTTAATTTTCTTTGTGCTTTCACTTTAGTATTTTTATTGTTGTAATTTGTATTTGTTGAATGATAAAACGACTCTAAATACAAATAAAATTAAATAAAAGGGAATGCTTGGAAGTTATTTAAGATTTTAACACAACAAATTTTTAATCGCATGACTTCGTTTTACTACTTGTAATTTAGTTGTTACGTCCTTACTGAATTTTTCGTATATAACAAATCAAAATGGTGTCAAATAATTTAATACCCTAAAGTATATTTTACACTGTCCATTTCCCATAATCACCAGCTGTAAATTATGTTCCACTTTAGTGAAATGTTGAAATAGCTCAAGATTTCAATTTTAATAGGACAAAATATTAGTATTAGAGGATACACAACTACAGTTATCCTCTTCTTTTTTTTTGTTTTTAGCACAATTTTATTAAGTTTAGATCGAAAACTTAAGATTTTATTTTGCAGGCAAAATTGTTTAACCAAGAAAATGGAGTTGAAACATTGCATATGACTGGATTTAAATTACAAAAAAAAAAATTAAGTTTTAACGACACAATTTTTCAATACTAGTAAAATTAAAGGAATTGTTTAACAATTTATTTTCATCGAAAATGTAGTGACACGGAAATGCTAATTATATCAATTTTAAATCTATTTTTTGCAATTATAAAAGAAACGGATTATTACATAAATAATTTGGTATATCATGTATGAAAATTTTTGAAAAATCAGAGACCAAACATTGATGCACAAAATGCACTAAGTACATCAATCTTCATCAACAACAAAAATTGAAATACTTTTAATTTCAGACTTCGGCTGCCCACAGAGTGCCGGCTTACAGCCGAGCTGACACCGATTCCCATTGTGATTGGTAAGCTTGCGTTCTGAACACTTTGAGCTTATTCCTATTAATTTACCCATAACGACTTTATAGTGTTCGGTATCGGAATCGGCGTCAGCTCGGCTGTAAGCCGGCACTCTGTGGGCAGCCTTAGAGCGTTTGGAATTTTTTGATCTCCACAAACTTTTGAGGTGCAAACACAATGCACGTGGAAGCGGTGCGGAGCACGATTTCATTCAGAATTCCGAAATTCAGCTGTGACAGTTAAGCAGAATTCTGAATGAAACCGAGTTCCGCATCGCATCCGCGTGCATTGTGTTTGCACCTTTGTGTCACGTTGCTTTTTGACTCATCACAGACAAGAAAATGGTTAACAAAAACAATAAATATTAACATTGAATTAAATAGAGTGACTTTTCCGAAGTAATTATAAGTATTCAGGAAAAATATTTTTAACTAAGCAAGTTTGAATTTCTCGAAGTCAATAACTATAAAAATAAGTTCTATTTTAATTTAGGAAATTTAAAATTTCCCAATAAAAATAATCCCAATATTTTAAAACCCTGTTTGTTACAGAGTCATACGTCAAAATTTTTTAAATTTTGGGAATTTCTATTTTAGCTTTTGTTGAGAAATATAAATTGTATGAAATTTCCAAGTTTTGTTTTTAATTATTAAAAATTAAAACGGCTATTTCTTATATGTATGACGTATTTTATAACATCTGAAAATTTTTCAAAAATATTTACCTTTTTTTAAGGCCAATTTTAACTGTAGCCAAATTGACTGATAAAGGCATTCAAAATCTTTATTTTTAAAGGTTTGATGATTCACTATGTGTGGCGTTCGTGTATGTCTTTATTTTTCTTGGTTTTTTTCTATGGATATAAAGTAGGGTAATAAACCTGTAATAAACAAATAATTTAAATATGAGAGGACATAAATTGATGACATAACTACCAATTTTTGTACTATTTGGTGGGTAGCTTAAGTGATATGATCTTCAAAACATTACTGCTGTGTAGTTCTAGTTTTTCTTTTTTTTAATTTACCAGTAAAATTTTGCTTGCTGTTTTTTATGTCTGATATAAAGTGTAATAATTTTTGTCTGTAATACTAGGAAAATATTTTTTCTATATTTACGTTCTAAAAAATCGAAGCCTTCATAGCATATCTTTACCACACAAAAAATTTGTCTTATACATAAGACTCCCTAGTACTTGATGGCACAAAATTTGGCACCAAACGCTAATGAGTCCACTGGTCTCCACTAAATTTGTATATAGTCTGAATTCGAGTATTCCTATTGCCATCTTTTTAGCTTTCCAAGGAAGATTATTTATATGAAATGATGGTGACATTTGTGAGTAAAATTACATAAAATGCAATTTTGATAACAGAGGTTAATCTTTTATCATTGTAAAAAAAATGAATAAACCCGAACAAAAAACCCACACATATTCATGGATTAAATGCTCTTCAAATGGCTCTGCCTAGCTTTTGTTAACCAAACAGACTTTAACTGTGCACAAAAGAAAATTAATCTCATGATATCTTCAAGCCAAAAATTTAGACTAAAAATATTTCAATACATTTACAATTACATTTTAATAGCAAATGTGGGTTATGTGACCGGATGTTTTATTTTCATGACTGCGCACGGTTTTTCTTTTATGGAGTTATTTGTTTTTGTGTCAATTGAGATGAGCATCAATTACTGTAGGTACAATTTCTATAACAAGCGATTTTTGATAACAATTTAATTTCCCCAATTATTTTATTCTTCATTTTACTTTAAATTATAACAAATAATTTTCCATTTAAGTATCAAAATTTTAAATTGAGGAATTTCATTAAAAAGAAAAACCCCGGTTTTTACTTGACTAGATAAAAATTTTCTTTAGCTTTAAAATCGGAAAATTATCTTATAATAACTTTATTCTTGAATAATTCAATGTTTCAAAAGAAAACCATTAACAATAAAAGCTACTTAAATTTATGAAAACTATAAATTTACAAAAAAAAAAAATGATAAAAAGCTATCAACTCTAACTTATGAGCAGTAATACATTTTTTTGGTCCCTTCAAAATTTGCTTAAAAAATTACCACTTTTACAGATTACCTAAAATTAATTTTCTTTTAAGCGAAAACTGAAAATATTAATTTAACTCAGATATGAATAATTTCTTAATATTTTAATTCTGAATTAGAAACAAATAGGCCACAATGGACCCCAAACCATAAAATAATCAATTCTTCTTATTAATCCCAAAAGAAGTCTGTTCAAAATTTTAGCTCATTTTATTTATCTTTTTTGTTATTTTATGTCTCTAGACTACATAGAATTATGCTAAAGATATCTTTTTCATTATTTAAATTTATTTTTGGCTCGATTAAGATACATTTTTTGTCATCAATAAAATTCAGTTGTTTAATATTAATTTTCTTGGCTTCGTATTATTTTTTTGTATTTGGTTGCTATAATAAAACATTTTTAAAAATTTTATTTTTTATAGTACTTTTCCTTTGAAAATGTTGTTTTTTTTTTTTCAAAAGTAGCTTAAGACTTAGACGAAGGATACCTAAACATTATTTTAAATAAACTTTATCCTTCTTTGCTCTAATTTAACAGTTTAATAGCTTTTTTGATTTTTTTTAATCTTAAACAAACTCATAGTAATTAAATCTGTTCTTATGTCGGGCTCCTTTACTATACGCTCACTCAAAACATGAAAAATATGATAATAATTCTTCTTTGGAGTAAATCATTTTATTCAAAAAAATGTCTACCTCAAACAACATATCTCGTATGATAAGCTCATGGCATTAAAATTGTACAAGAACTATAAATGATTTTTGCAAAAGTCAACACTTTTTGCTGTCAAATATCGTAGCTGAATTCTAGTTTCAATTTATTGAAATATAAAAATTTAATTGTTTTTACTTTTGACAGCTTTAGTGAAAAATTTCTACTATTAAAAGCTAAAATTGAATTAATAGTTATTTACAATTTTACCATATGAAACTTTATTTTTAGAGAAATTATTACGCCAACCAACTCGCTTTAACAACAATAATTTCTATAAAAGTTGTATCCAAAACTTTTGGGTAATAGTTTGTAAAGTTTTATAACAAGAAACTAACTTAACAAGAAATACTGCAGCTTCTAGAACTAAGGTAAACTTTTACGAGAGTTGGAGAGATTTGCAATCTCTTATATAAGTGTAAGTATTTCCATAATACCGATCAGTAAAGATATTTTATAATTTTGTCAAAATGTGTTTTTACTGTTGCCTTCAGTTGGGATCGATTCAAAGAATATGCTTTTAGAAACTGACAAATTGTTTACCCAGAAATGTGTTCAAATATTCTAAAAATATAAAAAAAAAATTTTATATGTAATTTGAGGTAATTTCAAATAAAAGTTACGCCATTGCAAACTAAGTCTTAGATAACATTCCTATGGGAAATGCCCAATATTAGAATTTTATATTTACCTTAACTGAAATTACTTTGAAAGCACAACATTAAATAAAGGCACCTAAGGACTCAATGTTGTATTTCTATGAATATAGTATCGAATTGAGAGAGCCACAAGTCTTATAATGTCGCTGTGAAATTGCATGCATATATCTATATATGTATGTATATATATGCATACATTTGATGAGTATCTAGTGGATAGAAGTAATATAAAACAATTCTAAAGAAAATATTTCTTTTGTTATTAAGAAATACATAAAATGAAATAATTTAATTGAATTGATTTCATTATAAAGAAAAAGTAATGCAAACCCACACTCAAATCCCACAGAAAATTTCATTTGGAAAGATATTTTTCTATGTTGATAGATATGTAGATAGTTGTTGTAGAATTATTTATTTGAATAAAAATCTATTTATGTAATCTGTTAGAAATTGATTTCTCTTATCTCGTAACAGATGGAAATTTTAATATATATGAGGTTTTCTCTCATCTTAGCGTTTAATTTGCCTTTAAAAGGATATTCCTAGTATTAGTCAGCTGAAAATTGATCAATTGTACCAACAAAAAATATTGTCGCAGTTGTAGATTCCTATTAAAAAATATTATGACTAGAGTATTAATCGTAGTTTAAAGATGGAAAGCAGAAACTTAAATTTGCTAGTTGACAATTTTTGGGTTGTATTTTTCCTTTTAGTACCATAAGTTGTGGTTACGAAGAACTATTCCTCTGAAAACCAACATAAAAGTTGTAAAATATGCCAAAAGGTTCTTATGATTCTTTGCTCCCAAGAATATTTTTAATAAATTTTTTCTCTAATCTCATTGATTACATACCCGTGAGTGAATTTTCTGTCTGAAGTGAGTAAGAAGTACGTTTAAAATACAAGCTTAAACTCAATATCTTAAATCTTTGGAAATGAAAGCTCAAAAAAATTTTGAGTTGGAATAAAATATCAAAAAGATAAAATTACTTTAATTGCGATAGATTACCTAATTTCCTGAAACAAAAAGTCATCCTATAATCATTAAGCCCTTTTCATAATTAACGTCATTTATAGTCAATTAGCCCTACTTATAATTAACACTTTAACATTTCCATCAATTACATTTACTGCATAAAAAGATAACGGTCGTCCGCAGTCTCATGCAACATCAGTAGAATGTTTGGAGCTCAGATGGAATTGCCCAACTCAAGAGGTATTTAAGAACTTTTCTGTTACTAGTAGTCTTGGATTATCAACATTGAAATTCGTATCCTCTTCCCTGTCACAATGGGATGCTTGTGCTGAATTAAAATATTCAAAGAATCAGGTTGAAAAGAATAACACATCAAAATGTAAAAAGTCTTACGATATAAAACAGTCCTTTTTTGGACTATCATAGCATTTGATTTAGCAAACAGATAAAGTGAAGTAATATCTAATTATATGGAATGTAGAAAATTACTCCAAAACCACAATTTGCCAGTTAATGGAAAACTTCTAAAATTTATGGGGCTGTCTTAATTAATGGGGCTACATATTTCTATTTAATGGTTTGCTGGCTTTGGTGTAAACAAACTTCTATTTGACAGTTTATATATCCTGTTGAAGTGATGTATTAACTAAGAATTATATACAATTTTAAAGGTGTTTGGTTAAATGTAAAAAGTGAACCCTAAGTCCACCAAAGATATGCTCATAAAAAACTTAAATTTCCATAAAGAAAAATACTTTTTCAATTTCTTCTTTTATAAGAAAACCAGCGTTTTTTTCAAAACGCGAACTTCAAAGTCAATAAGGGATATTGACGGGGTATTTTAACCCTTGATGATTTCTTTTGTAGAAAAAATCAGATCAGTTTTTTATTTAATTGACTTTATTAATATCAACAATAAAGGTAATTTATTAAATTTTATTACAAAAAGTCAGAAAATTCAACCCTTATGAACTCAAAATACATCAATAGCTTTTAATTTTAAATACTAACTGTTTTCTTTTTGTTTTGTTCAAAAATATGGATTTCAGCTCAAGTTATTTTTAGGGGTGTATTTCGGTTTTTGTTACCTTCTAGAAGTACAAGTTTGCCAGTTATAAATCATTTAGGTTTACAAAGGACCACATTCGAGTTTTTAAAAAATTTTTTAGTACGTGTTTCGATGATTTACTTGTATAATACAAGGATGCAATTATATTTGATATAATTTTACTGAAAAAATTTTTTTAACAACAATTTTGATAATTCTTATGAATCCCTTTATTATTCCTAATTGAAAAATCAAGTTTTTTAAATTATTCTTTATTGTATTAAAATTTAATACCCTTCCTATAGTAAATTTATTTAAAATTCTATGGAGAAACTGACATAATTTTATTCATTAAAAAAATCAAATGAAAATCTTCTAAAAATCTTAAGATTCAATCTAATCCATTGAAATTTTGTTTTACTTATGAGGCATAATTTGTTAATTTTGCACAAAAAGTTTTTCTTGAATTAAAATTACAAAAAACAATTCTTTTTTTATTTTTGTATTTGTTTTGTTATTTTACTATCAAACATCTGTTTTATAGCTATGTCTGATACATACTTAACTAAATTAGTATTTGATACATGAAAATGTTTTTTGTGGGCTTTTATCTACTATAGATTAAATAAATTTTTTATTTTTATTTTATAACCATCATAAATATTTTGAATACCAGAAATGCACAGTGATTCCAATTTTACAACATTCTCCCCCTTTGTTATGAGTTTTTTTTTTTATATTTTGTTGTTTTTTCTTTATTTCAAAACTCGAAATGTCTTTCTTTTTTTTTTCTTGAATTTTATTTTTTTATGCAAAAAAATAATATCCTCTTAACGACATAAAAATGACGAAAATAAGAAGACGAACATATCTGAGAATGCATACATAACCTCAAAACAACAATTTTATTGAGAGTAAGCACGAAAAGCTCATATCATGTGCCCCATTATGTTTAAGTAATAAAAGTATTGTGCTTTTTTTTTGTTGGGGATAGGTATAGTGGTTGAAAAAATTGTTAAAGGGGGTTGAATCGCATGGTGTTTAGTTCGTTTAACATGCGTTCCAACCAATGCTTTTTACAATGACAATTCTCTAAGACTATGTTTTTGTTGATCTTTTCATGCTTTTATGAAATAAATGGGTGCCTTGTATGGGTTGATGTAAGGTTAATATCCGTTTAGCTATAGCTACATATGTGCTTTAAAGGAAGATTTTATTTTTTTTTTCTTCTAGAAATCTCTTGTAATATTGATATTTGCTCTATTGCTAACGGAAATTATTTAAGTAATGGGAGTAAAACCTCTCTGTTTACTTATCTAACCTCAAGAAGCCATTCAATTTTAGCCGAATGGTTTTTGTGGTGACTATTTGAGATTTTTATAATTCTGTTATTGATTCCTTTTTCAAAGAGATTCTTAAATTATGTTTATTTGGTAATCAACATGAAATTGATTTTTATTTTTTTATTTATGACTTTTTATATCATATGCTAAGATAGACTGCTTTAATTAAGTTTTATTGATTTCAAACGGTTTATTAATGTTTGAATTTTATTTAGATTTAATGATGTATACTCAAGGCCTATGACTCATTTGTCTCGGAAATTCAATTTTAATATTATGAAGTATGTTGATTAAATTTAATCAAAGAAATAAAGTAACGTATTAAAATATTGTGACACCATGGAATTGAAATAAAAAAATGAGGCAAAATATTGGGATATCTTGGAATTTGCTTTCTATTTAATTGGTAAATTAATTTTTTTACGCAATAAAATATAGTGCCATGAACCTTGCTCTGTTCTTATTAGTGCTTGATGGCACCAAATTTGGCGCCAAATTCTAATGAGTCCACTAGTCTCCAATAAATTTGTATATAGCCTGAATTAATTTCTGATTATCGTTAAAATGCCGGTTTTTCAAAGAAAATCAAAAGGAATTTGCCCTTCACATATGTGAATTTATTTTTATAAAATACAATTTTAATATCATTTGACAGTTGAAATTGTTATGTTTTACTTTTTGCCATGAATAAAAGAGCATTAGTGAGTGCACGCCGATTCAAGTTACTTCAAGTTACTTTTGATTGTTATTTTATGTCTGTGAGTGACAAGTGTTAATCAATTCCATCAAATTCTGTGAAAAGACGTAAAATTACGTGTTTTCGAAAAGTAGATGACAGGCTCTATATGTATGCAATTTTACTCACGTAAAGTAAAAATTCAGTATTATAAAACAAATACTTGCAATATTTGCGTGATTTCTCAGAAAAATTAATAAATTTTGGGACTAGAATTTGATAAAATTTTAAAAGTCCTACTTAGTTTAGAAAAACTCCTTTATAAATATTGACAATGGTTCTTTACATTATTTATATAATTTGCCATCATAATCCCGGCCGGCATAATCCATCATAATAAACAGTTAATTATTTGCCACTATTTATATAAATATATACAAGACAGAAATGACAGCAATAAATATGTATAAAATCTGATGAAACATTTTGTCACACTCTTTTTGTTTCCTTAGCCAAAATTCCCGGTCAAAATTTTAACCTAAAATGATAATGATAACAAGGAGTTTGAGCTATCAAATTCACAGTCACAGTCAACGTAAGAATAATGATTGCAATAATGCGTCTTTTGTATTTAATAAAATAGAAGACCATTGAGCCTCTTATTGAAAACAGAGCCTAAGTTTAGACTTTATTACAAAATTAATCGGTTATACGAAAATTTCCACGGCAAGGTCACTTATATCCTGTTTTATCCTTCTTTCAAAAAAAAATTTTATTAAGTAATTAATTCTTTAAAATATGATTTGGTTTAGCTATGATGTGTAAGTATTTGAATTCGTCTACTTATTCTTTGCCATGTGATATGAGAAAAATATTTATATTCTTTTTGTAAGCAACAAAATGACCTAGTAAAAATTTTTGGGCTAACCAAATTCATATGATAATAATGATGTTTTTGTTACGTATCATTCCTAATTATAAAAAAATGGCCGAGTTATTGTATCAATAAGAATCTGTTAAGGATACTACATATGGAAAGCTACAGCTTTAAATCTTCAAATTGTATATCAAAAAGAAATTAAAATATTTTCTTTTACACTTCAAGAAATGCTTTCTTAAATCAAAACTTATTGCTGTAATCAAGGCAAGCAGTTCAGTGAACTGAACTTAGCTGATTTTTGATCTGTGCACTTGTAATCAATTTTATGCGAAACATGTATAAATTTTCAATCAACTTTATACAAATAATATATTGCTCACTTTATGGCAAAAAAAATAAAAATTTTTAATGGAAAGTAGTTAAAATTATTATTAAAAATAATCTTTAATAAAAACTCTTTCATAAAATTTTTGTTGTGCATATTAAAAAATATTATCCATCCCTAATAAAATTTTCATATTATTCATTCCATAATACCCACTAATAACATTAAAATCCCTTTTAATAGAATATTTTTATAATATAATTTCTTATTATTATTGTTATTATATAATTTTAATTAACTAAAAAATATATTTAAAAAAATTCAAAACAAGAAAATTTAATATTTTCAATAACGTTCAAAAAAATATTATTATTCGACACTAAATAGCAATAAAAATTCATTGTTTTGCTTATTTTTTTTGTTAATAATATTTAAGTGCATGATATGTCTAAATGATAGAAATAGAAAAAACTAAAGTCATTATTCCTAACAAATAAAATATTTTCAATGTACTCTAAGACTAGAAAAATATCATTTTTCATTTAGTTTATTGGAAGAAGAAAACATAAAAGTAAAATTTTATTAGCAATATTTATCTTATGATCATTTATAAAAGTATTCCGATATTCACATTACAAGGACAAAATTGAACGATTAACACTTTTAATGCACGATAAGATGAAGGAAGTATATATAAGAAAATTTGATGTTATAAACGTGAGAAATTCTTTACAGCCTTTTTTGTGTACTCAAAGGATATTTCTATAGAATTATTAAATCTATATAAACGGCTAAGTTATACTTCTTAGCCATTGTTAAATTTACTTTCTATTTGCTTAATATTGGTAGAAATTTATATATAGTAAAAATCGATTATTTGTTATATTGACCATGTAATTTTTATAGTTTGAGTATAAAGCTTTTGAAAATGTTATAAATGTTCATTGCTATACCCCATAATAGAAAGTAATCAAGTGGTTATTAATAGAAAACTAATAGGTCATTGTCTGCATTACATTTTTATGAATCAGACATAAAGTTCTATTATTTAATAATAAAACTTAGTCTAAAAATTACCACATTTTCGTCATATTGTTTGACACTTACAAATTAATGGAATTTTCTAGTATAATAAATCAATATTTAAGTATATTTTGATAATTTTGTGTCTATACACAATTACTAATAAAATTGAGAAATGATGTAAAAAGAGCACTAACTTTGTGTATAAAAAGAAAATTTGTGACTAGAAATTACTTCATATTTTGAAAAATATTGACTCATTTGGGTAGCTAAATTTGGGTATTTCATGTTTAAATGTACTTTTGAGTTCGACTTTAGAAGATATTTCGATTTTAGCTTTATAGAATATGTACACCGTCACACATACCATACCAATAATACCATCAATAAACCTAGTGAACGGAGACTATTCATAATAATACTTTGAAATGCCTAAGACTTATTAGCACTTATGATTTATTGTGTTCAAAATAAAGAGTTTTGCATAAAATCATTTGAAATGGACTCATTAATGTTCTGTGTGTCATGACAGAAAGCAAATGATATCAATTTCAACTGTCAAACGTTATTAAAATTATATTTAATATAATTTTACTCACACATTTCACCATCATTCATGTGAGATTCTATACAAATAAATTTCTTTTGATCTTTTTTAAAAAATCGATAATCTAACGATATCTAGAATTTCTAAAGGAATCTAGAATTTAATAAAGAACTCATTAGCGTTTGGGGCCAAATTCAATGCCGCCAAACTCTACTGATATGACTCCTATTAGTACAGTTCACGAAATTTGATGATAAATGAAAACATTTTTCTGTCACTTAAATAACTTCTGTAGTTAAAACCGAAAATATATTGGACGACGACGTTTATGAAATGCTGCAAACCTTTCGCGCCACATTTGCTGCAAGATTTAATGTTATTTAAGTGATCTAGTAAACTCTGTGACTTTTCTTATAGTCTTGTTAAAATATATTAAGGTCAAGCTATAACTTCTAAGGCTGCAATATCATTATTTTAAGCATTTTTCCTCCCTTTTCAGACTTCACCTGAACCGAATATTTGTTCTATATGCTATTTGTATTTCTAGATAAAGAACCATTCAAATATTTTGTATTTCGATATATATTAATATATACCTATATATATATATATATATATATATATTCTTGACATTCCCTCTTTTTTGTATTTCTATTTCATTCCACTCCCACCTAAAGAATATTTAGTAAATGTAAATTAGTCACTTACTTACTGCATACAAAATTATGAACTGAACACAAAATAAATTAGTTAGAAATTTCTACAGAACAATAAGAAATTTTGAAGAAATTTTTCATCAAAAATTAATTGCAGCAATCTTCTTCTTGTGTAGCTGAAAGTTGAAAATCTTTCAGCTTGAAAGAGGTCAAGTTTTCTACAAATATTCATCTAAGACTCCTTTACTTTTCGCATCATTTACATCTAGGATAATACAAATCTACATAAGCAAATAAAATGTTTCATGTCTTCATGATATTTTATTTGATGCATTAAATGTTTTTAACAATATTTACCCATCAATTAACTGTTAAAAGTTTATTTCAAAATTATTTCATAATGCAAAAAAATAATTAATTTATTAATTTCGTGTAAAATTAATCCCTTAATACCTGAAAACATTAGAAATACTTAAAGAAAGTTAATCAAACTTTATCATTAACGTTATTTCAATTTTATCCCATAAAATATCCTCTGACTTTTTATAAAAGTCAACATAATAGCAGTACATTTCCTAATAATTAATTTACTGCATGTTAGGGACTGTCGTTTATACTCACGTTAAATATCAAATTATATAAATATTAAGCACAAGCTTTAAAAAAACAAAATTACAAAAATATAGCAACAAAATTGCTAACCAAGTAGTTATGTTGTCCAATTTATAATAAAAGTCTATATAAATTTATGCTCTTATAACTTTATGTAAATAATAAAACTACGGATGAAATTGTTGTGTAGTATAATTTTTTAGTTGTAGTAAATTTTCAGAAAACATCATTTTTAGTTTTCTTTTCTCTTAAATGCATCACTCACTCTTTTTATTTATATCCTTTTTTTATATCTTTTTAAGAAATCAAATTATTAGTATTATTTAATTATTTATTGTTAAGCGCAAGCAACAAAAAAAATACCAGCATCTATAATAATAAATTAATTGAGAATTTCTTTTTATAATCCATTTTATAGTCGTGTGTCAGTCATGAGAGGACAAGTGATCACCCCACAAGGACTTGGCATTGTTGGTATTAGAGTATCTGTTGACCGGGATTCAAGATTTGGATTTACTCTGACACGACCAGGAGGATGGTAAGTAAACATTTTTTTAAGTTCTTTAGAAATTACTATAATATTGGGAAAAAAAGTTAAAATACTAAAAAATAAGGGTATGAAAAATTTAAAAATTTTACCGACATCAGCTTTGTGTCCCTTATATTTTAAAAAATAATTAATTATTTTTTAAATTGTATATTGCAAATTGTATCAAGACTTTTAAGTAAGTCTTTAATAGAATTCAAGAAATAAGAACATTCATTTTTTAGTTTTCGTTTTCTGTATACAAAAATATTTAACATTTTAACAGGATTCAAATATCATGCATACTTTTTTTTAACTATCAATTTATGACTTTTTTTGGTCATAACAGTATTTCACAGCTTATATATTGTAATCAACAAGACAAAAGAGAAATAATTCGTAACGTAACGTAAGGGAAACATTTTTATAATTTATACATATGTATATATAGCCAAAAATACTATGGAAAACCCGAATTAAGTAAGACACTTAAGTATGAATTATTTAAATTTTAAAATCAAACCCAGTTGAGTGTATTCTAAAGGAATTTGTGACAATACAAGGGTGTAAAACCCACTAAAACCCATCAATGTAGAAATAATTTCAAAAGGTTTTAATTTTATTTTTGGCACAACCAAATTAAACCCTACAGTGATTCTAGAAAATTGACTTTTTTTCTTCTTTATGAATTCAAAAGCTACACATTAAAAATAAAAATCCACAAAAATGTCCTAATAATACCTTGAACACCTTAATAAATTTTTTTTTGTTATCTTCAAAAAAAATTTTATTTGAACACCCAAAATGCGGGAGTTTTTTTTTCATTTTTTGCTTTTACTAATAATAAAAAAAGCTTTGAAGCTATATTTTTGCTTGTTGTTATAGAAAATAATCCCTTTCCTAACATTAATTTTGTAGCTTCGAACCTTTTGACACAATTACATTTACAATATAGCTTGGTAACAAAAGTAATTTTATCTCATTACAATAAGATCAAAATCCTCATACTTTTGAGAAAATATTACTTAAATGACAAATACTACAAAAATTTATTAAAATTTGTATACAGAATAGTTGTATAGAATTGTAGGGATCGACACTTAAATGTATTTATAATGTACATACCATCTGTGGGTAGGAAACACTTTCAGCATAAACAAAAGGGATATAAATTTAACTAATTGAAATTTATACATCCTTATTGATTCAACTGAGGGTTGTTTTCCGGTGATGCTAATTTAATTATAGGTGCGGGAGTTTCTTGTTTACAGGACATGAACGAGACTTTCGGGTAGAATATATTTTGCGTAATTACGAGACCAGACGGTCTTTGCGGACATTATTAATCGAATTAAAGAAACTTACAAATGGTGGTGGTAGGATAAGTTTGCATATTATCAGAAAAGTCTTACTAAGAATTCAAAGTGATATTTTCATAACTTATGTTTCTTTTCTTAATTTTTTTAAACTTTTTACTTGTTTGTTTTTTAAAGTTTTTTTCATTTAATTAATTAAGAGTGCTCTCACAGGACTTCCTTTGTTTTAGTGACTTTTGTTAGATTGTCAAGAAAAGTTTCATAGATTTTTCTTTAGTTTGATATCAAAAATGGCTTTTACATATATTGGTTAGCAAAAAGCAGTTATATTTTAGTAGCCAAAATAATTTTGTAGATTCTGTAGGTTATTAAAACTAGCAATATTAATCCTAATGTGAACTCATCTATATTCTTCACTACAACAAAACGAAATAAATAACTTCACTAAAACATGTTAAAAATGAAACTTCTAAGAAATATTTAGCGCTTTTTAGGGACTGAAAAACAAGGAAGCTCGTCCACAATTCCATTCAATAGAAATGTCAAACTGATTTGGTTTGCTTAATACATGCCAGTTTTTCACAATTGAATTTTAGTAAACATAAATTTAAAAATACACTTATTAAATGTAAAATAAGCTCTCCTAGCACTAAGATATTTTTTATGACCCTTAAAAGCTTATCGTATTGAGTACGAAACTAGAACTAATTATTAATTTACTGCTAAATATAAAAGTCACTGACACTACTGTTGACATTGTTTTATATGTTTCCCAACGTTCTTTTAAAAAAAACATCAGAACTTGGGAGTAAGACTAGCATTTCATCAACGTAGTTCAAACTTAGGTTTATTTTTCATTTCAACTGAAGCCTAAAACAGCCTAGTCAAATATTTTTCATTGACCTCAAAAAATAATCAAGCTTGATTTTGGCACTTTGCCTATTTATGATATCTCTTTTAATGCCCATGAAATTTTGAAATTTTAATTCAATCTCTACCTTTTAACGTAGATCCTTATTTCAAATACACTTTGCTTAAAACTTCACTGTTCATGGCTGTCCATGTCCATGGCTAATCGATAAATGTCAATTAATCCCACACAAATGTGAAAAATTCGCTTATTGAATTAAGTCAAACAAATGTATGAAGACACTGAAAGTTGTTCAATGAGGACCATTGTAAAAATTCCTACATACAATTATGTCTCTGACACATATACAGTAAATATTCCCATCACATTCAAATGAATGTAAAATTATAACTGTCAAAAGCTTTTCATTTAAGCGACAAATGGCTTCGTATACTTTGGTCTCATATCAATCCCAATTTATGCTTAAAAATTATTGTAAATATTTTTAAACATAATTATACATCTGAATCTTTTTTGGATTTCAATATTTAACTCATGGTAATCTTTCCTTTATATCTTTAAATTGACACTCTAAGCTCTAAGCTATTTACTTCAATTTTGAACATTTTTTCATGTGTAAACTGTTTTTTGCATCCTTTATTACTTAGCACAAACTCAAACTTTTGTAAAATAATAGCAACAAAAAACACTTCAAAAACCTATAAAAACTTACTTTTTCATATTACGATACAATTTTTTTGGCTTATAATGAAACGAGAACAAATGAAGTCAAATTAATGTTTTTAATGAGCAAAAATATTGAGCCTGTAATCTATAAATATCCTGAGGTTTACTAGAATTATTAATATCATAAAAACAAAGCTTAAAACTAATCAATAGTGGTTTTAATTTTCATACATATTTTGTTCACAACAAAATTGTATAGTCCTGAAAACATGATTAAAATTTATAGCTTAACACTTTACGCCAGTGAGCGATTTTAATTAAGATAAAATGGAGCATGGTTGATGTAACAAAACCAGCAGACTATGAAACATGATATCGAATTTTGTTGTTATATGATCACTAGTACCGACCTAAAACAAAAAACAGAAAAATTGCCTTTTAAGTTTGATAATTGTAGATTAACAGCAGATATCCTTCTTTTTTTTTAAAAAAGCAAACTATGAGATGTTAGCTGTCCTCTCTGCTTTAATTTTTCAAAGTCCTTTTCAGTTTTTTAATGGCAACAAAAGCTTATTTCAAAAGTACTTTCGTTCAGTTTTATATATAGACTATGAAGTCCTTCAGATTCTGTTTTATACACCAAGGTAGTTGGATTGATTCAGGCATAATGCATTGAGTCTATTCTTTTGCTCAAAAAAGCAAAGAAAAACTTTTGCTTAATTTTTTTTTTCCTATTAATTAAATTGCTTTGCAAAGGAAAAATTAATTTCATTTCCGAAAAGAAAATGAAGTAGATTCGGTTGTTTTTTTTTATTGATTTTATTTGTGGAAAAGTTGGATAGCAGGAGGACAGAACGTTAAATGTATCCTTTGTTTCCTTTTAATAATATATGCCTGACTACTTCACTCATACTGAAATAAATATCTTGTCTGATGAAGTAGAAAAGATTTATTAAAGGACCCTTAGAAAAGTTTGCAGAAAACTTGGCGTAATGACAAAAACTATTTTTCAGGCGTGTTTGTTGTTAAAATTCTATAAAAATGTCGATTAGTTTAGAATCGATTTCAATTAAAAGAATAAAAACAGATGGTCAAGAACTTTAATTTTAACTCATAAAAATAGTGAAGCTTTAACTCTATCCACAGACAGAGACTTTTGGGTTTAGTCTATTGCAGATGTGCTTTCTATTTCGAATTAGGTTTTTTCATACGCACTTTTTTGGTTAAAATATGACCATTCCGCTCTATTTACCTATATTTAAATAACCTCAGTTTCTTTCATTTCATGCATTTTCTTCTTTTACTCAGTATTCTTTTTTGGTTTTTGTTTATATTTTCTCCAATAATTGCTTCAATTGGAAAACCAGAGTGCTCAGTATAACCACACTCAAACCGAATAGACAAGTAAAAAGTTGTTCCTTTAATAGAAAAGAGTTATCATTAATCTTTCCAAGATGTTGGAAATTTCGAATATAAGTTTTTTCAATCAAGAAAAATATGTTCAATCAATATGCGAAACTCATGTTTTTATTGCTGAAAAACTAGCAAATAAAATGTTTTTCATTTACAAAATATCGAAATAGCATAAAATTTTGATGTTCGTTACTTGGATTTCTTGTACAAGCTGAAAACTTTCTGTCATTTCCGATTCTTTTCAGGCCACGTGGTAATAAATAGCTATAAAAAACTTTTAACTTTTTCGATGACTTCCATGACCATAGAATTTAACGCGCACATACAATTTTTTTTATTTTAAAAAAACTTTAGCGGAACCAGTTAAAAGAATAAATAAATATTAAATAGCTTCATCAAATACCAAATATAGAATTTTATTGTTCGATTAATAATCCTTGTGCCTCATGATTAATATTATATTCCAATGAACTTTTATAATCTGTAAAAAAGGTTAAGGAAATCACTTTATTTCTAAAAATAAAAAGCAAAAGAAAATTTATATTTGATTGGTTACTAAAAAAACAAAGTAGCATGTGACTATGATTTGCAGACTTTCTCTTGTTTTCATCTAACACCAAAACGTAAGGTCAAAATTTTCATTAATCAATTTTGATTAGGAGAAATTTTTTCTTAAATAAATTTCAAATAGGCAAAAGCTAGTAAAAAATATATTTTTCATATATATTCATATAAAACTTTAGCATTGATTTATTACTAAAATGCTAACTTAGTTTTTTTCAGTGGTCCGAATTTAGTCCTAAATTAAATGTCATTCAGTTATAAGATTTTTTATTTGTATCTAAATTAATATTTATAATAAATCAATAAAAAACACACAAATGAAACAAATATAATTTCCAATACTCCAACTGATGATATGTTTTTAATACTTACACCATTAAGAGAAAAACAATTTCCCTAAGGACAATCACTTTATTTCGAGAGTTGAAAATAGCTTAAAAGACAATTCCCAGTGTAAATTTACATAAAGATATCATAAAAAGTATTTCTAGAAATGGAGAAAATGCGCGATTCTTTCAAGAGCTGATTCTGCAGTATTCAAGTATTAAAGATAAAATAAAAAAAAAAGTGAAAAATAAATTATAGCTTTAAGGATGACTAAAATTGGTCGTAAAGACTATGCTTTCTAACAAAGTTGCAATTTTTGCTGACAAAAACCGAATATAAAAGAAAAATTTTATTTTTAGTGATTTTCATAATAAAAGAAAAGTATTTTTATTTATCTTTGAATACAGGACTAAGTCAATAATTATTAAAATTAATTATCAATACTTTTTTGGTTGCTGCGACATTTTTTGATTTTTGTAGGGTGAGGAAGAATATTCTCAATTTCAAAGCTTAAAGAAATTGATGAAAACATAACGTCAAAAACCTTTTGCCTATTCAATAAATTTGTAAACTAGCTGCTTCCTTGAGTTTTCCAAGTTAAATTATAGGGCATCCTTTAAAATTTTTTGTAAAAATTGGTTAAACTTTGTTAATGAGCTATGGAGCTTAATATTATAGAATATGTGGATGGAGAAGACTTTTGTCTAAAACTAATTAAAATTCTAATAATTATCTTAAATGAGTTGGTATCCATTTTTCAAGCAAAATTTGTCATTTAGACTTTCTTTTGAGCTATTGAAGAAATTTTAAATTACAACTGAAACATTAAAATTTTTCTTCATGTTCCCAATTTAGGGCACGTGGCAAGAAAGAAGATCCCTTCTTCTGGTTAAATATTACCCTTACCACAGTCAAACAACAGGTGGATAGGCATCTCCTCAATCTCATGGTCAAATGTGTAGCTGCAAGACACTGAGTTACCTATTTTATAGAGGGGCTTCTGACAAGCATTCTTTTCAACTCCTTTGCTTTGTCAAGGTTCTTTATTTTGTATTTGAAAAATGTATTTGAAGGATTTTGTGCCTATGCAACATCTGCTTAACTTCATTTTGGCTTTTGTGTTAGCCTCCTGGTTATACTTTTAATGCCCTCATGTTTCTTTTCTTTTTTTCTAAGTACTGCAGACACTTGTATCAACTTTTTTCAACTTTAGATGGAGAGTGGCCAACTAAATAAAACAAAATGTCTCAAATATTAGAACTATTTCATACAAACTAATCCAATTTATTAAAAAAGCAGGATACAATTTCATATCCTTGAAATTTGGAAGATATTTAAGCAAAAATGTAGATGATATTTAATGAAATTTACTTTAACAAAAAATAACCAAAAATAAATGCTTGTAGCAAAACTTCTTTCTTTTATTGGCCTATTGCTAAGGACTTTTTCATAAATTTTTACACTAAAAAGATCCAAAGGAATTTCAAAATATTTGCTTACCTACTTAAAGTATTAAAATGCACCTCGTATAGAATCCATAATGCAACCAAAAGATAAAAAACATTTTTTTGATTTAACATTAAAATAATATGGTAATGAAGGCTCACTGTTCAAAAGACGTAAACCATCTAATTTTCTATATTAATACCAGATTTCTGTTAGGACATTACATAAAAAACGTACATATATATACAATACAAGATTAAAGAATAGAATAATCAACAACATGTTTATTAAATTGATATTCATTAGAATGTAATCTGTAAACTGATCTTGTCCCACTTCATCCATTTAGAAGGATGTCATGTTAACAGTATCACTCTAACCTCAGGTGAAGCAAGTACATTATTCTTTGAAAAGGGTCTCATAGAATTACTTTTTTCATTATTATACTAGACATTGCAAGAAAATCCTACCTTTAATCCAGTCACTATACAAAATGTACGTGATTTCATACACTAAAAAAGACAATATAGCTGAAAGCTCGAAAGACTAATACTAAATTGGCTTATCATGATTTCATAAATATATATATATATATTGTTATGAAATAGCCATAGGGTGGTTTTACTTTTCCTTTGGGGATATTAGTGGCCACTTGGAGTACAACTATGTAGCAATTTTGAGCTACAGAATTGTTCAAGCAAAATCGATTTATCCTTTTCATATACTTTACACTTAATTTACTAGTATGGATTTAGTTCTTCATTTTTTTTTTTTGCTATTTTCCGTTTCTATTTAAAGAGATCAGAAACCGCTTTAATTCAACACACACCTAATCCTTTCGACCTAAAACATTTAAATATTTACCCATTTCTTATACTTAATGAAACATTTTTTTTTAAGTTAAATAAATCAAGGGATTTGTTGAATGAAAAATAAAGGGTGACAACTCACAAACGATGTGAATGAAAAATTATAACATATTTTATATGGGATCCAATCTTTTTAGATATTTAAAATGGGCATCATGTAAAAATTTTATCAAAAACTTTTTCTTCGTCAAAAAGAATAATAAAATAATAATGATAAATATATATATGTATATATATATCAGATGATTATATCTACATATATCGCATGCGATACATCGCATGTGTAATAAAACTTCTTAATATTAGATAAAATTATTTTGCCATAAGGTTATTTTTGGTAACAATATTATTGTGTTAGGGATTTACTAGCCATCCCTTTTGGATTTATTAGGGAAAGTTGGTTTCACAAAAAAATAAAAATAAAAATAAAAATAAAATAAAATTTTTGCTATCATAGAAAAGGACTTCGTTGATACTTAAAATCAAATAGCCTCAAGCTTTCAATATTCTTTGAATTTGTACATGTATGAATCCAATAATTTTAATAAGATAAAACTAATAAGAAAGGGTATATAAAATCTGTCCACTGAATATTTTTTATATATGCCTTAAAGGCGAAACTATAAAATGAGGTCAAATCTTTGAAGGCGTCTAGAAAAATATTATAAGAAAATATTGTACGCACGATTGACTTTGAATACTAACCTAAATGGTGGTCAAAATTTTCATTTTATTTCATAAAAAAAGGATCAAGGACTTTATAAAAAAAAAATCCAACTTTTTGTTTATTTTTGATAAGGGTAAAGAATACACATGAATTTCTGGTTTGATGACTATATATATTATATGTTTGCTCTTTTTTCAACTATCCTTCATTTTTTATATCCCGTTATAAACAAATTTTGTGTTTTTGTTTGTTTTATTTTTTGAGGTTATGAAATAAAATAAAAACTATAAAATCTAACATCTGGGGATTTAATAAAATTATTTATTTCTCTTCAACTGTAGGAAAGTATTTTAAAGTAAATTTTAGAAATTTAATGCGTTTTTTTTTTTTGGCTGTTGAATAATATTAAACACAAAATAAATTGCAGGAGAAAATTTTATTCATATGTTACTCAAAACTGATTACAAATTTATGTTTCTTTCTGTCATATTTTGATAAGGTTTAGATTAAGGCACTTTATTTTAATTAAACAATAAATTCTATGGCTGACACTCACAAATATATCTTGTTTTATTTATTTCAAAACAGAATGTTTTATACAAAACCTTTTTACTAAAAAAAAAAAGTGATTCTACCCACTAAAAACATTTATGGTAATGGAGCATAGAAACTAGTTAAACGGGAAAACTGAATTTTTAAGCACATCCTTATCAAAAGATAAGGAGAATGAAAAAACTTTACTTGCTCTCGAACAAAGAAACACGTAGCACTCATCTTCAAAACATTTTTTTTAATGCAATTTTTTGTAATTACATTAGTGACTCTAATATTCGTTACTAAATATTGCTAATAAGAAATACATTTTTCTTTCTCCTTTTCTTTAATCTGAAGTTTATCCTTAAAAGTTTGTTTTACATAATATAAATGAAGCTGAGAAATTTTAGGTTAAATCAAGAATATTTTACTGTGAGCTATGTTGATCCCTCGAAAGAGACATATGTATGCATCTCTGAAGCCTTTAGGGTGTACACGATATATTCGCTAGGTACAACTGTGCCATTTTGTTTAGAAATTTATCCATGTCTAGGTCAAGACAGAAATCCCACTCATGATAATGCCAACAAAAATTGTCAGCGAAATAAATACTTTCAGTTTTATTTGCGCTCGATAAATAAATTCTCTGAAATTCTCCTAACTTAAAACTCTGACTATCTTTAATTTCAGAAATTGAACCACTGCATAAAAAACGATATTAGAAACGATATTAAAGATTACTTCGTCACTATATTTCTTTAAAAACTTTAGAACTTAAGCCCAAAATGTTACCTATTTCTAATTAACAAGGTAAAAAATTCAAAGCATGAAAAAATATATATTTATATTAATACTTCCGTATCCTAATTCCTTCAGTGTCTATTCAAATAAGCTACTTATTTATAAAATGCATCTTTTTTATTCCAGGAAATATTTTATACTATTTTACTTTTTAACAACTCTTGGCAAATAAAATTTTGCGCTTTTCTTAAGTATACAAACAATTTTTCTTTTTAAGTGCTTACGAAAAATCAGTCCTAAAAGGTTTTTTTGGAATCAAAATAGAAATTTACAATAAATTTAAAAAAAATAAAATAACATTTCATTAGATTTTAAAAACAGTTTCTTGGGTTTTTGCTTAAATCTTTTCAATTTCGAAAAACAATTACTACTAATTAAGAACAAATATAATGAGAATACTTGGTAATTTCTCATAGGAAAAACATAACGTTTTCAATTATTTCCAGTGCAATAGAAATTTAATACAAAGACCAGAATATCTCTAATATCAAAAGTACTCTTGAAAGTTTTATGATATATCTGCCTCTACTTTCATATTAGATTCGACTCAATTAAAAATCGATTTAAGCTTGCAGATATTCAACCATTAGAGGATACTAAATAAAAAATGAATTTATTTTATGATGCAGCTTTTCCACAGAGAAATCATCACAATGCAGTCTAACCAATACAAAAAGCTAAGGAAGTAATCATCTTTGCTCAGGATAATCGATTTGTCTGTACTCATATAATCATAAATATTTAAAAAGAATACTTCCTTTTCAATCATTTGGATATGACACTCATGAGACTCAAGTTATTTAGATGTTAAGTTTTAATGGAAATTCTTTTTTCTTTTTTGCTTTGATTCCTTAGGCAATTTGTTATTCACAGCAAAATTTGCTATCCGTAAAATGGGGTCAAAATTAATTATGTCGAAATGATTTATCAAAATAAAAAAACAAAAACAATAAAAATTAATGAAGATATTTTTTTATGGTTTCTAAAGCTTCTTAAAAGAATTTTTTAATTTATATCTGTACTGTGTATAAGATCAAATGTTGTCATTAAAAATTTAAACAGAATACAGGTCAAATAAGTGTGGTAAATAGGCGATAGATGCTTGAAAGGAAACTAACAAAACAAAAACAAAAAATGGCAAATCAGAGATTATGTTTACGAGCTTTCGCGGTATTCAAATTTTTATTGGCATTTAAAAAAAATTATATTATTACAATGCTAAAATTAAAACACTTTTCAGTTGAATAACAATTTCCAGGATTCTATTTTGATTACGATCGTTAGGTTTTATTTTAATGCCTTTCGGTGCGTATGATGTGGTAGTTAATTTTAAGAAAAAATATCAAAATCTATTCATATCCAATTTATTTCAATTTTTATTTTTTGCTAATTTTTGATTTAATTTACTTTTTATTACAGGTTTGATGTCCTTGTTAATGGTGGAGGAGCTGTAACCTTGCAATTCCAAAGATCGCCATTTAGACCACTAACACGAACTGTTTTTGTACCATGGAATCGAATTGTTGTGCTACCTCCTGTACAAATGCAGTTAAGCGAAGACGATGATCATCTTAAAACGAAAATCAAGTATGTCAATTTTGACTTTTCTTTTTATGTTTTTTTTCTTTTTAAATTTATATTTTTTAATGTTGCGGAAAGCTTTAAAAATATCTTTATCTCTTTTAATAAGTTCTTCAAAAGAATTTGTAGCCTTTTTGAAACTCTATTTAAATTTTATTAGTTTAATAATCACCGGAAACAGCAAGAATTGTTATTTTAATTTATTGATAATATCTGGTCAATTTTGTTTCTTAAAGATTACTCATTTTAGGTTAAACCAAACCAATTTTTACAATCCATTTTAATTGCTTTGAGGTATCGTAAATAAATTAATCAAAATATTTTATATCGTGACCATGCAAAAAGCAAAATAACTTAACATTTAAAAATCAATTATTGTTTTGTTTTACAACAATAAAAATTATATATTATTTTTTTCAGAATTGCACTACCTAATCCAGCACTGACATTCCTAAATTCAATTCTTTATCATTTTTCGGATGAAAAAGTTGATACAAGTATTATTTGTACTGAACATAATCATGAGGTCCTTAAGCCACAATTAATAAGTACATGGATGCCAAATGGTGTTGGAGCTTTACCAGGTCGAAGAGTAATTTTTGCAGAAACACAGGTAAATATAAAATATTCTAAACTTAGATCTAATCTTTTTTGAAAACTAGAATGGTTTAAAATTAGAATTCTGATTCGTTATCTACATTTCAATATTTCATGCTTTGTAATCCAACTTTTTATGACAAGTTTTTTAATCAACAAAATTCTTATACAAAGAATTTATATCCAAACAAATTTGACTAAACGAGAAATATCTTAATTTACTAAAATTACTTCTGTCCTCAACATTTGTATTAATATCTATTTTATCAACAAACTATTACGCATGGAAAAATATTTCTCTTCTACATAAATAAAATTAAAACAAATATCACAAAGAGTTATCTAAAGGGAGCCATATTGTTTGCCTAGCAAATCCATTGAGAAAAGTTTATTCAAAGTTTGTAAGCTACAAACTCCTATTTCTATAGTAAAGAAGACAAATTGAAGAAACTATTTAACAAATTTACCTGTATTTTAACGAATTCCTTTTAGACAGATATGAATTTCTTTTGTTTACCAATTCCATTTCATTACTTGTTTCACGTGGATTTCTTATATATATATAAATTGCTGTATCCTGGACACTAAAGTTGACTGTCAGAAAAGCAATTTCCGTTTAACCTAGAGATATTTGATTTGAAAGAAGGGCGTCAAGAAGGCATATAAGAGTAGTAAAGGAGAATATAGGTACACCAATAATCCAATGTAAAAGATCCCATGATGTCTCCTCCTCATATAGTAAATATAATTTTATTTAAGGATATCTAAGTAGGATATTGCAAACAATTGTGTTTACAATTTATTACTCAAAAGATAAGACTGCATAGAATTGAAATAGAAAAAGAAATTATAATAAAAAGATTGCAATAAAGGGACTGTTTTACTATTTTATCTTTTTAGGCTGTGAAAATAAAAAGAATAAAATTTATTTAGATTGAATCTTATGAAAGAAAAATTTTTAATTTTATATTTCTATATTTTTTCTGTTTTTATAATTGTAAATTGTTTTTTGTCTTGTTTTATTATAAAACAAAGCAAAACTTAATATTTGTTATACTAATGCCTGGGACTCACTAGCGCTTAGCGGCACAAAATTTAGTGCTAAATGCTAATCAGTCCATTAGTCTCCACTGATGTTCCACTCCACTGGTATATAAAACAAACTCTCCATTTTTACTGTGCTAAGTCGTCTCCACACGCTAAGCGCTAGTGAGTCCCAGGCATAACAACAATAATGATTTGAATGTCTGAAATCCTATTCTAAAATCAAGGTATGCATTGCTGGTGAGAGAAAATCTATTTCTCTATTTCTATTTCACTATTCTTTTACTAACAAAGAAAAACTAGAATATATCTTTAAGCATTAAAACCAAGATTGTGAAGATGGGAAAATAAAATTTGTAAAGTTTTATAAAAAAAAAAGTTATGACTGCAACGCTAAAGCTACGTGCAAATCATGACAATGTAATTTTATGTTAACGTCAGCTGAACAACATATTTGAAATCAGTATTCGGTAGCGATTGTGGTTAACTATATTGTCTTCAAATAAATCTATCATTTTGTATATATATATATATATATATATATATATATATATATATATATATATATATATATATATATATATATATTTCTCTGTTTCTATATAAATAAGCAAAAAAACATTCTTTGAGTATATTTATTCAAGCAAAATTAAGAGCTAGTTGAAGCACGTTTTGCTAACAAAACTACAATCGAATACAATAAACTTTAAGCAATTACCACAAAACAATTATATATTAATTGATTTTACAACACAAACAGAGGTTATTGACAGGGTTACTAAATTGTCCTTAAAATAAATTAAAAATATTTACTAGCAAGATAAATATATATTTTATGAATTAAAAGTTTATTATCAATACCATATAATTCCATGTAATACGAATCCATTCTTAGATATTCCTAAATACAAATTATACTATTCAAATGTCATAAATGGATTATTTATATGACATAATTGAGACATAATTAACTGAAGCTTCATGAATAATATAGTTATTATTATTAGCTAAGGGCCATATTTATATACCGTGTTCCTTTACCGTTTTAATGTGTTTCAAGGAGTTAGTCTTATGCCAAATTAATACTCAAGTTTCATATGGAGGATACATAATATAAAAGATGAAGCGTAGTCTTACATGAAGTTATAATGATGTAGAGCTAATGCCTTTTGTAATTTGTTTGCCCAAACCGCTTATTATAGAAAGCCATATTTAGAGCACCGAGTTAATAAGACTCTTGGGATAGTGCATCCAACTTTGTTGTCGTCCAAATTCAACGTATTTCTTTTGCTAGAACTAGCAACAAACAAAGTAAATAAAAATTAAATAAATCTGACCGGAAAGATTTATTTTATTGAAATGAAACAAATTTTTCAATTTCATATATTTATATTTTATATAAACTTTACAAAAGTTTATTGTCGGGACAACTGTGTCGGGGCAACTGTGTGTCGCAGAAGTCATATTTTCACTGAAAAATAATTTTTTTTTATACTTTGAAATCAAAAATATAAAAAACCACTCATGAATGGTCAAGTTTAACGATGTGGTTGCTAGTTCAATTAGTTGTTATTATTAGGTCGACATTGTACATTTTTATAAAAATAGGTGCAGTCTTCGTTAAATCATACAAAAAATTATAATTACGATAATGGAAATTAATTCAATAATTAATTAAATCAATAAAAGTAAATATAAAAAATAATAGCTTACACTGGCCCAATAATTACAATTAGTAAACATGCTCAACTTCCATTAAATTATATAAAAATTATACAAATTAGGGAACAAATTTATTGTTTCTGTTACTAACGATATTCAAAATTAAAAGATAAAATAGTTTGGCAAGCTAATTTATTTTTACCTAATATTTATTATAGTTAAACAAAATTATTGTATTTTGTACTTTGTCTTTTTTTGTAGTAATTGCAATAGCAATATATAATTTTTTTGTCATACCTTTTCTGATATATTTCTTTTCTGAAGCATTTAATTTCAAAAATATTTCAAAGCAACATAAAGCTTATAACAGTACATATTGCACTCATAATGCTTCCGTGTGTTTTCTTCTTTAGCTTGCCATTATTTGACGCCTTAAACCTTAGACTTATTTTTAACATGTTTATTTACTGACTAATATTGTAAGTTGCATGAAACATGTAAAAATGTATGCATATGAATAAGAGATATAATACTTTTGGACTTAGGTCCCTGAAAATGACATATAAAAATAGAAATTTTTGGCTGAATTCGTCTTAATTTATGAAGTCAAGTTCCTTAAGAACGATTCTATTTTATTCTACTTTACTCTCCTTTTTGCAGTTACATCTTCATTTAAGTTAAGTTTTTTAAGTGTTTCCATTTTCCAAAATTTTGTATTTTTCATAGAAATTTTTAACCGCGAAAAAAACATAAATTAACATGTAAAATAGAAGAAATTGCGCAAGCAGATTTTTTTAAAAAAAATCTTTTAACAAAAGTTATTTGTTTGTAACACTTCCATTCTTGTTTTTAATTCCTTATGATTTTGAACGCTTCCAATGTTTGCCGAGCATACTCTTTTGTCATTTATCTATAATGTTACATCCACATAATGGTATCCTTTGACTTAATTTAAATATTTTTATTTCCAGTCAAAACTAAACCAGTTCAGTGTTTTTTATCATAACTTTCTTACTCTTTCCGTACAATTTGTTAGGTTTTTACAACTTGAGCCTTTGCATCCTGAATTGCTATAATCTGCTGTATTGCTGATTTCATATTTCTAAAGGGAGTTTAGTTGAGCTTATTGCATACCGTTATATGAGTTCTTTAAAACTTTAAGTTTAATTTAGTTCGTACTAATTTAAATGAATTCAAAAAAAACTTCACAAAAATTAAATCAACTGCTAATTTTTCGGTATCTCTGTTTTATAAAATTTTTTTGAATAATATATGTTGATTATTTTTAACTATGCTTAAACAATTGATTTATGGCAAACAATTTTAAATAAAATTAAAGAAAAATTTTATTAAAAATTTTATAAATATTTAAATAATTCTACATTGAACATGTTTTGCGACGTATATTAAAATGAACAGCACGTTCCTATCTGTAGAATATAAATGTAGTCGTCAAAGGTAACAAGGAATAAGAACGTCAGAAAACGACACCAGCTAAAGCATATATCCTTTCAAACATCTGCTGTACTTTTGCATTAACAATGGAAATATCGAGTAGTTCGATAATATAGAAATATTTTTTTTTCTAATAATCTTGGAACCAAATAAAAAATTTAGGTTTCTTGTATCGTTGCTTGCATATTTGAAAAAATTTTAGAAAACTTTTTTATTCTTTTTGCTTGGATTTTTTTATATCTACTTCAATTTTCGTTTTGCTTTTGTTATGTTGCCTATATTGTAATTACAGAACTTCATTTTATACAATTTAAAGTGGATACACTTATAATACTCTAAATTTCTTTTATTTTACGAACTTTATCTCACTATCATTAAATTATGTCATTTTTTAAACTCCCACCTGTCATGTGTTATCATTTGAAGAATGTGCAGTGTGTTGTGAAATTAGTTAATTTTCTTTGCTTTACTTTTCTACGTATTCCTCTTATTCATTATAAAAAAACTTAAATTTTTTAAGAAAAAAAAACAGAGCCTTTTCGGAAATGTGAAAAAATATGAATTGAGACAACAGAGAATAAGTCGTATTTTTAATTATCCCAGTTTCAGAAACTTAAATCTGAAGCATTATAACTTTTAATTAGTTTTAAGTTAAAAAGCTTCACTAGTTATCTCACTAACAATTTATTAGTAATTTCTTAAGCTTTGCAAAATGAAAATTATGCGACAGTAAAGAAGAAGTAAAGCTTTTTAATGTGTTGTTATTATTATGGAAACCCAGTGTAGATTTAGAGAAAAATTAAAACTGTCGCCATAAGAAAAAAAATTGTGTTAAATTTCCAAGTTTAGATTCATACCAACTACAAATTGTGCTTGACATTTTATACCATTTTTAATGTTAAATATCTGCGTATAAGGGAATCAAAAATAAAATGTTTTTCACTTACTGTTTAAGCCCAAATAGATATTTTGAGTGTTTTTTCTCCACAGTGAAACTATTAATATTTCAAATTGTTGCCGCACTTCTTTATGAAACTGATCACTCAAAAAATATGATTAGGATAATGAAAAGGATCTATGAGGCATTCCTGCCGCTTAATATACCAAATAATCAAGCAACTGAAAATAAAGAAAATTCCTTTGTCACAAGAGAAGCTAGTAAGCGTAAAAAAAAATAATAAAGAAGCATACATGAAAGCATAGACTGTCATAGAATTTGCCCAATTTTAATAAATAATATCAACGAAGGGTAAATTGTATGACGTTTTAGCTTTTCTTCTTGTTACACTATTCGCCTACCTTACCTTAGAAGTTATACATACGCTTCACTTAAACTTCATTTGAAATAATTTGAAGTGACATGATTCAATAACCCTAAATTCTGCGTAAACATTTCACTACAGCGTTTACATAACTAACTTTTCAAATTATTTAAATTACTTTTATGTATAATATAATATGACATTTCTCTATCCTTAAAATTTTACCATAAAAGTCAGAGAAAATATTTGTAGGCTAGCCATCAAAAGCTCTCAATTATTGATTATGTGGATTTATTATTAAAGGAATCCAATTTTTTTAAAATGAGGGAACTTTTCTTGTCTTATCAAAATTACATTCTTTTTATATTAAATTGCTCGGCCGAAACTTTGTTAACTCGTTTCTTAATTGTCAACTCGTGTCATATTTTGATTTTTTGCTTCCCGTAAATGTATTTTTCTATATTTTAAACATTTGACCCTAAAAGTGGTAGGAAATTAATAAATTTCGAAAATTTGAAGCAAAATGTAAAACTCTGGCGCACTTCTTAAATATTTTAATTCTAAAAGTTGTTAGCAACTAAATAGACAAAGTATTGACAAAAACCCTTCATCATATGTATGAAGAATCAGCAAAACGCACACAACACGCCTAGCTGTAGTGCCTACTTAAATTTAATAAATTGGAAAAAAAACAATAAAACCCGCCATTCAAGCGAAGCTCTAGCCTTATTTTTATTATAATTAATTGCCTTCTGTCTATCTTTAGTTAAATTCTATTAAATAAAAAATTGGGAAAGTTGCTTAACTTCTAATATTATAAAACAAATACATAAATTAGCTATTTTCAGACACTGTGATTACTTTAGATCGACAAAATATGTTGAAGACTTTTTTACTCTCAGCATTTTCAAATCCTCACATTTATTACAAATAATAAATAACATCTCTAATTTTTTTATTATACATACAAAATGGCATCATGTTTCAACTTTTAATCAAAAAGAAAAAAAAACTCTTTTAAATTGAACTCACAAACAAAGGAATAACTTACGAATGCAAGCTATAAAACGAATTTCTTTAATATCAAATTCCTTTTTATAAATTTTTTCTTGTGACAAAGATATTAAAAAATTTGTCTTAATTTTTTTTATTTTATAGCTTCACTCCACTAAAGCAACTGGGCGGCTTCCTATTAAAACTTCTTTAACAACATTAACAAAATATAAAAATTTAAGGCTATTGCCTGTATGTATATTTGTATTTATATTCGTTTATTTGATGATACGAATATTACTAAGGGATTTTTTAAATAATAAAAAGTACCTAAAATTATTGGGAATATAAATCAATAAATGCTAAAATTCCTTTTAGGACACACGTGCAAAGTTTAAAAGTTTGTTAGCAAGTTCGTTTTTTTCAAAAATTATTCAAGGTGAACTGTCAGTACATTTTAGGAAATGATAGTAATGAATTTTATTGATTTCCAAATTTATTATTCAGTTTTTGAAGTTTTTAACTAGGATCAGTTCTTAAAAGATTTTTATATCATAATTTGATTAACTTTAATAGAAGAAAAAACTGAAAATTGAAATTTTAAAAATTCATTTATTGAGAATACATTTATAAAATAACTAAAAATACTACAAATGAAATTGGAAGCTATTCCGGAGGTTATTAACCTTTCTGAATTGTAGCTACTATAGAACAATTTCAAATTAGCTTCCACTGAAAAATTAAAACCAAAAAAGATACTTGTGGCTCAAGAGATATCTAAGGATATAAAACTAAATATGGTTGATTCCTATGAAATTACTTAAGGGTAACACCTATTTTTTGCTATTTCACACTAATTATTTGATAAAAACAATATTTTAGCTGTTGAGGAATGATAACTGTTTCGAATTTAATGTCATTTTAAGCTCCTCCGCTTGTACTGTTCCTTTGCTTTGCTATCTTCATGACTTACAGTGTCGCTGGCACTAAATCTTAGTTTTCTGTTCTGCATTTGTCTATCGGGAAGAGAGAGATAAAGAAAGATCTATAATTTGCAGAGAATATTCAATCCCAAAAACAAGAAAATAAAAAAGTTATTAATAACTAAATAAATAAAAGTTATTTTTACTTCTCTAATCCATAAAAATACTGCAAAATTCTTTGCTGTATTGATACTTCCTTCAAACATTAAAACATATAAAGCATTATTTTGAAATTAATTTCAATTTCAAGAAAATCAAAGCCAGTTTTTTTTATTAATCCAATATTATAAATTTATCAATATTTTTGTCAAACTTACAACAAGTTTTGTTACTTATAACAAAACTTTACAAGATATTAATACGTCCTGAATGCAGTAAAGTCATTAACTGCAAGAGAAAAGCACGATTCACAATTTTGCATTATATGTGTTTTTGATTTTAGGCTCAAGATTAAATAGCAATATTTGCAGACGATTAGTAAATTTAATAATTAATTAGTATAGTTAATATTTTATATAAAACGTTCTGTGAAATTAATGGCAATGATTGCATTTTAATTAAAATCTTTTAACTCATATATATCCAATATTATCCATGTACTGCAAAATAAAGATTTATTGTGGTCCACGTTATTCACCTTTTTCCTATTGCAGTTGATATTTGAGCAGATACCTCAAACTGCTTAACAGTAATTCCAGGCAATCAAAACAAAATTTTAAACTCCTGATAGACTCAACCCTTCTCTCATTGCAGGTACATTTATTTAATATTAAATATAGTTATATTATTTCTAATTTTAAAATACTTTTTTTGTAAATTGAAACAGTAAATTAACTTCAAAAATTATGTTATTTTAAATTATTTTTTGTTTTTAACATAAACAATATCCTAACTTATCTAAAGATAATATTATTCTATGAAAGTTAATTTAATATCGACCGGAAATTGAAGATCTGATGAACTGAAAATAAGGAAGCTTAAATAATGTTTTATCTAAAAATATTGCTTCTATTAAAAGATTTTTGATATTAGAAAATAACTTTCAGCGTTAATTAACCATAAACTTATTTCGAAAACAACCAAACCATACTAAAAGATACTAAATTCATTTATTGTTTCTTGCTACCTTACATTAACTAGATTAATCATCGTAAAAGTTTTGTATCCTAAACAAGCAATGAACATAATATCCACAAAAATGAATTAAGAGCATAACAGTAGGCTAAGAACATTCTTAAAGGAAGTTTTCTTTTTCTTGTAAATTCTTTGAGACGTGATAAAACAACATATTGACAAACATCTAATCAATTTTATATGTACATCACGTACTATTATATATAGATATATATATAAACGTATATACATATATATATATATTTATATATATATATTCCTTTTATTTTCAAAAAGAAAGCTTATAAGCCATTTCTCATATATATTTTTATCTATTTTTAGATTGTGCAAGAATCTATCCAAATACCAGGCTCTGGGCTACACTTAACATATCAATCATCTCAAGCATCTGGATATCTTAGTATTGTTAGGATGCGTCTAACTGGAGAAAATATACCAAAAACTTTAACTCATGTTCATGTTGGAGTCGAAATTGAGGGATCAATTCATGTTAAAACATATGAAGCTGATCCAAACTTAACTCATACATTTGCATGGAATAAAAGGAATGTGTATAGACAAAAAGTCTATGGTGTGACAGTAGCTAGAATTTCGGTTGGCTATCAGGATTCAACTTGTAAGAAACCAGTTTGGAATACACAAACAGCTAAATTACAGGGTTATGATGTCGATATATCAGATATTGGAGGATGGGGTTTGGACATACACCATCATTATAATTTCCATGAAGGGATACTACAAAAAGGTGATGGTAGTACATTACATATGAAAGAATATCCGCGTACAGTTAATGTAGTTATGGGTACAGGATTACAAAGACCATTAAATTGTCAAGACCATTGTAATGGCATTGCTAAAGATGCTAAATTATTAACACCAATTGCATTAGCTTCTGGTCCTGATGGTAGCTTATATGTTGGTGATTTCAATTTGGTACGTCGAATAACACCAGATGGAAAAGTTTTAACTATATTACAATTAAGTACAACACAAGTATCATATCAATATTATTTAGCTGTATCACCAGCCGATGGATATTTATATATCTCAGATCCAGAAAAACATCAAGTATTACGACTTCTTAAATTAGATAATGTTAAAGATCCGGCAATTAATAGTGAAGCAGTTGTTGGTAGTGGACAACGTTGTATACCCGGTGATGAAGGAAATTGTGGTGATGGTGGCCCAGCACTTAAATCACGTTTATCACATCCAAAAGGTTTAGCTATAGCTGCAGATCGTACAATGTATATAGCCGATGGTACTAATATACGTGCTGTTGATTCTAAGGGTATTATACATACTTTAATTGGACATCATGGACATCATAATCATTGGAGTCCAGCACCTTGTTCAGGTACACTAATGGCTAATCAGGCACAATTACAATGGCCAACTGGTTTAGCACTTAGCCCACTTGATGGTTCATTACATTTTATTGATGATCGCTTAGTATTAAAATTAACATCTGATATGAAAATACGAGTTGTTGCTGGTACACCGTTACATTGTAATAATGGAATTGATAAAAATAAAACTTCTGAAGATGTTTTGGGTACAGTACTTGCTATTGCATTTTCACCATTTGGAGATCTTTATATTGCTGATAGTGATGCAAGACGTATCAATTCGATTAGAATTGTTGATACATCAGGAAATATGAAACATTTTGCTGGAAAACGTGAAAGTTTTGGGTAAATATAGTTTTAGCTCTAGTCCAGTAATTTCTTCTTTTTTTTTTAAACAAAAACTCAGAAATGTGTAATTTTCACTATTTACGAATATTTTCTATAACTTTTTCTATTTAGTGATCTTTCCAAAAGCTTTTTTCCATTTAGGAAAAATAAACATTATTCATCAAAATATTATTAAGTTTTCAATTTTGTTTACTTGACACCTACAGAAGCTAAGCAAAAAACTTAAACTTCTCGTTATAACACACAAAAGCAAATAATATTTAGGTCTGTTGGAATTTTTCACTTTTTTTATAATCAAAAACCGGAAAATGAACAACAAACTTTAAACTTCTATTAATAACAGGACATCTTGAAATCTGGGAAATTAGAATCAGGAATAAATATCCTGCCATATTTCTTAACGAAATTTTTGAAAAAAAAACATGCCAAAGGCTGAATAATTTATAGCCTGCTTAAACTCAATATTATCTACCTATCTTAAACAACTTTAAGAGAATTTTAGTTTGTTTTCCTTTTTTCCTTAAGCTAATTACAAAGGTCAAAAAAAATATCGTTTTTTTTAAAAATATTTAAAAGGAAAGGTTGTTTACATACCTGTTTAGCTTCTCCTCTTACATTGTAGAGTACATTTTAAATTTAAATTAAATTATACCTTTTTGACCCACAAATATAAACCTTAAAAAAAGTTTTTCAATAAATATAATCTTGTTAAACTTTTAAAGTATCTATGTAAAAATAAAATACACTAGCAAATCCCTTAAATACTTGAAAAACTAAATAGAACCAATAACAAAACCCTGATTTATATTTTCAGTTTTTTTTTCTTACTTGATTATTTTTAATTACACCACAAAGAAAAATCCTGCTAAAATAAAAACTTTCTGAAGTTTCATAACAATAGTTAATTCCTTTTTTTGATGTACAAAAAAAAAATTTTCTAACTGTGTATACTTAAGAAAAGAAATCACGTTATCATAATTCATCATATTCTGCTTTTCAAATTTATTTTAATCCCTAATATTATCATCAAGTGATCGTTTTGTAGTCAGATAAACCTAACGTATTTTATAATAGCTATGTCCTTTATTTTTAAAACATATTTTTCATCATCTATTGAAATCGATACATACTTATATAAAAAACGGAATTTTTAGGCTTAGTAAATTTCACTTCTTATCGCCTACTTTACACTAATCTAGTGCCACTTAAGCCCCAAAGTACTTCATGTCCCTATGACCCATGAAACGATTTATATACAGTAGTTGCTGTTATGTGATTCCCATTCCTACATATATATATAAATATATTTATCAAGGGTGCGAAATTCTGTTATCTCTTCAGTTCAGTTTTCATCAGAGTTTTTCTTGTGACACTTTTTTCTTCTTCATTTATTTTAACATTTTTCTACACACAAATATAGCTTTTAGTAAAAACTTTGCTTGAATCAGCTCAGCCACCCAATATTACGCCCTAAACAATAATAGCTGTAGTTGCTGGCATATTATCCTTTTCAAATCTTGTAACATAACAACAACAACAAAATACTCAAAACTCTTACATTCTGACAATACAAAAGCCAGAAAAATAGCAACAATTGATTTAGAAAAAGAAAATCGTTACTAGAACTTGTCATCATGAGATAAAAAAAAGAACAAAAAAAAATTCGCTTACAAGAGATATATCTTCTGTGAGTGGCTTTGTTTTTGCATCTAAATATTACTGCTGCCGTCTGCTCTTTTTTTTTTTTAAAGTTTCTCTGTCGTTGAACATTTTTTTTAGTATCAATTTTCGCTTTTAGTTTTTATCTTTGTGTTTATTTTTGAATCCGATCTCTTTATAAAGAAAAATTACTAACATTTTATTAATGATAATAATTATTACAGGCCGATAGCATGTGATTGTGCTACAAACAACAGTTTCAGTGATACACCAACTACATTTGCAACAACTGTTAATCCTGCTAGAAATAGTGGAAATTCCGGAAATCCTAGCGGAACAACACCATCCATGATGATACCAGTACTTATGACAGATACTGGAACGGGATGCTATTGCAATAATCCAACACAAATTTCTATATCTGGGAATTCTGGTAGTATAATCAGGACTCTTAGTAGTACAAGTTCAACATACTCACGAAATAATAATAATAATGGGCCTAGTAGTGGTGGTGATAGTAACTATAGTGATGATGGTACTACCAGTAATGCAGAAACTTTACTCTCATCGAATGCAAGATTTCAAGCAATATCTGCTATAGCTGTTTCACAGGATGGAGTCATCAATATTGCCGATCAAGGTAAGTTGGGAATTTTCGTTAGTCGTCTAACTTTGATTAACGATGCCCAGTCTTTTTCAACATATTTTCTGTTTATAGCTGACATTCGCAAATGTTTCATCTTGATATGATGTTAGTATTGAGGGAAACTAAGATAGGAGTGCTAATGTGCTTCGTTACGGATTCTTTAACACTTTCGATAATATAGGGTTGTATTTTTTTCAGTGTACAATATATATATATATATGTTATGTACACACAATCTATAAATATATATATATATATATTGTTAAAGTTAGAAACATTAATGACTTATGATGTTGATGTTTTAGGAATATTTTTGGTTCACTATAGATAAGATTTGGCTTATGATGGATTAGCTTTGACTTTCGGACTAAGTATAAATAAAAGGAAGTTATTGTAGTAGACATAGATAAATTTTTGTATAATATTTAATCGATTTACTTTCGTTTTGCATTTATACTTAGATACTTTTACTTCAAGATAACGAATGTGTATCTCATTTTTGAATTTTCTAATTCTGACATTAATATTTTTGAAATACTTGATCTATCTATACATATGTAATTACATAATCCTTTAATTTTTTTTTGATAAGCAAAGAAGCGTTTCAGAAAACTCGATTTTTCTGCCAAATTACCGAATGCTTTATTATCAGTTATCTTTTTCTCTTTGAAGCATAAAAAGCAAATGCAGAATAAATGAAATATTAATATATAATTCTTTATATTCAATTGTAAAAAGGTATCATATTTCTATACTAACTATTCTTCCTATCTGTCTATCTGATTTCGGTCAATTGAAATTTTTATTCTAGTCAGATTTGAAATAAAAGGCCTTTATTTAGTCAGTTTTTACGACCTAGTGAAAAAATTATGTCTTAGTCTTAGTTCAATCTACTTTTAATGATAACGAGTCAAATAAAACTATGGTAAATTTTTAATCCAAAATTAAACATAGACAATAATAGTTTATTAAAGCATCTCCAACTCCTTGATAGTGCATAGATCGAGGAGCTCTCCTTGTGAGCTTACGTCCATCTCTCCGAAAATCTTGCCAACCCCAATTTTTTACACAATTTTAGACTTGCAGTGACCAATTCTGATATCACTCTGATATGTCAAACTCATCCGTATCTTCCTGCATTAATTTAATCACATTTTGTTTGAAATTTTTATAGTGTTGCGAATATTGCTTTTCATAAAAAAAATATAAATAATTAAATCACTTAAAATTCTAGATATTAGGTCATTAATTTTATTGAAGTTTTTAATTTAGGGTTTTCCTGAATTTCTGATTGTTGCTTGATAAAATAATCTCTTTTTAAATATCCTAAAGATATGCAATTAATTTATATTAAATTTTTGGATAGAATATAATTTTAAAGATTGTGAACTTTGATTTTTTTTTTTTAAATAAATCTATACTGCTAAAACCTAAGATCAAATGTGCAATAGGAAAAAATGTGCGGAAAAATTTCTCTTTGTCCATATGTAAATAAATATAAACGTTATTGTAAACCTGTAGCTAACTGGTGTAGTTGACAAAATTCTTGTATATATTTTTTCAGGTTATTATTGTTTAAACTTGAAATAGTAATTGCAGTAAAAATATACAAACCTCAGTGTATTCGACTCGTTCGATATCTAATGGCTAAGAATTCTTGTGTATAAATATTTGTTAAAAAGTTCATTTATTATCGCATAAGTCATTTATTTTCAGAGACATACATATATGATTCTCTTTTCTTGATTATAAAAAATTCCGATTTCTTTTCTGGTTTTTATAATATTCCTGAGCGACAGATAAATTATTTATTTACTTAGATCATTTGTCACATCTTTCATAATGGAGGAAACAAAATTTTTTTCCGTCTATACGATCCTGAAACTAAAACACTGCTTTAAAAAACCGCATTTCAACAATCTAATTTATAGTGTCAGTTAAATCGACTACATCCCTTTATTTAAATATAGTCATCAACAATGGCTGAAGTCATATTCAGACATTTCTCATACTACAATTTAATCTTAATATTTTACTTGAATTATGATAGTAAATAATGTCTACTATCATAGTAACAATAACTGCCAGTAGCATAAAAACCTGCTTGAGGTCATGATAAAATTATCAGTGCTGCGCCAAAATCTTATAATTTCATCCGACTCCGTCTTTTACAATAGAATAACTCATAGATGGTTTTCTATTGTAATGTTAAGAGTATAATAGTTACAATTGCTTTGACGTCAAGTATCAAGGCTTACAAAAAAGTGAAAAATACAAGCAAAGAAACTGTTTTGTATTTCTTTAACTTCATTGTATTTTTTTTTTGTTTTTGGGTTTTTTTTTTTTTTTGTTTATTCAAAAACATGAAATTATAAGATTTCCCTCTTGTAGCTGTAGTATTGTGTACTTCAAGCATTTTTCACTTCAGTGGTAGCATTTTACTAGTTTTATACATTTTTTCTATTTTCTTCAACAGAAAATTGTCGACTTAGTACAAAACAAGAACAGAAGTTTTTTTTTACTTTATATTCAAAATACTTATATACTTAGTTGAACAGTTTTTCGAGTAGTCATTCGTTACTCGTTTACACAATGAATAATAAGAGAATTTATTTACGTAAAATTGTTAAAAACCTTTAAAAAAGTTCTTAACATTCACTTCACTAATTCATTCCTTGTTGTGAAATTTAATTTCCAAATTCCAAAACTTAGAGGAATTTTAGCGAAATTATTATTGAAAATTATAAAAAAATTTTAAGATCTTTCTGTGAGAAAATAAATTAATTTTGGGATTTAAGACATGTAAAATAATAATTACAAGCAAAATTAATTCATGCATCTTACAGCACCAAATTCGATATCATTTAATATTGACAGACAAACAAAAATTTAGGGAACTACTTTTTACCTTAGTATCAGACATATTGGTCTGTATTTTAACAAAATTAAACATCAGTACGTTTTATAGCTTATATTTTCAACTTAACGAGTCCCTTTTCAAGCGTCTCAGTATAAACAAGAAGTCCTGATAAGCTTTGATAATAAGCAATAAAACATCAAATATTTAGAAAAAACTTATCTATTGCTTTTTTAAATATTTTGCTTTACAAGTCTTGTCACGTGATTTATAGTTGACAGCTGGGAAAAAAAAATCATTAGGAAATCAATAATCAAATGTCCCCTCAAGGGATTAATTTTCTCTTTAGCAAAGCTTTTGTTAGAGAAGTTGCAGGATGAAGGCGTTTATTTAACAGATTATAATTATATACTTAAGATTCTTTACCCATGATATTTTTTTGGGTTGTAATTAAAGTTCTTTGATTGTATTATTTTAATATTTCTTGACAACAAAAATCACGTATCCTTTTGAGTTTTCGTTAAATTATGTAAAACTTAACAGTTGCACAGTCATTTAGGCCAATATGAATGTCAACAAGATTTTTGAGTCTCATTTTATGTTACATGTCGAACTTTAGCTATCAGTTTTTTTTCATCCATATTTTTTGCCACCACGGCCATCTTTAACTGGTGTTTATAACCTTTAAGATTGAACTCATATAAATACTTTCAATGGTATTAAATGCTGAAACAAGACAATTTTCACACTTTTACTAAGTTAATTTATGTTTAAAATCACCAAAAATCATTTCATGAAAATACTAAATCAATTTTTTAGCTTAAAACATATTTTTTCTGTCAACAATAAGCTTCTGAGAAAATTAATATTTAAAAATTATAAATTGTAATAAGAAAAAGACTGGTCAGCTCATTCAACAATAAGTTTTACAACTCTCAAAACATATCTAGCAATCTACATATCTCTAACAAGAGAGAAAAAACTAATAGTTTTCTGTATTTTACTAATTATTTAATTGTAGAGAAAGCTTTCATATAAGCGATATCTAACTTGAACAAGAATATTTAGCATCACTATTAAAATATATATAGATTCTTAGAAAACTAATCAAATATTTGGAAAAAAAATCCAAACCTCAAAAGCAAACTTCTAAACAAATATACACATTTGATATCCGTTATACATATGCATGATTTCTGTTATAAATCGGTGATTATGGGCATAATGATGAATAATCAGGCGACTCTGACAATCTGACAGAATGTCATTACTTCAGCTAACAAAAGATAAGACAAAATTTTGTTACCATATCCATCTTGACCAAATGTTGTCACATTGAAGGGCATTTCATTTATGTTGGTTAATAGTTTTTCTTATAAAATTTCTCCATTTCATTTCAATCTCTTATAGAAGCTAACAGTATAAATCCTTAATCATGGATATACAATATATATGTGGATATAAGGACCCACAAACATTTCAAATATCTTTTCACAAAATTTTGGTATCTATGGTTATATTTAGTTTAGCTTTTGGCTTTATTTTTGTCCATTTCGAGGAATCATTTTTCTTTCTATAAACAACATTGTTCAATAAGATTACATCTTTAACCACAAAAAAAAAAAGGACTTCAACATGAGAACACATGCGAATAAAACCACAAATAGGAAACACAAAAAGATTTTATGGATTTTTCGTTAAGGAAACCAACAAAAAAAAATAAAATTTTTTTTACCTTAAAATAAATAAAAGAGATGACAGATATCTAAAATACTTTCAAACGGATGGTTTGATTGATGGGACAACATTTTAGAGAATTTTTTAGATAATCAATAAAAAAGCTGGCAATATAAGATTTTTATTGATTTAGAAAAGCTCCCCTTTAGTAGCAGTTTGTTTTGTTTAAGGATCTAAACTTAGTGAAGCAAATCCTTTAACCGGAAATACATTTAAGGCGGAAACAATTTACGAAATTTCAATTTGTGTTCTACAAGTAAGTAAACTCAAAGGAAAAAAAGCCATTTTTTACTTACATATATATAAAGCTGTAAGATAACGATGCTTGAAAGATATCAAGGAAATTAACAGAACTTATTTCAAAAATTGGGAAATCTTATCAAATCAACAGCTTGTAAAAAAGATTCAGTTCTTATTGGACGCATCTTATAAAATATCCACTGGAGGCTAAAAATACTTTTATTAGAAATAAAATAATATTAAAATTTATTATATAAAATTTAATACCGTATTAAAATTTTACCATAAAGTTTAAATTTAGAATATTTGCAAGGGTTGTCCAATAAGATCCTAACACATTTACGAATTGAAAGAAGCAAATAATATTTTTCACTAAAAATGATAAAGCGGAATTTTATGATTAAGGAATTCCTTCTTAAGGAAAAGAGCGTCGTTGAAACTAAGAACTGGTCTAAAAATCTTGGTGATAAATCACCGCATTAGAAAAAATCCATCGAGAATTCAATTGAAAAAAAAGTCAATGACATTCTTTTAAACGAACTAAAAGAAATTCCATAGAAAACTGAGGCAATTTGTAGGTTTGATAATTTTATTTTTCCGCGAATTGGTTCTACATATTTACAAATTTTTCAAATCATTGATTTGTAATTTTTTTCTGCCACTTATAAAAATTTCTTGCTGAAAGGGTAAGAGTCATTTCATATAAAATTGCACGCGTCCTTAACTTGTTAATGTTAATTTGACATCAATGAAAGAAGTACGACAAAGTGTGCATTTTGATTTCTCAAAGGACAATTGAAATGTTTTTTAGTACTAAGTTCTAAATTACTTTAAACTGTGTGCAAATATGTATATCAATGAGTTTTTTTTATTGTCAATTGATAAAAACCTTTTTTTTTTCATATAAAATTTGAGAATCAAATCAACAGTAAGAAAATACGATATCTGTAACAGTTAGGGTGCCCCATAACAACTTATGTCAATATTTTAAGAGATATTCTTTCCAATTCCTTTCCTTGGCTAAGATTTTTAATCTTGTGCTTGAACACTTTGGATTTTAGGTAAGCTAAGAGACTGAGTACATAACAAAACATGGAAGATACTTGAATATTATTTAATTATATATCTAAAAAATAGGAAATACTGGGATTTAGCCTATCTACCCTCTATTTGAACCTATTCTGGTTAGTATATTGGCGTCTTTATTACCTTCACGACTATTCGTCTACTGTTTGACTGTGGTGAAAATTATATCAAAATAAGTAAGTCATTTTCACACTGGTCAAAAAGGCAAAAATTAGCATAAATATTGGGATAAC
Organism: Acrocera orbiculus; assembly: GCA_947359355.1. NCBI lineage: Eukaryota > Metazoa > Arthropoda > Insecta > Diptera > Acroceridae > Acrocera > Acrocera orbiculus. The sequence goes on from OX375757.1 coordinate 26,076,441, forward strand.
TTTGTTAAAAATCCCAGAATATAATTTTTTAACATGGCATATTTGTCAAAGAATACAATAGATAAATATATTACCAGGCATAGTGTATTTTTAGTCCCAAATCTACTTTCTATTACTATTTCAAAAAATATTTATCTTCAAGGGAAATTACTTTAAAGAATAATAACAAACAATTTGTCAGAAAACTTATTTTCTCTTTTGAAATACATAAACTTATTGACCTGCCTATTATAGTTATATACTCGTATTTAGCTTTTATTTGGCATGATTATTATTTTCTTTTTTCTTCTATAAAAAAACTTCCCAAATTGTGAAAATAACAAAAAAATAAAACCAATAAAATAATACATACGGTCCAAATTCTATTAAGGGCTTTTAAATATCCAAAAGTTACTTTTAATGAAATTCTAAGTTCAATTACCTAAGTCTACACGTGCCATATGCCAGAACACCAGCCTTATGCATGCCTATGTATCATATAAATATATAGATACATATATATATTTATATATGAATACCGTGCTGAATTTATTAAGAGTATAAACAAAAAATCTTTAAGATGTCTTAATATGAAAATAAGCTGCTTAAGTAAAAATTACTGAAATCAAGCAAAAACTCTAAAATGCACATTTAATTTTGAGGTTTTTCATTTGATGAAGTTCAATGAAATCAAATTTGTTCAACATTATACTATATAAATAAATGTAGTAACAATTTACAGAATTCAAAATTAAATGTAATGCTATTAACATAAGATATTTTGGAAAATACAAATTATTTGAAAACTCTAAAAACTTAATTTTTTTCAAATGCAGATCGCTCAGCTTACTTTCAAAACTGTTTTTGATTCTAATTCATGAAGGTTATAATTAATGCTTTCTATTCGAAATCTGCCAAAAAATTCTCCAATTCAGTACACTATTAATATACAAAAAAATTAGTCTTAGTTAAAAGTATTACTAACAAAGCCGGAAATCCCTCACTTTTTGGAATAGAAAGAATCTATAGTGGAAATAATTGAAAAGGGAGAAAATATTTCTAAAATGTACTGTTATGCATTCTATTTATTCAAAAAATTAAAGCACTGTAAATCCATTTTCGATCAATCGCACAAATTTATTAAATTATTAATTTTTTTATAATTCATTTATTTTTTATATTTATGTTGTTGATTTATTTAATTTTTAAATCTTAATTTTACAAGTATTATTATTATTATAATTAATATTTTCTTAAATAATATAGTAACATATATAAATATAGAAAAAGGAATATATTCTTGTAGCCTGTTTAACCTAAAACCTACAACAATTTATATCGCTTAAAAAGCGATATTATATATTTATAAATATTTGTTTTAACTTAAGAAAGTAAAATTATTCAGCCCTGACTTTTGCATCAGCTTAAGTTTTATTGCGGCTTTTTGGGCTTTCTTTTCTTTACGGAAATAATAAAGCAAAGTATGGCGAAAATGTTCGATTTTGCATTCCGTATTAATATTGAGGTAAAAAAAAAACTTCAAGATCCACGCATTGAACTTGTAAAGCTATAGATAAGAATGACAGCTAACATATATAAGAAGAAGAAGATCATAACATTTACGGATATCATCAAAATGGGCGTGAGAGACGTCCTATAAGTGAAATCGGCAATTATATGTACTAACAATTAGTTGCCAACCATATAATTATATGACCAATAATAAAGAAAAACCTTTAAATAAACAATTTTTTGTTTTAATTTTATGTCTTTTTTAAAACCGCTTTCAAATCTTGTTTATAAAAAGCTCTAGTAGCCATCTTAGTATGCTATAGGTTTAATATAATCAACTAAGATGCTTTTCTAGAGAATTTTTCTCAGCTAAATTTTTAATAATAATCTCATATTCTCTTAAATCTTTTATCTATCTTTTATTCAAAGAAAATTTTAATAATTATTCAATATTACTTATTACTTAGGTTAGGGGTTTTCCAAAGCTAAAATTGTTGCTAAAGCCTAATTCTGTGTCATAATATTTTTAACTTTTCTTTAAAATTGTCAAAAACTCGATTTTCGTTCCCCAATGAAAAAATTTAATTTTAATGGCTACGCTTCCCTGATGATCCACGCACAATATCGCTTCATTTGGTTGACAATTCAAAATTTATTCAGAAATATATTTCCCTTGAAAATTGTATCAACTTATTTCATTTTATTTAAATTATGATTTGTAATTATAATTCGATGCTCTCTATCAATTTGGAAAAATTTTTTATGTATACTACTTAATGCTAATAAGTCTTTTTGATATATAAAAATAATTTTGCCTTTATTCTATATTGTCTGAATTTGACTACAAATTTTTTGTTTTGTGCTTTTCATGGATTAAGTAACCAGAAGGAATCTAACATTAATTCTAATTCAGTAATTCTAACATTTTAGCAGTTTTATCTTTGATTTTTCATACTTTTCAGAAATGCACAAAAAAAGTCAACTTTTTATAAATAAAATGCAGTTTTATTATTTTCTAATAATGTTTTTTATATAATTATTTCAAATAGCTTGTGTACTTAGACAAAATAATTCTTTCTGAGACATTAATAAAAATTATATGTGAAAAAAAAAATTACTAAATACAAAATATTTTGCATAAAATATCAGAAATAGTTTAAACTAAAAACAATGGGGTATATGCATGTACTTTTTCTTTTTTTTTTAAAAAAAACATTCTTTACATCGTCGTAATATAGTAAAAGAATATAAAAAGTGTTAAAAATCTTTCGAAGCAATTTTTAAAAAATACTTAAAATCGGTAAAGAATTCTTGTTCTTTAAACACTGCCATCCTCACTCAAGTCAAAATGACGTCACATGCCACGAAATAGAACAAATGAATGTTCTACGACATGTCATATGATATCACAGCAGTGGTGAGACGTTTTGTGATATCGAATTTGTAGCATGCTATTTGCACATTTTATTTTATTTTTCACTTAATAAATAAAGAGTTAAATAAAAAAATAAAGGTGCAGATATAATCTCAGCTAGATATAGATTCCAAAAAAAATATAAAAAGAAAATTTAAGCTACACACATATTCCCTATTGAAAATATACTGCGTTCAAGCTTTAGACTGGCCTTGGATTCAGAATAAATGTATAAAAGTCATTTCATTTTTAAAAAAATACATATCAATTTTTATTTAAACTTAATTCACATTTTTCCTCAATATAGAAAAAGGTTTAAAATAAAACTATCACTTATTGCTTTCGACTTTTTTAACTTATGGAATAAAAGTTTTTTTCATTATTTAATTGTCGGCTATTTGACTAAATTGTCTAGAAAAAGAACTTTTGGGTTAAATAGAACTAATTCACTATTACTAATTATATGAGTCGCTCAGAAGCCAATGTGGATAAGTCCATTTTTTCATATTTTCTGATTTTTGCAAATTTTAATAGAATAAATAATATATTTATTAGTCTTAAAAGGATTTACTCATACTTTCATTTTTTGTAGGTCAAAAAACCGTTTTTTTAATAGCCTCTGCATCTGCAACATTAAATTTCTCAGTTTGGATATTTTGGACTTATCCACATTGGCTTCTGAATGACTCATATATAAATTAAAATATAAATTTAACAATATAGCCACAAAGACTTACTTGCACGGCACTCAGGTGGTTACCCTTAGAAAGTGAAATTCAAATTTAAACTGATTTTATTAACACACCCAAAACCTATATCATAATCAGCCTAAACAAGTGACTTCTTCGCATTTCAAATGCCAGGAAAACATTTTATTATATGACTCCAACTACCTTTGAATGCATTGACTTAAAAGCCAAATTTCAGTTATAATTCTTTTTATTTTTTTAAGTGTCAAATATCTGAGAATAAATTAAAATAATAGAAAAAAAAATGAACAAATTCAACCGTCAATATTTTCGGTAAAATTCTTATTGATGACACTAGTCAAGCTACATAAAATAAATTACTCCATGCTCACTTTGAAAATAATAGTACTAGTGTGCACGCACACATATAAAAAAACATACATTACTTTTTAATATCATCCACATGTTACATATTTCATTGATGCAGAGGAACCTATGGAATAATATTTCTCCATGACATTGTAGCTACCACAGCAGTATAAGGATGAATCTCTATAATTAAAGAATAATCATAATTTCCCTGAGTGGATAATATGTTCTAAAAATTGTATGCCTGAGTTTGTTCAATCTGAAAATCATTAATTGTGCCCATTAGAAAATAATTCAATAGAATTTTAAATTCTAAATTATGGCTGACACTTCAATTCACTTGTTTTATTAAATGTTTTCCAAGACAGTAAGTTAAACGTTTTGATCCTCTTTGCTTTTACAGTAATCTATAAAAAGTGTTTTTTTTAACATACCTAGTAAAGAGAATGTGTATCAGTGAATTTTCCATATACATATATATATATATGTATATATATATATATATATATATATAGCTAGGAAAAGTACACCAGTGAGAAAATCATCAATAGAGCATATAGATTAACTATCAAAGCTCCTTGTTGACAAAAAATAAACAGCGGTTATCTAAGAAAAAAATTCATTATTATTTTACTCGAAAAAATAGCTCGCATTGATTTTCTTTTGTTACTGTGACTATTTCCATTCCTACATTATGCAAAAATTAAACTCGACGATATTCAATACTTTTTAAATATATTAATTTTTATTTTCTTAAATAAACTAAAATTTAATTAAATTTTGAATAGTTAAGATAATAATTTATTTCATTTATTTGACTATTATAAAATACTGATTCAACAATTTCTTCTAAATATGTAGATTTTTATTTATTTGAAACTTAAGGACCTTAAATAAAAATATCTAGAATTTAAATACATTCCCCAAAAATTCAATCAAAAACTGTTTGAACCCTAAGATTATTACAAATCCTAAAATTCCTTAGAGAATCATGTTTTAAATTAAAATTATAATAAATTCAATTTCAGATTAAGAAAATCTTCATTCTTATAAATCTTTTTAGATATTTATTAGGCAATACAATTTCTTTGATATATGTATATACATCCTTTAATCATACTAAATCTGGTTTCACAAATTTTTTTATATAAATTCTTTACAAAAACTATTTTTTAATGTTTCTCTTAAGTATTTAAGTAGTAAAAATCCAATTCAATATATTTTGAATGCTTATATTTAAACAGCTCTTTTTTATAATTTCAAATACCAAATAATTACAAAAATTTTTGTTTTTGTATATTGATAAAAATTATTTTTGGTACTAAAGAAATTTTCATTAATTTAAAGGAGAATTTTATGAAAATTCTAAAATTATTCTCAAGTTTAACGAAGAACTACTTCAATTTCATAGCCGCTAAGTAACTTCAAGATCTTGCACAAGATATAATTACAAAAAGTTCGTGACCCAGTTACTAAATTGCATTCAAGATACTGACAATAAGTTAGTTTTCTAGTCAGTAGTGTCATTGGCAAAAGTGTTCACTTCACTAAACTCTTTACTAAATATTTCGTTATCCTTCAATATAAAATATGATGCATAATTAAACTAGTTTGTTATCCAGTTACATTGATGACTATCAAAACTAATACTTGGAGTATTAAATATAGTTTACTAGTTATAAATCTATTCACCAACTAGAAATTTTTCCTGATTGTTGTATGAGTTTATGAAATACTTTTATGATAATTTAAGAAATTGTCGATATTATAAGGTTAGCTTGATATTACGTTACAATATATTTTTTATGTTAATAAAATGAATCAAAATTACACAATTTTTCCATCAAAAATACGCATGAGTTCATATATGAAAACTTTACTAATTCACATTTTCTCTACTGAGTCTACAAAAATATATGCATGCTTCTATATGGCATCGATCGATTGATATATTAATCAATATAGGAATAAACTATAGAAATAGAAATATTAAGACAGAAAAGGATTACTTCAAACACGTCTAATGTCGTAATACTTCATATAAAAAGGAGAAGCTTGTTAGTTGCGATGCTTGTCCATAGTAACTAAGCTGTTTTTATTCTGTTAATAATGAAATAAAAATGAATTTTCTAAAAATCAGATCAATTCTGTCTGATTTGATGACTAACGGTTAAATAGAATTACTAATATTTATTTTGGTCATACTTCTTTCAAACGGAGCAATCTAGTTACATTGATAAAAAATAAATTACAACTTTTGAAGAGCCCAACATTTGCGATATCTTACTAATTTTATATAATTAATAATTGGAAGGTGTTTACTATTTTCCTAGTACTATATCAATTTAACGAAATAAAAAAAACTTTTCTAGTAGAATAGTTTTAATGATCGGATTCAATAGTTTCCACGAAGAAGCTGTAGAACTACGCGAGAAATTATAGCAAATTCTGAATATCAGAAAAAACTTTTAACGTTGATGTTCGCATAAAAAATTAAGATTTTTAACGTAACATAAACTGTGTTATAGAATGTCAGCAGAGTTTGCAGAACATTAGAAAAATTTAACGCTTTTGTTTTTAAGTAAGCTGTCACTTTCTTTCGCTCTTAGCTTTGTTTGGACTTGCTAAAGAATGTAAGATAGGAATGAAAACTAATGGACAACTTTTAGAGTCCATTAGTTCATTCTGAAGTACACAAGCCTTGCAATTTTTCATTTGATGTTCTTTTTTTGTCCATAAAATCATTTCTCATTTAACTCGACAAAAAGAGCAAAGCTTATATAAAATTTTAACTTGGTTTTAAAGTCGTAGAAATTTTTTTTATAGATTTTTTTAAATTGCTTTTTCAACAATTTAAAAATTATATATAAAAATTTTAGGTTTCATGCAAAGATTTCCTTAGCATTTTCAGCTTCTTTGGAAATAATAATTTAAAACCTTTCTATTTCATTTCAGCTTTGTAATCAATCTAAGCTTTTCTTATGAAATTTGTAGTCTACTAGGATTATTATATCAAAAAATTTATTTTAATATTATAACCCTAACAAAGTCAAAGAAATTGTATTAAGATACGGTATATAAATTTATTCCACAGAGATCAAAAGCCACCAACAGGCTCCAAAAATGTTTTGTTATCAGTTGTTGAACTTTATTCTTTATGCCCTTATATTCAAATTAAGTGAACATTTGATGTTGAATAATAAAACTAATAATCCTAAATTATAAATAAAAGTATTTCTAACAAAAGTAAATATCTTCTATAAAAGAATTTGATGAAAATATTATGAACTTTTCTTACATAAGTTTTATCTTTGAAAGCACTTCAAATACTTTAACCAAAAATTATTAGAAAAATGTCTTTAGTGTAGAAAACTAGTTATATCAGAAATTTGAACAAATCTTAAATCTTTATTTCGAAATCATATCTAAAATTAGTTTACGAAAAATGTTGTTTATTTTATCAATACTAGGGAGGTCTCAATGGCCTACTTATATAAGTTTCTATTTCAAATCTCAACAATGAATATACATATCTATAAAATACATTAACCTCAACATTATTTTGATAAATAATGACAAAAGGACAATGTCTGTTTTTACTTGATATACATATTATAATCCCAAAAGAAAAATACATTAAATTAGTTAAAGTTTGTAAAAGTTCAACAAATGATTGTGCGTTTTCGAAGGAAAAAAATTTGGATATAGGTTTTTACTATTTCATAATTAAGTAAATTAAGAAAAATTAACGAAGAAAATATATGAAATAATTTAATTCGATGAATCTAGCTTAATACTAAAAAAAATTTTTCAAACATTGCTAAAGTCCACGCAGGTAATGTCGAATATTTAATATATTCAACAAATTCTATAGAAATGTCAAACCGTAGCCTGAAAAGTCAAAGCACTTGGAAATAGAACATCTTTTTTTTGTTTAAATTGAATTTTTCAATAATATCCCTCACAAGAACCGCATAATCAGAAGTTCAATTTCCACAATTACCTAACCTTTTGCCTCAAATTTACTTTCACGTAGCATTCCTTTTTGGTCTTTCCAGCAAAAAGTACTCGCTAAGGATCAGATTTGAAGAATTTAATAAATGAAAAATAAATTCAAACAGCAAGTATTCTACTTTTTTGTGAAAAATGTCTTACTTTAAAAGCATTTCTAAGGATTACATATAATGTTTAGTCCTGTTATAAAAGTGTTTTCTTAATTTTCTTTTTGACACACACACTCACACACAATTTCTTTAATTTTATTGAGTTATTATCCTTATTATCTTCTTTAGAATAATCACCATTCAATTTTCTATGTGCATAAGTCGCAGAAAATGTGTTTTTTTATTTTTCGAAGAAATAATTTTACCGCCTAACTAGAGGATTTATAGCCAGTGCATACTATCCCATTCACTTAATCATTAAAAATGCTTGTTTGGGAACAAACCAATTGACTTGTATTTATTTAGTTAAAATTTGAATAAAACTGGGATCTAAACTACGTAACGCTTGACAAAAGGTCAACTTAGTTTTAGTTTTAGTTTTTTAAACAAAAAGGGGGTTATATTAGTTTACAAAAAGGATATCTCATCTGTTGGTTCTTTAAGGCAAAACGTGGTGCAATATATATCACAAAAAGTCTGCCAAAAATTTTGATTTAAAATTAATTTTCCTTTGTCCAGGCATGAAGTTTACACATCTATTGACAGAAATAATTTGTTTTTTTTTTTTTATTCCGAATGAATTTATCTCAATTACGTGTCGCGGGAAATTTTAGAGAGCTTCATTCGGCAGAGCATGGGAAATATAGTCTCAATTAGTTAATTTTGAAATAGAATTTTCACAAAATATTCGTGAAATTTTTATCGTTGTTATGTTAAAAAGTTTTAATAAAATACTTCATTTGTTATATTAGAGAAAAATTGAAGAAATATCCTTTTTTAAGCCCTCAAAAACCACGTACACCTTTCATAATGTAAAGTTAAGTAAAACTATATTTTTCTAAACATATCTTTTAGTATTTTGTTTTATTATTATTTCAAATCTTAAAATAAAGCTAACAAAGAAACTCAATTTACTTCTACCAACTACTGCCAAAAAGGACTATAAAATTGTTTGGTATTAAATTGGGATAAAATTGATAAGAATCAAAATTAATAAAGACATTAAGCTATTGGAGATATTTTAAACTAAATGGCTCAATGTTCATTATGAAACATTCTGTTAACATTTTTTCCTTTTTACAAATTACTCGATCAATTAATTTTAGCACTTTACTAATTGAAAACAAATAACTAGATATATTAGCTACGGGTAATTGCACCTTTACACTATGAACAACCCTAATTTGTCATGGTACATTGCATTCCTTTTAAAAAGAAAAATCAATAATTAATTATCTCATATGAAATCTTTTTAATTTAAAATTGTTGGATTATAATTGCTTAATTAAATCTTAGATATATTTTATAGTAAATCTTATAGTTTGAAAACTTTTTACGTCTTTGCCCTTTTGATTTTCAAAAACACTTAGAAAAAACTAAAAAATCTTTATCTTCTTAGCACTTGCTTGGTGAATATCAAAAACAGATATGTTTCTCAAGTTTATTAATTGTACCGTATCATAAAATGGCTTTGAAAAATGAAATCCAATTTTAGAGCAAGCCCTCTAATGTCCAAAACTTTATACCTACAAAAAAGTTTAATTTTCCTTCTTTTTTCTACGTGTAGAATCCCGTCAACAATAAATATTTGGCTTAGACCAATTGTTGTAATATGATTTAAAACTATATTTAACTCAAATACTCTTTATATAAATAATGTACATATTTTTTTTTAAGTGTATTTAATAAAAATTTTAAGTCAATTGAAAAAACTAATTTTTTCAGTTGTTAATAGTCGAACTAATACTTGACTGTACTATTTTCAAACTTTAGAATTTTACCAAAGCAAAAAAGTTTTTAAGTGAATATGATTGAAAAGTTCATTGATTCAACTTACTAAAAGTAGCCATAATAGCCACTTTTCAGTCAAATTCTTATGAAGAAAGTTGCCATGAAGTCATTCCTTAGTTAATTAAGTTTTTCCTCAAAAGAACGAAGCACTTCATTCCTATAGTAGAACTATTTTTCGACTTTTTGTATACTGTATTGCTTAATTATTTACTAGTCAACTTTTCAACATGATTCTCCCATAAATTCATATATGAAGAATTCAGTTATAAATAATTTTTCAACAGCTTAAGCTAAATTATATTAAAACTCTCCAATTTTGAAGTTTTGCCGGTACTCGAAATGTTATTAAAAATTAAAGGAAAAAAAAAATTATGTACTGGAATATTTTTAATATTTAAATTTGTAGAAAATAAAAGTCGTGTACAAAGAATTTAAGTAGATGTTGAATTCGAAATGCATTCCTGAATACCAAGTATCGATAAGCCATATATGCAAATATTTTCAGCATTTTTTCTCTAAGAAGGAATTTACAATAATATTAATGATTAAAAGGTCTTGAATATTTGCACAGTAAACATATATGTCATAAATATGTGACAAAAATTTTATACAGATCGATTAATTTGCTTCGAAAACTTTATAAACAGGTGATGTAAAAATTTGTTTTGGCAAATATTTTCACTCAAAAAAATATTAAAACTCGTTTATTTTCATTTAATACTTGAATTTCTATCGATTTATAAATCGATATAAGTTAGAAGCTTAGTTAATAGATTTTAAACCATTAGAAAATCCTTGATCCAAAGCTAATTTTTAATTTATTATTTATTTTTTTACTAGTCATATATTCATATTAAATTTTAGTTCAATAACCATATGCTGGATATTATTAATATGACTTTTCAAGATTTTTTTTGGTTTTTACCATTCACAAAACAATTAACAAACTATTTTCTATTTATATTTTAGGATCACTTCACATCCTAGCATTAGAACATTATTTGCCAAGTCATGATGAAAATGGTGAATTTCATATACCATATCCTCCAACTAGTGAAATTTATGTCTTTAATCGATATGGACAACATGTGGCTACTAAAGATTTGGCATCAGCTAAAACACGTTATTCATTTCTTTATTCAAAAAATACAAGTTTTGGTAAATTATCAACAGTAACAGATAGTTCAGGCAATAAAATTCAATTTCTACGTGACTATAGTAATGTTGTTAGTTCAATTGAAAATACCCAAGATCATAAATCTGAATTACAAATTAATGGTATCGGTGTTTTAACAAAACTAACACAAAAGGGTAAATTTGAAATTGAACTTGATTATGATAGCAACAATGGTTTATTATTAAGCCGATCTAGTGGTGGTGAAACTTATATATATAAATACGGTGAATTTGGACGTGTAACTGGTATGATATTACCAACTGGTGAACGTATACGTATAACATCAGAACTAGCCGAAAATAAAGGTTTATCTGTATATATTCATGCTTCAATTGAATCAATGTTTTCACAAGAGAAAGAAAATACTAATGATCTAATGATAATTGGAAGTGTTACATCAACATTAATGAAACGTGGTCAAGAAATTATACATGCTCAAAGTAAATCAAATAATACATTAATAATACATAATGCAAATGGTATAATTGTTGAATCATCAGCAATTTCACTTCATCCATTACTTGAAGCTGCATTACCAGTTGAAGCTGAAATGTTACCAATGTGGTCACATCAAAGTCTAACTATGGGTGATGGTATTACAAATAAAATGTATTCAGTATATAATTTAATTGGTGATGTTAGAAATCCACAACAGACTTTAAATCGTGAATTATGGATAAATAATAGTCGTGTACTTGGTGTTGAATTTGATCAATTTACAAGTCGTGAAACATTTTATGATTCTAATAGAATACCAGTATTGATTGTTGCATTTGATTCATCTGGATTACCAAAATCTTATTATCCATTAAATGGTTATCCTGTTAATATATCATATGATCGTTTTAATCGTGTTGATGGATGGGCATGGGGTCCAGCTGAACTTAAATATACCTATGATCGTCATGGTCTTCTTTCAGAAATTACTAGTCAACAAGATGGAATTATTTCTTATATATATAATGATTGGAATTTAGTATCTGAAATTGGTTTAGCTAGCCAAAGAAAATTTATTCTTAATTATGATGATTATGGAGGATTAAGGCATGTTTTATTACCTAGTGGTACAAAACATTCTTTTAGTATGCAAACATCAATTGGTTTTATTAGAATGACATATACACCACCGGGTAGTACAAAATCATATTTACAACATTATTCACATACTGGTGCTTTATTACAAACAATATTTCCTGGTGATGGTGCTAGAATTATATATAGATATACTCCAGCTGGACAAATTAGAGAAATAATACATGGTGATGGTAAAAGTGAATTTAATTATAATGATATAACAGGTATGCCAAGTACAGTATCACATTCAGAACGTGAACTTGAATATCGTTGGGATTTCGAATATACTGGTGGTTTATTAACTGAAGAAAGGATTGATTATACTGCAAAAACTGGTTTAAGTAATGCAAAATTTACATATGAATATGATACAAATTTTCGTATAAATACAATTCAAGGAAGAATTGGTGGACAAAATTTACCAACACAAATATTTTCATATGATCAAAGAACTGGTAATCTAAATCAAATTGGACAATTTAAAATAATACATCCAAAAACAAATCAAACACAAGTATTTGATGGTACTGCAAGTTTTACAAGGACTATTGATCAAAGATTTTTAGAATCAAAATTATCAGTATCAATTCATCGTATGGAAGTATTCCGTATGGAATTTTCACATGGTATCCATGGAAGAATTACACAAACTAGAACATATACTAGAAATGTTGGAGTTAATACATATACAAATGTTAAAAATTATACATGGGATTGTGATGGTCAATTAGCTGGTGTTGAAGCACAAGAACCATGGGGTTTCCGTTATGATGATAATGGAAATCTTTTATCATTAACATATCGTGGTAATACAATTCCAATGGAATATAATTCTGTGGATCGTATTGTTAAATTTGGTGAAGGTCAATATAAATATGATGCGAGAGGATTAGTAGCACAAAATGCTAGAGAAGAACGATTCCATTATAATACACAAGGTTTATTAGTTAGAGCAACAAAACGTGGTAGATTTGATGTACGATATTATTATGATCATTTAAAACGTTTAACAACACGTAAAGATAATTTTGGTAATGTAACACAATTTTTCTATAATAATCAACAGAGACCAAATGAAATAAGTCAAATTTATTCACCACGTGATGGTAAATTAATGTCATTAACATATGATGATCGGGGACATTTAATATTTGCCCAAGTTTATAGGCATAAATATTATATAGCAACTGATCAAAGTGGTACCCCAGTTATGATATTTAATCAATACGGTGAAGGTATACGTGAAATAATGAGATCACCATTTGGTCATATTGTTTATGATTCAAATCCATATCTTTATTTACCAATTGATTTTTGTGGTGGTATACTTGATCAAGTTACTACTTTAGTGCATATGGCTGATGGTAAAGTTTATGATCCATTAATTGGACAATGGATGTCACCTAATTGGGAAAATGTTGCTGAACGTGTTATAACACCAACTAAAATGCATTTATATCGTTTAAATGGTAATGATCCAATTAATATTGATCATGATCGTAATTATCCATCAGATTATTCATCATGGATGAATAAACTTGGTATTAATATTGAAAATTTAATACCACAATTAGCAAGAAATTTATGGGAACCAACATCATTATGGGGTAGAACACCTAAAAATCCAGTTGCCTTAAATTTAAAACGTCCAATCGATAATATACCAACAATATCTGTTGAATCTGGTTTTATAGCACATTTATCTAATAAACGTTTATCTAATTTTGAAGAATTATCAGCACCACCAAAATCAAAATTAAAATTTGATATAACTAATCCAATACCACGTAAAATAGGCTCTGATTCAGATCCACCATTTGGTAAAGGCATTTTAGTATCACGTACACCAGATGGTCAAGCGATTGTATCAAGTGTACCAGCTGCAAATGCTATTTATCGTGATGTATATACATCAGTTTTTAATCGTTCAAAATTATTACCATTTACATTTGTTGTACATAATGCACAACAAGATGCATTCTATTTTGTTAAAGAAGATTCATGGCGTTCAACTGAAGATCGTCAACAATTAAAAAGATTACAGGGACAAGTTAATACAACATTCCATGAGATAACACGTGAAAATGGTAGCGGAAATAATTATTTAGATGTTAAAATTCATGGTTCACATGCTATTATCAATTTACGTTATGGTACAACTGTTGAAAAAGAAAAACAAAGATTAATGCATCATGCAAAATTAACAGCTGTAAGAAAAGCATGGCATCGTGAAAAGGATGCATTACGTAATGGTTTAACAACAATTATTGAATGGACACAACAAGAAATTGATGAAATACTTAAACAAGGATATGCAAACTATTATGATGGTGAATATATACATGATATAAATGTATATCCTGAATTAGCTGAAGATCCATTTAATATTAAATTTTTCAAAAAAAAAATAATACAAAAACGTAAAAGAAAACGGCGAAATATTGAATATAATGTTAAAAAGTCACTAAAGCCCTTATCAAAATTAGTCTCATCCCAAAAAATTTGCCTAGAAGGTAAAGCTTGTTAGCTTAAGAATTAAGTATTATAGATTTTATTTAATATATATTTAATATACAAATGAAAAACAAGAAAAAATAACTACAACCTAAAAATATGAAAAACAAGAAAAAATAATTGTAAAATACAAGAACAACAAATTAAAGAAAGAAATTATTATTAAACTATAAAAACTTCTAAATGATGACTCGAGCTTTTTGAGACTGGCGTAGACTTTAATATTGAAATAAAAATTATTTAAAAACCAAAAAAAATTTAAATTAAATTAAATGTTTAACTAAAACAAAAGAACAGTAAAAATAAGAAAATTTTGTTTTTTTTGTTTTGTTTTTTTGGAAATATATTTCAAATTTAACAAAATGTAAATCTAGTTATATTATAAAAATTGAAGATAAATTATTATGAGACCAATTATGTAATTTACAAAGAAAACGAAAAAACATAAAATAAAAGTAAAACTAGTGTCTAATATAATCATTTTAAGTTTTATATTTTCTAACTCAAAATAGATAAAAAGAAATATCGGTTTTTCTTTTCTAAATTTATTATGTAGCATAAAAATTTGATTATTGCATTGACAGCATTTAACTTTCTTTCTTTTTTTGTTGTTTTAAGTGCTGTGAGAAATATGTTTTATTTTCTTTACTTTCTTAGTACACAATTTTGCTTTCTATTGGAAACATTTCATGTATAAAACATTTATTATTTGATATCAATGCAATTTTATAATGTTCATTTAGCAAGAAATGAAAAAATAAACTTTATTTATAGATTTTTAAATGAAAACAATTTCTAAATGCTGTACAAAATTAAAAACCAAAAAATTTTTCTATTTAAAGCTAAACTTCATAACTAAATCATTTTCTTATTGAACTCAGTTAAAAATATTTTATTCATATCAAAATCAAAATTTTATGTATTTTGAAATTTGCTTAATGTTACCCTAAAAAATATTTAACACAAATTCTTTTGGTTCTTTTCTTTAAAGAAACTGTTTTTATTGTTTGATAGAAAAAACTTTTCAATAATCATTAATCTATACTTGCTCTTTATCCGAAATTACTTCATCTTAATAATTGTTTTTTAATAACTTTTTAGCATAAAATTTATTCTATGAAACTTCAAAAATATTATTAACCAGAAAATTAATTTAATTATATCTGATTATTAAAAGAAAATAAATTACAAAAAGTCACAAATTCAGTCACCAAATAAAAATGGGTAAAATAAAAATTATGGTCAAGTTCATTAGTGGCTTATATATATTCTTGTTTCGTATTCTTTTGGACCAAATAGACATACTTATTTACAAGCAACACTTGATGTTGTCCTTTTAGTACATCTTTTAAAAGACAAATGTGTTTTACAAAGTACTAAACGATTTTGACATCAAAATAGCCTCTAACAATTCCTTTGTTTAAACATAGGCGAAACACAAATTTTCTTAAATTTGATCTAATTGTAAGACCATTTTGTTTTATTCCACAAATTTTCCATAATTTTTGGAAAGAAAATTATTGAATTCCGAAATAAAATCAATATTATCTTATTGAAAAATATAATTCGTCAGTAAAAACTGTGATGCTTAAAGTTTTTCATTGCTTGCTTAGATGAATTTATCATTAATTTTTTTTTCATAATTCTTTCATATTTATGATATCTTTTAATTAAAAGAATTATCGCCAATAATTAAACGTATACATAAAATTTTTAAAATTACATATTTTAATAAATTGAATTTTAAAATTAGGTTTTCTAAGAAAAAAAAAAAACAAATAAATTTACTTAACTCGCTCAAAGCTTCTAAATATATTTTTCCAAAATTGTTTTTAATATAAATGTATTTGTTCTCGATTTTTACTTATATATAGGATGTTTTAAAGTTTTTATAATTGTTGCCAAATATTATGAATTTAAGTGTAAATGTGACTTTTAATTATATTAGAACAATAAAACGCTGGTGGTTTCTTTTTTTTCATAAATTAAAACCTATTTAAAATTGTAGTTTGATAGATAAAAACGTCCTAAATAAATAACACAAAAATGGTCTCTTAGCAGTTTTTTTTTATGTTTTCAAGCGATTAAAAATATTCAAGAGTAGTTATAGCTCATAGTAATGCGAAAATAAATTTTTTTAAAGAAAGAGAAAAGAAATGAAAGATTTATTACTTTAAAATAATATGAGAAAAAAAAATCTTTATGATAAATCAATTTTGTACATAAAGTTATTTTGTTTATTTAGTTTTAATAATATACCTATATATCCATATATATATCACGTATATAACGTGATACAAGATGAAAAGATGAAAATATTTTGAAAAATGAAACATTCATAAAGATCAAAAATTACTGCCGCGACAACTAAAAGGAAAAAAGAACTAGTAAAATGAATTTCAATTGTAGAAAAAAATACAAGAATAATAAATTATTAAATGTATTAGAAATTAAAATTATATTAATAATTAAATAGTGCATACTATTCACAAAGTGTAAAAAAAACCACATAAAAATATAATAAACTCATTGTATATATTAGATTTATAAATGAGAAACAAAAAGTTTATTATCAAATAAATAATATATTTTAAAAAAACCAAAACAAATTGAATTTAAATTTTGAATGTAAAATTTCCATGAAAAAAAAAATATAAATTCAAATGGATTTGAATATTTTTTAGGCCTTAGTTAAAACAAAAAATAACTTTATTAATATTATTAAAGATTTGTAAAATAAAAATAGAAAGAAAATGACAAAAATTATTAAGAGATATAAAACACAACACCTAAGACTCGCCTGTTATAAAATAAACTTAATTAGTGAGTAATATTATAAAACTTAATTAAATCGAGGATATCAAGGGTCTGTACAGTAAATGATATATTGTAATTGTAGTAAATGAAAAATAATATTATTTTTCAACCTTGCCATATCTTTTTTCCTTTAATTTTGTTATTTAGTGTCAATTTCATAAACATTACATTAAATGCCTTTTGCTATGAATTAAAATTCAAAAAATATGTTTGTTTTTCTTTTTCAATCATTTCTGTTGAAAATTTACTTGAATTTAATTTAAAAATATATTTTTGGAAAAAAACAAAACATTTCATAGAATATTGATTTTATGGTTATAGACTTAATTCAAGCCAAATATAGCTGACAAAATTTACTATATTTATGGTCTTCTCCAATGAGTGTTTTTAAACACCAAGCTACATGCTCGTATTTAAGGAAATGAATTAATTAAGTCTTTAATTATTTCTGAATTTATAAACGAAATGTTTAATTTGAGCAATGAAAATTTTGCCATGGCCTTTGCTTTTTTTAGTATTCAGTTTGCTTTTAAGACTATTTTGCAGTATATGGGTAGTTGGGTATGAAGGCTTACATTTTAGTGTATTTTTTGTTAAGGTAGGTATAAGAATATATATGTGTGTCAGCTTAAATCATTCTTATATAAACTTTTCAGCCGTTAATATTTCTAAAAACACCAAAGGTAATAAAAATCAAGTTTTATCGTCTATAATATGGGCTATTCTGGGCTCCTCTGAATTTAAATAGTGCATACTATAAAATTATTTAGGTCGAAGTGAAAGCTTATGGTGAACAGGACATTGTATGAAAGACAACAGGAAAGGAGAAGGAAATGTGTAATACTTAGATCCATGACTGATGCAACTTCCGCTTGATTATTAAGACATAAAAATAAATAATAAATAATTGCCTTTTTTGCATATGTAGGTGACTGAACTTTTGAACAAATTCAATACGAGTTTTGTACTTTTTTTATTCTATATGTACATGATCCTAACCTAGCCTAAGCTTCTTTTTCCATTTACGATTATAACACAAATATGTAATTTTGTCTGATGCACAATAAGCGTACTCATAGACTCTGGTTAAAATCTTAAATGGTTGCAAAGCGAAAGCAGTCTTTATCTCAGCCATGCAGGTGACTGCAACCCAATATCGTTTTACTTTTGAGGTAAATGCTTTTTCAGCTACAATTCTTTTAGATGTGGTAGTATAGGTCCAATAAGGTTAGTTATATTACATGACTAAAATATATTTTATAATTATTTATTTATATGAAATATTTGACTAGGGCCTTGAACTATAAGGGAAGCCGGCCATGAAAAGAATAGCCTAATGCGCCGACAGTTATACTCTTGGGTGTCGTGGAAAGTAATTTTAAAAATATTTAAATTTATTTTAATGAACAATCAACAAGTATGGTCGAAACTATTTTGAGAATACCAGCAAAAAATTACCGATGTCATAATTCTCAGATTCAGAAGAAATGATTGTTGTTCAGAAACTTTCAAGATTGGCGTTGGTGCAAGCGAAAGGCTCCGCACCAATTCACCCAGAGCAAATGCAGCATGGTTTTTAATTTGGTGTCTAAATTAGCGATTTCCACAGCGCTTTTATAGGAGTTCTTGAGGCAATAAAACTAGGTAGAAGGCATAAACTATACTTTCAATAAAAAATGTCCAACAAAATTTCTGCAGTTTTTACAGTTCTAAATGTAAATTTACTTCAAAAACTCCTATAAAAGGCGCTGTCAAAAATGTTAATCTAGACACAGCTTTATAGGGACTATTCACTACTTTTTCCAAGTCGTCAAATGGCTCTCTTGTTCAATGTAAAGAATATGGAAATGACGATTTGTGAGTAAAAATTTATACATGTTTAAAAATTTCCTCACAAATGGCCATTTCCATTCACCTTATAAGGGACGAGAGACCCATGTGACGATTTAGAAATTTATTTGATGTCTGCATTAAAGACCAGCGACTGCAACTTTATTAGCGACCAGAGGCAAGTTTACATAATCAGAAGTATATTGGCTGCAATAATTATTTGACATTTTGTTTGTATAAATATATAATTCATGCTTTTTAAATTACGTCACACGTTAAGGGGGGGGGGGGGGTGTCGACGAAGTGTGACATTGCGTGACAAGGGGTGGGGAGATTTTGCAAAATTTGTGACATCGCCTTTCAAAATATAATATATCTAAGTATTACAACTCCAAATTTGAACTATATCCCTATTGTAACAACGTTAGGTACATTGCTTATTGTGCATCGGACAAAATTACATATTTATGCTATAATCGTAAATGGAAAACTGCCTCTGGTCGCCTATAATGTTGCTGTCGTTAGTCGCTAGTCTAGACACAGCCTTATGCCTAGGACTCACTAGCGCTTAGCGTATAGGACGACTTAGCACAGTAAAAATGGGAAGTTTTCCTAAATACCAATTGGAGTGGACTCACTAGCATATTACTGTTTTTATTGAAAGAAATAATAGCTCATAAAGAATTCATAATTTAATCAATTTCAAAAACATATTTAATGCCTCCTCTACACATTCGTGACATTCGCCAAATGTCAAATTCATTCTATTTTTCTCTATTTGCCGCCTTGTGCATCCGTCCACACATTCGTGTATTTTTATTTTGACAGTTCAGACAGATGATTTTTTTAATTTTAACTTTTCTTTAATTCAGTTTGATTTGTTTTTTATTTAAATATATAATTTTAATTACCATTAGTATTTTTCAAAGATGAGTCAAAATTAGCTTTCGACTTTTTCTTTTTTGGCCCGATAATTTGTTCACTTAATAAACTATTATTACCTTCGTTATTTATATCTAAAAAATCACTTAGACTTTCCATATCATCTTCACTGCCATAATTTTACTTATAATCGTATCCATTTTATTATTTTGACTTTTGTCTTTGATAAGTTTGTATAAAGTTTGCCTACAAGGTGAACTTTGCACAAACTTCACAAATTTACCAGGCTAAGGCAAATGCACCCCCCTACGTGAAAAATTATGTTGACATTTTGCTTTGCCTTCGTGTACATATACACAAAGTAGCGCACCCGTATGTCCGCACTTGTCAGCATTACAAACACTATCAAAGGTATTACCCCTATGCATGAGCCCTATAAGCATAAATAAAAAGCTGTGGAAATATTGGTGCGCATGCGTATAAATACACATATTGTTGACAGTTTGTAGCTTGGGTACGATTATAATACGCTTCTTGAGTAATCGTAACCAAATTTCCCGTAGGGGTCTACACATTTCTGTATTTGCTAGAATTGTAAAGTTTGCCGAATGTGTAGAAGAGGCATAAAATATTCAAATAAAGATATGAAGTAAAATCAATTCTTCCCCAATTAAAATATTCCTTTGATTTCCTCTGAACGACTTGACTTTGATTTCCGACACGCTAGCGCTAACTAGTTGCTAACCCAATTCAGTGGAGACTAATGGACTCATTAGCATTTAGTGCTAAATTTTGTGCGGCTAAACGCATTTCACACTGAGCACAACCGAGTAGTAACTCGGTTATCCCCATATAAAAATATTTGCTTTACAACGTACGTAACTCGGTTATTTTGTAAATGTCAAAT
This sequence comes from Acrocera orbiculus, assembly GCA_947359355.1. NCBI lineage: Eukaryota > Metazoa > Arthropoda > Insecta > Diptera > Acroceridae > Acrocera > Acrocera orbiculus. The sequence continues at coordinate 26,097,559 of OX375757.1, forward strand.
GTCATTATTTCAAACGTGAACTTTTGTGTTTATAGCGATTTTTAAGTGAAAGTAAGTGTTTTATATAAATTTAAAAACTAATATAAGTAATTATTATAATGGAAATAAGAAAATTTACAACGAAAATGAATTAAACTACTACTTCATTTGAAATTTTTCTATGTTTATCTTTGTTAACACTGTTAGATTTCAGTGTTAATACACTTTGTTGTAACTTTAATTTTCCATACAAAACAGTTATAACCAAGGTATATTAACTGGGTTGTGCTAGGTGTGAAATTCCTATAAACGCTAGTGAGTCCTTGGCATTATAGTGAATATAGTTCCTATTAAAGCTTAGAGAATTTTGTACCAGAATGTACAAGTGTGATATGTCAAATTGAGGGTAGTATAGTTTCACGCTGTAAACCGACGAACAACTTTTAAAGCGCGTGTTATTAATTCAGTTTAAAAGTTGACTTCTTCTATTAACTATTCTAACTTATTATTAATACTTAATAATGGCTGAAATGGACTTACAATCAAAAACTAAGAGCACACAAAAAGATTACTTAGACGGAAATGTAGCAGAACATGAAGAACAACAATATTTGAAATGCATTAAGCATATTTTAAGTACAGGTATTAATATTAAAAGAATGTAATTAAGTTTCATTTGCCATGTTTTATTTGCTTCACGAATGAAATTCTTATTTAGTTTTTTTTGTAAACTTTCATCTTTTGATATCCTTTATATGGTTCTATAAACCTTTAAAAGTGTAGTTTTAAGATTGAAGTTTCTATTTTTGTACATTAAATTGTATTTTAGTATCCTAACCTAAAATAAGTTAACACATTCTTATATTACTTGAGGTATAAAATTTTGCTACAAATTAAGAATGTATTTAACTTATCATTTAGATTTATATTTTAACTTTATTTTGGTGTTATTTAGATGTGATTTTGGCACCCGTTGTAGCCTTTAGCATTTACTTTAATCCCTGAATACTCATAATATTTCAAGTTTTCCTAGTTTAAGGATAACGTTAGTGATCGATTCCTTTCTCACATAATTTTATATGAATTTCATTATGTTTCACTTACTTTCTGTTTTTAGTTTTAAGATCTTTAAATTACAAAACATTTAAATATACAATTTCAAATATAATTTAGGAGTAAGAAGATCAGATCGTACAGGAGTTGGTACTTTATCAATATTTGGAACTCAAATGCGTTTTAATTTACGCAATAACATATTCCCATTGTTAACGACAAAACGTGTCTTTTGGCGTGGAGTAGCAGAAGAATTGCTTTGGTTTATTCATGGAAATACTGATGCCAAAATTCTTCAACAAAAAAAAATTCATATCTGGGATGGTAATAGTACACGTGAATTTTTGGATAATGCTGGATTTGTAGAACGTGAAGAAGGTGATTTAGGACCAGTCTATGGTTTTCAATGGCGTCATTTTGGTGCCAATTACAAAACATGTAATGATGACTATACAGGCCAAGGTGTTGATCAATTAAATGAAGTTATAAATCGTATTAAAACAAATCCATATGATCGTCGTATTATAATGACAGCATGGAATCCTTTAGATCTACCCAAAATGGCATTACCACCATGTCATTGTTTTGTTCAATTTTATGTTGCAAATGATGAACTATCATGTCAATTATATCAAAGATCTGCTGATATGGGTCTTGGTGTACCCTTTAATATTGCTAGCTATGCATTATTAACATATTTAATTGCACATGTAACAAATTTAGAACCTGGTGAATTTATTCATACTTTAGGTGATGCACATGTTTATTTAAATCATATTGATCCACTTAAAGAGCAATTAGAAAGAGAACCTCGTACATTCCCAAAATTATTTATAAAACGAAAAGTTGATAAAATTGAAGATTTTCGTTTTGAGGATTTTGAAATTGAAGACTATAATCCTCATCCGAAAATTGATATGGAAATGGCAGTTTAATTTATTAAAATCTTAAATATTATAAAAATTTTATTACTGATTCCTCTTATTTTGACATTTAGCTTGAAAGCAATAATTACTCAAAGTATTTTAAAATGTTCCAAACTACAAATTTTTATATAATTTAAAATTTTCTTGTTACAAATAATTTAATTATAAATATACACTATAGAATAATAAATATGTGCTTATATTTTTGTATATGATCTGTCATATTTTGATTACACTTTTTTATATTCCTACTATTAGGTTGCTCAAAAACCTTCAATTGTTAATAAAATCTTTTCGATTCATCCAATCAAGTTCAAATAAATTTTGTTGTGTTGGGAGTGCATGACCATTGATGTTTATACAGTTGGTTCAAATATTCTTACCGTTAGCTCATAATGTCCAATATCTTTTACAAATTTTCAGTCGTTAATTTAACCCTTTTCTGTTTATCCAATCAAGTTCAAATAAATTTTGTTGTGTTAGGAGTGCATGACAATTGATGTTAATACAGTTAGTTCAAATATTATTCTTACCGTTAGCTAATAATGTCCAATAGCTTTTACAAATCCTCAGTCGTTAAAAAAACCCTTTTCTAATCATCCAATCAAGTTCAAATAAATTTTGTTGTGTTGGGAGTGCATGACAATTGATGTTAATGCAGTTAGTTCAAATATTAATTCATTAATTATATTTAATAAACTAATTTTAATTTTACATGAGAGAAAAACTTCAGAAAACTGAATGCAACGAATTCTGAATTCAGAAAAAAGAAAAAACAATCACAAATAGGAATATACTTTAAAAAATTTCTTTTTATATTACTTGTTTCTGTAAAGATTAGTACCAAAGTATTTTCTGATTTAAAAACTTCAAAAACTTGAGAATGATTCATTTCATTTCATTTCTTTGAAATGGTGGAGCGCCATATACGAAATAGAAATTTTAATAAAAAAAAACGTATAAAAACACAATTTTTCAACGATTTAATTTGTTAATACACATTGACACGCATATAAAGAAACATTTTTCATTACTCTATAAATAATTTAGCCATGAAGCAATTATCTTAAGCAATAAATAAATAATTTATATATCATTATTGAATTATAGAAATTTTAAATTTTTTATTGCCTGATCTAATTAAAAATATCTTCAATTTATGGCAAGCATTTTCATGTTAAGTATTCAAAGCCTCAAGTTGCTGATATTTTGACTTACTTTCTGTATAATAAACAAAATAATAAAGAGCAATAGGATACATCTGTGTGTCTAAACAAATTCAACGGTTTATATATATAAAAAAAATATAGATAATTGGCTACACTGATTTATTGCTAACAAGAAGGGTTATTTTCTGTAAACTCTGTTATCCAAGGAGTCGGATTAACATAGACATCCGATAATGAACCCTTTAAAGAGTATAATCCTCGATTTAGTGGTACTGGTTTAGGTTTCTTTGAAGCATCTTTTAGCCACTTACCATAACTTTCAGTAGCTTCTTCTTTACGTTGCCTTTCAAGTTGTTTTTCAACTTCATGATTTTCTATTAATTTCTTTTTATAATTATTTTGTTGTATTATTTTTTCATTTAACCATGCTTTAAATGTAGAATCATTTCTTTTAGCATCAGAAAATTTTTTGCTTGATTTATTTGATGAGATTTGAGATTCACTTTGTGTTTTTTGAACTTTTGGGTTTTTTATTTTTGATTTTGCTTCTAACCATTCTTTAAATTTTTCTTCAGATACAATTCTTCGCAATTCTCTTTCTTCCTTTTCTTTACGTTTTTGATCTTCCTTTTGCTTGCGTTCAAAGTTTTCTCGTGATCTAAAAAAAATTTTGTTTATATAGTTATAAAAATCTTAAAATTGTAAATTTATTATATTCATATTTAAAAATAAGCAAGAATCATTCATTGTAGTAAACAGATTTCAGAATGAAGGCGAGAGTGTCATCAAATTATTTTTCGGACAGAGAATAACATAGGACGAATATGCAACAGACAACACGTATAAATAGAGAAAAATATGCACAAGAAATATTTCTCTCTAACGAGTCACTTTCGCTCATTTATTGAAAGTACAATAGTATTAATTGTTTCGAGGTAATTCAATTTTCTCGATGTTATAATACATTTATGATATTTATTGTTTCCTGATATTATAATTTTCCCTTTAACGGGACGAAATTGAGATGCTGTTTTTCAGCCCCTTAGCTATTTTCCTCTGCTAGCAATTAGATTTCATTTTTGTAATTTTAAAATGGGTTGCTGTAGTTTTGGCTAGCAAACAGATAAAAAATTTATACTAAATTTTGTCTTAAAAGTTTATGGCAAAGAATGAATAACAGAAATAAAGGAAAATGCTTTATGTTCAATCATTGTCTCCACTAATCACAACAAGAAAACTAGAAACAAATCACTAGGTAAAAAAAAGGCATAAAAAGAAGAGATATTTGTTACTGTTCGTTACAATGTATGAATACCTTGAGAAATTATGTTTTTAAAATAGACATTTCAGCTTTAGCTATTCCCAAATTTTTGATATAAGAAAACAATTTTGAAGTAATAATTATTGTTCAGGTATTAGCACAAATTTGCCTAAAACTCATAAAAGAGCTTGAAAAATACATTAGAAAAAATTATAAAATTCAATTAAAAACAGTAGCATAAGCCCTGGATTTTAAAATCAAAATGCTTGTGTGTATTTAATTTCTGAAATATAATACTTAGCTTACTTTTTTGCAAGTAACCATTCATTATAGGCATCTGGCTTTTGGATAATTCTTGTTGCTTCACAAACTTTTCGATATGAATAAGTCAAATTATCACTTGATGGAGAAGACCCACTTAAATTAATATCTAAAAGTGGTACATCGTAATTTAATTTCTCTCCAACATTATTTTCTTGAACATGATCATTCTTATTTACACAATCAAAAATTTGTTGTTTTTCTGTGATATTATCTTCAACTACATTTTTTTCAATAAATACAGCTGGATTAACATATCTTTGAAAAATAAAATCATCAATTTAATAATTATTATTATATTTTTCAAAAATAAAAGAAAATAAATACCGGACTGTTCGATATGTATTTGCTGTTGAACTTCGAAAACTTCCAATGGTTGTACTGCCTCTTGAAGAAATTATTGATTCTCTATTTGTAAAATTTGACCGATCTGCAGTTCTATACGTTTGGCGAGTTGTTTCAATTTCTTCACCAGCGTCATTTATACGTACGGAATAAAATGCCATATTTTAGATGTTAAAATGTATAAATTACTATTTGCATGATCCGATATAGTATTTCAAAATAAATGAAATCTATAACGCTTTTAATTCAATTTCAAAATTATATTTTAAGAATCAAAAAAATAAAAATTTGACTTTGTTATTTTTAACTAATGAAGCTGTCAAAATAAAAGGCTACTTAAAGTTTTATATAGAAAATTTTGAAGAAAGTGTTTTGAAAAAATTGCTTAAAACTAACATAGTTTATTATCAGGGAATTTATTGGGAAAATATAAATACAGTTTAATCTGATTATAACCGAGGCACACATACCTCGTTAAAGCACATTGAATTAATGTGCAATTGATAATTTTAATAGTTCATAATTAATGCACATTAACTAAATATGCTTTATAGGATTTTGTGTCTTGGATACTACAGCGACACCGACGGGAAAAATAAAATTTGAGTGTAAAGCTCTCAGCCGATGTCGGATGCTTCAAAAAGAAATTATGCCCGGACTCTTTTTGTTATTAGCATAAAACCGTCACTCTGGAAGATAACGTTTTAAGTGATTTCGACATTAAAAATTAAAAAATTTTATTAAAAAAATGTATCTCAATTTCTTTTGGTCTAAAGTTTTTTAAATTTATTCAAAAAAAAAAGAATAGAAGTATAATGCAACAAAATCATTATTCCACTTAGATTTTTATATTTGTATCCTTCAGAAGTGATAGTCTCAATTCAATATAAATAGTTTCTATCAATTCTGATCTCAAGCCACAATTTAAATAATTTGAAACAATTGGTCCCTACTAGCAGAATCATATTAATAATAAATCGATTTCCAATTTAGCAATTAAATTTTAGTCATATAAGTGAAATTATAGTTTTTGTTGGTTAAAAAAATAAAAAAATCGATTTTACAAATTAATTTGTCTGCCTAAATCAATTCTATTTGTGCGTTAATCTATGGCAGCAAATTGAAAAATAATATTGTACAAAAGGAGTGATTTTTTAATACACCTTTGTTGTATATCATTATTTTAATATTCATTCATAAAAAGAATTTCGAAAAAGAAGATTACTGTTTGTAGTAATTAACTTGTATACACTTTTCACATATGTAATTCACAATTTTATTTTGTTTAAATTTATTTTACATTACTAAAATACTGCTTCACATCCATAATTCAATATCCAAAAAATTTGTTTTTTTTAGAAATTCAATAAAGTAAATGATATTAAAATTAGTAAATATAATTATAATTAAAGGATCAACACTAATTTAAAAGAAGAGACTATCTTCCAAACGAATGAATTTGATTGGCTGATTTAATATTAGTTTTAATAGCTGAAGGAGCTTTGCCTATTTGATTCACATTTGACGGACTAACAGATGTCATAGGAACTGGTTGTCGTATTGCTGGTGGTACCATCATTCCTGCTCCGGAACCTGGCATAGGTAATGGTAATGTTACTTTAAGATTTTTACCCATTCCAACAGCAGCCACCAATGTTTGAGTATCTGTCATGCTACTCGTTTGTTGCACTAATTAAAATATATAACCATTGAAATTATTTTGTTACTTTACTTATAAATTTATATTCTTAACCTGATCGTGCTGAAGATTCAATTTCCCATTCTTCTCTTGCTTTTGATATCATATCAAATACATGTTGTACAACTTTTCCATATTGATTTGCTTGTTTATTGGCTGTTTCAGGCAAAAGATTTCCTGCCTATGATTGGAATAGTATAGATATTTACATTATCAATATTTCATCTCAAATATATTTTATTTGTACTTTTTGTTCATGTTGTAACATTCGCTGCTCCGCTGCTGGTTCTGGTTTTGTTCTTAAATAATCTGGCACAATATCATGGGAGAACACTGGAACTCTGCCTTCTGTTATTTGCCATAATGTTTCGTCACGTTCGGGTGAAAGATGTAGTGGAAGGACTGTAAGATTACGAAGTGAAGGTCCTAATTCTTTAGCAAGTATTTTAGATAATCCGGTTAGCTATATTATAAATCTTTTACTTATATTAAAAATTTAATTCAATATATATCTTACATGACTTGAAATTAGAGCAAAATTATCTAAAAAAGTTGGCCAACTTATGGTATCATATTCAGTTTCAAGTTTATGAATCATTGCACCAATTGATAATTTTAAATCATTCAACCTTAAAAGCACAGCTTCGAGAAGTACTTCTAATTGTTTTTCTTCACGTTGCATTTTATAAATATTTATTTAACTTCAAATTTTTGAAAGTTTACATTACCACGAATTTGACATATCGAAATTGTACATTCCGGTACAAAATTCTTGTGGCTAAATTATTAAATTATTTGCAGGCTGAATAGCTGAAAATAATTTTTATTGATGTTTTTGGATAGCGGTTTAATAGGAGAATTTATAGGAGTTTTGAGGTAAGCTTACACTTAGAAGTATATATGTATGTATGTCACAGCTGAATTTCGGAATTCCTTAATTCCTTTTAAAAGCAATAAACGCAGGCCGTCTGGATTAGCGTTTTGGAAATCAGTTTTATAGGATATTTTATATGAGTTTTGAGGCGCGGTTATTCTCAATAGTTTATTGTTTCAGTTTGACATTTTGATTGAAAATATGTATGTAACTTATTCATTCTAACTAATTTTATTATATTAAATTGACTTACCGTAAATAATAATGCATTGTAAATTCAGTAAAATTAATTTAAGATAGATATAAAAGATATTTTTCGAAAGGGTTTGTAATTTAATGATTGCTAAGCAGATTCTCAATGAAACCGCGCTCCGCATTCCGCGTGCATTTGTGTTTGCACCTTTGGTGCGTAAAAGGCAATAGTCAAATTGCGATTGTCCTTGACCATGTTTAAGTACAGGTATTCATAAAATAGAATAGAATTAAAGTTTGGGTAAGGTCTATATTGTAAAAAATTTCTAAAGTAATAACTAAAAATTGCGCATAAAACTTACGACACTTACGGTGTCTTTTTAGGATTTACTCTGCTTTTAAATTTAATAATTACCTATCTATCATGCCTAGGACTCACTACCGCTTAGCAGCACAAAGTTTAGCACTAAATGCTAATGAGTCCGTTAGTCTCCACTGAATCGGTATATAGCCTGATTTAGCGACTAATTAGCGCTCTAGCTTGTCGGTTTTTCAAAGAAGATCAAAGGAATTGGCATTTTGTTTTCTCTCAATGAAAACAGTAATATGCTAGTGAGCCCACTCCGATTGGTAGTTAGGAAAACTTTCCATTTTTACTGTGCTAAGTCGTCCCATACGCTTAGCGCTAGTGAGTCCTAGGCATCACAGAATATATACATATGTATGTATAAATTTACTACTGAAATTGTAATAAGCTTTTTTCTACCTCTTTTCTGATGAGAACTATAAATGATTGGACTTGTCTGCAGATGTATTTGTTAATGATTTAATTAGCCTATAGCTTTTGTCGCTTATATATCATAATTATTCATTTAAAGATCGATAGCAGTAGAAATAATACCCTCAGCCCTCAACAGTAAAAAACTGCAGTAAAGGGTTCTCAATCTACTTCACATATGTAAATCGAGAGGGCATGTATTTCAGAAACATGCTAGTATTTTTTTTTTATTGTGGTTAGATTAGATAGGCTAAAGATATTCTAAATCAAACCTTTTTTGCAGGAAACAAACGAAACAAATTTAGTGGTAAAGAAAAACAGGACTGTTTTGTGTAATAATGCAGAAATACATTTATAATTTGGTGTTGAGTTTTTGTCTCAAACAAAAGATCTATTATTCTTTGTAATTGTCTATATCCTGAATCCCAAATACTTAAAGGAATTGACTTTTTTTATTAGTTCTCCTTTGTATGATATACTATATATTTATGAGGTTTCCTACTTTTATGAGAAACGAAATTGATACATGGAAAAACCGTATCAATGACGGCATTGGAAACTGCATAAAAAATGGTATGATAGAAGGCATGGTAACATTATCCACTAACGCATGATATGTTCAGTCTTAGGTTAGAAATATTTGGACTTAAAAAGGTTATTTTTTGGTTGAATTAATAAGCAAATAACACCCATAACTAAGGATATTTTATATTTGCTCTAACGTTTTATTTATATAATTTTTATTTAATAAATACATTCTCCTAAAAGATCGCATTCCCCTTCATCGAGAGGTTTCATCCAATAAGGATTATAATTTTGACATGATTCTCTATGAATAGGAATCCGAATTTTTACTGGAGTTATAGGTGCACCTTCCCATTCATACCCGTCAAAACGTGAACCATCTGATTGATTGCATTGCATGCTTAGAGATTGATGTATATAAGTTGTATATAGCTCATCAATTCTAGGTTCTGTCCACTTAATATTGTGATAATTATTTGATCTAGCTCCTCCTAATTCTATGCCATGCTGATGTTCCTTGCTATAAAGTATAAAGGTATATTCCAATAACTTATTTAAAAATAGAAAACGCTAGAAATATCATTCTTACGTTTTCATATAACTAAAATAATTTGCGAGTGTTTCTTCTGAAACTGAACTTTTACAAACTTCTAGTTTTGTAGCTGGATAATAATGAATGTAGTTTACACACATTTCGTCACTAATTGAAAATCCACCAAGCGTAGTACTATTATAGCCAATTGTGTTATAATAACAAGTAGTAACAAGAGCATCACCCTAAACATATTTTAATAAAAATTTATAATTGTCTTTTGATAACCAATTTGTTGTTATTACTGGCAAAACTCGAGGCTTATGTTTTAAACTACGAATTTCTTGAAAATGATGTGAATAGTAATCATCTCGATTAATTTCTCGTAATTCTTCAGTTCCACGAAAATGTCTTGTTAAGACACGTACTCCTCTTAAATGTGTATGTAATTGTGAGCCAAATATGACTATACCAGATGATGGAAATGCCTAAAAAAATATAATATTAGTAGGAAAAATTTGTAAAACAATATCAATTTATCATATACTATTTCAGTGCATTCGGCAATACAATATCCACTCAAAGGAAAACCAATTTGACCAGGTGGTATTGCCATTTTATCAGTATATTCAAGACCTAATTCCATAACACCTGCATCATATTTTCTTAAATTTGATGCAACTTTTATTCGCATTCCAGAACTATCTACTTTTCCTGAAAAGTTTTTTGCAATGATAAAACTATTATTCGCAAAACATTTATTAATTTACCATGTATTAAATCTGGATTATTGAAATGTATTTCTAAGCGAATATATGGATTATAATTTTTTCCTCCAATTGGTAAACCAGCTTCTTTTGGATATGTAAAACTACTTGCACCCATTGCCCATAATGATATAACTTTAGAGCAAACTTTTGCTTCTTGTGGTAAATAGTCGCAGTCTCCTTCATAAAATGGAATTTCAACATCAAAATTTGTATCACAATGAAATACTTCCATGTGATGTACTAGTCCTTCAGATTTAATAATTGGTTCAAATTGTATAATATGATGTTTTTTTTTAAAAAAATTATCCAATTTATGTATGCGACACCAATAAGTAGTTTCCTTAGCTGGTATAACAATGTTATCTACAACAATATCGACTTCTTTAATACCTCTGCAAATATTAAGAAAAAATATATATTGCTAGGTTTTTTTTTTCTAATTTTGTGTTTTTTTAACTTTTCATTAATTGGAGTTTTATCAGCTTTTAACAATTGCACCATAACCATTCCAGTATCTTTATCTGAAACTTCAGGCATAATAAACTCATTATTTTCTCTATCGAGGGTATGATTTCCTCGTGCCCAAAGAAGATACATAGTTCCTTCCTAAATAAATTTTAATTTAGGAATTTTAAATAGTTTTTTTTAGTAAAAAAAATTATATTTTACATGCATTCTTAAATCTTGGGGATCACAAGTATCAAAATCTCTTTTAAATGCAAAAGTTGTATCATCAATTTTAAAGACTTGACAATCCTGTTGATAATCCTTTTGTATAAATTTTCCATCGGCTGTGGTATATGCATCTGTGACTGTATTAAATATTCCATTTTGATTTTCAAAAAAACATATATCTGAGTTTGGAATATCTCCTCGTTTTGAAAATCCCAATGAAAACCATTTATGATTAGGCGTAAATGCATTTGAAATATGAAATAAAACTTGTTTCTGGGACCAATCAACTAGCCAGCTTAGCTTAATATCCTTATGGTCAAGCAGCAAACTATGTAATTTCGTATCGGATAGTTCTTAAACGAAATATTTAAATTTAGAAAGTGAGTTAGGTAAATTGTTTTTTTATTATATTTATTTCAAAACTATTCAATAAAATAGAGAAGTATTTGAAAATAAAAATTGTCTGTATCTGCACAATTTTACCTTTTGCTTTCAATATAAAATACAATACCTGCTTAGATGATTAATTTACTAATCCAGGGCATGACTTGTGATAAAACATTCTTTTTAAGTAAAATTGAGGTATCAGTTTTTCTGAATTACTCATTTCTTAGCTAGGATACTTTAGTCTAGAGCTAAAGAGACTTCAATCTAACAAATGGTTAAATTAACAGCTCGGGTACGGGTGATATGTTTTTGTATACCTAACAAGTTTAGTTATAATGTTTAATAAGGTGTGAGATAATGGATATAGGTTATTTAGATTTATTTATATGTATATAGTCAAATGTACTTTGGTTTCATACAAATTTGAATTACTTAAACGTCATCCTTGATATCACAATAGGAAAAAAAGTAAGGATTATTGTTTCGAAAAAAAAACCAATTAGCCCGATTAGAAACACATTTCATGGGACCAAAACTAAATATGTCTTCCTCAATCTATATTCTCTGATCTATGTATGTAAATGTAGATGTAGAACGTATTTCATTAATAGTAATCGCAGAAGAAATTAAGGGTGTCCAACTTTTGAAAAATAGATATTTCTGTAAAATTTATTTCAAAAGTATAATATACCTATCAAAAATATACTGCAAAAATAACTTTTAAAAAATTCCTTTTGTACACTACTTTTATTTAAATCAAAATTGCTGCGTTTTATTTTCTCATGAATACATTCAGAAACCTCTTTACAATTAAGCCGGGACATAAGATTGCACTATTAACTTAAAAGGACATAAATAATATAACATAACAATGAAATTAATGAAAGAATGGCTGAAAGTCTGCTAAAAAGTACAAAAGCACCTTGTTTTGACTGCCTGCATAAAGAACAGCATTTACCAACACTAACAATGTAAAAGTACATTGGATTTTGTATCTTTCTTACAATTTTCACAATGTTTTTTTCTCTCAGATCAGGATTACGTGAGAAATATAAATGCATAGTAAATATATCAAAAACTTTAATGAGAGCGCATGAGGACAAGGTTAGCCTGAAAATAAGTCCCTTAAACAGAAGAACTATAATTAAAATCTTCAAATCAGTGTAGATTTAGTAAGAATTGCTTTAACAAATTAACCTATTTCTATTTCTTTTAGGTAATTTACTCTGACATTTCAGAAATGCATCAATATTCCTTTATTTTTTTAAGAAAATTTTGTCAAAACTATTTTAAGTCTTAAAATTGATTTTAAAACGTGATGCGAGCTCTAATGTCATTTAGACTATTGAACTACGAATCCGTCATCCGTCATAAAAAGAAAATCAAAAACTTGTCTACGGACTATTCTCTAGAAATATTAGATCCATCCTGAAATGTTTAAGAGAAATACATATACATCTTGAACATGCTGTGTGATCTAACTTTATTAAAAACCATAGGCTTAATTGACAATTCTTCAGCCAATTTCATAACAGTTCTTTCCAATGAAAATTAAAAACTTTAAAATTGAGACAAACGATTCTTATTTTTTAAATTAGTTTTACTTTACACTGATTTTGATTTTAAATACTAAACATATGTAAATTTAACAAACTAAAACTACACCATTGGGAAATAATTTAACCACACTATTTATTGATTTCCCGCTTCAATAATAATTTTCTGTATTTTAGCAATTTACTACGGCCTATTGATTAATTTTTAGTAGGGAACCGCATCCGAAAATTGAAATTAAAAATTAAAAGAATTAGCCTCAGTTTAAGGTAAAAAGCTTGAAGTATTAAGTTATTTAATAATTTTCATGAAAAAAATAATTTAAGTTTCTTAAAAAAGTTCCTGATAAAGTAAAAAGTTAGTAAAAAAAATTAAAAAATAAAAATTGTGTTTTTCTTTTAATTTTAAACCAAAGCTCGAAACAACTTTGTATAAGTTGCTTGAAAAGTTTGGCAGCTGATATTTTTTGCGTGACTATAACGCTGCAGTCCTTATGACGTGACATCAGTGACCTTCAACGAAAGCGAAGCCATAAATTTGAGTGACAAACAATAACGAAAATGTATTCTCACATTATATAAGCACACAAAAATATCCCTAGGATTGTGATTTTTCTTTAAAGATTTTGTGTTGGAAGCCATGGAAAGTTAGTTTATTTGTAAAAACCTTAGTTTTTTGCTCTACCAACGATTTCTTCTCTATCGTAAAAATCGAGCCATATATTGTTTCTTTCACGTTTTACTATGAGAAAAATTCAAATTGAAGACGTTAGTAAAAACATTTCAATCCTGAGCTATTACGAGTATAGGAAAAAATTTTTTTGGCTAGCTCATATGCAATTCTGGAGGTTCCTAGATTGGCTTTAGGAAATGCGCCTTTACCTTCTCTATTGCTGTCGGGCTGGATATAATTATAGTAACTAGGAATATTCTTTCCATTTTCTTTGTCGATTAAAGCTTAGAAGTTTTGGTACACTGAACTTATTGTGCTTATAAAATTTTTATATCAAGTTAAATTTTTTCGCTAGTTTGGATAAAAACCCAGTGAAAAATTTAAGCTAAATTATTATAGAACGAAAAATATATTTTAGGCATAATGAAAAGGATTTCAAGAATAACTTTTATAAATTCTGATCTAGAATAATTACCAAAGTCAACATAGCTAACCTGACTATTTTATTGTTTTTCAATTAATCAGCTTCTCATTTCTATGTGTTGTTGTAACCAGCGAAGAAATCTTCTTAAGATGGGTTTGCCTCTTGACCAAAGTCAGCTATCGATAAAACTTAAATTGTGTCTGAACAAAACCGCATGAAACTACTACTGTTAAATATTTCAAATGTGTAAATGCCAATGCTGAATTACAAATTTACACAAAGATTTGGAAAACTCTTTTGAGATTTATTTGGAGTCTTTATAAATTTATTTGTGTATTCCTTGTTTTTATACAAATTTAAAAACCAGCTAAAATCCAAAGCATAAGAATAAAAAATTATATTAATTCATATTGAATAAGTATCTAGAAGTTTCCTGACAACGGTTTATATATCCCTCCTTAAATTTATTTTTAAGCTAATATAAAAATAATTTTTTTTTTATAAACATGACTTCTGACACGTTTGTCGTTAAAAATATTTTGATATTTTGAAAGTTATAATCAATTGTTGATTTCTAAATTTAATGATATTGCTTGTGCTTCATTGAATTTAAAGAACTACTGAATAATAAATATTTTAAAGTTTTGGATCACATTTAGAAAATTTTTGAAACATTGTCGAAGTATGTTCGGCCTTATATTCCTTTCGCCTTTTGCATTCAAGTCTTTACAGCTGTGCATGATTTAGCACACTCAAGTAAAGAAAAACTAAGGAAAATTCTTTTAGCCTTATACAAATGATGATTGTTTTAAATCCGTCAGCGTATTCTTTTTAAATAAACCAGTAAACTGCAATGTTGGTCATAACAAAGTAGCAATTATTATAATCATTAAGTCTACAATGGATTACTTTTTCCTTTTAAATCAAAGTTATAAAATACATACAAATACAACTTTGCTCTACTTGTTTTCTAAAAAAATTTAATAACTATAAAAAAATCAATTTAAAATACGCATTTTTTCATGCCCAAAGACTACCCCTGACCTCTTAAATCAATTATTTCATAGATTGTCAAAATATTTAATTTATGAAAATTTCTTCCAATATCATTATCATGATACAAGCAATAAAATTCCATATAAAATACCTTAGCCGTCTGGTATTAATGTAAAAATTACTAAAGAAGTTTATATGAATAAAATGAAAGCGCTCCAGGAAATTTCTTTTAGAAGCAAAATGAAATTCCTTTGCAAGAATATGAATTAAAATTTTCTCTTATACATAGTAAAATTCTAAATATTCCTTTTATTGAAAACGTGAAAGAATTTTTTGTAGAATTTTCTTGAGCTTATCGTTATCGAATTGATTTTAAGTAAAACGCGTTTGACCTTCAATTCTTTTCTAGCTATTCCAGACTAATTTACATGTTATTAATAATTAATACCACAGTTTTCAAAGGATTGCTTAGGGCTTAGACTTTGTGTATATAAATACTCTTTTGTTGTTGTTTTCACTTAAATAAATGAAAATTTTTATGGAAATCTTTGAAACAAAATTTCCCAAATAAGTAAGGTGGTGAAAATTTAATTTTCTGCTCTTAGAAACTAAAGAAGAAAATGAAATTATGGAAAAAAATAAGGAACTTTGAGTGTGCTAAACTTATATTTAATAGCAAATTTATTTTAAGCAACTGCCTTTAATTCTATAAAAGAGAAATAAAAGAGCTGGTCGTGAAAGAATCAAGCATGTTAGTAGGCCTCAAGGATTGTCTGGATTTTATGGTGCTCTTTAGTTGATTATATTATAGCTGTTTGATTTAATGAGCTTCTTCATGCTTAGGGATGGTTAAAGGGTTATTGAATTTTACTAAACAAGTTTCATTACAAATGAGATTTCTTGCATTCGCTCTAAGCTATTAAAATTATCTACACTAAAGCTTTCATAATTTAAGAATTTGTCTTGTGGGAATAGAAATACTGTGAGTTTCCAAGTTACGGAAAACCTTCAATGTTATTTAAGGAACTTAAATTCACTTATTTTTGAATTCTTTGATTTTCATTTCTTCTTTCATCAAAACTGATATTAACCTTAGCTAATGCGAGATCATTTTATAAACTAATCCAAGGTAAACATAGCTTTTGAATGATCTTGCTCTATAAAAGCTAAAACTATTTTTGTATATAAAGTGACAGCCGTATTCATAATTAGAAAGCAAATGAATATATACATATGTCCCTTCTAGAAGAATTCTATAAAGACTAAATTCTCTACTTGAAGTATGAATGGAAGTATGTTGTTTAATTCTGACTTACGCTCTAGTAATCATTAATGAGGTGCATTTTAAATTTAAAAAATTTGTGAGAAATAAATATTTGGGTCCAGTATAGAGCAATGCTTAATGATTTTTATCAATTTCAGATATTTGAAAGTAATTATAAAGAATTTTTCTAAAAGAATAATTACCTAAAATTTTCCAAGTTATTAAAAATTTATCCCATAACAAAAAAATATTTGTGCAGTGAAATAAGAAGTTATCCAATATGGTGGTCAGAGAGACATAAATTACGATTTTGTCGATCAAATGAAGCACTTGCCGGTGAAATCGTAAAAAAATATTCCGAGAGTTATTTTCGCTGATCGTAAGACGAACAAATATCAAATAATTGATATCGTTAAGATATGAATCCAATTAAATCACCAGCCAGCTATGCCTTGTGCTACTTGTTTTGGAATGTGCCAGGCAAGATTGAATGCGTTCAAAGGAGAAGAAACATTATCATATGCCCATAATTAGACGTATTATAGGACATAGGAAAAATATGTGATTAGCTCTTATTCAAATATTTAAAAAAAGTGCTGTGAGGAGAAATAATTAGGTTATAGGAAGCAAAGAGAAATCCTTCCATAAAATAGAAACGGATATGTTGAGAAAGTCTGAGGCTAATTTTTTACTCTCAAGAACAATACTATATTGCAGATTTTTGGAAAAATCGTAAAATTGTAAGTTTTTAGTTGTTCGAATAACTTTGACTTTAACAAAATTGAGTCAAACACTTCTGTAAATATTAAAAATTACGACAACAAAATAATCAAAAATAGCATAAATAAATAAATCTAAAGCTATACAAAGGCTACTGCTTGATTAGCATGAGAAAGGGTCTGAATTAATATTGTTCTTAGCAACTTTTCTTTAATTTAATAAAATTTTTATGTACTCGTAAGTTTCATTGAAAATGCTACTTACCTACTTGAGTTTTTCCTTTTTTTGGTCACATTATTTGGAATGGGTCACATTTTTTGGTCACATTATCCCAGATTTAATTTTAAAATTTTTTGTTTTGGTAAAGGTATTTGAAGAAGCACGGGTGTAAGCCTCTATAAATTTGTCAACAATTTTATCATTAAGAAAACTAAGCATTACTGGCTTACAAGGAGCTATTTTGCCACTGTGACACACATAAGTCCTTAAAGTTTTTTTGAAAAAATATAAAAACTTCTATTACAATTAATTTTCAGCTGAAATTGACTCTTGTTAAACGTAAACTTAATAGTTATCTTTAGAGTAGAGGATATCTAAAAAGAATTTTTTTAAACAGGATAAATTTGCAGTATTTCCAATTTTTCAAAATTTTTTGATTTAATTGCTTCTACTTGGAATAAATATGAAAATGTTGGGTATATACTAGCCGTGCAAAATTGATTGTTGGAAAATTGGTAATGTAGCTTTTTGATAATCCCTGTTATTGTTCCTTTTATAAATTCCAAGTTCAACTAGGCTTTAGGAGAAAGCTCATGCTTGTTGATCAATTTCGGGAGCAGTTTTCAAAGAGGAACCTAGTCAAAACGATTTTCTCAGTTTTTGATGTACAACAAGTAACAATGTCACGAATACAGAAATTATGAATATGAAATTTATATGAGAATATAAAAGATGCATTACAGAGTACGAAAATCAAAAGAAATTTGTAAATTTACTGAGAGATTGATTGTGATTCCTGCTTCTTAGGTTTGGCTTAATTGAATTAGTTAATTTTTAATTAATTGAGTTTAGGTTAATTTAAACGCCTTCTTTGTTGATATATAATTTAAACATTTTCTTTAAGTGAGCCTCCGCCAAGTCTTTATCCTGGTATTTAATCAGTTTATGAATTGATTTCATTTGATCAAGACTATGTATTTCATTTGCTGCTTGAACAACATCTTCGGTCAATATGTAAATCTTTTAAGATCCTAGTCACATAAAGTTGCTTTCATAGGTATGTATTCAGAATTTTTTGTTAAAAATACATTTTAAAATATTTATACAAGGCTCGCATGGTTTTAAAGGCTCATCTAATATATGTGAATAGATTTTAAAGGCTTTAGTTATTCCTTGATCAGAGTAAAGTTGTTTTAGGCTTGAAAAATTTATCACTTTCTTATTCGGATATACAGATTCAAGCTCATGAAAGTGACCTGAAGCATTGATCAAAGCTAAGAAACTTTGAAAATCTTAATATTAATTTTTTAAATTAAACAATTTTTGATCTTAGAGGAGAGTCCCAGAAAACAATAAATGCAGCCTATACTTTCTATCAAATAAACCCAATTGATATTTTCATTTTTACTATAAAACCAAATAAATTATTTTGATATTTTTAATTTTCAAATAAATAAATTTCCGTATATTCTACAAAATTAAAAACGCTCTCCATTTCTCCATTAATCTTTACAACAAACTTTTTATCTTTAATCTTGATTTTGGTTAATTTAAATTTAGTATGAAAATAAATCAATTTAATTTTCCATCAAACATAGCTAAAAGCAGTTATAAAGCTCTTACTTCATATAACCGTCAGCCAAATTTCATTAAAAACCTAATTAAAAAATGTTCACGTGAGTCAAAATGTTAGTCGAGTAAATAATTTATCACACATCCGATTAAATCTTTGAAATGAAATATTTCCACAGATGAATATAAAAAATTTTTTTCTTTTCATAATAACTGAAAAACTTTTAATATAAATCCTAGAGTACTTACGATTTGCAGAAATCACAGCTGAAAGGATCTCAAAAATGAGCAAAAACAAAACACCAGTATTCATTTTAAAAATATACACAATTTTTATTTCACAAGTTTAACAGTATTTTTATCTCAAAGGATTCGAATACAACTTAGAACAGGATAAAAATTAATCTCGTTAATTTTGGTTATTACTAGAAAATACCTAAAAGCTTTTCTAACCACTCGAAGTAGCACAGCTGGCCACCAAATATCAAATGGCGGGTTTTGGCTTTGTACAAATTTATATATGCCTTAGTTTTATACCCAAAAGCATTTATTATCCAAGGATATGAATCGATAGTGAAGAATTTCTTGATTAGTTTCAATCATCCATACAAATGATGAAGACTATTATGCTATCCATTCTAGTCGCATGCACATTTTTGTCGTTTAGTATGTATTTTAACACGATTTGTAATTAAAAGTTTGTTAAAGGATTTTTACTGAAATAATCTTTTAAGTAAAATGTTGATAGGTTTATGCAGTCCTTAGTTTATTTGGTAGATATTATGGTTTTAAATTTTTCATTTTATCAAACAAGATTACAAAGTTCTAGAAATTTGTACAGAAAAAGTGTATCAATTTCTTATAGACATATAAAAGAGATTTTATTAAAGTAGGCAGTAAAAAAATTTGCCTTAATTTTCCATTTTTCATAGAAGTGATTTGTATTTGGGAATTAAATGAATTGATAGCTTCGTCCTGTGTATATTATGTAAGAAGCTTTAGCCTGAATACGATGTTTTGAAACTGTTGTTAATTTCATTGAGGTAATGGTGGGTGGTTAAAATCGACTATTTTGGTTTGTTTCGATACGAATTAAATGCTAATTTCATTATGTCGAAATTATGATTTGTTTTTCATGCTTATATATACAATTAATATCAACAAAAATACGAAGAAATTTAAGGAATAAAAAAATCAAGCTCTCTTTTTAAAGCTATTTTTACAATAAGTGGGAGTCAGGTTTTATTTGTAAGGTAAATTGCTGATGGTAATCCTTTTTATATTTAACTGAATACTTTGAACTGGGACATTTTGATTAAAACTCAATTGTGTCATAAAGTACATTTGTATTTGTGGATCAAAAGAAAATTTCTTTTCGTTGAAATATTGTTGATTCATAAAATTTTTGTCTGTAGAAATAAATAACTGGTGAAATTTCTTCATTTAATAAAACAACAAATTAAAAAAGGACCTTTTGAAAAATTGGTTTTTAAAAAAATTTATTTATATTTTTATTCATATCAATCTCTTCATATAACTTTTTGATTAGATTATTATTTTATTAGCTAACAAAAAACACTACCACATGCATAATAATTGTATTTCTTATTCTAGTAAGAATAGAAAATTTTTCTTGTAATATTTAAAAAATGTAAACTTAGATTTAAAGAATCCTTTTTTTCCACAAATTGCTTATGAGATAACTAATTTGCGAGGTTCTCCTGGTAAACCTGTTTTAAAACAATTATTGCAATATATAAATCTAAGTTTTATTATTATTTAATTACATTTTGCTATTTTGGTTATGATATTTACCATTTTATATTTTTTAACATGTTAATAATGTTTGTTTTAATTTTATGTTCGTATGTTAAAGAAACATAATTTTTCTTTAAATTAATGAAAATTGGCTTTTATTATGATTTTTTAAATAACTACCAAATTTTTGGACTAATTTTTATTTGCATTAAGCATAAATAATAACTTTGATACAATACCTTATAAATAAATAATTTTAAATATACATATTAATAAACTTTTGTAAAACATAAAAACTTTTACATAAACTTTAAAGTTATTTTATAAATTTAGTGTTAAAACCTTTTACTTCAAAAATGTATTCAGTAAAATGTAAAAAAGTGTTGAATATCTTATTTTCTTAATCTCCTTGCGATATCTTATATTATTTAATCGACGGAATACTATATCTGGGGCTCCTAATATTAGGGGAACTTATCAATTACCAAATAACCCAATTATAATGGGTATTACTATTAAAAAGATTATAATGGGATGTAACAATTACATCATAAATTTGGTCATTACCAGGATGGCCTAATTCAGTTCGAATTAAAATTCTTAGTGCTGATCGTACTATTCCTATTCAAGCCTCAAAAAAAAAGTATAGAGTTCCAATATCTTTATTGCCTACAAATATTCATCTTAAATGATTTATTTAAAAGTAAGTTATAATTTTGCGTTGAGAAAATTGGATAAAAATACCTTGTAATAGTAGAAAATATAATTCTTACAATGCTTATTTTATTAATTATTACAAAAAAAATTTTAAAGGAGCAATTTTTTGTTAGTTTAATAAATTAAATCTATTAAATCAGTTTTTTCTGCTTAGTTTTCACCACGTAATTACATCTGATAACTACATTTATAATTTAAAATTATAAATTTTTTCACCCACTCACGCAAGTTTTTACATTTCCACTTTTGTGTTACTATAGAGAAAAGCAAAATGCAATTAAATTCTTATTTAATCTTTTTTCATTTACTAATTAATTTAAACTCTAAATCTATGCTCTTAAAGACTCTGAAACCTCTTAAAACCTTTTATTAAAAACATGACAGAACCACGTTTTGACATCACAAAAGGAACATGAGTTTAACTTTTATATGAAATCCGAATTCATTAGCTTTGACTGAAATCTGAATAAGTTTACTACAAGCTTGTAAAGCTTTTTATTGAAAAATAACTGTCGAAAAAAGCTTGAAAAACTGTGCCATAAAAATTACCAGATTTCCTTCATTAATTTTTTCCTTAATTTGTTAACTTTCTGTTAGTTTTTGCTTGTGTTGTGATAATGTTGTGCCGGCCGGCATTTAGAACTTTTTTATAACTAATAATTTCTTGATTATTAATATTTTTTTAATTTTTACAAATTTGTTGTAACATAACGGGGTTTTTTGGTCGGTAAATAATGCATATTTAATATATTTTATTTGAATTTTTAATATTTCAATAATAATTTTGTAATTTATTAGGATTGTTTGAGGAGGAGAAGAGGATTGTGTAGAACAGAAATAATTACAATTTAGTAATGCTTAAAATTAAATTATGAATTTACAGTAAAAGAATTTTCAAATTTTTTGGTTCTATCAAAAATGAAAGAAAAATATGAATGTGTTTTAATTAGCATCAATTAAAACCAAAATGCAAGGATAACACCTTTCTTAAAATAAACCCATGTTCACTTAGATCCTTATTTAAATCTAAGGATTCTTTTTCAAAGCCTTACTTCAATGAATATTCATTTATTTATAACTTCTCTACCTTTCGTAGAATAATTTCGAAATATATTCATAGTTGTAAGGTTTGTTGTTGATCTTTATAGACTCAGAGCTTGTGGAATTTTCATAAAAGGTTGTTTGTAAAGAATGAAAGTTTGCAAAGTCACAGTCTTATATTATTTGATTGCCCACTATCTTGTTAAAACAAAGTTTAAAAAACTTCATTTTGAAACTTTCCACTATAGCAGCCATTTGAAATTTAAACTGATTTCTTATCTGAAACTGAATATTCAAATCATTCAAATGATTTATAATATCATAGAGAATAATATATTCTGTTTCTTCGAGCTCGAGGAACTTTGTTCTTTTTTAAGGAAGTTAGCAGATATTTCATTTTTCCACGCAATAAAATACTTCATTAGAAATAATTTACAACCGTTAAATAAATGTTGTCATAATATTCAATACTAACCGTCTTCTTGATTTTTTGACACCATATTTTTTGTCTTTACTAAGAATTGAAAGTAGCTTTACAAATACCATTTGGTCCAAATTAGAGAATGTGCTACCCAAATGTATTATCTTTCCCAAAGGAATGTTATCAGTGTTGCTATCAGCTTCTTAGTATATTTTTTGTTTTATTAATAATAATCACTTTTGATGTATCAATAAATTAACAATATCTGACTTTCTTGTGACAGTTAGAATGAATCACCCACCCTAATATAAATTTTCAATAGTTTTTTGAGATATTTTCCTACTCTTCCGTTGGAGCATTTCAAATTTTTTGCAATTCTTCTTTGGTAATATCCTTGTGGTAAAGTACCACTATCAATTGGTGTTGGTGGTTGGGTTGGTACAGATTTGCCCCATTTTAATTAATTAATTAACTGAAAAGACTTTAAATAAATAACGTGTTAAAATAACATGACATATACTAAACAAAATTAATCTCAATATTTAAGATTAACTATATTTAAACTCCAAAAGTTAAAACGACAGACTAAATCCACTTGCAAAAAGCCAAGCGTCAAAATCAACTTCAAAGAGAACAAGGAGAATGAAGAAAATGAAATGAATTAGAATGGAAGATATAGTTATTTATATCATTATCATTCAAATTTTCACAAGTAATTGAACTTTCATCTCCAACACATTCGCCGTTTGCAAAAAAGGAGTTGAGCACATAGAATAAATTAAATGAAAATAGTTCCTTATACATAATTTCAACCTTATAACTTAAAAGAAGATGTCTAATTTCTACTCAATTATTTCTTGAAAAGGATTTTTAATCGAATTTATGCATAAAATGAATCCATTCATCGCTTTCTGAATGTTTTCAACTTTCGAAGTTAAAATTCTATTTGTGTTTATGCTAAGCTGTTAAACTTTTTTTTACATGTTGACAGACATAGCTCATTTTTCTTGTAGCTCAAACACACACCACTTTATAGGTCCAGGGGCTCCCAAAGTGTGCGTCGAGACACCCCAGAGCCAGTCTATTTTCTAATAAAAAATACTAACATAAGAAAGAAAAATAAATCATGAGATGATTTTTGGAGTTTTTTTAAATTATAAATAAAGTAATCTTAGTGCGTGTTATGCCTGGGACTCACTAGCGCTTAGCGGCACAAAATATAGCGCTAAATGCTAATGAATCCATTAGTCTCCACTGAATTAGTATATAGCCTAAATTAATAACACTTGATAAAAACTTTTTTAAATAAATATAAAGGAAATTTTACTTTAAAGCAAATAACAATATATAAATCACATAAATCGAACTGTCACTTTGGCATTTTGCTTTCTGTCAATGACAACAGTAACATATACTAGTGAGTCCATTCTGATTGGTATTTAGAAAAACTCTCCATTTTTACTGTGCTAAGTCGTCTCCACACGCTAAACGCTAGTGAGTCCCAGGCATTAGAGCAAGCAGAGTTTTTTTTTTTTTAGAGAAGGGCGTCGCGAAATGATTAAAATCTGTCAAGGGCGTCACAGGTATAAAAAGATTGGGAGCCTCTGGGTTAAATTAAACTAAATAAAATTGAAAATTGATTTGAGTTCAATATGTGCCAAAACAGTGATTTTTCTCTATTTTTCAATTTAAAACTTTGATTTAAAAACTAGGAAATCTTATCAAAATGTAGTATTTAATATTTTACATATGTAAGTTGGACAGTTTTTCAAAAACATGAAGTGATGATCGAAAACTCAAAAATGTGTTCGCATATTTTTATCTAAAAATCAGGTGCCAGTTTGCGAGCTTATTATGTTTTGGTTTATCGCAATAAGAATCCTACATATCGTTGGCTCACAAAATTTTATCCCTGAAGAAAAATATTCTTCATCGTTTTATTGTTGTTTCTAAAAATTTTTCTATGAAACACACTGACTTTGAATCAATTGTTGTTAACTTCTCATCAAATTTACTAACTTTCAAATAACTGATGCCAACTAGACTAATATGTAAAGCGAAGTAGAACGATGGTGGCATGCATTTATCCAAATTTGTTATTTTTTTAAAAATAAAACCCTCAGAAATTGATTTAAATTCTTGAATAAAATATTAACTTGTGGACCAATAGATTTGAACATTTTCACAAAAAGTTTTTTGTTTGGGGATGTTTCGGACTATTGATTTTATCTCAAGCCAATATTTGTTTCATTAAAAACGAAAAAGGAGGAAAGCATTAGAATCATAAATTTTAAATTATAAAAATAAAAAGAGAAAATGTTGCTTTATGATATCAAATAGCAATTTAGGATTGTTTTCGTGTCCATTTAGGATGAAAGATTTAAATCTTTTGAACTTTAATAGGGATATAAAATGTCCTTTTCCAATTCATGTTTTAAAATTTTTTTAAAAAAAAAAAGCGCAATGATGCGTAGATTTGGAAGGGAGGAAAATTACCCTTAAATAGTGAATTTTAGACTTAATGTTTGCCGTTAAAATTGAAATCAAATTCAAAGTTTTCTTTTCAGGATTGATTTAAGCATTTCTCTTTTTATTTAATACAATTCTATTGAAAACTTTTCTTTTTTTATTATAATTTATTTTAATAGTTTTTCGTAGCAGTTTTGGACATAATGTTAGTCATTATTTTGTTGTTTTTCTAAAAGTTTAAGTTATTGTTTCGGTTCTTTTTTCGAAAAACAATTTATTTCAAAATTTCTGCAATTTCATTCTATTTGTATTACAATTTAGCTTAAATATTTGTTGAAACTAGAAATAAAACTTTTATGTTGTTTAAATTTAAATGTTTTTTAGATTAATGGTTATGTTTTCAAATAAGCTGAAAGGAGTTAAGAAAGTTTTTCGTGAAATAAGCTTCATAAAACATATAAAAATCATACTTTATGTTTTTATGTCTATTTTTTAATGTTGAAAATTTTTATTTGGTATTGAAATTTCATTTGATTTCATTTGATTTCATTTGGTATGAAATTTCATTTATTGGAGGAATGGCACACGACTATTTCTCACATTCATAAATTTTCGAAAACAGACGAGAATTATAAAGAGCATTTGTTATTTGAAATGATTAGAGCTGATATACTTCCTGAGCACCCCAGCATATAAGGATGACAAAAATTGCTCTTTAAATGATTTATTAAAGGGTGAGTGGTATATCAGAGTACCTAAGTACAAACGTAAATCCATGTAAATTATTCGTTTTTTTAAATAGTCAAAGTAACATTATTGATAAGCAGATAACCGATATATTATGATTATAAATATTCCTACTTTACCGTTCTAAATAAAAGTAACCGTATTTTTGATCGAAGCTAAAATAATTACAAAATAATGCCATGTATAGCAGTTGATTCAAGAAATCTAAATATATCCAAAATGACTGAATAGAAAAGGTAAAGGCTCTAAAACTTTCCAAGCAATTCAAAATACACATCCCTCTAAAGTTTGACTTGTTTCTTGCTAGGAAATCTAATATACTGGACGCACTGAAGACCAAAATACTTTAATTATCAAAATCATGTTAGATACACGTCTGGACATAGACAAAAAATTATCAAAATATTTTCAGTTCTGAGTACTCGGAGTGGTAATAATTCGTTACAAATAATATTAAAAGTATCTTAAATCTACATTTTATTCAATTTCTTTCTTTAACAGGTTGCACAATTATCTTATTTCCTTGAAAAATAAACAAACAAAATAAAAGAATATATCATCATGCGGCACCAAAGCATTAATAATGTGGACAAACAAAAAAAAACTAAAATGCAATTTACTAAAAAAATGTGTTAGAACAAAGCATGTGTTGGGTTTTACATCAAAAAAACCTACAAAACAAAAGTAAATTAAATTTCAGTGATTTTTATATTTAATTTTGCTAAAAAGTTTGATACATTAAACGCAAACATGTCGGACGACGATTTTTCTCCAAGTCAAAAAATTAACCTCATCAAAAAACAGAATAAATAATTTAAATATTACTGAATTTCAGGAAGTGACCTTTCTAGTTGGTATCAAATGAGTATACATGGATCTTGTGGATCCACCTCAGATCTTAGTGAATTTAATACCAATGATGTTGTCATTAGCATGGAAATGTCTCAAAATAAATTAAAGTCATTAGAGGTAAAGATTGCTTAAATTACTAAACATTTTGTTTTTTTTTTACCTAAAACAATTTTATAGAAAGATTTAGAAGAAATCAAGGAATCAAAGCCTACTCGTTATGAGTGTTCGATAAAACGAAAATCAAAAATTAAACGTACAGATTCATGGATTGCAGAGCATCCAATATGCTCTCAGATAGATGATGAAGAATCAGACATTTCTCTTCCGGAGCATATTGAAGCTATCAAACCTTTAGGCGAAGAGAAACTAGAAGAAGCAATTGATAATGCAATAATAATTTCATCTGATATGTGCTTACGTACAAAATTTCCAGACAATTTATTAAAAAATAATTTTCAATGGCCAGCAAAAGAAAACTTTAATGCAGAACATTTTTACAGTTATATTGAAGCATACGTGGATTGTTGGCTATTATGTCCACTTTATACTTATTCAATAAGATTTGTAAAGTCAACATGTGTAAATTATAAAAGTATATTTTTTTATAATGTCGACATAACTAAACCAAAATCATGTGAGTATGGATCAATTGTAACGGTTATTGTTAAATTTACAGTATCCTTTGAACAAAAGGATCCACCTAATACAGTTGTTAATGTTACATATCAGTTTGATAGTTTATCACAAACTCATCAAGCTGATAATCGTTTTAAGTTTCAACAAACTTTGATTGATTTGATTTTTCAAAACAAATTACAAATTTATCAATCCAATTATTATTGGAAAAATCAATTAAAACAATAAAATTCTAAGCTAACAGATATGATTATTTTGAAAATAAAAATTGTTTTTTGTTTCAAACGATAAATTACTTCATAACTTAGAAAGAGTGCTGGATTTTAACGGAAGGAGCATATTGCCTTAGTTAACCAAATTTATCGATTTTGTTTAAAATTTTTTTTATTCGGTTGTTATAGTACTATCGTATTTTAATTTGATTTTGAAGCTCATGTTAAGTTGGTTTTCAAACGCATTAATAGAGTATGGCTGAGTTTTAGATCACTAGCAAAAGAAACAGAGTTATAGCGAACTTTAATTAAAATATATAGACCGTTGTAAACTATTAATACTTTGAAAAGATGAAGACTTTATTCCGTGGGGTTAATATAGAATATATTAGAATTTTTAATTGAACCGCATGTTAAATGTCCTCATTGAGTGTAAAGGAAGATCTTATATTGACCACTTGGTCAGGTAAAGAGAGGTAAACGCTGAATTAGTTTGCTTGCTTGTAACTGAAAGATTCTTATAAGTTTGGTTATGTGAACTAGGCCAGTGGCTTAGCTTCTTTTTTAAAGGTCAATAAAAAATCTTTTTATTTCTAGAATGCATTTTTTTTAGCACGTAAATACATTGCAAAAGAACACTTAGAGGACAGAATCTAAAAAAGAATATATATTGTGGATGTATCCACAATTTTATTTTAAATCAAATTATATTTTTTACTTTATTTAACCTCTGCTGACATTTACAATTTAAATTAATTATTTTTAAATTAAATTATAATATTTAATATTTTACTTTATTTTCAAACTCAACTGGGAACTGAAAACAAAAATATATTTTACGTAAAATTTCAATGTTTACTTGATGCAAGTAAGCTTACTACGATTTGTTTACATAAATGAATTTAAAATTAATATGTCCCACAATAGAGTGAATACTTATCTCTGCCATTTCTACAGAATATATTCAGCGGTGTAATGTTCCTCCAATAAGAATGCCTGAATTTAAAACTTCTAAGTCTTTTACATTTCATTTCATAATTTTAATTAAGTTTTAGTTTAGTTATTAGCGCGAGTTACGTATACAATAATAATAATTATAACTTAAACCTGGCGATCCCCTAATTCTTTTCCACGACATCAAACCCGTTTAACCTTATCAATAAAAATCTCCGTTAGCCCAATTCCTTCGTCTTAACTTTTCATACAGTCAGCAGATCAATCCGAGTGGATCTTGTGTTTTGTAAAAGCTTTGTAACTAAAATATAATAAAAAAAAAATTTTAAAGTTAATAAATAAATGTGGCGTTTATTATAAACCCATAACTCGCGTGTGCTTGAAAATATTTATTTTAATATAACTTTAATTTCTTCAATTGGCACAAAGTGCCTTTTAAGTAAAATTTATGACACCAACAAAAAGGCTTATAAGCAAAGTCAATACGTAAAAAGCTGCTTTTACACAAGTAAAGAAAATTAATTCACCAATAAATTAATTTTATAACCTAAAAAAGGAATAACTTGTATATACTCGTATATTGTTTTCAAATAATAAAATATTTATTAATAATTGCTTTAAATATTTATTTCATGTATCTTTTGAATTTCATTGGAGGGGGAATTGCTTTTCCTTTAAGTTGTCTTATCAAAATTATAGAACTTTTTAAAAAATTTAACTTAATTTAATTTAATAATTTCAATAAATATACGGAACTCGTGACATTTTGGCGATGCCAAAAATGTTTTAGGACTTTTAGCTATGCCTTCTGCTTGCCTACAGAAACGAAAATATGTGAAGGCAAATAAATCACTAGGATACAGTAGGTAGAGGCTTATTTCTTATGCTCTTTAAAGTAAAATGCTAAAATTATTCTTTCAAAGGTTTCGTAATTTAAAATTCAGAGTATACAAGAATATGTGAAGTTCAATAACTGAAATGAAGAATAAGAAATCAATACATAAGTTAGAAAATATTTTTTAAACTCGGACATAAAGGCATTAAAACGAATTTCAGAAATACAATTAGTTCATCAAAAATTAATTTTTATCAAAAATGGGGAAAATTTTGAAGAGGAAAATATTTGAAAAGTGCTAGGAAAATAAAAAACTTAAAAACATTTTCAAGGAAAGTTAAAGATTTTTATGTTACTTTAACTTTAAACTTTAAGTTGGGTTTTGCGTTTGTGTTATATATTGGA
Source organism: Acrocera orbiculus (assembly GCA_947359355.1). Lineage (NCBI taxonomy): Eukaryota > Metazoa > Arthropoda > Insecta > Diptera > Acroceridae > Acrocera > Acrocera orbiculus. The sequence continues at coordinate 26,127,513 of OX375757.1, forward strand.
ACACTTGAAATGGTGCCATCTCTTATGGTTTTAACTGAAATACTTACTAATAATAGTGGACTTAAAACTTATAATATGCTTAAATGACATCCTTTTCCTTTGTTCTGTAGGTTTTTGTCTCTTATATCCCATTTAAAATAAGTAAATCGAACAAACGACAACTATTTTCAAACCAGAACAAACATTTTTAAAGAATAAATAAAAAACTAATAAAAATTGTGTATCATTAGCAACAAAATATAAAAAAGCTGTAGTTCTTTACATTTTTAAATATTTTATGCCAAAAGCATAAAATTTTCATTTACATCATCCGCCCACGTATCTTAGAAATAGTTTCCAATTGGCTACACAAAGCTTCCAATCGATTTGGAAAATACAACATAAAAATACTACTTCCCCTAATCTCCACACATTCATGGATCAAATACAGAATATCCTTTTATATCCCTTTTAGAAGCCATCATCATCAAATCTTTTTTCAGCCTTGAGTATTCCAATGGAAGCGTAAAACAGTCATCCTGTTTGTTATCAGTGCTGTCAAATGCTTTGAAAATCTTAGGGTGGAGTTCTAATGGGTGGCGTTTAGTATGAGAAAAGTATTCTTATTAGAATCGAAATTTACTTTTGTTAATAGAAGGGAAAGCTGTCAAATAAAACCAATTAGTGGGATAGGAATAGAAATAAGATATAAAAATAATTAATTTAGCTCTAACAATAAAAAGAAAAAGGTTTTAATTAAATAAAAGAAAAATAATATTTAGGGCATCAGATGCTGAATTTTATTACTACGCTTTAGGAAAACAAGTTTTAGTTAAGAATTCATTTTGTTTTTTTCTGTTTACTACTGAAAAGATTTCTGATTACTTTAAATAAAAGTAATCCTAATTTAAAGCATATTAAATATTAAAAGAAAAAGTTAATTTTAAATTCAAAACAAATACATATGTGATCGATTATATGGCGACAAAATTTAAATTTTCTTTAGTTCTATTAAAAAATAATAAACCAAAAGTTACACAAATTTTGAATTATGATATAATTACTGCGCTACAAGTAAGTAAAGCAAAGCCATTAAAAATTTTGCATGATATAAGTTTAGTTTTGTCAAGCAGAGAAAGAAAAAGCTAACAAGGACACCTCGTGAAATTTGGATCTGTTACTAAAAGAGATACGTATTTTTTTTATCGGCTGACTTTCACTCTAAGGGGATGAAAACAAACCCCAAAACTTTCCTCGATAACTCGAAGTGTAATTAATATTTGTAATTAACAAAATTAAAAACTAATTATTTGAATTACAAATTAAAACTTTTTGTTGTATTTTTTAATTCCTCTGAATTGCACTCCTTAATTTTTATAGGGTAAAGCCATTATTTTTTGACTTATTATACGTTTAAAAACTTTCATGAATTTTAATATATTTTTTAGTTATTGATTTTTACAATGCTAATAAAAAATAAAATATATTTTTGGATTTTTGCAAAAAACATCATCAGAGGGTAAATTACCCCTAATTTAAGACAATAAATAGATGCAATTTATATGAGCATTTTCATGCTCTTTTCATTTTGAAATTTTAGCTTCATGATAATGTATTAGTTCCCATATAACCAACTAATGCTTTCTTCATATTGAAAAACTGCTTCTGTCTACTCCCTTTTGACTTGTAAGACAAAAATTTTGATTTTTCATCAGTTAAAACTTTAAAAATATTCATTTTGCAGTTAAACAGTTTCAAATATTTCAAAACTAAGCTGCCAAGAAAAAGTAAGACGTCATGTGCACCGCTCCGTAGTTTTAGTTTTGAATCTGTGATGACAAATACATACATATAAATTTATAAAATTTCATTTAACTCATTATTGCCAAAAATCAGATATTGGCAAGCTATATAATTTGTTAAGCTTAGCCAAGCAAATTATTTATTGTTTTAACCGTAAGATAATTTTATTTGTAATTTGTCCAAGGTTTAATGATTCCAATTTTAAGTATTTTATTCTTCTTCTTGAGAGAGACATGGCGAAAAACAGTTTTTTTTGCAATGTCTACTAAGTAAACTCTGGCAAAATTTTCGCAAAGATTTTTTTAAAACTTATTTTTTACTTAAAGTCATTTCTTAAGATAATTTAAAAGCAGACAATGGACAAAATTCAGGCAATTGACTAATATTTTTATAATTTTGGTACGAGATTAATTTCAAACCTTAAACTAAATTTAAATAAAAAAAAAGTCAAATGAAATTAACAATATGCACAATTAATTAGCACACTTCCTTGGATTCATTTCTATTATTTAAAAATAAGAAAAACCTCAAAAAGTTTTTTTTCCATTAGCCTCAAGTAGTCTCTAACAGATTTTCATTTCCGTCAACTCAAAAAGAATAGCTAAAGTTGAAGATAAAAATCTTACGGAAAAGGCATATTCAAAAAGCTTTTAAGAGATGCTATTTTTCTAAGAAAAGAAAGCAAAAAAAAGAAAAGAAAACAAATAAAGTTTTTACTTAAACAGGAAACACTAAAGAAAAGAATTTCATTTGACAAGAAAAGAGATTTCCATTTTTCTTCCTCCCTTGTTACGTTTCTGAATATGAATTAACTTAAGTGAGTTCTTAAAATAATGGGCAGGAATTACTTCATTCCTTCGATACCTTGAAGCTTTAGGAGTCTCCCTTCAAAATTCTTTCACTGAAGTTTACTTTAGCTATAAACATCTTAAAGGAAATTAACGAGGGAAAAGTTGAAATGAACAAGAACTAATTTGTAACACAGCTTTAACTTTATTAGATGCCATATAAGTCTTAGTAAACTTGCATAAAACCTCTTTTTGCAATTCCTTTCCTAGTGTTCAACCATTTGGCTAAGAATATATAAAAGGAATGAAGGGATTATGGTAGGAGATTTGTAGCAAATGGCTGCTATTAATTAAAAGACACTGTTGATGATACTGCTATCGATATCGCCTGTAATAGAGGATCTAAGTTTTGGAAATTCAATTGCAATGTTAATTAACTTATGGAATAAGTATGACCGGAGTTAATTATTATCAATTTCTATTTTCTTTGATATTTAAAGGTATATTTTTGGAAAAGTACTCTATAAAGAACTTTTAATAAATGATAATGAATATTTACACTTAAGAAGTGTTGGAGTGTTAAATTTTAACCAAGGATTTGAATAATCTAATTTGAAGCAAATAAAATCAGGGTAAAAACTTTCGATGGGATAACTACACGTGCCAATATTTACATATAAGTATGATGGGTTCCTCTACATTCTGATACACTTTGTTTGATATGTTGAAAGGTAATCCCATGTGATTATTCTGAATAGCTTCAATGATATTACCAATTTCAAATCTATGAATAAATTTGAATTTATTTTCCAATTATAACCATAGATTGATAAAAAAACAAAAATAGCTTCTATTGGTTATTTCAAAAAATAGATATTTTCTTCTTCTTTTTCTATGAGCTCAGCAAAAATATTTTTGTATGGATTGGTTATAAAATAGTGTTAAAGTAATCACATAGAAAACTTAGACGTATATCAGGAAATTAGAAAAACTCAGTTAGTTCGTAATTCTTTTGTTGAAAATACTAAATAAAAAAATTGAGCCAATTTTATCTGCACATCTGTTAAAATTATCAAATTAGTATCGAGAAACTTATATACCTTATGAAGGAAAGATTTCCGGTTGAGAGATCTTTCCTTAGTTTTTCTTAGTGGAAATCTTAAAAGAGACTAATCGAAAAATTATGTCCAAAGCTAGAGTATAATTTCTATTTATTCAAAAAATAAACAAGAATTTTATTTTAATATACTTTTGGTACTGTAGTTCAGTAAAACTCTAAAATAATTTCAATAAAAAGAAATGACAAGAAAAAATTCAATAATTTCTCAATAAGCGTTTTAAGGCAAGGGAAAAGATACCTGGGAACTTCTTGAGTGTTTGAAGTGATAACATAAGAAAGCTTTAAACAAGTGAAACTTTGGAGCCCTTCAATTCTCTGTTCTAAAACTTAAATACTTCATTAATTAAATATCCATTAATTGGAGAAAAAAATTTCAACTCCATTACACCCTACAAAAAATAAAAATTATGTTTTTTACTTTTTTACTCAAGAACAAATTTAATTGAATTTTATAGTATTCTTTAATGTAGCTCAAAATATTTCCGGTATAAAGACTCAACCATCCAATCGGTTGATGATAAAAAAATTAAAATCAATAACCCATTAGATTCGACAGTTGATACCAATAACAACGAAGAAACGGATACACAAGCAGTTTAATCCTTGTAAATAAGTCTAATCACAAGGGGCAAATAGAAATAAATCAGTAAAAGGCTGTAAAGTGGAATAAATAAAAAAAATCCATGAAAAAAGAAAAATATTATTTCGGCACATGTCTTTTTTATTTATTATTGTATCCTTATACAAATCACATTTAACTATTCTTTCAATTGAGACTATTTGCTTGACAACGAAAAAGTTAACTTCCGGAGGAATAAGAAATGTAGAATAACAACCCTGATATTCTATTAGGGATGTAATGCTCACAACCGAAAACGTTTTTTGAATTTCCGCCACAATATATAAAGCAAAAAATAGAAAAATACTGAACAAACAAACTGTTTTCTCTTTTTCTTTCTTTTTTTTTTTAGTATTGTAATGAAATGGACAATACCAAATGTAAAAGATATAAATTCGTTTTTATCGCATTTACGTTATGACCCGTTGCTCAATTTTTTCTCACTCGTTAAGCAGTTTTCTTTACATACATTTTATTAGGGTTAAACACAATAAAAATTACATTTTCCGGATTCCGGTTGAGTTCGAACTTTTCCCTTACAAGGACCTTTAAGTTATTTCCTTTCAATTGAATAGTAGAATTAATGAAATCAAATTGTTGCTTTCTTTCTGCAGAAATCAGAATTTTCTAACTTTTGACTAAGTTTTAGAGTTATAGTGGATTAAAATCGATAACTAAAACAAAGTAGTTGTATGGCCAGGCTGTATCATATTATTTTCAAGGATAAATAACTTATAATATCCTTATCATAATATTAATTAATTTATATTTTTTGTAGTAATTTGAGTTCAATGACTTCATATTAACAATACTTAAACTGAGCGTATAGCATTTTTTGTTATTTGAGTCTAAATTTTCATTTGTGGGCTTATGTAAACGAGTACCATTGATAAGAGCTACTAAGGATATCATTTAAATTAAATAACTACTAAGCTTTTATACCCCAAACTTTTATTGCTGTCAAGGAATAGCGAATTTTTAGAAACTTTAACAGACTGTCTAAAAATTTGTAAATAGATTGATAAAAAAAAATTTAATCAATTTATTTTTCATCTCGCGGTATAGTTTCTAATCATTCCTTTAAAACAATGGTTCCTATTATGACTGACCAGATACAAAAACACTTTTAAAATATGCAATTTGTTGGCCTAAAAGCGTAAAATACTAACCCAAGTATCATTATTAAATAAAAATTTTATAACATCAGCAAGGGTCAAAATAGAATTTATTCAATTTTGTTAAATAAAATATCAGTATCTCCTAAGAAATGCATAAATTTTTGTTTGATACTATCATAATAAAACTCAACTAAATATTTATAACATAAATTAAAGAAAAAATGAACAAAATTAACCAATAACAAATTGAATAGGCTTTAAATATTCATACAATTATACTATCCTCATAAATTTATAATATTACTTCATAATACAATATTCAAATGCAAGTAAACAACTCCATTATAATCTAAAGTATCCTTAAAAAATATCCTGCATCCCAAATCAAGTACTAAATCAATCAATAATATATGTATGATGGTAATAAAAATCCGCCAAGCAGCAAATAATCTGTTCACACATAACCTCATTATCCTTAGGCCCATAATATGATGGAATAAATCCATGATATGATTTTTTATGTTATAAAAAGAACAACAGAAGGACTATGGGATTTAGTTTCAGAAAAAAAGGACTTCTTTTCAATTTACACATGATATCAACATGACAATAGACAACTATATAGAAACGTTAGAAATTGAGCTTAGAAAAGGGCAAACATGAATTTTATGTAAGTGAATAAGATTTGCAAAGATTTCATCAATTATTGCTTTTTATTCTTTTCATATATTCATTTATAAGCACTTGGATAATGAAAAGGATAATGGCTCTAGGATATTATGGATTTATGACCAGATTATAAAAGTAAATTGGCGTCAAGTTTGTGAATGATTTTATGAATTATTGCCTTGTTTTTGTTTTGTTTATTGTTAATTATTGCATGTAGTAGTTTATATTTAGAAAAAATTTATAGATAAACATAACTTGGTTTTCATAGAAAATTTAAATTAGAAAGTGCAAAAAAATAACAAAAACAATTTATTGTCTTGGATTTTTCTTTAAATAGCAAAGATAAAAAGAATTATATTAAGGAGAAGAAAATAAATGAAAAAGCTTTTTTACAAATCAACTTTCTTTTTCATTACAAATAATAAAAATCTATAGATTTTTTTTTAATTCGAAGGGAAATCCATTGGAGTGTGAAGAAACATGTTGATTTACACCAATTTCGCATTCTTTATATAAATCTGTTTAAACCAAAAATCAGCTTTACAACAGTCTTCTTGATACTTGGAGTACATTTATGTACAAAAAATTACTTGCACTTTAGTGCTGGACAAATTTATAAATTATAATTATTGTTGAGTTGGCAACGTATCGTATTAGAGATGATGTAGCGGGAATGCTATGTACGATTATTGCGGTAAATAAGAGTGCTTGAAATAAAAATAAAAAAAAAACAGAGGATTAGGTCGAAATAAAGTATTTAGGGCTACAAGTTGAAGAAAAGAAAAAATAATTAAGTACTCGTAAATCATGTAGCTGGGCTAGCTATAAAAGAAAAACATACAATCTACTTTCTCTTCCAATATTTTAAGAAAGACCCCAAAATTGTTCCTTCAAAGACTTGTAAAAAAATAAATTCAGATTAATTTGGCTAGCATTTGTCCTCTATACAATCTCTTTCCATGTAAAAATTATCAAACGGATCTTATCTTAATATACTTAAAGGGTATGTGTATTTTTAGTCTTATGGCGAGAGGAATATCAGCTTAGAGAACCCTTTAAATAAAAATGTTGTTAAACACAAACACAAAAAAGCAAATATTTAGCCTCAAAAGGTATTCAAACTATAATTAATCTTTTTTGTTGCATTTGTATTTAAATAGGTGCTAAGAGAATAGAAAAAATGGATCTAAATTAATTTTTTTCTTTAGCTTTCAATTCAAAAACTTAATATATAAATGAATTTGGCGGGATTGCTTTTTACAACTAAAAACAAACAAAAATTTATCTACGATGAATGAACTGCATTATCTACCAGCAATTTTTCACAATGAATCTCAAACTACACAATCTACACGTGAAAATTTGAGGTTATGCCGATATGTCAAAATAATTTTCATGCTTATTTGGCTTGGTTTAAATATTTTTCTATTTAGATTTTGATAAAATAATTAAAATTGTGTTAAATTAATTTAATTTTTGATAAATTGCTTTACAAATACAATTTATTACAAGAAATATTTGGAGTTAAATTCTTATGTTTCTTTATTATTTAAATATGTACTAGTTCTTGTTAAGCTAAAAGTTAAATAAGTTTTTGTTAAGTTAAATTATGAATATACAATTAAATATAACGTCAAACAGACCAATACCGAAGCAGAAAAACAGTGTGGTACGTCCTGTGACTTATTTTATATAGTGAAATAGTGAATAATCTTTAATTTTTAGGAAAATGAGCATAAACTTAGCAAAAAATTTAAGAGAGATGAAGAGTTTAACTTTGAATTTTCTAAGGCTAATAATGCAAAAGCAATTTTTAGACGTAGGAAAATGCCTAAATGTAGTGTTCCAAAAGATATAAACATGACGACTGAAAAACCGGCTATGCAAAAAAAGAAAAACTATGTTTTAATTAAACACTTTAGTGATTCAGATGATGACCAGGAAGTTTTGCCAGTAAATAATTCAAATGAAATAAATTTATCCTTGAATATTTATAATAAACATCCTAATGTACAAAATATTCCTAAAAAAGAAAAGCCAAGCCGTAATGAAAGAAAAGATTCAAAGCGTAAAGTTAGGAATTATGAAAATGTAAAAGCTGATGATGTTGTGAAAGGCATAAAGAATTATATTGAAAAAGTAACTAAAAAACCACAAAAATCAAATATAAAAAAAACAGTTCAAAGTAAAAAATCTAATCTCTTTTCTGATAAATTCAAAACTGAAACGCTGGGTCAAAGACTTGTTACTCCAATTACTGAAGAAATTTTTTCTGGTGCTCCATTACAATCAATTAACTTGCATCCGCATTGCATAAAAAATCTTTCAGACATTCTAAATATTACAGAACTCACTACAGTACAACAAAGAACTATTCCAAAAGCTTTAGAAGGTCATGATATCCTAGTACGATCCCAAACAGGTTCGGGCAAAACTTTAGCTTATGCCTTACCTTTAGTACAAAAACTTCAAGAAATTAGGCCTAAATTAACTAGAAATTGTGGTATAATGGCAGTTATTATAGTGCCAACAAGAGAATTAGCAATTCAAACTTATGAACTTTTCATAAAACTCCTTAAGCCATTTACATGGATAGTACCAGGATTTTTGACTGGTGGTGAAAAACGAAAAGCTGAAAAAGCACGTCTTAGAAAGGGAATCAATATATTAGTAGGAACCCCAGGTCGTTTATGTGATCATTTGCTACATACCGAGTCTTTTAAATTAGATAAATGTAAATTTTTAATATTAGATGAGGCAGATAGATTGTTAGAAATGGGATATGAAAAAGATGTAAAGCAAATTGTCCAAGGTATACATGAACATAAAAAAGGAGTTTTCAAAAAAATGGCAGAAGGTGTTACGAATGCAGAAGATAATTTTGAAATTACGAATAAAAATTCGGACTTACAAAGTCTACTGCTTTCGGCAACTTTAACTTCAGCCGTGCAAAAGTTAGCAGGGCTAGCTTTAAAAACGCCAATTTTTATCGATACTAGTAATAATTTTGAAAATGATAAAAGCTTAGATTCCACTGATGTTGAACAGACAATTCAAGATGCTGTTGACGATGAAAAACTTGTTATTCCAGCAACAATGGATTTGCGATATTTGATAACCCCCACAAAACTCAGGTACATATTAAGTTTTTTTATTTTAAATTAGTTTTAAAATTTTGTTAAAATACATCCTTAAGGCTCGTAACACTTTCGGCCTTGCTTGCAACAGAAAATAAAAAAGATAATTTGAAAGCTTTGGTATTTATGTCAACTATGGAGATGGTGAATTTTCATTATGATCTTCTAAATGAAACCTTAACTCGGAATATTTTAGATGATGAAGATGATGTTGATATTTCGAGTGAAGATGATGTTCTTCTACAAAGAGTTCGTCTTTTCAAGTAAAAATAGTTTTTATTTTGAAGTATAGATTTGTGAAAATTAAAATTTTTTAAAGGCTTCATGGATCTCTTACACAAAATGAACGAAGTGGAGTGTTTAAAGCGTTTAAAGAATGCAAATGTGGGATCCTTTTCGCAACGGTATGTTGTTTACTATAAGATTTTTTTTTGTTAGTTAAGATTGCTTTTAAAAAATTAGTTTAGCTACTAAACCAACAATTGGTTTTGTGTTTTACATGAGTCGTTATTAATATCCAGAAGTAAAAATTCTTTCCTTCGTGTATATTGTTTTATATGAAATAAAGCATCAAGCAATCTAGTTTCTATGGGGAATCACGCATTTTGACAATTTCCAGCTATGGTATGATTGTGTGCGTAGTTTTATGAATGATTTGTTCGAAAAAGTTTTTAATAAAATCAATTCATGGAATAGATCACGTATAATGTACGCTAAGCATGCATACAAATTTTCACTTCTGCATAATCAGAGATACGGAACTAGTGTTTCTATTGAAAAGAGTGATAATTTTTTAAATTGAATTGGCTATCAGGGAAATACTTATTATCATTATAATAAAATTTATAGAAATAAAGCCAGTAATCTTACTAATAGTACGCTCCGATCTGCAACTTTACGACCAAACTTTACCAGCAAGGAACGAAAGAACGAATTGGTGTTTCTTCTGCCTCATGCTAGAATATGCAATTAATTTTAGAAAAGACCATGTCCTTAGTGATCTAGTTCAATATTCTAAGTTAATTCTACGTACCTTAATCCCTTGCCAGATTCTTTATCTTGAACTCAAAAAATGGATTGTAATGCAACAAATCAGCATAACTTACAAGTAGAGTCTCTGGACCAAGCATTTAAATTATTCTTCAGTATACATATAGAGTGGAGGATTCAGGACTGTAGGCCGAAAATGCTTGAAAGCTTGTCGCTATTACTAGCCTAATGAACATGGGCTCATATTGATTTTATTTGGTTTCTCGCTGTCAAGCACTGAAAGTTTTTGAAATGGCTTCGTATAAATATAAAACTCGATGCTGCTAAGATCTTTAATCTTCGTATCAAAGGCTTATCGCTTAAATTCTTTTGGTTGGTATTCCTTGTTTTTATATTGACATGATATCTTCTGTTATACTCAGTTATTCGTTCGATGTGATACGTTTTTTGTACTATTTCAAAAGCCATACTAATTTTATTATGAACACTTAAGCCCAACTGTACTAACACAAATAAACAGAAAAATTCATATAACTATTTCTATTCAAAGTCCATAAAAAATATCATTTAACTACAAACTTTGTAAAGCTTTTTTTGAAAATATTTCCACAGGAAGTTTTAAAAAAAGTTTTCAATCGATAAACCGTCATATAATTTTTTTCCAACAAGGTTAATTTATGTTAGAGAGCACTAGATGGTAAATTTTGATGATTATATGGATGAATAGATAATATTTTTAATAAAAGTTTTATCTAAATGCTAATATTAATAAAGTAAATAAAATAATTTTTTACTAAAAAGTCTTTCATGTTTCTTTAAGTAATAACATAAGAAGTGATTATGTATTTTTTCATGTAGAAACAAAATACACGAGCGGTGTGAAACAATTAAAAGATTTTTAATCAAATTTATTCAGCTGTCAATATTTGCATGGATTCAGTAAATGAATGTGATAAATTTTTTAGCAGGTGTCTTGATTATTTAAAACAAAGTAAGAAATATAATCTTTGTATACTTTTAAAGTTACAGCTATCGTACTAAGGGATATAAAAAAATGTTTAAAAAAATAACATTTCAAATTTTATATGTATTTTTAACCAATTTTGGCATACTTGATCGTTAATAAAAGGCAAAAAGCTGTAGTTTGTTTAAGGGTGCGACAAAGTTAAAATATATTTAAAAGCAACAACAATTGCTTTAATTCAAAATTGCTATTTGTATATGGGGCCATAAGTGATAAGCTATTTATCTAGACGCCAAAAAATCTTTCGATAGTGCTTGCTAGCAGGACAACTCAAATTAAAACAAGTTTTCGAATAAAAACAAAAAATTTACGCAATATTTTTTGTTTGTTTTTGAGTCTTGAATTTCTTGATTTCTATTTTTCGCTGTTTGGAACTTTTTATCTTTTCTTTTCAAGTTAGGTACAAACAGAATCTACAATATTGCGTTTCAATTAAAAACATAATAATTAAAAACGTCAGAAAAACAAGTTAAGCATTGATAAAAACCCTGACATGGTTTTTGATTTTTGTGATGCTATGAAATATAAAAGTCAATGACTAACAAATTATTAAGGGTGTGGTTTTTTTTATTTTCAAGCTTAAAGATCGTTCTCATTGAAAATTAGTATTGTTATGTTTTAATCAATTTTTCTTTTAAGGCAATTATAAGCTATATCTTTTTTTGAAAGATTTAATTTAAAAAGCAATTGTAAGGATGCAAAAGATACCGCAGCAGTACATACTCATTAAGTTTTTATTGAATATTTTATAAAACATTCAAAAGCTGTAGAGAAATTAAATATTAAATAAGCAGAAGAAAAATATTGATTTTTTCGTATAAATATTCCAGTAACGGTTCATTAATGGCTATCATTCTAGTCTCAATGGCTGAGTAATGTAAGCCATTACTAAAAGAATTCTAAATGATACTTTGAAAAATGTCGTAAAAATGTGTAAGACTTTTTCAAAAAATTACCAAAGAGTTAAAAGATTCCTACAAATATAATCATGTTATTTTTTCTTAAGTTTTTTTCGTAATAAACAAAATATTTTATAAGGTGTTAATGTGTTGATCTAAGAAAACCCCATTAAGTTAACTTAAATTTTTTTATGCACTTAACACAATTAAACTAAAAATAACCTATAACCTATAACCTAAAAAAATATCTTATATTTAATGAAACTGCGTCTTTTAAATTATTTAAATTTCTTATAAAAAAAGTAATTAGAAATATCCTAAAAATTTCATTATAATTATTCAGCCATTTATTTGAAAATGAAAAAAATTGAATTTGCATTTATTAATTTTATGAAATAAAAACACGCAAAGTTAGTTGAATCAAAGCATAGTTCGCATGCATCAATTTGTAATAAGATCTTGGAATATTTTCCCAATGATCATAAAGAAATTTGAAACTTCATTGTAATTAACATGTTTGCGATGATTAAAAGTAGTCACAAGTAGAGATGGTGTAAATTAAAGAAGAATGTCATAATTAAGTGATTCCGTATCATAGTATAATTATAAAGTTTCACTACTATAGAATTCACACGAATATCGCTTTGCCGTTACCATACATAAAATATATAAATATTATCCTACTTTAGACAATTATTAATGTTGACTATTCTCACAGCGATTTTTCTGCAATTTGTTCTAGAATTGCTGTATTTTATAATTTTATTTTTCTTTTTTTTTAATTAAACATTTGAAGAGATGTATAACGAAGTAATCAGTTTCGAATTGTTGTCTCTTTTCATTGTGAATAGACGAAGAAGTAACCCTAGAAAAGAATGATTTAATTAAATTTAAAGAAAAAGGATTCTAAATTTTTAAATATTTTCATTAGGTAACGATTTTGAATAATTGTGAATTAATTGTAAGTAAAGCTTTACAAATAATTTTGCAGCTTTACTTTGCTTAAGCACATAGTATTTTTATTTTATTTATAAGGAGTTTCAAAAAAGTCACTTAAGTTACAGTTGCTATAAAGTCTTCTTTATAAAATTTTCAAAACTTCTCTTTTTTGTGTTCATTACTAGAAGTTATAAACGAATTTTAATTGTTTTTAGCCTACACATAAATATCAGGGTATTAACACATTACAGTCCGCGGACAAATAATATTAACCAGCCCCTGGAACTGAGGTAAAATATAAAACAAATAGGCTTGGTACCGAGCATAAAAAAAATTTATTTAGGGGATGAAAATGGTTTCCAGTGGTTTTAGCAAACCAGAGTTTTAAGCCATACATAACCCCTTAAGTGCCGAACTTTACTTTAAGTTTCATGAAACGCACAAATACACATATGTGCACACGGACTTTACTTTAAGTTTTATGAAACGTACAAATATGTGCACACGGACTGTAATGTGTTAACCTTTAGTAAAGCTGAAAATTTAGAGGTAATGATGTTGCAGAAAGAAGTTCGAAATTGAATTTTTAAATGAAGTCTGAGATTGCATGTGTGCAGGATCAATTGCTTACAAAATAATTTTTCAGCTTAGGTATTAGCTAAATTTTCATCCAGAGTAAGCGTCGTTTCTGCCTAAGCAATCATCCCTATCAAAACTAAGAGGCTGTGGTTACATGGAACCGACATTTAGTGGGATTCAATCGCGAGACTTAAGTGCTTTATTTATTTAAGTGACAAATATCAATGATATTGAAAACCTCACTTGGTCCTTGTCGTTTGAAGTCGCTTCCAATATGTTCACAACCTTAGGCTGTTGTTCTTATGGCAGTGACTTCGTAAATTTTCACTACATTAAGCGACTAGTGATTTTTTTCTGTTTTTAGGGGTTTTATCAACATTTGTCAATTATCATTTGTCAATAATCGGTACAATATGGATTCTTATATTCCTAGTATCGATGTTTAGTTACACATAAAAGTTAATTGCTCACTCTAGACGAAACTTCAACTATTATTGAGCTGGAAGCCAATATATTTTAAGTTACATTTTACGCTTCTGTGAAATATTATTTAAAATTTTGAATTTGATTTTTCAATGGTAATTTATATCTAAGTTGAGGTCTTTAATTGTATTTAATAGGATGTAGCAGGCCGTGGTATAGATGTACCAACAGTAAATCTTGTAGTACAATATTCACCACCTCAGAAAATTCCTGAATTTGTACACAGAGTAGGGCGAACGGCTAGAGCTGGAAAAAGTGGACGTGCTGTAATTTTCTTGGGCCCAAATGAAATTGAATTTGTTCGAGTTCTTGAAAATAAACGGATAAGGTATTTTATAGTTCTTTCATTTATAATATATCATGTAAATTATTTTAGGATATCACAGACAATTATGGAAGATTATCTAAAAGTTTTGATAGAAAAAGATTCAAGAGGTAACAACATTCAGGACGCTGCATCCAATTTACAATTTAAATTTGAAGAAACTATTAATGATGACGATGAACTATATGAAAAAGCATGTAAAGGTAAGTTTAATATTTTCTTTAATTTAAGCATGAATAATGTTTAGTATTTTCGAAACTTGAAGATCATAAAGGAAATGTATAGGTAATAAATAGTCTTCTCACTGTATTTTTTTAAAGAGACTATTTAAGAATCGCTTATATTATAAAACAAATGTTAAACCATCATTTATTTCCTTAATTTTTTTATAAGGGAGTATAGTAAATTATAAAAATTGTTTTTCTAGTTTATGTTCCATTAATAATTTTATATTTTAAAAGGAAGGTAACAACTAAATAGTCATTAGAAAACAAAAACAAGATCAACCTTTTATACATTAATTTTAAGGTAAAAACAAAAAAAAATAACACAAAGAATAATAATAATAACAGGAAACATTTCTTAACCATTTGTTATATCTAGCTCACCGCCATCAATTAAAAACCACTTAAGATATATTTTCAACATTTTTACGTAAATAGTAGCAACAAGTGTATTAGAGTTGCGTCCAGTCTGTAATTGGTCTGATATCCTGCATTTATATCATTTACTCGAAACTAGAAAATTCTTTATATTGTCCATAAAAAATTAATATATATATATATATGTATATATATATATACCTATGCAACAACACGAAATGCTGTAATTTGGAGGTATTCTTCCGCTTAGACTTTTTATAGCTAAATTTTTTTTCATTATGGAAATAACTTTGGTTAGTAAACATTAAAAATAACCCCTGAGCAATGATTGTAACTGACGCCCAATATCAATTACAATGGATAAAGGATTGAATGTTGGCGGCGACACTTGACCACTTTTCTTGTCAATCATATTCGTACATTTTTTGACAACCAATTGACTTCGTTTCAACTAATGTGAGTATAATTGAAGCTTATTGATCACTTTTATAAGTATATATATATATATATATACTGTTTTTTAATTATAATTTGATATTAGGAAGCTTAGAAATTAAAACGTAAATTAAATTCAATTACTTTAATATGTTATTTAGTTAGAAAATAGGGAAACCGTATTCTTCTACTATTTCTTTCCGAATAAAAAATTGCACTCAGGAAAAAAATGATTCAAACTGTTAATAGAGTGTCGCAACCAGCGAATATTGCAATTTCTTAAGAATTTTGTGACAATTGTCATTCAAATTTATGAAGTTAGTAAGCCTCAAGGTGAAAATTCTATTGAAGTCACTGCCATAAAAACCACGACCTCAGCTACATTCCATATTTATTGGAATTTCAAAATACTTGGAGAACTTTAAAAAACCGAAACTTTTGGACCGAAAAAGAACAGAACTGGTATGTTTAGTGTGAAGTAATTTTTTTGTTGCCACAATCATAAGGAACACTTAAATTCCAACTATTTCTAATATTTTGGATCATTAGTATGATAATTATTTATGTAACGAAACTATCTATCCATCTCAAAGTTCTATAAAAATAAACCTGAACTATCATTTATTTCTGAGGGTTTGTTTAAGGTGGCGAAAATTTTTTTTATTATTGACTAGCAACTGACCCAGTAAACGTTGTTTTGCTAAACTTACTGTCAGTGTGTGAGGATGTGGTATATATGGGTGAAAGAGGCATGAAATGCTGGGAACGATGATGGAATATAAAAAATATAGTCCAAGATAGTCCAAGTTCATACTTTAGGGCGTCTGGCAAGGCGTTTTTGCTGTTTTTTCGCACTTTGTTCACACTTTAAGGTGTCTGGGTGAACTTTTGGCCCATGGGAAGTCAAATAATTTATATTTAAACTAACTTAAGAATAAGTTCCAAGATTGGTTATAAAAACTAAAAATATAATTATTAAAATTTACTTGAAACTAATCTTGTTATGAGCTTCTTTTTTATAGTAGTTCTTTTTTCTTCTTAGTCTGAAAATTCTTTCTTTTTTATTTCTTCAAAATTAATTCAACTGTTAAATTATATTGCAAGCAAATTCATTCAAGTATAATATCAATGCTTTAGCGAAACTCTTGTTAATATTTTAAAGATAATCTGAAAAGCGGTAAATGTAATTTATATAATTTTTTTATATTTTTATTATCTCTAAATCATATTGGACGATCCTAATAATAATATTGAATAGAATTATTCTATAGTTTTATAGGCATAAAAATTGATATCAACTCTTTTAAGGCGCCTTTAACCGAGAATTTTTTTTTTATTATAATAGCATTTCAATGCCATTGAAGAACTATACAACACATTTCTTGAAAAAAATGTAATTATAATAATAAGATGATTACCTAAATTTTTAAACAAAAGTATGCATTGGCTTCAGGTATTTAGGAAATGATAAATTAAACTATAAAAAGCAACTGATCTGCACATATGTAAAGCCCGATTGATAAAGTCATCTGGCACAAATGATTAATAATCGAAAACTACGAAATTTAAAGCATAAATAAAAGATAGCTGAACCACAAAAGTTTTTATTTTAAAGTATTGCTATATTAGTTTGCTAGAATTCGAAATTTTAAAACACACTCAAGAAAGTAAAGACCATTGTATGTACTTATGTAAGAGAGTCGTATCCTTATAAAATCATTTCTTGTAAACA
The DNA here is from genome assembly GCA_947359355.1 of Acrocera orbiculus. Classification (NCBI taxonomy): domain Eukaryota; kingdom Metazoa; phylum Arthropoda; class Insecta; order Diptera; family Acroceridae; genus Acrocera; species Acrocera orbiculus. The sequence continues at coordinate 26,144,754 of OX375757.1, forward strand.
TATTTTTCAGAGAATATCAGCTCATGCATATTCGTATCAAAATTTTTAAAAAATCTGGCGTTAAACTTGTAGTTTCAGCAGTTTTGGTAACTCTACTTTGGTATTATCAAAAAAATGGATTCCAAGCTAAAGTTGCGTTTTCATTGAAAAAAGCATAGCTTAGTTTGGTATGTACTATTAAAGATGCTATTCCATTTAAATTCAACTTGGGAAATTGTTTTTCTGAATTCACACAACACAACGATGATTCTGAATGTTCTGTTCGCTAAAAAACTTAAAAAATATCCAAAATATTTGTTTTCAAATGTAAAGCAAATTTAATTAAGATAACTGTGTTCCAAGTTAACTAAAATTAAAAGCTTCAGTGCTGAGTTGATAACATTAAAAGAAAGTCTTTAGAAAAGACCCAGAACATAACAACCATCTGGTAGGATTATGATCTTTGTACTTTGCGATGCTCATGTTGTTCTGTTTTTTCTACCTTAAGAACAGAAAATCTTCAACAGTGTGAAGAAAGGAATCTTTAAGAAAATTTCCCACTTACCAAAAAAGTGCCAAAAATACACCAGTTGAATTGCAAGTTGCTTCCGTATCTATTATATGTCCAAAATCGGCCGTTGAACCTACTACTTGATGTTTGGAGATCTTAAGGAAAGATATTTGCCTCAAATAAAGACTATAATATATATTTCTAAACGCACGGCCTATGCAAGTTAGAGAAGCTATGAAATTAAACTTGAAAAAAATTATGTTAATGAATTAAATTGAATTTTGTCAAAAAATTGTATTCTATGAGTCAACCTCAGGGCGTATTATTCGATGTTTTTTATAAACTGATGTGGATTTAATATTTTTATTTAATCAAGTAAGTAATCAAATAAAACTTGAATTATTAAGTTTTCATTTGCTAGAAATAAACTTTTACATTGCTTTTATTCTTCTTTTTTTATTTGATTATAATTTTATCGTTTTTTTATTTAATTTTTGTTAATTTTTTGCCATATTTTAATTTAAAAATAATATACTTTCACACGTTGACGTGTATTTTAAAACTCTGATTAAAAATAATATGTCATGGTATAAAGTAATAATTATTTGTACTAAAAACATTAACTGTGTGTATCGTTGTTTTACATATTTAAATTCATAAAAAAAAGAAGAAAAATTGCTATCCTGCGTCAATATGACTCCCGTATTTCCATGCATTAAAAATAAAAACTATTTGCATGCTTGCATTTCAAATTAAATTTATTTTGTTATTGCTGGTTTTGTAGTCATAAAAATTTAATTTTATTTGCCTTGCTGAAAACTTTATAAATTAGGATAATAAATTTTTATAAAAAGCTAAGTTTTATTCATATTTACAATTTTTACAAATTTCTTAAAAAGATTTAGTTTCAATATCATGAGATAAAATGAATCTCAAGCATTGACGTTCAACATAGAGAAAGTAGATTTCTTTAGTAAGACAGAAGGAACTTTTTTAAGTGTCCTATTTCATTTTTATAGCATAAAATTCATAATCTTATTTAATAAAAATATTATTAAAAACTAAATTTTCAAGCTTGCTACTAATTTAACCATTTCAGATGAATGGAATTATAGCTGACAATGTAATCGGGGACAATTTATGAAAAATAGATTAATATCATCCGACCATAAATTGCATTTTGCTTAAGTAAAACATCCCTCATACTACGTACACCTATGCATACTATTCTAAATTTCTATAAACATCAAGGCCAATCAATTTGCTTTTTATGCATACGTTTAATTAATTATTTTTTTTTTCATTTTGTTTACTTTTTCTTTAAGCTTGCTTTCATATAGCAATTAGCAAACATGTAAGATCTACAATAAATTTAGCACAGAAATTAGCATATCTAATCTAATATTAATTATTCAAGCATTTCCTTCTTTAAGAAAGCTAATAATTAAAATCACGAGGAATTAGTAATTAATTACTTATTTTAATTCCAGGAAAAAATAATATTTTTCAATTTTAATATTTTGCTAAAATATATATGAGACTAAATAATTAGTAAACGCCTGAAGAACAAAAATTATTATTTTTATATATTTTCTGACCGATACAAATGAAACACTAGGATGGATCTTAATTTGTCAAAAGCTTGTATGATATCCGGGAGAAAGGTAAAGCAAAATTTTTTACATAAAAATTTTGTGAGTAAACCCTTGTCATTCAAATAATTTTTGTTAAATGGTTAAATATTTTTTAAATTTGATTTAAGAAAGGAGACATTCTGCTCTAGCGTCTTCGAAACTATTTTTGTTCTTAAAATCTTATCTGACGATTATTTTGTTAATTTAAGTAAGTTTATAAAAAGAGTTTTTTTTTGGTAACGAATAGTGAAAAAAGACTGTAAAGAATAATTTATATTGGTAACTGAATATATTAGAAAAAAGAAAATATTAAAATCAAAAAGTATATCCTTAAAAAATTGAAAGACTGATAACAGTATGAAGCAGAATTAAAGTGTTACCATAAATTCACAATAAAATCATACCATGCTGAGGAAGTATTTAGAAGCTAATCGCATTAGTCTTTACATTTCGCAGCATCCAATAAGTAGCTTTCAGTCTTTATCTTGAATTATATGAAAATGAAATTAGGTTCAATAAACCATAATATGAATTAGAACAACCACATACTGTGGAATCCATTATTATTAAGCCCATCCCCCCTATATATATGAAAAACATCCTGTCGAAGATGATTTCCCTCTCATTAAAAGGGTTTTTGTAAGATGCTTTGAAACTCATATGAAACAGACTAAGTATCAAAATTATCATCATATATGTATACTAAATAAACCTAAAATTATATACAGTGGTAAAAGGGTGGTTTGAATTAAATAACATCTCTTTTTGCCACTCTAACCTTAATAAAATTGACTAAGTCAGTTGATATTATGGTTTTCAGGGTCTTAGGGGAGTTGATTGTTGTGATAATGCCATATTCAACATGATAAGTTTGTGCTAACAAGGACTTAATTAACTGGAAACTGATTTGAAAGTTCTAACAACAGGAAACGTGACATTGTTAAGTTTGTCATGTAAATTGGAATTGATATTCATAGCTTTCTTGTTTATAGGGAGTTGAGCTTAATCAAGTTTGATCAAATGAGAACAAAGGACGAATATATTTGTTCACAAAGTTGCAAACATGTAAAATATTAGTGTAGATATTATATGAAACGTGCATAGATTTGATTGGATGTTTTCATAAATATTTGTTTAAATATTAAATGGAAATGATAATAAAACACTTCTTCTAATTCAAGAAAAAGACTAAACCAATATAAGTAAACCCTTATTACTAAAATATTTAAATATTTAAACTTACTTGTTTTATTTGTGAATATGTTAAAGAGACTCTCGACTTTTTTTTTATTCTTCATGTGGGTCAATATTATTATTGATAATAATTGCAATAGTAGAAAGGGCAAAAGTCGCTGCATGCCGACGGGCTTCCTTTAATCAAGGCAGTTGATCAGTAAAATATCGTAGATATCTCTATATAGAGGCCAGAATCATAAGTCTGCTCTTCTCTCAGCGATTCATTGACGCTTTATGTATTTAAGCTATAAGAAAACATGGCACTATTTTCTAATGATCAAATATTCATGAAAAATAGTGACAATAGTGCATTTTGATATCTTTACGTAATCAAATTTCAGTTGGAACTTCACTTTATAATCAATACTAAATATTTTGTATGGTTTTGTTTTGTGTTAATCACATCAATTGGACTACCAAAGCATTTAGTATCATCGGTACTTGTATGATCATGTTTAGCAGTCTAATGTTGCTGCCTATGAAAGAGTATCCACACAACTCTTATTATCCCAAACTTCTACTTTGCTTTGTTTTTATATCTTTAAAATAATATCCCGAAAATGCATGCTCCAAGACTTGTTAACAATTTTTTAAATTCTATGTTGTTAAATAACATCTTGATCAACTTGTATTAATTTTGACTATTAACAATGTTTAAGCTCAACCTTCAGGCATTTGAGCCATTGATTTTACAGATTTTTAGCAAGTTTTATATATGCTAAAAAAGAAAAAAAAATATTTTTTTGTTCAACATGTCCTTAAAATTTTTTTTTTTTCATGTGATAAGTTCAAAATTTAAAACTTCATTCTTATATTTCCATAATTTTTCAAAATAATAAATAAAAATCAATTTAATTAAGCAATTTATCTGACATTATAAATAAGTAAATAAAAATTGTAGTTTATCCAGAGTTTTAATAATTAATCGTATTTTCCCCTAATTCATTTTTTTAGAATTTTTTTTTAACAATGAAATTGTCAACTTTTATCTAATAACTACATTTACAAGCAAAATTTTGCATTCTAATTACACATGTACAAAAAATCATATCAAATTTCATATCTTTTAAGTTAGTATCTAATTTTAAAATAATTTGCTTGTAATCTCTTTGATCCAATTTCTAAATTAATTTAACAATATATAAACCAAAATTTAATCAAACAATCGATAAAACCACCCTAAATATTCCAGACATACACTTGATCAAAATCATTGCCACAGCTTGACTAATGAGAAGAGCACTTAAAGCAAATAAAACTGTATTAAAGTCTCCCCAAAAACAAACAACGATAAGAATATGGATACAAATGCTCACCAATAAAGAGACCAATCAAAAAGCCATTCGATTCACTTACAACCCCTGAAATTAAGTGATGTTGAGGGCTCTTTGGTAGTACTGTTAATATATAACTTCATTGCACCCTTCAAATTGTTTCACCCGAATCACAATTCACCCTAACTTATCCATATGTATCAAATCGAGGACGAAGAACTCTCGCTATCCTTTTTCCACAAAAATAAAAAATAAAAGCCAAAAATATAACTGCTAGATGGGGGGTGGGGGAACTCATTGGAAAATTTGAATTTAACATTGGCTATTCCCCCCACGTGGGCGCTGTCATATTTGAAATAAAAATAAAATTTAGAAGAATAAAATAGCCCAAAAAGATAACGTCAACAGCTTTAGGAAATAGACTTTAGCTATTGTTGTGTATTAAAGTTTTGTGTCGTTAGGGATAACGGCGATACCAGAAAGGTTACGACTTTCTGTTCTCACACGTACTTGACATCCACTTTTTATTTTGAAGTAGTGTTGAGTGTTTCTTTTTTTTACATCTTTTATTGTATTCTCACCCTTTGTGATACATTAAGTTGAAGAGGGAATCTAGCAAAATTGCAATTTACAAGGCTTTTATAGAGTTATTTTTTGAATGCAGTCAGAAAACGTTTCAAAACTTTTTAAATGGAGAGAGCAATTTTTTTTACTTGTTTATTTTTGCTACGGTTAAAATAAGTAAAGATGAATTTAGGATAATAAAATGGGGTTATTTCGAAGATGAATGCGCATTTCGTTTGTAATTTTGTTGCAATACAAAACCATTTATTATTATTTTTTCATTTATGTACCATACATAAAATCTTTTTCTAATTTGAATGCTCAATATTTTAATTATATTTAAACAATGAAATGCTCAAAAATAAATCATCGAATAATTTTAACGGCAGTTTAATTGACAGCTTAAACTTGTGTTTTTTTTTTTAAATAATATCTATTTGTATTTAAATTGAAGATATATTTTTTTGTAACATAGGCCTTTTTTTGAATGAATTTCAATGAACACATGAGTGTTCCTCGCAATCTTAAATTTTCGAAATCACAGACAAGAACTATAAAGAGCAGAGGGAATTCAGTACATTTTTGAAGTTAAAAAAAAATCCAATATCAAATAGAGATCCTTGGGCAGTTAACATCTGTCAGATTAAGTATAATGCGGTAGAATAGCATCTAGTTTTGTTGGTGTGCATTGAAAACACCAATTGAGTTAAAATTTTGTAATTTTTCAAATTGAATACAAAGAATAAGTGCATCTTCACCAAAGTCCTGTCATGATTTTTGCTTATAAAACGCTGTGGCTATAAGTCGCATGTTTAAGCGGTGACAATTTTGCAATATGGTAATTAACATACCGATTTTTGGCTGTAATGCGTGTGTGATACCCCTGATAAATTCTAATTTTATAGTAGAAATCATCTAATTTAACCGTAAAATTAGAATAATCTTGAGATTTCAAAATTGTTTTTATTATATATTCAAGAGACAGTAATATGCCTCTAATTATTCACCTGACTTCGAGCCTCATCCGAAACTGCTAATTTAATCCGCTTGCTATTGAAAAGTTATATTCATTAAAATTTTGACTTTATTTAAAAAAAACTTTAGTTTTTCAAGCATAAGTTGAACTGAGCACACACATTTTGAAATTTCACATCCATTTAGAAGATAGTTTGATACAGATATTACTATAGTAGAAATTTTATAAATTTTTTTAATGTATTATACAAAAACTTTCCGAAATTTTTTTATTTGTTTAATATTTAAGATATTTATTTTAAATTGAAGAAAAGTACGAAATTGCTTTAATTGTGGGTACTAAAACTTTATAGTAGAAAAATAGAAAGTTTTCACGTGTTTTTTGCGTAATTTACGAAAACTTTCGAGAAATCGGGGGCGCTTTAAATTAAATCAACTTCAATCAAATATAAAAATATCTTAAATAAAGCCAAAGACTCGTTTTTTCAGTAAAATAATAAGAATTTCCTTACTTTATGTTTGGTATTAGACTAATTCTATAATTCAAAACTTACATTTTCTAGGGTTTTATTGTTTTGAAAAACTATTGCATACTTCTAGGGGTATTGTGAAAGATTTTACCTTTTTGTCTATTATTTACCTTAAATATAAAATTAAAATTCTAATAACTGCTGCTACATTTTGGAGGTTGTCTAAATAAAACAAGAATGCAATTAAAAAAAACTATTACTTTATTACTAAGAATTGTTTTTAATCCTTGTAAGTTGAGTAACTCGTATATTAAAATGGACAATAATAATATTTTTCATTATTAGCCAATTCATGGATAAAGAAAGTCTTTTAAAAACAAATTTAAAATTCATCACATCGCAATTTTTTTCAATACATCTTGAATAAAGTAAATAATAAAATTATCATAAAAATATCCTTTTTTGTTTCTTAAAAATATACTTAAGAAGTTTTACTATAGCTCAAGTTGGACAAAAGCAAATGATGGATTTGTTTTCAACCCCGATAAAGCTGTGCACACAAATCGAATATATTCAACCACAAATGACCAATAAATAATTTCTATAGCTTCCTGCAAATCAATCCACGGAAAAAGTTATTTTCACAAAAGCCACCAAAATGAACATTAAGAAACCATTCAAGCTATATACAATACTAATGGATCTTCTTGCCATTAACAGGGTGGCAGACCGTATAAAGGGAAACTCAAGTTAAATTTCTAGCCTATGCTATTTTCTTCTTTTTTTCTACGCATGAAAGTCAAGTGGTCACGTGTAACAGTCACAAACAATGATCCTATAAAAATGGTGTTCGTTCAGCGATGTTTCTTACAATTGAGAACATTGTATAAAAGGTCGTAGAGTTTTTCCCAGCCCACTTCCTTTCTCATTATTTCGACTAATTTCGTTATACCTTACTTAAATCTAAAGCTAAAGCTTACGAAACAAGAGTAAGGGAATAAAATAGCATTAATGCTGCTGCTCCATTCATAATACACATAGAAATAAAAAAACAAAAAAATAAATACAAAAATGAAACAAAAAGGGAAGCAAAAAAGGAACATTTGGTTATTTTTCTTTAAGTGGAACCTGAGTGCTACTTTCAAGTTGTTAAGTGTAATAAGTGTATTTATCTGAGGGTTGTTTCATGACGTTTTGGTCAAATTTGAAGTCATTAAGAGTGAATAATACTATGTAGCGGCATAAAATTTTCCCGTCGAAATTCTTTTATCAATTTATTTTTAATAAAATTCGAACTGAGCTTAGCAACTAAATTGCCTTTTATTTCTCTCTAATTTGTGATAATATGAAATTATTTTTATAAACTTTGTAAATAATTTTATAATTATTTTTAGCTTGCTACTAAAATAAATAAAAGGACTAAATTTTTTTACCAACTGTTTTTCCTCGTGAAATCAAAAAGCTCATACAATCTAGCTATTTCACTTAAAAACTTTAATTATGCTTCTTTGTAACATGCAAGATCAAATATAAGAATTCTGTGTAATGATTATGTTATGAATATGTTAGAAACAGTTATTAAACTACATAAAGAAATCAAAAAAATATTCAAAACAAAAAATAGAGGCCGTGAAGAGTACACAAAACGGACAAAGTACACAATGTGGAATAAAACGATCATAGCTACGGTTTTTATATTTGAGTCGCTCAGAAGCCAATGTGGATAAGTCCATTTTTTCATATTTTCTGATTTTTGCAAATTTGAATAGAATAAATAATATATTTCTTAGTCTTAAAAGGATTTACTCATATTCTCATTTTTTGTTGGTCAAAAAACCCTTTTTTTAATAGCCTCCGCATGTGTTATGTATTATGAATGCATTAAGAAACATTAATTTTCTCAGTTTGGATTTTTTGGACTTATCCACATTGGCTTCTGAACGACTCATTTATTTCTACATGTCCAGCATTTAATATCATGAAAAATATATAAAAATAAAGCTGTGATCTTGATGGGATTTAATTGAATTTAAGAGTCTAGTGACATTTCCTATTTTAAAGGAATTTACTGAACTTTTCTATTGAATTTATGGGTCACATGATGAAAAGTCGCTTCAACTACGACCACAGCTTTACATATGCAAAAAATATAGCGTTATTGAATTGCATAAATTATAATTAGAAAAAAGAAATAATCTTTATCTTAAAGTGAATTTTAAATTAAAAGCCGTAGGACCTTAAAATAACACAAATTTTTTTATGATTTGACGAAAAATTACTGGAATAAGTTTTTATCCAATTATTAGTCAAAAAGAAAAGTTCTTTTATAGCAAATCAATCAATATATACTAAATATTATATAGGCATAATCTTTGAGTTATTAATAATTGTAACTTATCAAAATTTTTACTTTATTTTATTAAAAACATCCCAATTGATATTCAAGGAAAAGTGAATTTCATGTACTTTTTATATATGATATTAAAAACCATGAAAACACCTTTAATTTTTATTTGTGTAGTTTTTCTGACACTAAACGCTTCATTTATTAAACACATTCAAAATTTTCTCTATGCTTTACAATAAAAATAATTAACGAAACGGCTTGTCTGATGTGAAAATCCACATACTAAGTCAGCAATACTGTTGAATAGTTAAAATTTTGACGGTAAAATGTTAGAACTTTAACTCACCATTAAAGTTAACTTAGGATGTTAAATTCCGTTTATTAGAGGCAGAGAATAACTTGTTGTCTACTATACGATAAATGCGTTACTTCTATAGCTTCCTAATTTTGAATGGGAACATTAAAGAATATGAAGCATATTTAAGAAGATGCAAATGAAGATAACCCAATACGTGAGTAACCAATTAAAGCTAAAAATACTTCAGGAAAGATATAAAATTTGGTTAGTAAAAAGTAAAAAATTTGAAGCAAAACAAAAATGTGTTTGAAAATTTGCCAAAGAATATAATTTCATAAAATTCAGTCCTTATTTCTGTTCACCTGAGCATTTGAAATGAAAAAGTGGAATAATAAGAATAGACAACAGATTAATTAATTTATATATTGAAAAAAAAGGACTGCAAAATATAATATTATTTTAAAATCGTATTTACAACTTACTTTTTATAATTCAGTCCTGGCTTTTACAATTAATTCGACGTCTCTTGCATGCATATTATGTAATCTAATTTATCTTGTAAAGCTTAGAACATATCTAAGAAGCTGCCACAAATGCAACCGATGTAACTGCTTTTTCTCTCTTTCTCTTTCTAAATGAAAAAATTTTTTAAAATGAAAATTTAACAATAACACAAATTTTTAATTATTTATAATAATATTGATAAAAATAACAACGATAAACAATAATAAAAAAAAGTTAAAATTAATACCAAAAATAACGGGAAGCATTCATTAAAAAATAACTAGCAATATTTAATGATATAGTTAAAAATATAAAAAATATTAAGCAAAAAAATAGCAATCATGAATTTTTATAACCATTTTTCAATCATATTTTGAAAGACCTATTTGTCGCAACCAAAAGTAGCTTAACGAGTAAGTTAAAGTGTCATAATCTGTTCTCTTTAGAGACAAAGACAACACAGTTTTTTTTCCCGGATTTATCTATGTATCACATTTACAATAATGAGCCCGTAGTCAAACGATTTATCGAGGCCATACACTTGAGCGACAAGTATATCAATGAATCCTTATACAAAAGAGAGTCGCTAGTCGCTTGAAAGTTTCACAAATTCGCTGAAAGCCTTTTTCATTAGAACCACGGCATTATACTAAACACCATGCTACTATGAAAAATTTCTATTCAAGTTTTTTTATGTGGATATAGTAAGACATGTCGAGTATCTGCTTTTTATGAATAAATAATTAAACCTTTGGTCAAAAAATCCCCATACTTGATAAATTGAGCTTTCCGCGCTCGAAACTTTTTCTCTCTTAAGTTGATAACAATAACTTATGACACTTAATATTACATTTTGAGTGATCAGTTGATCCGATCGTTATTATTCTTTTGGCAGCTATTTGCTTTGTTCAGAAAGAAAATGTTCTTCAATTTTTAATTTGAATAAACTGCGCATTGCGCGCGTGTAATTTTTTGTTGCTTCCCTAACTCAATTTTTCATTTAGAGGAAAATATTTTGATTAGATTGAAGCCATAGAACAAAATTGCAAGAATGAACTAATGTTTATTCCTTTAGCTGATTATAAAAAGTGCAGAAAAAAGTGCTGGCATATGTCTACAACTTCTAATAGTGATTATTATGACGGGGAGGAATAACAAATATGTAAAATAAAATTTTGGGTTTTTTTTACAAATTACAAAATCTTTTTAATTAACAGATATATTCTCACAATATATTTTTCTATGAAAATTGAAACCGTCAAAATCCCGGCTACTACTATTTATATAACTTTTTATATTTAATTTTAAAGTAAAAATTAAAACTATTTTCCTCAAAAAAATGACTACCAACACAAACAGTGTAGCAAATTTCTATCTCATTTTTGTTCATCATATACATTTAGCGTTTTTCTTATTAAATACATCATATATAAAAGTCTACCTTTAGAAAGATTTTTGTTAATGTATTGTTTTTCATTAAAAACAGCAATATATTTTTGTTAACACTTAATTATTTTTTTCGAGCTCATAATTGTTTTTTTTTTGTGCCAAATACTTAACAAATTATTTTTATTTATAAATTTTAGAATGATCAAATACAAAAATCAATTTAAAAGAAGAAAATAGCAGCATATGTGCTAACATAAACTTTATCCGTTTTCCTTGTAGTTGAAATTATTAATTTTAATGCAATTACATCGGCCACCAAACCAGATTGTTCGGTGTTCAATAGTTATAATTGGTTCCAAAACAGTAATCATATCTAAAATATTTAAGGGTGAGTGTGATTTTCTTTGTATCATTTCCCTATTATGAACAGAAAAATACTTTTCTATTACAATTAAATAGCACCCACCATCATAAAAAGTTCCTTTTGTCAAAGCTAATTTCAAACATAGTAATGTACTTATTACGAGGTAATTAGATCTCTTTAGACTACCGCTGTGAATCCTTAAACTGAATACGACGATATATAAATGAAATAATGGGGGATTTCCCGAATCCTATTCAAAATCATTGGAGGGTTGTCAATTTAATTTCAATGATTGGATCGAAAAATATTTTCCTTTAGCCTCAGGCGTTATTCACACTTTGAGAATTTTGTTTTTACGATTGAGTGGCCAATTTGTTAGACACTATTCATCTGGCTTAGTATTTAGAATTTTGATTGTACTTAAGCATTGGGCAGAAAAAATTTAATTTTCATTAAATTTGTTATAATATTATTTTCTTAAATTATTATTTATTTTTATTATTCTTGGATTTAAGCAAGTTTCATTTAAATTCACTTGAAATTGTTAATTATTGTATTGAAAATTTAAACTAAATCACAAAAATACTAAATTAATTTACGAAACTTAGTTAAATAATTTGAATTAAGGAAAGTTTAATTTAATTTCAAAGCTAACAAAAACTAATTTGGTATTGGGTAAATTATTAGCAGGGGAATCGAAAATTAATTAGCGATAAGCGTTTGTATATGAAAGACTTTGTGTACATTTACCACAACCCTTTTAGAGCATTCATTTAGGCTGTCATCGTTCAATGAAGAAAATCCCTTTTTATGAAGTAAATGCGTATATAATTCTATGAATTATCCTTTGAGTATAATTTCCTAGAGACCTACAACTTTCAATTACGCTGAAGGAATATTCTTAACGAAACCTTTAGATTAACGTCTGGAGTCACGCAATAAAACAGAGGGTGATTTCATGCGTGAAACAAAAAAAAATGATTGAAGAAATTAGTATAAAAATTTCTATTTAATATATAATAATATAAATATATTCATAATTATCTAATTATCTTGGTTTAACAGCTTTTGCATCGTGGATACGTTTCTATTCAACATTTCCAAAAGATTTAAAACATATTTTTAATGCTAAAACTGCTCATATGGGACATTTTGCTAAAAGTTTTGGTCTTCGGGAACAACCGAAAAATTTTGTTAAAAAACATATGAAACCGAAACCGATGCCCGCAACTAATAGACTCACATATTCAGAAAGGTAGTATAAAAATTTATTTGCATTTTCAATTGATTCAGATTTGAAATTTTTGTTTTGTTATTTTTAGAGATCCAGAAAAAATCAAAACAATGAAAATGTCGAATAAAAAGTCGACAGAAAATGACTCTAAAAGAAAGTTGGGAAATAAATTGTTTAAAATTGCTGCTAAATCATCAACTTTGGGTATGTCAGAATTCGATAGTGGATTATCGAATTTAAAGAAAAGGAAAATCAAATAAATTATATCAGAGCTTATAATAGAATTTTTAGTAAATTGGATTCTGTTTTTTAATTATTTAGAAAAACTGATTTGATTTTTTAATGTATTTAAAAATTTTTTTTTCTTCTATGCTGATGGGGTAGGTATCAAAATGGACCACAGAAGTTTCCATAAACCCTATGAAAAGATGGTTTCGTTTGCTTTTCACTTGTTCCAATTACAAAATATGAAACGTGATGCAAAATACACTTTCTAAAGTTTTTATGTATTTTTTTACGTGAGTCCGAGAATTGAAAACTTGTATGCCAGTGTACTTGTTTGAGGATAGAAATGAGAAACTTGCAAATCATATTTTTTGACCGTTCATATATTTAAGTTTTCAAAACGGGTAATATTAATTGATCAAAAGTCAAGTGTCAAAAAGTACTACAAAAGAAATGTCTGATTTATAAGGAAGCCTTCTATTTTCAATAGTTTTCGTTTCCTTATTAGCTTTCTAATATGTGTGGAATAACAGTGTTCTCTAACTTTTCTTAACTTTCTTTTCGTAATTCAATAATCATATAATCAATAATTTATTTTAATGTTTTAAAAAATTTACATCATTAAATTCAAATTAAATATTCACGAGGACATAGTCGCATAATCAAAAATTGCTCAAGTTCATTTTTACTGTTACAATACCAACACTTAAAAGAACTTTTACGGCCAATTTTCATATACTAGACACAGATGTGGATATTTTATCCTTTATATTTCTGATCAAGCTGTGTAGAGTGATCTACTGAATTCCTAAGAGGTTCCTTAGGAAAAACCGTCAGCAATTTCATTACTCCCACCATTTTCTCCGTGGAAAGTTTTATGAAATTCCCAGGAGCTACATTCAAACTTGGAATGTAAAATTAATGGCTTTAAAACAGTATGGTTAAAACTAGCTATAATTTCTTTAAATATTTGGAAAGCATGATAAAACCTGAGCAGCAAAATATATAATTTTATTTACATCAGCTCTTTGGACAAATGGGAACCTTAAAAATTACGCATAAAGACACCAGGGAATACCTTCTTCAACAAGTATTTTTTTAAATGCCATTTTGCATGTAAAAGATAAAACCTTTTAAAACCCTATATCAAAAACTTTCAAGATATTGCTATACAATGAATTACATTTTATATAGAAACAATTATCCGTTATTGAAGTAAATTGAAGAATTATTACTACCATTTTTGCTCTAATATTACATTTTTTTAAGACCTAAAAACACTTTAAAATCTAGGAAATATTTTGCGTAATATTTACAACTTTTCATTTAATATTTGAATTAATTCCAATATATCTTAAAAGTACATTTACTAAATTACTAATAAGCTTTCGTTCTCAACTACTTAAAAATATCTTCAAGGATTAGTATTACAAATAATCAAAACTAAATATTAATTTCATAAAACATTTACTATACTGTCAGACACTTATAGACTTTAATGCTCTTATATTAATTTCCCCTTAAAAGTATTCATTTTCAATTTCTCAGCTCTTAGATTTAAAGCTAAGGAATCCTTACAAACTAAGCAATATTACTTATATTTCAACTTTAAAAAAATTATTAAAGACAAAATATGGAAAATTTTTATCACATTCATTGACTTCCTACTTTCTCACCAATTTTGTTCGTAAATTACCGCCATAAATTGAGCCTCCAATTGAAAGAAGCAGGCAAATAATTTTACATCACTTTTTTCTTTTTTGCAACGAAATTGTTTTTTTTTTTTTTAGTACTTTGGCTTCACGCGCCAGTAATATATATTTTCCAGACGGTTTTTAACTGTAATTCGAGTATCAACTATCTTTGACATAAACTCACTCATCAACCCCTTGTAAATAGATGGGGTCCACCTTAAGTCTAAACGTAAAAAATACACATACAAAGTTTTATTTTGCTTATTTAATTTGCGGTTAAGACGAACTGAAAAATTGCATTGAACCGACGCATGCTTATCAAAGTTGAAGTATTTTGTGGCATTTAAGACTTCCTTTTTAATTTTTTTTGATATATTTTTTGTATGTTTTTTATATCTTAAGAAAAAATTGTTGGAATCTAATTAAATAAGATCATATTTCGACATGTAAGTAATCCATGATTTGCCGCCAAAATATAATTATTTTAGAGGAATAAAAATTTGCCGATATGATGCCAATAGAAAAAGTTGCTTTATTTTAATTTTTTTAATATTGCTGAAATCTGATACTCATATTGACTGGAATATAACCAAATTTTTGAAGCATAATATTTTTAAAAGTGTCTTTTTGAAAACGAAGATAAAAACAAAGCAATAATAGATACAGAGAACAACTTTTCATTTGCAGGTCTTTTAGTATGTTACCACAGAATAATTACTGGCAAAATTACTGACTTTCATTTAACATTCGGAGGCTCAACTGGAATTATTATTTTTCCTGTTCGACCCAAAATTTTATTCTAAACTTCTCTTCAAAAGTTGGGAGCAAAAATTCTTAAATCTTTACACCCTCAATAGGTTTCAGCTCTTGCATTTATCCATACGATTTCACCCTGGTACTCATTTTTTATGTTTTATTTTATTTTAAGTATTAGTTTTTAAATCTTTATTAAGAGTTTTTTATTAATATTTATTATTATTTTTAGTTTTAATTTTTATTTGTTGTTAATTTTATTATTATTATTTTTCTTTATTGTTTGTTTAGCATACATGACGATAGAGCAAAAGATTAGAGAGAAGTAATGTTATAAAGACACTACACACTAAAGGGTGGAAGTTTTACTAATCGTGATTTAAATTTTTCTCTACATTTAAATCTCTATGGAGAGCCACCTTAAGAAAAAGAATTTAAAGTTTTACTTTTAGACCAGTTTTAAATTTTTAATTTTAAAAAAATTATTACTCTCCTTTACAAGATATCTTTGTAGTGCCTTCGTTTTTGAACAATGGATTTATTCATCATGAAATATAAACATTTTTCTAGACTGAATGCTTTCCTTTATCAGAAAAAACCTGAACTAAATTTTTTGGCGATTTTGGCGAAGTTAGGTATATTCATAGTATTCTTTCTAAATTTTTTTTAAAAACTTTAATTCATTTGATGCTAAGCCTTTTTGGCTTTTTCTTTTCTCAAAGTTAATATTTAAATAAATTTATATTTTTATAGGTAAATATTTTTTTAAAATTTCTTTAATATTTGTTCTTTCATTTATTCGTTATTATAAAACAAAAATTTATTAATAATAATTATATTGAAGTTAAATCCCTTAAAATGGATTCAACTCATTCCTTCTAATCACACATAAAAATCTAATGGAACATGTGCGCGTGATCAGAAACTAAAATAATCTATGCCCGTCCCCTATTTATGCTAAAAAATAAATCCAATGATTACCATCAAATTCATATACTACTTCTGCCTAATTTGCCTCATCCCTGTTAGAATTTATGCTACTATCTTGATGAAATAAGTGCCCAGATTATGATATCAAAAAGACTAAGTACAGAAGAGGTGACATATTTTAACCGACAATTTATTCATCTGTTTGCGATGTCCTCCTATCAGATTTTGCTTCTGTTGAAAGTGTCAAATTACCTAATACTAGGGACCCTTTTACTTGTCCAATTTTATCCTTGTATTAAAACAAGGGTGATATAAATGTGTAGTATTTCTATTTTATAAAGAACATAGATAACACTTAGTTAAGGTCAAATAGAAATTTTTGAACAAATATCAATGAAATTGTTTTCATTTTCAACAAGGCCAATATATATATATATATATATGTATATAGTATATGTATGATATTGTAGAAACCAATCAACTAAATATCTACCTCAATACTTTGATTAAAGTGCAGATAATTTCATGCAAATGTCAGCAATTAAAGGTGAAAGTGTATATAGAAATTTAACACGTGGACAAACATATAATTTGTTTAGACGAACACAAATTGACACGTGGAGAAGATTAAAGTTTGATTAAATTATTGGACGCTGTCCTCTAATTCTAATCTAAACAAGAATGTAATTCAAATGAAGCCATCATTCGCTTAAGGTTTTGACATTTTCACGTGGACGATAGAGTGACAAAGGCAAAAAATGGTTGACGGCATGTCAATTCAAATAGTTAGATCTCTTTCGAATCAAATGACAGGTGAGACGAGATTACAGAATTAAATTTAATCATTTGACTTGAAGAAATTCTTTGAATAAAAGTTTTGTAGTCGTAGAAAATCGTTTTGGATTGAGTGCAGGTTATTTTTTTTAAAACGTTCAACGATGCATGCTCATTCCTTTAATAATTAAACTTTTCATGTTTTGATGTTTATGGTAAACAGGCTTTACTTTTGTTAAAGTTTGTTTTTATTTAATTTTTTTACTCTTAAAAGTTTGTCGTAGTGTTATTTATTTAGAGGGATCTTAAAATATGGCCTAATTTTTTTAGTATGGCCTATTCATTATTAGGGATTATAACACAGTTTAGTTGGGTAAATAGTAAGTATGAAATATATTTTTTGTTAAGAGTATGCTTTCTAAATTAAAAAATGTATGTTCACGTTTTACTAGTCTCTATTGTTGTTTAAAAAATGACGAAATTGGCACTCTAAAAGCCAGAATTACTGCAGCAATAAAATCGAATATTTTCATTTCAAAAAGTTACATTCGGTGTAATAATTTTTTTTTAAAAAATTTACGAAAATTACCCTTTTTTTAGATGGTTACACTATATTTCTGCCCCTTAAAAGCTTTAAAATCTCAATTTCTATATTGTATTTAGATTTTGAAATTTTACTAAATTTTACACTTTATGTCCACTTAAGCTTACGCAAAAAACTTAATCAAACCCTATAAATATTCCACATAGGTAGTTTTTATGAAACGCGAAGTGAAAGCTTCGACATCTTTTCGGTCTATTTTTATTACTTTTTCCATACAAAAAATGTCAACAAATCAAATTTTTTTTGTACTTGACTTTAAACGATTTTTCTTCAATAAATAATAAAACCTAAAAATTCTTTGATAAATTCAATTGTAAAAAAAATTTCTTTTTTTCCAAAAATATTGAATGAAATTTAAATAATATTCTTCAAACCATGAAATAATTTTTAAAAAAATTTCAAATTAAAGAATTTAAGTTAAATATCTGACTTCAAATTGAAGAAATGACAGATTAATGACAGTTCAATTTATTCCAAATAACTGGTCAAAAATTAACCGGTGGCAGGTTAAGGTTCATCTTGCCACAAAATTTATCATTTATTAGCTTCGAATATCGTCGACTGCTAGCAAGCACTTAAGACTCATTAAACGCAATGACCGTCGTTGCCACCACTTTAATATTATACGGATCGAATTCAAAGAAGAGTTTAAACCTTTTCTAAAACTTAACAACAACAAAAACTAAATGAATAAAAAAACAAAATTGAAAAGAAGAAAAATTCAAAACTGTTGATCCTAAACAAAAACTAATTCTAGTATCAGTATAGATGATCCTAAATGTTTGAAATTTCTTTCATCTATTGCACTCCAATTATTTTTTTTTTTTTTTCGTTAATCAAAATCGGTGGCAAAGTTGATTAAATTGTTCATTAGCACCTATAGAGATATTTGACTATTTTTCTCTCTTTGCATTAGTCGGCTCTCCTGATGTCTTTCAATGATTATTAAAGCCACCTGATGAGAACTGAAAAACGGCAGCTAAACATTCTTTTCGCCTCCAATTTTGAAATTTATTTTTTGGTAATCAATCAAAACAACAATTTTTGATATTTTTTTATTTGATGTTACTTTATTAAATTTTTTGTATTTAGTTATACTTTTCTTTTTTTTTCAGTTTGGAATCATTTGACGATCTTGTCCGTCTGTTGCCCGTTCATTATATTTCCAAACGAATTTCATACGTTCGTTAGCATTAGGCATTTATCTTTTGTTGTTGTTATTATTGTACCTGGATATTTTCTTCTGTTTATTTCTTACTTCATCTATGATCAATAGAAAATTATCGATTGTATTGTCTGTTATGTTCAACGCAACTTAACCACTGCTGCGATACTTTTATATAAGATCAATGGGTGATCGGTGATCAGTGATCATAAACAACAAGCACTTCTAAAACATCAGATGAAAAGTCTTTTGTCCTAGTGTATCTTTGCGTGAAAAATTGATCTACTTTCCCGAGTTTTTATAATAAACCAAGCAGCATTTTCTCATACTTTAGTGATTATGAATGCCATGCTGGTGGCTCGGAAATAGTAATTATTCTTTTGATCGGCATACATTAACCTGACCGTTGATTACTAAAATTCTTAAATGATTTGCCGTGAATAGCTATGGCTCTGGTATCAAATTGATTTGATTTTCTAATCGATCACATATGCTAGCAATATTTTTGATTTTATTTTAAAAATTTTATTATTATTTGATGTTATTATTTTTGCTTTTGACTATTTAGTTTGATTGTTGAATTTTTGTTTTTATTTTAGCCTTATAAATGTAGTGAGATGTCAAAAGGTCTTGATGTTTTTAGTGAAGGATGAATAGATAGTGTGAGATTATCTTAAATGCCAACAAATCGTAATCATCATAGCTCAACTTTTTATTAAAACATTCACCTACATTTTAGGTTTGAAAATTATATAGAAAAGTATGTTTAACTCGCTGGTTATCTATTGTCACATATATTTGATGTATTTTTTGATAGCATTGCTTAGTCAATTTCTAAGGCCACTTGAATAACGTTGTATTTCGAAAGTACTTTCAAGCTTAGAGTGATCCTCAAAGGCACTGCAAAGATTTGATAGTGTACCCGAAACGCTCATCTTAGTTTGAGCATCGAACTATTTTAAATAAGGGTAAAACTATATTGTACGAAATCCTAGCGAAGTTTTTGTGAAATGATATTTAAATTCTTGGTGGTATTTTGCTTTACAGCTTTAGCTGTAATAGTACCTCTTCTTTTAAAAGTGGTAAACTTTGATGATGAATTTTTAATTTGAGTCAAATTTCTTTCGTTGAACATTTTTTTTTTTGCAGTAGTTAGGAATATTAGGGGTCAATTTTGCGAATACAGTGAATCAAAAAAACTTAAAGCCTCAATTCATGTAATTTGCTAATCGTTTTCAATGACTTATAACACAGTGTTTTGCCATTTCATGTAGTTTCTTTCTTCTGATAATCCAATCCAATGTATTAGTTGCATATGTTACTTTTTTTAATAAGATTGGAAGAAGTGCAAAATGTGAAGGAGAGTAAAAAAACAATACATTCAGCTTATACACAATATATTGTCGAGCCATTGTTTAGATATTTTTATCATAATTTAACTTACGTAATATATCCACTTAGAAGTTTTGTATAATTAGTTCGATCAACAAATTTGAATTACGCTAAAATTTGCCTAGATTTATAGTTCTATTTGGAATGTATTTTTATTTTTGTGATTTAATGATTGGCTGCTAATGTTTGAGTAGTGATCACCCAGTTTTATCAACTGCAATTAATAAATTTATTTTCAAATTGTAAGAATCTTAATCTTTTGTCTTTTAGTAGTAAAAAACTATCAATTCTAAGAACAATATTTAAAAACTCCATTAAACCTATCGTTCCATGCTATTAATTCGGAGCAGCAATAATAAAATTTCTTGAGTTTAAAACCACAAAACCAGTGACAGTTGCAATCCAAAGGACACACCTGTCATAAAAGCATGCGATGTAATTAACAAACGCAGGTACATAACTATAACCACAAATATCTTGTTAACTGTAGGACCTTCAAAATATCTTTTTTTGCCAGGACAGATACTTAAAATTACCTAAAAATTGATAATAAGACCGCGAGTTTACCTCTCGATGATAATTTAACCACAGCTCCTTGACTTTTTCTAAACTAAAAAATTAATGTGGTAACAATTTTTGGTTTTATTTTTTTATGTTATTCATTAAGATTCTAATATTCATTTGTCGTTTGTCGATTATAGCTTTTATTGTAGTAATTCAAATCTATTTCAACAGATGTTAAATCAAACTTAACATTCATATAAATAATTAAACTATACATGATACATAAGTTACTTTTAACATAGCAATGCTATTTAGCTATAAGCCTTTATATGAAACAAAATCTCTAAACATAAACCTGGATTAAGTTAATTAAAGTGACCACAGAGGAATCCCTAAAATTGCCAATCTCTAAGCACTTAATCCTCAAAGATACCTCAGTATATGAATAATACAGGAGACTAACAACTATCATTTTAATAATTGTACAAGAAAATTAGTTATAGGGCAAATCAACTGGAGTGGGTTATGTATATAGAAATGGGTGGCAAAAACCATCCACGCAATTGACGAAACCATAAAATACTTCAACGCTTGTCGAACACCTTTCCATCCTAATCGGTAGTGGTCGATTGCTCAAATGATCCTTTTCGTAGTAAATAGAAAAATAAAAACAGGGGTAGACACTATAAGGACATAATAAAACAAATTTCTATATATGATGGGAAATTATTGAATGCGTGGGTGAAAGTCAATTTGGTAACCATAAGTGTTGAAACTAATGTTGATTTAAGTGGGTGTCTTGGAAATTCAATGTGATGTCCTTGTTTATGGGGGTGTTTTTAGTAAGGTGACACCATAAAAGTGATTAGCATATAACAACATAGTTCAATGGCTTGGATCAAAGTAGGATTAGGAGGTATCTTGTATTTAATTAGTTGTACGTAAATTAAATTGTTATTTCGATGTACTTAGCAACAATTATCATTGTTCAATTTGCTGTTAATTTTTTGTGTTTAGTGAAAAACTAATAACAAAGTTAGTCGTATATTTATTAAGTCCTTCGAATTTTTATGTATTCTTTTGTATTTAAAAATATTAAGCATACTTAGCTCTTATACTGATTAAATTAGTTTTTTGATTTATTTCTATTGAAAAATAATTATTTTCAGACATAAGTCCTGTTAATTACAGTTAAGTAATAAAAATGTATCTTAAAAAAAAGCTTTACTTAAGGGGATTAAGCTTAGTAATATTAGTTCATTACTTTGGTATAATTTTAATAAGTCTTGTTGAAGTTCTTAAAATTTGATGACTTGTTTTTTAATTCTTATTTATTTCGATGTATTTTATCCAAAGCTTTGCGAAAAGAATGCTATCCTTGAAGTGGGCTGTTGAAAGACCTTTATTAGACCCATTTATCATCAAAATTTGAGAAAAAACTGAGAACCGATAGAAAGCTATTAAAGGTTCAACGAAAAACGAGAAGTAGATAATGTCAAAAGGATAAAAACAGTAGCAGAGTTATGACTTCAAGTATTAGTGCAAGTTTTTTAAACTTCAACAGAAACCATCAAAGTCGGTGCAATATGTTGTGTATAAAACGATGATGGTTAAGGCAAGTACACATTTACATACATTTTTGTCTTAAAAGAAATCCTTTTACTAGATCCCATCTTAGCGTAGTTGAAGAGCTTAGTATCTTGCCTGCTTTTAGCATTGTACGGCAACTAAGGAAAACATAACCATGATTTATATTCACATTTTAACCTTGATGGATAGTATTGAATTAAGAAGTTTGGGAATGAGGTCATTTATTTTGTTACTTAAAGAAGAATTCCTCAGAGAAAAGACCTAGTTGACCTTAACTAGAAAGAACAATAGTAGGAGGTTTATTTTGCTTGCTTAGTTTAGCAGGCAAACGAAAAATTAGAAATCAAAAAATATCTTGATTATTTTAATCAACAAATCCTTCCTCGATGGTTAAACAAAACAGCTATTTAAAGGCAAGAAAAGGAAAAAAAGAAAGAAAGATAACAAAAATATGTTGTACAATCTCCATCCTACTGTGATCAAATTCAAGCCCTACGATGGCTTAAAATCATGAAATTTTTTAGGCTAATGGTGATATTATAGGGTGAAAACTGGACAGAAACAACCAGGGTTTGAAGTTGAGTAAGGTTGAGTGTCGCTGCTCTAGAGCAAGGTGTGAGTAAGCATATTTTTAAAGCGTTTTCATTTCAAAGTGGGTGTTCACGATAACCCAAAATTTTCTAGACTAATTGCTTTGGAATATTGTAAAATACTTGTTCACATATTTCACCAGATAACAAGGAGGCTGTTTTTTAATAATTATTAATTTTTCAATAACACATAAGTCAATTTTTTAAGCAAAAATCGATATTTTAACTTCCAAACACTACCAAAAATTGAAAACAAACCCCTCATCGTTAGCTCAAAAAAAACATCTCCTTTAGTATACAAATTTTGGTTTTTTACGTCAAATAATTCTTTACGAGTAATGTTGAATATCGCAAAAGACTTTCTTTTCAAGGCGTCTCCAGATATTTACTGCCACTGACTTACTCATTATTATCTTGAAGTAAAAATTTGAAAAATATTGTTCAAATTTGTCATTATATAGAAATTAATTAACTAAACAAGAATTTTATTGCCTCTATTGCCAAAAAAAAATCTTGTAAACATGCATTTTTTTACCGAATTAACAGTCTCCTTAAATAAATTTGTACAAATCCTAGACAGCATCAAAACCCTAACTGAAATCCCCGGATAAAACAAATAACCATTCTTAAGGTCAAAAACATAGCTTTATCAATAGCAAAGAGAGATTGTTTGAAAAAGAAAAGTAACCTTCACGAAAACTGCTGGTACTAAGGTTAAAACTAGCGACAAAGCAACAAAGTAATTATACAGGTGTAACATTATCAAAGCGTTCTCAGATATAATAAAAAAAAACATATTTACAACTAATTGATCAAAATATGCCCTAAAATAATTTCATGTTTCGTTAAGAAGTATGATTTATTTAAAAATCATCACTTTAAAATAGAAAAGTCAGTGGTTAGGAATATTTGATTTTTATAATGAAGTAGTATAAATGTCAATTAATTCAGTGTTTAAAGTAAAAGTAATGTTAGAAGGAGCTAACCATAATTTTTTTAATATACCTCTTGCTCTTGGAAACAAAAATGTAAAAAAAACCTAAATATTGTTTCAGGTTTTACAAAAGGTTCCAAAATCGAACAAATAGAAATAGAAAAACTATAGTTGTTTTATTCTTTCATCGTCCTACAGACCTCAAAAAACTTATACTTCTACTTCGCATGTGCAAAAAACTAAGTAATAATAGTCCCAATTCTACATAAACTCATTTGTATCCTTAGTATTTAAATGGTGTTTTTTTTGGTTTTAAATTAATAACAAAAAGTTAGTATCTATATTATCAAAAATTCTTACATATCCTTATTTCCAGCATAGTAAGTAGATTTTTTTCATCAAATAATATTCAGAGTATCAAATTCGTAATAAAACTCTAAGCTAATTTTATTATCAAAAAATCAATTTTTTCTCCCAACTACTTTCATTATAAAATTTTAAACAAATATGCAAAACAAAAAATAAGAAATTTAAACCATAAATTATCACTGATCCTTAATATCATTAATAAGGTCAAAGATTAAAAAACTAAAAATATAATAAAATATGATCACTTAATGCAAATCATTGCAGACCATGTAAGGCTTCACTGACCCTAATGGATCAATGATCGTTATTAATATGCCTCGTTATTTGTCTTAAAAATTTTTACTAAGTACCTTGACAGTACTAAGAAGAAGCATCAAATATATATTTTGTGTTTTTTTTTTTTAGTTGCTTTCGTTTTCGATTAAAATGTGTTCACTAGCAAGGAAACGAAGAGATTGAATAAAACCGCTGCAATCACTTAAGTGGATCAGGTTACTGTTTCAAGGTGGCCCTGTCATGACGACAAATAAACATCGTAAGTCGATCAAATACAAAATAAACTGAAGACTTAGTGGAGCAATGGTTAATTTTAAGAACTTAAATCTGTATATCGTGTTATAAGAATTAGATAATATGTTTTTTAATTCAATCATAAGCAAAAAAAAAAGAAAAAAGGAAAAGACTAACATTAATTGTATTGCAAAAAAAAATTAGAGAAACAGCAGATAGAAAAGAGGATCAAATAAAGAAAAAAAAATTATATAGCTTTTGTCAGCTCTACAATTTGAAAAACTGAAATTTGTCTCTTTTTCCTTTAGTATCAGGTGGCAAGATATGTAGCTCTCAATCTAATCTATCGCCTTAATGCCTATTGATTATCATGTTCCATATCACGGAGTTTCACCTTCAAGGAAACTACCAATTAGGGACATAGCGAATTCCTGAATAAACTTTATATGAGACACTGGTTCACGATGTTATGTTTACAATCAGTTTTTTACAGAATATAAGAGTTTAAAGAGGATACTTCATTTCCACCTCCTTATATGGGACGTGCGACCGCAGCGTAAAAGTACTATTGCAACGTGAGAGTTAACCTAATTGAGAGTATTTATTGTACTCATACAGATACAAATCGTAGTTATAACAATACTATCTTCAATATAACTTATTTATTAAAAATATTAATATAATTCATACAATTTACGGCTAGAAATTTATTAAAGCTCGTAGTTTGTTCGTTACGCATTAAAGATCTGCTTCCATGTTCTAGTTGTGCATTTTGTAAGAGATGTAGTGCTTTTTTTTTAACTTTTAAGATAACATTTGTAATTCTTTAATGATTCTCTTATTTTTTAATTGAACATCAAAATAAATATTTGTTAACATAATATTTGACATTAATTATATTGTAAGAAAATTGAACTATTTTATTAAATTATGTGAGCAATTCCATGGTTAGTGACTTTGTAATTGAAATTAATAAATTTTAATTTATTGTTCTGTTTCTTATGGAGACTCTAAATCTTCCTTTTTGTGGTGACATGAGATTTTACGAAATTGCGAAAGTTTTTCACATTTCTTACATTATGTATTTTATAGAGTCTTATCATTACTACAAAATTAATAAAAAAAGTCAGTGAATCAGGGCGGCTTAGTTTTAAGAAATCTTTCAAATATTGTTTAAATAAGTTGAGAAGTGCCTTATTATCTTTGAATCTTTTGCTCAGGACACGAATGAAGTGTATTATTTTAAAAAATTATACAAAACGAGCTAATTTTCGATTAAATTTTCATTTCAGCTTTTTTGTTTGGGGTCCAAGAAGGACTAATGAGTCTATTTTTATGTAATGTACATATAAAGTTAAATATTGTATTAATAAAGCTGCCCGGGAATCCAGTTTGATATGGGACTATTTTAAACTTTTTTGTAGAATTTGTCATGTAGCCAGATTTAATGCCGTCAGTGTATCATGTTTGGGCTCAAAGTGGATTATGGTGCGAGAAATATTGGTCATTTTTGGCCCAAATTTTACGTTTCACAGCTTTTAACCAGTTTCTTATAGTATAAGTCCCATAGTTATTCTTGAATTCAAATGTATAAGAAATAAAGGCATAATAAACAATTTTCTTTAGCTTTTTTTATTCTATAAGTCAAATAAAACCTGAAATAAATAATCCTAAGCTACAATTTTATTAATATACCTGCAGTTTTTCACTAAGAGTGCTTAAGTTTTATAAATTGTTAGCAATTATTTTGTTTAGCCTTCAGAATAATTGAAATAATTATAATCTTTAGTCACAGTCAAAACTATGTAGAATTTCCAGACAAAGAAAAGTCTTATTATTGATTGCAATTTGCAACAAATCTAAGCAAAAAATAAAATTTAAAAAAAAAAAAAAACTTAAAATATACCATAAAACTACTGATCACGTCCATTTAATCCACTTGAGTGATCGACCAGCACAAAACGTGCAATCATAACCAATCAATGATCGATGAAAAACTCAAGAAATTGCCGATCAATGGCATTTAATTTCATCAAATTATAATTATAGTTGAAGTTGATATAGAGCTATCGTATTTTGTGCGACAATCAACAATGTCCGATACAAAGAGTCACGTCCAATGTATAAGGACATAAATGTATATAATCTTCCGCCATTTTGATTGTTGTTGTTTTTCTATATATATCTTATGTTAAAAAATAATAAAATGAATATTGCAATCAAATTATTATGGAAAAGAAAATGGCCATTGATCGCAGCAAATGATCGATCAGAGCTACATCCCGCCTCATTGCTATTAACTTATACGAACAAAAAGTCAAAACTCGAATGACTTTGTGGTTGACTACAATTGTATAACTTATTCAACCAATATACGTCAAATACTATCAATCGATCAAATTATTTTTTTAAATGTTGCAATTGTATGTATTTATGTATGTCTGTATGTATAAAGCTAATTTGTTTTTTGAATTACGTGATTGGATATATTATTAATATATTTAACTGCTGAAATTGAATAGTTTCAATTTCAATAATTGCACAAAATAGCACAAGGTTTAATTGTAAATAATTTTTAAAACCTTATAGTATTTAATATTTTTCAATCAGATAATTGAGGAAATTAAAGAAGGTGATTGCATGCAATATGAATGGGCTATAGAAAAAGAAGGGGTGGTTTAGTGTGAGTGAGGTAAGTAGAAAATATTTTTTGCGCAAAACGTGAAAAATCAAATAACTTCTAATTTATTTAAATATATGTGTATATAAGCTTAGAAAACTATCTACAACTAATGATTACACAATACTTTTTATAATATATGCAACATGAGATTGAAATTTATTTAATTGAGCTCATTTAGATACTGTGAGCAGCAAGATCATTACAACCACAGTTTGTCATTTGAGCTTAGCTTAAATTGTTTTTTTCAGTATAAATGTCTTAAGTATTTTCATTTGAAGGCAATAAAGAAAAAACCAAATTAAAGAAATAGTTTATCTGAGTAGTTAAACAAACAATTTTCCAATTATTTAATTACCATTATAGATAAACAGAGGAAACCACTATAGACGATCGGATAAAGCATATCAAATTTTTGGTTTGACAAACTTGTCAAATAAATTATTTACGACAATGTTAACAACAAAACATATTAAATTTCTTGCCGCTACTGCAGCTAAACTTGGAAATTTTCTTAAAAGAACTCGGGGCTTGTAATTATTTCTAGAGTTCTGTGGTTAAGTTTTTTTATTTAGAATTATAATCGGTTATATACATAATAAAATATTAATATTATTATTTGAAAGTTATTTCACTGTGGCAGATCATTCAATTGTTTGTCTTCACTCATATATAGATGACGCATTCTGTAATAAAAAACAGAATTTTAACTTTAATACAAATCGGAAGCTTTTTTGAAAAACTTAAATTAAAAGCAAGTTCCAGAAAGTTTTAGCTTAAAAAAGTAGAATTTCAACAAAAAAGCATCACAGCTCAAAATCGATCCCTTTTGACGAAGCTATTAAATTTATTTGATATTTGATTGATTTTCAAATCTTGAAAAATTGTTGTAGATTAATTCTATTTCCAAAAAGATGAATATTTTTTAACCAACGAATGAAATTCATTTGCAGAAGGATTAACTCCATTTACAAAAGGATAAAATTAAACTTCAAGAAAATCCGGGTTTTTCATGGAATATCATGAAATATCATATCATAAAAATTTATTTATTTGGTTCGATAATAGTTTTTTTTTGTATATTCAGTGCCCAATTTTAAAATATATTCTCCATATGTAACGGTAATAGTTAAGAAAAAAGAAATATTGCTTTCTTTGTTTAACCGAAATTCAATTAAATTAAACAATAAAAATAATCGTGTTGCATCGTGCATCGTGTTAATCTTTAAATATAAAAGAAAAATGAAGGAAATGCAGTAAAGTTTATTAAACGTCTACTAAACATCGATTATCCAAAAGCATAAATTACGCGATAACTCTCTCATCCTGAGCTCCTCTCTCTTTACGTTAGCATTAAATTGCTCCTTCCACTGTAACCAATCACTTTTTATTCAGAAAAATTTAATAAAAATAACTTTTCTGTCATCATTTTCGGTTTCCATTCACCAATTTATACATTGATGATTAAATTTTCAGAGTTCTGTAACGAGCATCCTATTTTGATGGTGATCACCTATTGTCACACAAAAAAAAGAAACGAAATCCTAAAAAATATCTCATCAAATGGGTTAGTCATCTTAAAAAGTGCCAACTGGGAATTCCTGCCAGCTGGATTCCTTGACTTGTCTTTCAATTTTCCTTTTTTTAAAATCACTAAAAGCTAATTTGTGTAGGCTTTGAAGTTAATTACCAAATTTGTGATTTGAGATCTATTATCCCAGCAAAAATACTGAAAACAAATGAGGGTAGCAAGTAAATATTTTTGGTTGTTGAGTATATAATTTCGTTGAATTTACTAGAATTGAGTATTTAAATTATTGACTTAAGGATTATCGGTATTAATTAATTAAGCATTGCAAATTCATAAAATTTTAAACAATTTATTATGTTTCCAATTTTTTGATTTAGAAAGTAAATCTTTAATTGTTCAAATAATTGCTTTGCATTTGGATACTTTCGAAAAGCTTATCAACATTTGACATTTGAAATAAATTCCTTGTGACGAACAAATATGTCAAAAAAGTATAATTGCAATATACATACTTAAACTCTTCATCCAACATCCAATAAATCAGACCGCGTACCATCCGAAAAAGCGTTCCAATATCAGATGTTGTTTAATCCCATACATCCGAGTTAATGGGGTTGCAAATAATGAATAATAATTTATCTAATAAAAATAATTTATCTATCATAAAAAATCCTTATTCCCCTTGGAAACTTTATCGAAATCTAAAAATTTACGACAAACAAAACACATAATATACAAAGCTTTAGTTATCTAACAAAGGTTAAACCACTAAAATAGGTTTGGTGTTTCAAGGGAGAAAGATGCAGGATTAAAAAACGTTAGCGTATTAATGTAAACGATCCTTTTGTAGATCTATTTAGTTAATCTTTAAGATTGGCTAAAAATGTAAATATTAAGTAAAAATTGACTTAAAACAATATAAATTTAACAGTAAGAGCCCAAAAAGGCGATATTTAATCTTTGTTACTAAGGCCTCTGCCTAATTTTATATATAGCATAATTTTTGTAATCACAGCATTTTTCATGGATAAAGTAGCTACTTGGTAAAATTTTTCTGGTAAATTTTCAATTTGCCGTACTGCTAAGATGACTTCTATTTCGCATGAAAAATTTTGTTATTTTTCTGAATTTCTTTTTGGCACAAGAAGAACTTGAAATTTGATCATTTGCTTCAAAAAAAAAAACAAAACCATCCTATATAACATAAAAGGATAACTGTTTTTGATCATTTTCTACATCTATCATGGTTTCTTTTACTTTTTTATTATGAAATAGAAACGAAGGAATGTAGTTTCGTCAAAACATTTATTGATATAAATTTATTTTCCTGATAAATGATTTTAAATTATATTTAATGAGGCGCCGCCGGCCAAATGGGTAAATCATAACAGAAACACCAATAACTTGTGGTCAAAACAATATTTAACTTAAACCATAAGTCAAGATCATTTGATCATGGATCATATTACTATATGCACTATATGGCCATAACTTTTAAAAAAAATAATTTCAATCAGTATTTTTGAGGTTTTCAAATTACTGACGTGACCATGCTACTTACTTTCTTTAACTAAAGAACAACTGCATACGCAATCACATTCCTTCATGTTTTGGATTCAAATCAGTGGCCAACATTTATCACTGATCATAATCATTCCATCATTGATCAGATATATATTCAAAAATTTCAACATTAATTTTCAATTTACCATGATCTTATGTTCAATTTGTATGCGTTTTTATTGACTTACGGTAGCTTTGATGTACTACGTGATATTTTGTAATATTAAAGATGATTTTAGTAAAGAATTTTGATTTTTTTATTAAGAAATTTTTATTATATTTTTTTTCAGAAGCTCTCAGGTGTTTAGGTTTTTTAAATTATTCGCGAAACTACACTCTTGGCATTACAAAAATGATAACTTCTGAAAAAAATAAAATCAACACCAAGAAAACCAACAACAACAACAACAAAAATACTTTGAAGAACCAAAGAAAAATGTGTGAAAATTTTCACCAATTAATAACATAATAGCATTGTGAGCAATTTCTTTGAAATAAAATTCACTGTTACCCATTACACATTTTCTATTAGGGTTGCATACTCTCTTGTCTATCTGCGTATTAAAAGTAACCATCTTTATAGTTATGAAATCTTTGAACTAAATTGGTTACAATTAAAAATTCAAATTTATAGACCATTACTCGAATGGATAGACTACAATTGTAAGACAATGTTTCGAATGGCTCATTTATAGTGAGCTTGAGGCTTACTAACTTTCTTGTCTTACAGCATTAAATCATTTGAAAGTGTTTCACCGATCACTGAATTCATGGAACGATAGTAATTAAATCATTTTGCTTTAACTTCCTGGTATTCAATTGCTATTTTAATATCTTCTCTATTGTTTTTAAATTAATAGAGACATGAAATTTTTTCAATTTGTTAATCATGCTGAGGTAACAAGATTCAGTTTTACGTTTATCCACATGACAGCATCAAGAAAAATAGTGTAGTTTATTTCAGTTAGATTTTAATTAATAAAAAAATCACTGTTGTTTGAGCTCTTTGAGTAAAATTCACGTGTGAACTTCATATGGTGTAAATTAAATGGCTATGAAAGTTTGCAAAAAAATAATTAACCCAAAAAGTTGAATTACATTAAAATTTAATTTTGATTGTTCATCTTCTGAGTTCAGTAAAAAATGAAGCGCAGAAATAAAATAACATACTGAAGCTTTCTAACAAGAAAGGCACACAAATAACAAACGTTCTGGTTTAGTTATCTGAAAGCTGCAGAATATAAAAATATTAAGGCGTGTTTTAACTTAGGAAAGAATTTTTAGACTATAATTCCCAAAACCGGGTAAAAAGTCGTTCGTTGTCCCCATAATTTTGATAGACAACGAACTATACTGCTAAGGATTAAACTTAATGACTTCGGTCAAGTACAAAACTTCAAAAAGGACAACACTTTAAGTTAGCTTTGCGTGCATGGTCAAAAAGGTAATATGTATACGTAAAGTAAAAGCTTTAAGGGAATGTAAAAGTGTAGATTCTGCCAGAAGGTTTGAAAAGACAACTTCCTTCGTGATCTTTGTTCGCATGAGGTTACTGTCAGATGGTTCAAAGCACTTCCTCTTCTATCTATTGGAGATGGGAAATCATGGCTCCAGAGAGCTTGTGGCTAAGACATGGGATTTTGAGATTTACCATACATTGTAGAAGTGTCCTTAAAGTAACACAACAAGTCAACAGGTCATGTTCAATTTGCAGATGATTTAACAAAAGTTCTGGCTTCTTTGTTGAATAATTTTTAATTTATTAACTTTCATTATCTCATTTTGACTTCTAGGCTTTCTTTTTCTCCAGGAAAGCATTTGATCACATTGTCGCCGAAGTCATGTTTTACGAAAAAATATATTTTTTTATTGCTTTACAATTAAATATAAGTTGTTGTAGGTTTAATTGACATAAGCTTACCTAATCGACAGTTTGATAAGTCAACAAGTTGTTATATTGTTTTTAGTCGACGCCTATATTCCTATATCTACATTTATATCAATTTTATTTTTATGTAAATTTGGTACGAAATTGGGCTAATAAAAGTTTATATAAAGATTTGTGATTTAAAAAATGAAATATTCTAAAAAATAAAAATAAATAGATAGAATACCACGTTTTAAAAATACTCGAGTCAAAGTTTAAAAAAAAAAACTTCCTTTTAGATTTGGTTTTCCTTGAAAAGCAATCTTTAGCATGACAAACAATGTTTTTTGTGATATTTGTTGTATTTTAGTACCTCCTAGTGATGTCATAACATATTCCTCGAAATCGATTTTGATTTCATTTTTTAGAAACAAGTTAAAAACCATCAAATCACACGAATTCAGAGGATTTTTTTTTTTGAAAAAAAATTTTGACCTAACTAAAAACTAAGAATGGTTGATTCATTCGAATCATGTTTTTTTTTTGTTAAAAAGAATCTTACATCCATAAGTAAAATATTTCAATTAAATGAGAAATTCTCGAAAAGGTTTCTATTCCTTTATTTTTTATGTTGCAAAAATGGTTTCATTTTCGTCTCCACTAAGTCTGCTTAAAAAATTTCAAATAACTTTCAAAGTATTTGAATAATAAAAAAACAAAAAAGTTTTTATACGTACGACCAGTTTAAAGCCCACACACGAATCTGTCATCTGATCTTCAAATTGATAACTTCATTCGATTAAACATTGTTCAAAAAATTTAGATCGATTTCATTGAAATTTATATATAGAACTTACATTCATATCTGTTAATAATATTCATTCAGGTGGCAAAAATTTACGATTAAAGTTTTTGACACCTCCTAGAAATTGTCACTAATATCATATCGTTAGAGATAATAATCAATTCGATTTGGTCTCAGACATATGTCATCAGTGAACACCCCCTAAATTCATTTGGTTCAATATTTTGATAATGATGATTATGCGTTTCCTATAAGTCCAATGTGGTATAACTGTCATTTGAAGGCGGCAAGTGTATATGATTTATGAACTTTGAGATGATGACAAATTGCTCGTTTCCATCAAAAGGACCCATCAAGTTTAGCTGTGGCTAATATTCCGGTACTACCTTCCGGGAAAATTGAGCTGTTATCTATTCAACCACAAGACTTATTTTTGGCTGACTACAATTTATGCCCATCTAAATTTGACATTTATGAGCATTCATTTGATTATTTTACTAGTGGTGGATGGAATTAATTGAAAACCTATGAAAAAGAGTAATTGGTTATTTTTGTTTGTTTTTGTTACTTAATAAATCTCAAAAAATTTGCTTTTCAAATTGAAAATTCAAGTAAAAATATCAAAAAAATGAAATTTGTTTTCAAATATTATTTTCATAGCTTATAACTTTCCAAATAGCAGTTGAAATGTGTATACTAGATTTATTGTAGGAAAATAAATCAATTTTAAAAAGAGTCCTCTTCGAATTGTTTGTATTGAATAAAAGAAATCCAAATATTTTTTCAAACATTTATTTTTGCTTTTTGCATTTTAAATCTTTTTAGATGTAAGCACAGCAAAGCAATAATTTATTATATGTGGGCTTAGTACTACAATTAAGTAATTAAATCTAGTACAGTGTTCCTTTTTCTCAAATTTGAGAACTTCTCTTGAAGAAAATAAAGGAAAATTATTTCAATATTTTTTAGGTTTATATGAATAAAAATGTGGTAAGTTATTCCGTTATTTTCGTTGAAAATTCAACAGATTTTTTTGAAAACAAGAGAATAATTTAATAGTGATTAATGGCTCCCTGAATTACAAAAAAATAAAAATTTAGGCTTTAAAATAAATCTTAAAAAGACTCAAACTGGTTAACATGGTCTAAGCCAAAAAAGGTTTGTTTTGCCCAACTAATCCTCGCATCTTAGATTTAAATTCAACATATCAATTTTAAGATGTGTTGATTGATTTATTTAACGTTTCTTTGTATAAATTCCATAGTATTTAGACGAAATATTTCAGAATTTGCCTGTAATCCTTTAATTTTATCAACAATATAAGAGTAGATTTAAGACATCCTTTATACTATTACATAGTTATTATTTTACAAATTATTATTTTATTTTACTAACCTTAAAATCTACGTTAACTGAGATTGAACTGTCTTATTTTTCAGTAAATATTTCAAAACAGCAAGTATTAAATTAAAAGGAAACTTTGTTTTTTTACAATTATATATGTTTTAGCATTAACTAAAAATTTATCTCTGGCATGAAAAATTTGACCAAGAACTTTTTCATAATTTCTGTATTTCAATGTAAAACTAAAACATTACACAACAAAAGGGATACTTTAAAATTTCATAACGATCCCAAAGTAATAAAAAGTCAACTATTAGAAAAAAGCAAGTTTTAAAGCAGTAAATTTTTTAATTTAAAAACTTTTTCCGTGTACAAATATAAGATTTTCTTTTGTGAAACAAGGAAGAATAGAAATATTTATCCTATTGTCCCAATTTTTAATTTAAAATATTATATACTTAATTCTAAAGCTACAAACGTTCTAATAACCAGTTTTAATCAAATTCATAAATATACATACACACATACGTATACAAAAGAATATGACATTAATTTCGATTATCGTTTCAATTGCGACCCTATATACGATCAAATTAATCATCTGTAAAGGTGTCGCATTTTTAACAGTGACAAATGGTCGCAGAATTTCTTATCATACAACAATCCACATTACATTGATGCTAAGAAAAATATTTTCTTACAAATCAATTAAGACGATCGCAGTTCAAAAACTAAAAAAAAATAAACAGCCAGAAAAAACAAAAAACGGTCTAGATAAATGGAGGAAAATTATTTTTAAAGGTATTGGACCAAATGGAGAAATCTAAGACACCAAGATGTCAAGGAGATGGAAACACATGACAAAGTGTCATGCAAAATGACATCCATCATCGGTTATATCAGGATCGAAGTAATATGTAGCCCATTAAGCCTCTTGTTTCGTTGCAGCTCGATGATAATTTAATAATTTTCGTTTCCTTTTTTCTATTCTCTTAGTTTTAAAGGTTTTTCTAAATTGAAACAAAGAAAAAAAATAGATATATATATTCATAATTGATAGACATAATTCCGGTCAAACAATTCAATATGTCTCTATCCACACCAAATCTTAAAGATTGGAATGATTTTAGTGACCCTGTCGTGTTATTTAGTTTATCTCAATTCCAATTTTAGTCAATTAGAAAGAAAAATATGAAAACCAAATATACTACGGTAGCTTTTGAATATAGCTAGCCTACTACCTCCTGGTGGTTCCTATAATAGTTCCAAAACTGAATTATCATAAATGATGCGTTTTATTTGATTTGATTGATTTTCTTCGGGGAAGGTTCATGATGAATGGATTCCATTGAGGAAAATATTGTTTCAAGGTAGCATTTGAATGATTACCTTTAGAATATTTTAATGTTGCGGCATGAAATTGGAAAGCATAAAATGGTGTTTGGTAATCATCAAAGGCGGTAGATTTGTTGTTTTTGAATTCAATAAATTGAATACTCTTATTAAGAAGGAAAAGAAAAAAAGAGAAGTAATTAAACAATATTTTCAAAAATTTATTTTACAGAATGCTTAACTTTAGTGAGCGTACAAATAAATAATATAAATGATTAATTGAATAAAGTGAAAGCTGGTAAGTAATTTGCATTGCAAAATTAATAAAATAATTTCTCTGAGAAACTGTTTGAGGATAAGAAATATGTTTTAAACTAAGTTTATGTATACGTTATAAGCTGACATACACTTTTTTCTATTAAAAGAGAAATTGAGAAATGTGCGAAGTACAAAAATTAATTTTTTATGTTAAACTTTTTAGATTATATCAGGGCTACCCAAATCGGAAAATTTAAAGCATTTTTTAAGGTAAGCAATCTAAAGCCTCAATCAAAAACTTTACTTTTCAGCAATTTTTTTACCTATCAATTGATGTATATATATATGTATATATATATAATTAAGTCTGTATATGTTTGTGTTTACTACACATTCAAAAAGTTCTGGTGGACTTAATTATAATCCGCGAAAAATTGAATGAAAAAATGACTTCGAAAAAATTTAAAATCATGAAATTTTGAAAAACCCACCTAAATATTTCTTGAATTTATCAATGTCAAATAGCTGAAAATTGAAAAATTTTATTTTATGGTTTATCTATGAATAACAGTAGAGATTTAAAAGACACAGCTGATACCTTTTCATAACAGGCGCTATGTACAACCCTGTAGTCTTCCATACAAAAAAATCGGTTCTTAACAGGCAAAGTCTGTACATGATGACAAAAGAAACATGGCGTCTAAATCTCAAAACATATGATGTTAAATGTCAAATTGGATGTCACAGATTGTTAAATTCTTTAAAAGTGTTTTAACTAAAAAACTAAAGAAAAGTTAAGAGTTTGTAATTTATTTTGGTAAATTTATTGGCAATGAATATTAATGAAGCTATGAGAGCTAGAGATACACAAAGCAGAAGGATCCAATAAGAAAAAATTCACAATAGATCTCAATTTTCTGTGTCTACAGACTTTAAAAGGCACACATTTCCAACCACCTATGTACACAGTTCTCCATACAAAAGTGGCTTTCTGTGTAGTTATACCCTTTCTTGACTGACGGTGTGTACATGCTTGTACACCTCCTTCAAAAAAACCGATTCTTAACAGAGAAACCGTGTACAATATGGCGACTTATTAAAACATATTATCGGAATGTCTACGCGGATCTGTCAATCAATTACTATTAGGATATATAAATCACTGTAAAAATCACTAATCTATACTGTAATTAATCAAAATATACTTTTAAAACAAAACAAACTAATATACTAACAAATTTGCCAACATTTTTTTTTTTATAATTTTGACGCCCATAAGGAATTTAATTTTGATTTGGTACACAACCTTAAAATTCACAATAGATGTGAGATTTTTGCGGAGTACAGCGTTTCAAAGGCTGTACTGCATACACGATTCCAACAAGTGAAGTACATGATTTTTCCATACAAAAGTGTCTTTTTTCGAACTAAATGCTGTGTACAGGCATGTGTTAAGAAAGGGTATTAGAAAATGTGTACATCCGCCTGTTAAGAAAGGTTATCACTTGCATTTTTATTAGAGTTATTGATGGAGAAACTCCAGGAACATTCTGGGCTGTGTTCTTAACCAAGACCCACAACGAAAAAAGTGATATTTATAGAAGGGATAACTTGAAAGAAATTTTTACAGATCACACTCAGGCTATGTGTGGAGAAAATACTAGAGCAATTTTTCTGCAAAGATGAAATCAAATATTTTTGTAGTAGATTCCTATGGTTTAAATACCTGGTCTAGACAATTTAAGCATAGATCATGTGAAGCTCTTTTTAAAAAAATATAAGCTGAATAAACTGATTTATTTTAGGACACTAAAATGAGATAATTGACGTCTAAACCTGTTCCTCAGTGAAAGAGGAAATATCTGAAAGAAAAAGTAGAGAATAATAATCTTTTTTCGTAATATTACCAAAGTTCTAAATGATTTAAATATTCACCTTTTCGGGAAAAACCAGTTAAAGTTTCAATAGTAAAAGTTTTAAACTCCTAAAAGCAAAAAATGTGTCACATTTTCATTTGTGCACAACATAATCATTGTGATTTTGGACAAAAATATGCAAAGCATTTAGATTTTATGACTGAAAGACTTGTTAGTAGCATATCAACTCTGTCAAATCAAATACGGCTATAACACAGATTAAATTGAGTGCACTTCAATATTCCGAAGTAAACCGAAATTTTCATACAGAAAACAAACCATTATTCCTTGGTAACCTTAAGGGCCCCTTAGACTATCAAGGATCCTTGATCAAGTAGACTTGATGGAATGTGAGCAAAATTTGCTCAAATAGTTGCTAAAAATTTTGCCACTAACTATATCAAGTCTACTTGATCAAGGAAATTTGAGCTAATTAATGTCAAATTTGTTTTTATTAATGTCGATCATTTTTAGATTTGATGTAATTAATTGATTTAATTTGATGTTTTTTTCTGATATATTTTGTTGTAAAACTAACTGTTACAAACATTTTATATTGAAAAAATTGGAATATTTTTTTTTATTATTAATTAAAAATAGCATGCGAACTCTTTCGAAGTGTTGCTCAATACAATTTATATCTGACATAAGCTTTGATGAAATTTTTTCAAAGCTGTCATTTCTACTTGACCAAATCTCCCTTAACTATCAAGTTTACTTGAACAAGGCGACTTTGATCAAGGATCCTTGATAGTCTAGGGGGCCCTTTACACAACATCGTGAAATCGGGAATAGTTTCTTTTTCGAATCATTCAAAAATACATATTTTCATGTTTGTCTACAATTTTGTCTACCTATTTAGTAACTTTGCTGCCCTTAATGTATTTTTTTGGTTGTTTAGCTTACACGGTCTCCGCCACTTTCCAAGTTGGACAGCCCTCTTTTACGTGGTCTTTTTAACCCAAATTTGTTGAATTTGGACTAGCCGATTAACCTTCAAATTTAACAAAAATACTTCGTATTTAGTTTTATTAATCGAAATGAAAAAATTGGATAGTTATTTTTAAGTAGTAATTACTTTGAACTTTCAAACAGTTTATTTAAAGTTGGATTTTGTCATAATCCTGAATGGTATGATAAGCATTACGTGCACACATTTTAATACTTTTTTTTTTAATTTTAATAATATTTAATGGCAAAAATAGTTTTAAAGCAGAAAATTCATATTTTGCAAATTACCAATACAAAAAATCTAATTTATTTTTGGAACTGAAAACAAATAAAGCTAAATTTATCATTTAAATAAAATTTTTGTCTAGTAAATTTTAAGGTAGATGCTCATCATCAATGTGCAAATAGAAGTGATTTACTTCTTAAAGTTAAAATTTCGCAGTAGTTTATAAGCCCGAAAAAGCATTTTGGAATGCATTAAAAATTCGCTACATTAAGCTTACTAAATGTATCTTGTTATTTAGGTGAAATTAGGAGTAAGACTAATAAAATTTAAAGATACTTTAAAATATCAAAAATTGGAGCAGTGTGGGTTTTTATGGTTCAACCAACGTGACACTATTATTCAGAGGTGGGAATACTTAAACATGTGTCCGAAAAGCAATGATTTATATCATGCATTGAATTATCCAATTAAATTCTAAGAAAGATATTTTGACGTTAAGCGAAAAAACAGGTGTACTGCTAACCAAAGCTGTAGGTGTCAATTAGTTGAGGTTTGTAGTTATCTCCTTTAAGAAAAAACTTATAACTAAAAATTTAAAACAACATTTATTATGGTAAAAAGAAAAAAACATGAGGTCATAATTAAGGGGTAATTTAAAATTTGGAACTTGATTTGAACGTATATGAAATGGATATAAGTATTTTACTTGACTCTATTTAACTGTAAACTTTCGTTTTTTTGGATAGACTTGTCAAACCTTGTCAATACCAATTTAGATATCAGTTTGAAAAAAATCACTTGACTCCCGATGAGGAGCTTAAAATTTATCTGAAATGATTTTTCATGAAAATAGTCCAACAGAGCCGAATCGCGGTTTGAGGCAGCCAATTATAACAAAGAGTTTTTTTAAATTTAACGGTAAAACTTTAAATTGTTTGAAATGATAGTGTCTTATACATTTTGGAAGAAAAATTGCCCATGATTCTACCGCAACAAATATTAGTTCGTTGTGAATGCATTGCGTAAAAATGTGGCAATTCTGCTTATTTATATAGCCTCCAAGAAGGAAATAACTAGCCCACCATATGTAAGGATTCAAAGTTAAATTTCAGTGATCATTAGTCAAATCCTTACTATCAAAAATCTGCTACTTTTTTCAGAATCCATGTGATCAGTATTAATTACCAATTAATAATTTCTAAAAATCTTAATAAAAAAGTCAACCTCATTTTTTACAACTTTTGATATGTTTTTCTATTCGCTCAATCAAGTTATCACTTTCATTTACCTTTAAACTTAAATTATACTAAATTCAAAATACTGTTGACCTCTAGAGAGTGTAGATATTTTAATGTTTCTCATTATTTGTAT
The DNA here is from genome assembly GCA_947359355.1 of Acrocera orbiculus. NCBI lineage: Eukaryota > Metazoa > Arthropoda > Insecta > Diptera > Acroceridae > Acrocera > Acrocera orbiculus. The sequence goes on from OX375757.1 coordinate 26,185,411, forward strand.
ACTTACAACTAGTTAAGTAAGTTAAGCAAAAAGAAAAAATTCTTTAAATCGAAACCACTTTGCCTGTCATCAACATTTTTATTTGTAATCATTTTTGCTTAACTACTATGTAATCGAATATTAAAATAATATTCCAATAAAATTTAAAACTAAATAGCCTAGCATAACAAAAATAAAAACAAAATACATTAAAAAATACTTGACATTTAGTAGTGCATGGCTGAAACGCATTCAATTTCAATGCAATTGGTGTTAAAGCATCCCAACTACCCACTTGGAATTGATCTGATCCATTTATCTAAACCCAAACATCTCAAGATTGCTTTAATATAATTACCAATGGGAAGGAGAAAAAGGAGCTTAAAATCTTATTTATTTTAATAAAATATTGTTGCTGAATTTGTATGCTTGAATTGTTAAGAATGCTGCAAAATTCTTGTTTCAGTTTTCCATCACTTGAAACTCAGATATATGTTAACTGGTGTGTAAAGTTTCTTTAATGGATTGAATTTCTACCATAAAATGACCCAAGAGTCTCTTAGTGACGATACAATCGCTAATGGATATATGTCACATCATATGAGAAATTGATTGAGGGGCTTCAAATATGAACAGGTTAATGGTCAGTTCATGTAAGTGGTATAGTTTTCTTTAAATTAAGATTAAATATGAAATAATTTAAGAATTACTTAATTATTTTTTTTTTTTTACATTTGAATTATGTTTATAAAAATCTTTTTTGAGTAGAAAGAAACAAGATGGCAAGAAAGCAAAGTTGTTTTCAAGTAATGGACTCCTAAAAGGAGAGGAAATAGCATCAAAATATTTAAGTCTTTAGTCAGCTGAACACAAACTTTCAAATCAAATTTTCTGTGTATTATGGCATTTAACCAGAAATTTGTAGTGTACTTTTCTTGTCGTAAAAAGTTAGATTATCCTCTTTGCTTCTACCTTTTCTAGCCTAAATAATACCAATTGCCAATTGTGGATTTCTAAATGTTAAATGGATTTTTTCTATCGCTTGTTACCTCTCTGGCCAAAATATTTCAGCAATGGAACAATTTAAATTGACTTTTCTTAGAAGAGTGTAAGTCCTTATAAACTGTGAATGTAACCAAATACTAAACAGATACTAAATATACATCTAATCAGTGGCATAAATAGTAAACACCACTTTAATTTAATAAACTTTACTTTAATTGTATCGTCTTTTTTCCAAAAATTTATGAAATTTTTCAACAATATGATACGAGTATTTGTTTTTTAATACAAATATATTTGTATTCCTATCAATAATAAATAAACAGTTGAAATATAAAACCATGAACAACAATAATATGATTACTTATAGTATTATTGTTTACTAAATGTAGTCACATAACAAAACCATAACAATTGTAGACTGACCCACCCTCTTTTCTGTTCAATTAATAGCAAATTATTTGGCCACGTGTCCTTTGATTGTTGACTCACTTTAAGGATTACTATATTCTATCACGTGCAAAGGAGGCTGATCTCTTTTATGTTCAATATCCTGTTAATGTATTTATTGCAAACCACAAAATTTTTAAAAGTTCTTAAGTTGCTGTTATGTATAAAACCGATTTACCGATTGTCAGCACATAAAATCATAAAGTATTCATACTTCACGCTTAAGAAGGGTATATCTCATGAATAAGAAAAATACATTCTAGTAACGTATGTCAAATGTCAGCACGTTTGATCATCCATTAATCATATTTACAGTCGAATTACTCCCCCTATTTTCAGGATTTGATGGAACATTAATGACTGATTTCATCTCTTTTCGAAACCGAGTATTTTGGCTTATAAGAAATTAGTTCTAACATCGAAATGATTGATTTTATGATAAGCTTCTTAGCAAATTATTATTAAAACTATGGAAAAATTTTAGAACAAAAATATTCTTTTTGTAGTTCTTTATTTGATTCCTATAAGCGTGAAACTAAACTTGAAAGTTTTTATGGAAAGAGTTAATATAACAGGACTAATATAAACTTTCTTAGGGAAAACATATGTAGATAAATTTTGCTAGAAAAATAAAACTTACTTTTATGTTTTTTCAAACCCTTTAAAACACTTGATTAGTAGCTTATACCAATTGAACTTTACATTATTAATAAAAACTTGAATGCAATCAGTTGCTTTGTGGTTTTTGACCTTTTAGCTATTCACCTATATCAGATGGTGACATATGTAACAAGGTGTTAGAGGTAAAAAATTTTGTATTCAAATGAAATTGCAACAATTTACTTAAAATTTCGATTTAAGTTTCAATAATTTTTCCTGCTAAGATTTCACTAACTACTAAGCCGTTTTGAATACTATTTTGCTTATATCACTTTTTTTATGAATTCTAGTGAGCTCCGCTAATGTTTATTGCGTTACACTTTTCGATACAAAGCTGCCAAATATTGCACAGTTTTCCAATTTTCTATCCACATCATTGTAATGCTATGATTACTACTACGAGTGCACACGATATAAGTTGACTTGATTCAAATCATTTTTTATTGTTTTAGTCACTGAAGAGGCTTTGTAGTATATTCTATAAGGAAGCAACTTCAAGCTACATTCAACAACCTCATATATTTACAAAACTTCAAGCAAGAAGTAACATTTTCCATTTGTATGATACAATCGATAATTGTCGCTCAAATAAATAACCTCGATAAAAGGATTAAAACTTGCTTAAAAGACCATTTATATTATACCAAAGGGGTTTTTACTTTGATTAATTTTCCAACTATAAATTTCAACAGAGAAAGAAATTTCCTGTTCGTCATGCCTAATAGCAGATGAAGTTCAAAATTGGCAAACAAAGCAGGCCTAAATGAGAAAATTTTTTAAATACTATACTAAGGCTCTCGTCAAGTAAATTATTTTTGCCTAATAATCTCCAAACTATACTCTACTTATAAAAAATACAGGAATGCCTAAAGAAGATTTGCTAAAATTGCATGGGGTTCTTTTGTAAACATAACTAGAGTACGAGAATTTTCATTACTGAACTTCAAATTATAAAAAATAACTTTTAAAATCTCCAAAACTAAGAAATTAAGGATTTCATAAAAAGGATATAAAAAAATATAACTATAAAAACAAAATACATAATTTACATTAATCAATTTTATATTATCTCCGACAACATACAATTTTTATTTGAATTATACCTTTCTGAATTTTTGTGGTTTACTTTTTTAAGTAATTGTTTTTTGTTTAATTGATTACCACAGTTGTCAACTCAATAGTTTTCTTCCTATTTATAAGTTATAAAAATTGATGTGAATTATTTTTCAATATTCTTAAAACAATTAACATAGAAATAAAAACAATTTCATTTGTAATTACATTTAATCTTATTAAATATTACATTTTTGTTTTTCAAATTTTAATTATAACAGTTATTATGTTGTAGGTTAAAATTTGAGCTCAAAAAATTTGTTTCCTTCACATAAATGAGCCTTGATAAATGATAAATGAAATAAATAAATTTGGAATTACAATTAAATTACTAATTAAATCTTCTTGGTGTATAAGATCCAAGAGCTAAAAAGTTTTTTTTACAATATTTACATAATTTTGGTTTAATTTAGATACATTTTGTTGTTTCATTTTATAAAAAAAAAAACAAGGACAAGTAAGTGATATAAAAAATATGACTAAAAAATATATCAATCCTTCATTTAATCTTTGCTGTTTCGTATTTTAGTATTTTCGAATCAATCAGAGCCTAAAACAATTTTTAGCTTTTATCGGCCTATGGAAATTTACAAAATTCTTGCATCAATCGCTTTAAGAAATGGCAACATTATTGTAAATCGTGCTAAATGGACTTTAGTTATGTAAAATTTAAAGTTTTTAGGCATAAACCACTTTGGTTTTGATTTTTTAATCTTGTTCAAAGTACGCCTTAAATAACAAAAATGGTATTGCCATTAATATGACATGTATTATTAAAATAGGCTCAGTTTTTTGAAAAATATAATCATAAGTTAAATGAGGTAAAATAACCTCAATAAAAGTCAACAAAGTTTTGTCAGAGACTCAAAAAATTTTGTTTATACAAATTTTTATTTAGGATCTTAAACTCATTTGCAAAAATTTTATATCACAATTAATAAAAAATATCACTGGTCTAAAAATAACTATTACAAACTTTCTATTTTAAGAAAAACTTCCTTCATCCTAGTGAGTAGCAAATAATCCTATTATAATCAAACTTACATGTCCTTTTTTTAAAAAATTTTTTACATTTACTAAAATTTCAAAAAATTTAAATAAATTTCAAACTTGGATTGTATCCTCGTCATCACTAGGTGGGCTACTCTCTGATCGTCCAGGTGGACTACCAGGATTTAGTGTAGGACTGGGTGATCTTCTTAAATCTCTACTAATATTATTATTACTTAAATTACTTATATTATTGTTGTTATTATTATTATTATTATTATTTGTATGATAATAACTGCTAAGTGATGTTAATGAGCTTGATGCTGAAAGATGAGGAAATGGTGCACTTGGTCCAGGTAAACCACCTAATGTTCCTAAAGCTGGAACACCCGGATATAAGCGATAAGGTAAAGGTTTTTGTAAAGCTGCTGCAGCTGCCTGCCGATAGTAAATATCAGCGGCTGTAGGAGTTGGACCGTGTGGTGGTTGTGCAGGATATGGCCATGCACCTAAATACGGTGGTGCACCATAAAGACGTTGAAATGCTGCATAATTTCCTGCTTCAGCTAATAATTCAAGCCCTACAGCAGTTTGTCGTTTCCATTTTGTTCTGAAAAAAAAATTAAAAACACCATAAATAAATAAAGAAATTTTCGTCTTCTTTAATTAACTTGAAAATAGATTTTTAAATACAATTATTAAATTTAAATAAAATTAAAACTCATATAAATGGGGGCATATAGAGTGGCATACAAACTGTAATGAAACCGTTAACAGATAGATAATATATGGGAAAACGTCAAATTACCACTCAAACAGAAACAATAGGTAACATTTTCCCAAAGTTATCATAAAATCTAAATGAGATTCAAAAACGGCGGCAGTTGGCGTCATCGAAGTTTTTATTTCAAGATAATTGCTTACAATGGCTTGATCATCGTCTAATTTCAAACAAAACAAAGTTTTTATTTTATTTAATTTTTATTTGTTTTTGTTGTTGTTCCTTTAAAGCAATCAACAGGCCTTCAGCAAATTTTTTAATGTTAGTGAAATCAGTTAATCGTGATTTTCATAAATTGAAATGATAGCAAAAACACTCTAATACGGGATTTCCGATGAATAGAACATGTTTTGGCAAAAATATTTTATTATAGTTCATGTCACGGTTTCACCTTTCTGAGGTAAAAACAAAAAAGAAACTAACTAAATTTAAATAAAGATATCAGGAATGATGAAGATTTTTAATTTTGGGGTGAAAGCATGAAAAAATGTCTGTTAGCAATTAAAACGGATCATATAAATTATTTTTTTTTTTTTTTGTTGTTATAAAAAAACAAATTTATCATGAGATTGCAAATTAAATTTCACAAAAATTTAAATTTTAATTATTCTTTTGTGCAGCAAAGTTGGTCTTAATAACCCATAATTAATTAATTTTTTTCTAGAAATTTGTTTTTGTTTGTTTATCTGTTTGTGGTTAAGCATACATGTTAATGGGATAAAGCTTTGTTATAAGAGTCTAGTAGAATACAAAAAAATACTATAAACGAATGTTTCTGAATCAAACTGAATAGCAAATTTAAGTCCTATCAATCTCTTCATTGAATATCACAAACTTTAAGACTTGTTGGCTTCTAAAACAAATGTAGCTATTACTAAAGATATTTTTCTAAACAAGTAAAATTTAATTATAGTAGTAGTCCAGTTCGCCAATCTTCATCAAGTTAGTCCGATATTTCTTTTTCCCCAAAACTGAATCGCTAATCTTTTATCATAAATTTCTTGCTTAATATGAACCATATCAATGTTTTAAGGAAAATTTTGTCCCTTTTCCTTGGCTCAGTAAGATATTCGATATATCTATTTTTTAAATATACCAAAAAAATATCTTGTGAGCTACAAGCTAAAAGGACTTATTAAAAAGTTTTCCTCAAACAAGACATTCCTTGGTCCACTATAACTAAATAAAAACATTGATCTCAATAATGTAAAAACAAAATCTCTCAAAGCGTTTACCTAATTCTAATTATAACCTAGTTTCACATTTTTCAACTAGCCCCATGCCTGACACATGGATGCCGCCTTTTTGATAAATCCATATAACTTTAAAAAGGTAAAAATTTCCCAAAGAAAGATATAAACATTTCATAAGACTCTAATATTTAATTAAGAATTAAGAGTTAATATTTAATTAATTAAGAAGTTAGATTCCTTTTACTATTTTCATAACAATGAATTTAAAAAACTGCCTGTACATTTTAAACATTATTTTTAATAATAAAAAATACAACTACAATAAAAGCTTAGTGCAATACGTGGCATTTTTACTCTGCTACATTTATTGTAACCGTAGAACACTGTTTTACTAGTTTGAAATATGTCTGTTTCAAATTATGCTGAATACCGGAGTATTCAACCAAATGAAATAGTTTTACCGCAAAACACAAAAAAGGACTCAAAATAATTACTGCCAATTGCAAAGAGAAATTTCAGATAGATTAAAAATTAAAATTAGAAATCTGTTTTCGAAATCGATTCTACTTAAGCAAAGTTAGAACTTGCTTAAGGCAAATATGCAAGGATTTTGCCATAATATGTAAAACATGAATTACGCTGAATTCAGTAATCAATTTAGTAATCAGCTGAGTATAAAGCAACCGGTGAAAGTCTTCCAAAGAAGTATAAAATAGAACAGCCAGCTGGCTTATAACATTTGTATTTTAGAATGATCACAGCCTTTTGTTTGTTGACTTTACTTAAAAAGGAATAATCATCAGCAATAACTACTAGATTGTTCATAAGAACATTAGTTTCGTTTATAAGAAAACTCACAAAAATGGTCCTTAAGAAGAAGAAATAAGTCCTGTAACGCTGATCGTGTTAGATGAATCCAGCTGCAGCAGTGTCAGTGCAGAACTGCGAATTCCAATTCCAAAAACTACTGGCTGGTCGTAGATAGAATGTTTTGCTGAGCTGAGTTCTATTTCAAAGCAAAAATTAATATATTTTATGAACGGCTACACTAGTTAACGGTAATTTTGCGCTCTTTCAATTATTTTAAAATAAAACTATTAGTAAAGTAATAAAAAAAATAAAAAATACTAACAAACATGAAAAAATTCAATGAACTACAAAAAATATTTTGAAAACTTAAAAAAAAAAATGAATATATTTGGAATTTTAGAGAATATCAATAAAGATTTGATTTAAACCAAACAACAAGTGTTCTTCAACGTTTAAAAAATGTAATTAAAATTAAGTTTTCCCGTTTTTTGTTTTTACTTAAGAAAAACCATTGGAAAAGGCAACAAGTTTTCCGAGTACCTTTCAGTATAAAATCATAAATAATAATTTCTAAACGACGTAATTTATTTGAATTTAGTATAAAATATAAGTATTTAAATTTTAAGCAGTCAGCTGCGCAGATAAGTGTTTATGGCTACATATGCGAAATTTAATTTTAAATTTTTAAAGAATATCGACTAGAAAAAAAATTAATAATATCTTCATCTATTCGATGCATCACTTTTGTAGAGTATTATATGTTGATGAATAAATGTTGAATTTTGCAAAATAAAATTATATATCAGTCCTTGAAATTATTGATCAAAGTGTCAAAAGGTAAAACAAACTATTAATTCAACATGAAAATTATAATTTAATTACTTAGCACAAAAGGTAATAACTTTTTTTATCATTAATCCGAGTTTAAGCCAACAATTGCGCAAAATTCAGTCAAAAGCAGTCATTCGCACTATTAAAATCCTATTATAAACCTAAAAATTCAAGAATTCCATTAATCTAAAAAAATCTATAGAAATTTTGAACAATATCAGGTATTTCATTAATATTATTTCTCTATAGTATATCATGGATTACGAAAATTTCGACAAAAGGCCTGTGTAATAAATGACAGCAGCTCTTAAGTTCAATATAATTCGAAAATTGAATTCTTTTTAAATTGATAATAAACAATTAACAATTAATTCAATTGCTGATGATTTGCACTCAAGGAGATCAATTATTATTATTATTTATGCACAAAACACCCGAAAAGATTAATTGAAAATAAGTCTGACACGCTCGTTTTTGTAATATTTTGAATTAGTTAGCAGTAAATAGCAAATAGGGAAAGTCTTAATTGATGCTAACTCAACCATTTCAAGATAAACGATGTTAATTTTAAATTAATTACAAAAAAAAAAACTAAAATACTTAAGGATGACGTGTATTAAAGAATTTTAATTAAATAACGAAAAAAACTATTTTAAAAATAAAAAACTTAAAAGAACAACAAAACAAAACAAATGAATCAACTTGAACTAAAAGTGACTAAGCGCCTAATGTAAAAAGGATTCGTGTTAAATCGACATAGTCGAATCGTTTTGGACGCACAATGAAATGCTAAACTGCATTACTATCACAAAAAGTGGATAATTCTTCTTATTGCATGCACTTAAGCTTCATGGGGTGGCAATTACTAACCATTACTTCATGCAAATGCAAATTACAAACAGTTTTATATATTGTATAAGTGTGAATAGCAAAACCAATTGATCACGACATATAACTAAAATAGGTACAACCTTGGCCTCGTGTTAATATTATAAAGCTTTCTAAATTGTTTTTTCTTTTTTTTTTGTGTGTGATTTATCCTAGCTAAAAAGGGCGGAAAATGCGTTCCTTTCGTGATTACTATTCCATCATTTTGCCACTTTTGCTAGTATCCGTTTTAGTTTTTTGCTGTTTCTTAATTGTGTTGTTCTACCATAGTTTTTAGTCATGAAATTATTCTTACTACAACCAATGAGTATTTAACTGCTTTGTTTTTTTTTTCTTGTTTTTTTCATTTTCGTTTTTTTTACAAATACTAAAAACATTTATCCAAACAGATTAGTACAACATTTAAGTTGAATAACACGCAAATGCTAATTTTTGTAAATTTCTACAAGAAAATGGCAAATGTTAAAATTTATTGTGTTAAGGAAATAATGACCAAAATGTAGGTGAATATAAATTCAAGGACGCTACAGGTTTTTACTTATTTTGCTAGCTTTAAAATGCTTAAATAGAATTTAAAAAAATAAAAATATAACATTTCCTAGAAAATTTTTCTTAGAATCAATAAAATTATTATTTTCTTAAATAATTTTTATAAGCAATCTTAAGCCAAAAGAATTGGCTAAATAAAACAGGAAACGGAACAACTTTCCAGATACTTCCTTCCAAAATATCTCGTCAATTTTATGTATTCTATTATTTTATTTTTTTCTATATTTTGTTATTGTTGATGAAAAATATTTCACAGGACTACAACCCTCTTACTTAATTTATAGCATTAACGGATGATATACAAGAGTAGCTCCCGGTTTATTGTCGTCAATGATATACCATGACAAATTTATCCTCGTGCTCTCCCACTTAAATGAAAACCCTCGACAGATTTCTTTATTTTCATGAATGCTATTAATAAGGGTGAAAGATATATCCATAAAATCAACCCCTTTTTTATAGGAAAGATGATACCACAAAAGAGGATAATAATAGTCGATTATGTATTCAATTGTTTTTACAATGCCAACTCATTGCCATAAGTAGTTTTTTTTTTTTTTTTTTTGATTGAGGGAGGGTTGGAGCCACCCTAATGGCGGTATTTAAAATTTTCGCATAGGCTTTTGCTGGAGCATTATATCTTGTTGTTTGTTTTTGATTGTTGTTTTTTTAACGGAAATACGCTAAACCACATAATTGAAGCTATTTAATGTACGCTTGAACGATAGTCGTTGTTAAATAAAAAAACAATTTTTTTAAATGTTTGTTTTATATTATTGTATGGTTGTAAATTCTTCTAAAAGCTATTCATCACAGTTAGTTTATTATATTTGATAATCTATAAGGATTGTACTCTTTTTATATTTTTATGTGCTCGTGCAAACTAAATTTTACTTAATCAAACTTTTGAAGGGTTTTTTTTAAAAATATTTATACCATTTATATTCATAGCGAAATATTTTGGGTAAATAAAATGAGCCCGTGATACAAAAATAGAAAATTAAATTCTTGAAATAGTTAAGTTTAATAATCAACATTTTTGTTTTTATTTATTTAAAATTTAACAAATACATTTAAATAAATTGTAACTCTTAAACAGAACAGATCAACTCATTTTCAATAAAACTCAGATCAGACTTCCTGCGAGCCGTGCCTGAATATTCGGTATACCTATTTTTTAAGGAGATAGCGCCCTAAAGCTTTTACAGTCAAAGTATTCAGGGTTATCCCATTATTAGTATACTTTGATAGCGTTCCTAGACTTTTGTTATGGACAGAAAATTTTTATCTGGTTTCAGACAAACTAGATATGGCTTTGTATGAGTTTTTTTTTTTCCTCCAGCTCAAGCTTTCATTAAAAAGAAAGTGTTTTGACTCGATTGAAACCATAAAACAAAATTTGAAGAAGAAACTGATGGTCATACCTTCAGCTACATATAAGAAGTTTATGAAAAATTGGATTTTAATGGAAATTATTTTTAAGGGGATAATGAAAATATACATTAGAGAAATTTTTTGATTGCTTTGTAAAATTTTTATTTATTCTTTCAAAATGGCAACTTTGATTCTACAAGTAAACAGAAGTAAGCAATTATGTCAATCGTTTAAACCTTATTCATACTTATCAATTCCTTATTATAAAATGATGTGATACACCTATACATTTGACGTCAATAATTTACTCTTTAAATCCGAAGTAGTCGAAAAGTGTGTTAATTTTAAAGCAAACAACAGTTCTAACAAATGGGAGTACTTTTTAATCCATGGCATATTAGAACTCCTTACATATATACAGCTTTCTACTTAACTCATATTAGAGTTCATTTCCAGAATTATTAATGGTGCATGAGTTTGACACATGAGTTATCAAAATATTTGGTTGTATTAATACAGCTGCCCGTGAATCTATGATATGATATTAAACCCTTTTTCATTTCGAAAAAAAGCCTCGTTCTCTTTACTGTTCATATTTTTCGCCTTTAATTTTGAATAGTTTTCAATCTGCTAAACACTCATATATCATATGCCCTTGTCAGCAAAGTTAAGGATAACAATAAAATTTAATTTTGTTTCTTACTTCTCTTTAAAACCTATAAACTTTGGACATTTATTTACTCTAAAGACGCCAGCTACTTGCTTTAGAAACATACAAAAAACAAAAAGTTTGCTCTTTAATTATTTGATCATGGAAAAAAAGATAGCACCTAAATGACTACTTCATTTTAATTGAATGTGCTTTAATGGCTTCAGTATTAGACAGTGTAACGTATAATAAAAAGTTATAACGTAAGTTTCCAAAATGCAAATTAGAGATACAATTTTTGAATTCATTTTATCAAAAGTCTTTACTAAATTATGCTACTTAGTATGTTTTAATAATTTTTTTAAATGCCTCTAATTAGTTAAATTTCATTATTATCCACTAAATGCTAATTTTTATTTTGAAATTTCTGAAAATTTAGTGATTTTAATTATTTTATTCACATAACAAACTTTAACAATGAAATCTTTTTATAGCCTATTATACTATTTTTCTATTTTACATTCCTAATATTCATTATTTTTTAAACTTTTAATTTTTTTATTATATAAAAATTTAATTCAAAAATTAGTTAATTTATTTAAGAAGCTCTCTCCATTTCTATTTTATTTCAGTTTTGTTATTTTCCCGTTGTTTTCTTAATATTTTATGGTTGAAAATCTGCACAATTAAATCAATGGTTTCATTTTTAACATTTTATTATGTGATTTTTTTTATACTTTTTGTATGAAACAAAATGAAAACTAAAGTACCTATTAAGTTTCCTATTTTAATAATTCAAATTTTACTTTTAAAGCAGAAAAATTAAGGTTCTTACACGAAACCTGATTAAGAATTACAATAAATTTTTCTGGACTAAAGATTTTTGATTTCTGCCTGCATATACATATATGTATATATATGTATATTATCTGGACAAGCATTTTCGATGACTTTTCCGAGCAATCAAAAAGTTTCCTGTATATGTAAATTTAATTTCCGCATTCCGTTCTTGTTTATAACACCTTAAGATAGTTATTGTCAAAGTTCAAATGCGATCTTACTATTATTATTGTTTTAAAACTATTCGTGTCGAAGCATTCTTCGGTTTTTAACACGGATAAGCCTCACACTACTCTCGTTATCTTGAAGATTTTAACCAAACCAAATTCAAGAAATGCAATCTGTTAACCACCATAAATTTAAGGTCATAGAGCTGTTTGCAAACTGAACTTATATATCTCAAAATATTTTTCCTATACACAAGTATAATTTTGTTACAATTTAGCTAAAACCTTGTGTGACTAAGTTCCTCAAATTCTTCCTTTTACTCTTAAAAAATCATCACTACTTTTTTATAAGTGAGATCAAGTTTATTGCGTCTCCACCAAGTATTTTTCAAAAGGATGTTAAATGCTTATAGAGCTTTACATGAAATTTAAGACAACTTTCATTTTTCATGCAGTTTTCTTATTAAATTTAAATACTTCAACGACAAATGATATATGTAAGTTCAATATGAGCAATAGTTTAATCATCCTTAAACTCTTAGTCAGATTTCCATAAAATTTATATAAAATTTATTCAGTGTTAACTTTTCATATTTTAAGTAAAATATTATCTTTAAATCTTTTAACTAAGTTTAATAAGGAATAACGCCAAACTAAGTTTGGTTATCATTCTTATAATATTTTCATTGTTTGCTTCTAAAAATATTTATTCCACTTTGGAAATCTTTTTCTTTGCATTCAAAGTAGTACACTCCTGCCACAAGCTAAATTTTTTTCTAGTTCTCGAAATTAGACTTCCCGAATGGCTTTCGGATCCCGTAGTTGTTAACATCTCTTTTATTGACTTGAAACAATTTCCACACAAGGTTCTTTGAGTTTTGTGAATAGCCAGAAATCACAGAAAGACACACTCTTTTCATGTGGGTTTCAGCTAGTGAACGATAAATCAATGGATTGGAGCCGGAAATCAGCCAAGTTGTATCTATAGTAGAAATCATTTATTAGACAGACCCTTGACTCCCTAGTCAGAAGCTATTTCTTTACAAAACTTAATGCAATGTTATTTTTCAAAACTTTTTGGTACTACTCGGGTTTTGGTACGTAACAGGCTAAACTTTTCTTTAAAAAGAAGTATCGGCAGATCTTTTTTAAATGCCAACATTTTGTATATTAAATGACTAACACCAATTCCTTGATTTTATTGGCGTGTTGTTCATCGAAAGATGTTGATATTCCGCGAAGTTTTTAGTAAATATGCTTTTTCGACAAAAAACAGGTCCCCCTAATCTTGAATATTTTTGCACCAATATTTTTACACCGCAAAAAAATATTAATGCAATTTGCGGTGAAAATCACCGAATACACTTTTATTGTCTAAAACCATACGTCGATAAGAGCTAATTGAAAGTTTAACAATAAGTTTGTGGCAAAAGCCATCGGAAATTTATAAATTCAAAAGTGGTATACTTTTTCAACTCAATAAAAACAGAAATCTTCCTGTTTTTTTGAAATATCCAAAAATTCTAATCTAATAAATATCATAACATATTTACTGTCCCTGGTTATTATTTGTAGCTAATAACTTGTATAATATATTCAAGAATCAGCGTTAAATTACACACATACACATAAAGAAATATTATTCAAAACTAAAAAAAAAATAAAATCTTCAATATTAATACTAGAAAAATTGCTGTACCCAAAAAACCCAATAAATTAAATATTACAAAGCCAAAGTCACTTTAAAATATCGAAATCGGATCTTATTCTATTTATATTCAAGCATGGAAACAGAAAATTTAATTTTCGTCCTTTAGTAATTGGTAATATTATGGAAAAGAAAGTTACCAGATTCGGGATCGGATCTTAATATTAAATAGATCTAATTAACTGTTAAATTTTAAAGAAAAGTCTGGCAAATAATCAAACGTTTACATTCTTAGCAATTTTCTAATTATTAAATTTTGTAAAATGGCGCCATAGCTTTTTCTTTTGTGAATAGTGTTTTGTTTTTTTTTTGTTTTTTTAACAAAACAAGGGAAAAAAATAGTTTTTAATCCCTAATTTCACCCACAAAATATTTTCAGTGGGCGTTTATCCTCTATTTACAGATTCACACTCATATCAGTCAGTAATCCTGCAATTTTCTTTAATTTTCTTTAGCATTACATCCGTTTAAAACTATGGCGCCATCGTTTTAATAATTTACCGGTCCTTACGAAAAGTCCTAATGAAGTCTAAGTAACCGCATTGGCGCCGGAAATTGACGTAGCACTTTTCCATCTGCACCTTTAGTGAAATTTTTATTTTTCGTATTTTTTTTGACTTACAATGACTTGCCCTTGTTTACCTAATTCCTATAATTAATATCCTTGGACTTGGGCTCAATTACAGAACCTTTAACTAAAACTAAGTGCACTTCTAAAATCTTGATGATGATGATGAATGCCAAAGGTATGCATCTTTAATTCATGCTGTGTGCGGCCTCTTTTGTCCTAATAACCTGCTAACTGCAGTTTAGAACAAAACAGTTTTATCCTTTTACCAAATTATTTTCCTTTTTTTTTTTGTTCATATTAGAATATGTCAAATGAAAAATTGTCTACAAATATAACAATTATTTTTTGTTTGTCAAATACTTTCAAAAGGAATAATTATATTTTTAAAAGTATTATGACAGCAATTTTTTAAAATATTATTTTTCTAATTTTATAAATATCGAATGGTTGATTCTATGTTTGTTAAGGAAAGCTGTCTCTCTTAGTAAAATTTTTTTAATTAATTGAGCCATTTAAGCATAAGGATAAAGATTGCCTTTTAAGAAAAAATGAAAAAAAAAAACCGCAGCTGTTTGATATTTAAATTTTTTATTAAATAACTTAAGTAAATGACAGTAACAGAACAAATGCCCTTTCATATAGGAAACATTTCAAATTATAGCGAATACCAAATTAAATATTATAGGATGTGATTTATTACCTTAAACCACTTAAATATTGAGAAACCACAACATCTCTTGGCTAAATCACACTCCAAAAAGTCATTTAATTTGCATAAACGGATGACGGTGATACTGATATAAAGGATTTCTTTAAAATTGCCCATTCGAGTGGAAGATGTCGCCGTCATTTCGACATTTATAATTTACTTTTAACTTGCTATTCGCTAAATTATCATTTATTTCTATTACTGTCAGGTCAAGGGTTTCTTTTATTCAACAAATGATTGATTATATTAGATTTGTGACAAATTTAATGGCTTCTTGTATTCAAGTTTTGCATTGCAATTAGACATATTAAATTATTCTTGTGGAATAATTGAACCTAACCATCAATTCAAAAACCTTCTGCTTTACGCTTTTATTCGTGTGGAAAATTATTTATTCATTTATTCAATAAGGTGAAATTTGTTTTTTTAATAGATTAATAAAGCAGGATAACAAATTACATCAACTTTTTAAAACTAAAATTGAATTGTTATCTCTTTTATTATAACCTTATAATACCCATAGAGTTTCTTGGATAAAAATTTCATACAACTAACATTTTTATTTAATTTTATTAATATTTCTGACTTAATTTCAAAAAACAACAGTTCAAAAAGTTGGAAAAAACTTATTCTTTCATAATTTCAATAATTTCATGGGCAATTACACACTAAAACAAGGACATAATTAGGAATGGGGCTGCCAATGATACTAAAATGAAAATCGGCTCAAATATTTGTTTTATGCTCGAAAAGGCTTATCACGTTATAAACTGCAGAAAGTTTAAATGCCTTTCCTTAATTTGACTAAAATATACGAACGATCCTCAATGTCAAAATAATATTAAGTTCAACTTTACCTTATTTCATTTATTTTCCTTAACATTCCAGTTAATAAATTCCAAGGCTGACTCATAAAACTAAAATTTTCTCCCCAAATTTAATAATCAAATTAGTCTTCTATAAGTGTGAAATGTTGTTCTTCCTTTTCTATAAAATTTTGTAGCAGAAATAACACCATTATTCCTTAAATTTAAAAATTTTTAGTGTAGCTTTTGTCATGTTAAAATTTAAATGACATTTTTTCAATTCTATTAGGTTTCTCTAAGCCCAGCTTGCGGCTAGACACTACATATGTTCCAAAAAAATCTTTTGATCAAGCCCTGACCTTTGATGTTTGAATAAGCTGTGTAAATTTTATGGAAATCCTTCAAGAGATTTTGAAATTGCAGCGGTCAAAATTTTTGAGATTTTGATAAATTTCCAGAAAAACTCACTTAAATTTTTTAAAGAATAGAGCATAGAGAATAGAGCTTCTAAAATATTAAGTTATTGTTGTATGATATCGAAAAAACAGATGGCTGGAGCCATTTTATTTCAACTGCCGCTAGGTGTCTACTATGAGGTGCAAGCCAGTCATCGAGCAATTACTGATAATCACCGAAAATTTTGTTTGCTTTTATTTGAAATTTTCAGAAAATATTTGAAAAATTGCGAAAATAAAGTCAATTTCTAGAAAATTCTGAACAACACTAAAACATCCCTGAAAAAGTTTCATATCAAGCTCGATAGGTATAGGCTCTCCGCTTTCATTATGAATTTCTTTTGAAGTTAACAGAAAACAATGTTGAAACAGATTTCATCAAAGTTTTACGTATTTTATCATGGAATTTTAGTGACTAAACCGAAAACTAAATATTTTCACAATTTTCAACTTTATGTTTTTTTTTAATTTTGAATTTTAATTGCAAAACTTTCATATTTTATAATTCATATTTTTCTACTTGGAACTAATTCTGCATAAATTAAAAATGATATCAAATAAAAGAGAGTAAAACCTTAAGTAATTTTCGATTTAAAAAAAAATTTAAATCAAACGTTTAATAAGCGTTTTAATTACATTCAAACCGAATATCCGTGCATCAATTAATCAAGAAAAATTATAGATAGAAATGAAGATAAGTTGGGCGCACATGTACATAAATTCTGTTGTAATCATGCCGACACCAAAACTTTAGAAAAATGTTAATTACCAAAGATTCATGTTGAATTTTTGTGGTCAGTATGTAAATAAAAAAGAGTTGAACTAATAACAGATGAGTTAAATAGCTTTTTTTGCTTATGTTTTCTCTTTTTTGTTTGTTTTCTCAATGGAATATGACAAGGTCAATAGTTAGTCTAAGTTAAGGTAATGGAAGTAAATTGACGATTGGTTAATGTCCATCTCAAGTATATATTGAAGATATTCTTCATGTAGTAAAATTTATATACCTGATTACCAATAAATATAGTTTAACTGTCTCTTATGGTCAGCTAACTTAATCGTTTTCAATGACCAAGCTTCTTGGCTCGTATATATATAATCAATTCTAATTTCATTGGAATATGTTCAATTAATATCACATCCAGTTAGTAATATTCTAATAATGTTTTTGTTTTTTGTTCTCAAATACTATTTTCAACTATCGATTAGCGATTTCCCAAAGCAATTTATGGCGCCATAAAATTAATTAATATTTGACTAGAATGCAAAAAGTTGGTGGCCTAATCTAAACACTTAGAAGATACCGATAAAATCGTTACAAAAGATGACGGATCAAGATCTAAATACAAAGAAGACAGGAAGCTTAATCGGTTATTGTCGGCTCTTTTCATTTACGATCTTGAAAATCTGTTAATTATGAATGGAAAAAGAAAAGAGGTTAGCCACTGAAAATTTTTTTCTGTATTATTCATCTTCGTTTTGTTTTTTTTGCTGTGTAATGTGTACTAAGTAGTCAGAATCATGTGCACTTAAAAAATAAAACTTCAAAAAAAAAACAAATAAGATGCCCAATCTATAAGTTAACTAACAAGAGATTCAAGAAAACATTCAGACCTTTTGGGGTTATTATTAATGATCATTAAGGGTTTCTAGCCTCTTATGCCTAGATTTTACCAAAAAGTTTGAAATTTTGTCAAGTCATATATATATACTATGTATTCTTTTGACTTGGCTCCGTTGTGGTAGAGTGCTAATGATAGAGTGACGCGATCGCTTTTACGGTACACTTTTTGCTTTGATTAGTTGTGTTCAAAGCAAAAAAAAAAGGGAAAACAAGAAGAAAAAAACTTGATCGTTTACTGCTGAAATGATTCTTTAGTAACAATTGATTTAAAAAAGAACGCTTAGGTACCACCTATGGTGAATGCTTGTTGGTTTTTCTATTGTCCAATTTAGAAGAACTATCTGAAAGTTTTTTGGTTATTTGAATCGAGCATAGTTTTCAAATTTTTAATGGATTCAACCTTGAACAAATAAGTTTTTGTTAAATGATCGCAAAGTAAAAGGGGTTAAATAATTACTTAAGTCACTGTTTTAAGTTTTTTGCTTCAGGTTAGAAGTGAAGGAAGTATACATATATATCAAAAGCAGTGCAAGCGAATCAGGTATTTAATCAAGAACATAATTAGCTTTTTCAAGAATAGCAAAATTAATACTCTTTAATACTCAGCCGGTAGTTGGATTTTTTTTAATGAACGAAAATTAAACCAACGGCTTAGGTAGTTAGGTTGGGTTAGATATCATTTATAATTTAACAATTTTCAAAGTTTTTTCTTCGAGTCATAACAAATATTATTTAAAAAACATAATGATTGATAATACAAGATTTTTCTTCTAGAAGTCTGCAAAATAATGCCAGCTATATGCCAGAGTTTTCGTGTTTAATTCTAGCTAAGTGTTCAGATGCGAAAAATTTAAAAAAATACATACTTAATACTACCACATAGGCTTTAAGTTTTTCTTTCTAATTAATTTAAAAAAATTAGAGCTCAGAATCATAATTTTGGTTTTTATTGAAATAAGAAATAAATCAATAAAACTAAAGGCTAAAAGTAGTCTGTTAGGTGTTCAAGAAAATTTAGTTCCTAAACGAATATTAATAACATTTTTTCAAGAATTTAAATCCTAATAGTCCTTCTGCAGCACACGTCGTTGCTGAAAGAATTAAGAAAACACAAATTTACCAAATCATTGGTTTTTCAAAAGTAATATTAAATGAAAAACTGATCCAAATTTATTAAGAAATCAAATGTAACTATCGACTAATATTACTATCTACAGTATGCGAAAATATTACAGTCAAAAATTTTATATAAAATTACTTTGATCGATTGAGGCACAAATCTACCACCAGTAATTTAAATTGAAGGAAAAGAACCTCAATTTTTTTCTATTAGAAACTTGATATTAAAAAGTTTCTATAATTTTTGAAAAGCACACTTTCTTAATTAAATTGTATATTTTTTTATCCCTTTTTAAAATGATCAGCATTAGAAACTGTGGATCTTCTTGTAAGCCACTTAAGTTATCTATTTATATCAGTTCTTAAATTTTGTGTTATGATTTTAATCTAGTCAAAACGCATTCTTCTTTTATAAACTTACTTTGCGGGAACGAAAAAAGCTCACACATAGATATTTCAAATTAAAATATTTTTTGGCTGGTCTTACACTGGAAAGAAAAAATTTTCCTTCTGATCGATATAAACAGCTGTCAAAACAATTCCAACGAATCGTGTTAAACACTTGAGAGAAAAAAAGTTATACCGATCCAAAAACACGGAAGCTTAATGCAAAAATTATGGAAGCGTTTTAATCAAAAGATATATTCTATAGACATGAAAAATCTCGATGAACTTTTTCAATTAATTTTATCTATCGTCGATGCCAATATTAAATCAGTTTTCATCAAAAAGTAGTAAAACTACAGAACGATAATTAGAGCCAAATACATCTACGAAAATTCACAGAAAATACCTCATATTAACAAAAAATTCAAAAACAAAAAGAACTTTCAGCAAATCGTAATCCAACTAAAAGACAAAAAAACATAATAAACGTAATCAGCATAAAATTCTTTAACTACATTGAAATTCTTATCGCCATACTAGGATTCTCCCAACAGTTTTGTGGTACTTAAAGTTTTTAATTTATTTTTAAAGACTAAATTAGTTACCCTGGCCAAAATTTAATTACCATAACAATAGAATAACAATAGAGATTTTTTTAAATAAATTTAATGTAAAATCATTTATACCTTAACTATTTGTTAAAGAAAACTAATTCTTTATAAAATAAACAAAATCACCAAATATCAGACGTTTAAACAGATCAAATTTAGTCCATGACATGAGACTTTATATGTAATACTCGTATAAACCTTTAAAGACTTCTAAAACATTTGATTGGCTGAATATAAATATTCCCATGCTTTTTTATATGAAATTTTTGTTAGCTAGTTTTGATTAACCTAACAAATATCTTTTCCCATTTCTAGGCTCTTTTTTAATAATTAGATCCATCTAAAATCAAATTAAAATCTATTTGTTTTCTACTTAACTAAATAAATTCTCCATTATCATCGGATTAATCATAGCCACTGGATTTCCTATTTAGTTTAAAAGATAAATATACGGCTAGAAAACGTGTTATTTGGCTAACTTAATGGGGACCTATAGTCCATACAAATGTATTAAAATCACTTAAGAAACGCTCATTTGAGTGTGGCAATGCGGATCGACCATTTAATTCACATTAACAAACAACATTAAAGGTTTGTACCATAAAATGTTGATTTTTTTTGTTATTTTCTTGTTCTTTGGTTAATTTTTTTTTCCACCTAACAAAAATTTTCTAGCGTTAAATTGTGATTTTCTATAACAAAAACAAAAAGTTAATTTGGATGCTGAATTTAATTTTAGAAGAAGAGAGAAAAGTTCATAATATAAACAACAACAAAACAAAAACTATCTGCAGTGCCCTTAATTTTTTATTTTCATTTTAAAATGAGCAAAACGCACGTATAGCTTTTGATTAATTTTTATACAATTTTCTACTGTGTTCTAATTCCATGTGAATACGTAAGGATATCTAATTATAAAGAAAATGTGGGAAGTAATCCTAATGAATTAAACAAAATTACATACAGGTAAGCAAATTTCAAAATTTTAATTAATTTTTTTCTGGTTTTTTGCTTAATTAAAAATATATAACACACTTAATTTTAATTAATTAATATAGGAAAATAAAAAAACTTACCGTCGATTTTGGTACCATGTTTTCACTTGTGTATCACTAAGTCCTAATTTATTTGCTAATTCCATTCGATCTTGTACACTTAAATATTTTTGACGTTCAAATGATTTTTCCAATGTTTGAAGTTGGTGATCAGTAAAAGCAGTTCGAGCTTTTCTTTGTTTCTTACTAAGACCCGGTGTACCACTAAGACTTAGACCACTTTTTATACTATTTCCATCTTCATCTTTGGCACCTGAAAAATTATAATAAAAAAAATTTCATTACAATTACATTTAATAAAGATAAAAATTATTTATTTTTAATAACAACAAAAATTATACAACTATCCTGATTTGCATTGAATAATTATAGTATTTGAGGGTAGTTTATAACAGCTTTACCTAGTATTACCTAGTAATGATGACTTTTAAAAATCAATTCTACGAGGATTTCGTTTATACCCCTCTAATCCTATTCAATACCACCCAACAATAGATGATTGCTAGCCCTTTGTTAATTGCGTGCTCTAAATGCGCTTTTAGAGTTATCCGATGACAGTTTAAGTCTATTAAATGCGATTACGTTGCATAAAATGTTTATTCTTATATCATTATATGTTTATAACAATTGTTGATACACAATTAATGCAGGCTAGAGGGTTCGTGAAAACGGAAAATAACATTGAAATAATGTTAATTTTAATTGTATACTTGAATTTAGGGATTTATTTTAATATGACAATCGAATAAAATTTGTTTGTAGGAAAATTGAAAATTTTTAGTAAGTTTTTTTTTTAAATACTAGCAAAATTAAACAAATAAAGGGCTCTTTTTATGTGACAGATATGCCCTTAAAAATAACGCATAGAAAACGTCACTGAACTAATAAAATAAATGTGCGGATTATTTTGAAAGATAAGAAAACTTATTTCAAATTATTATTTGAATATTAAAACATTTTTATTTCACTTTTATCTATTTAGCATCTAAATGTTTCTATTTGAAGTTCAACTTTGTTAGCAAAATTTCATACTTTACTTTTAAACGTTGAACTTTAGCTTCTCAATTGGTTCGCACCTGCACTTCAGTCAATAAGAAATTATTTTTCATATGAAAAATTTCAGTCAGCTCTTTTCAATCTTTCGGGAGATCAGAATCACTCCCAAGAGAAAAATGTCTTAATGTGACTCTTTTATTGTCGTTATTATAATTTTAAGACAAATAAAGTTAAGCCTTATGAATTTCTTTTAGCTAATTTGAATAATATCACGATTTGATATAACTGTGCGCCAAACATTCAAATTGTTTTTATGATGGTTGAATAGATCAGTTTTTTGTAATTTAGGCTAAAGTGATGTCCTTTCAAGCTGTACATTGGACACTGTTTAATTTTCATGTGCTCTGCTGTTGCTCGCAATTTCATTTTGTAATAAAATGACAATTTATTGATTTTTCCCGGCGAAAATTCTGAACGTTAAGAAATTTATGAAGTCTTCTTTTTCGTAACATGTTGATCTTAGATGTAGTTCAAATTGGTTTTTTCAAATATTTGTCTATTTTACTAGTTTCTTTAACCTACATGAAAAATATCCACTTTAGTTATAAAAATAACTGAATAACTGATATATGTACTTAAAAAAACATGAAGATAGTATTTTTTATAACATTTTATTTAAATGAATTTATTTTATAGAATTAAAGCCTTTGAGATTGGTGTAATACACACATCTTTATATTACAATCACATGAATTGCACGATTATTTCAAAAACCATTATTTTTTATTTAACTGATATAATAATGCTCAAGCAGAAAAAACTCATCTATGAATTGATATATGAGAAATTACTGCATACTACAAACTTGATAGCGGCTACTTAGACTCTAGGATAAAATTGAGTAAGGTTTTTCTGTGTAAGTAACCAGTACAATTGAAAAGTAGTGCTACTTTATTAATGAAGTACCCTTATTATTCCTAAAGGGATCCTATTTTTTATAAAAAAATCACCATTTAGCCAATAACATCGGTGTAATAGGGCGTTTACACCGGCATCGAAATCATCAAACTTGGTGATTTCATGAAGCAAGGTGAAATGAGATAACAGATAGCAGAATTTTTGGTATCACTTAATGGTGGATTGTTAAATGTCTACCTTTAATATGTCAACAACAGTTGATTTTGGGCTACGTTTATAAAATAAATGTGCTGAAATTGAAACAAATATGATACATATCACCTCCACAAGGTGATATCGAAATCATATTGTGAATATAGTTCTGCCTGCAAATTTCATATAAAAATGCAATTGAGATTTTGATATCATGATTTCGATAACGGTGTAAATGCCCTATAAGAGAGCTTTGAAGAGCTCACATTTATTTAATAACTAAAAAGAATTCACTTTAGAAAAAACTATGATAGGTTAATTAGCCAGCTAAGCATCGAATTTAATTTTATTAAAACTCCTCACATTGTGCAGAATTAAAATTAAGTGATGACGTGTATACATGACGAATGCGCTTAACTGGTTAAAAACAAACTTAATACAAACCAAAACAAAGTTATTAAAATTGAAAAATCAGGTGGTTAACCAAAAAATAAAATTCACTTTATTAGTGAATAACAAAATGAGATGTTAAATATTTAATTCTTTAAATAAAAAAGGCTTTCTCCGTCTTCCAAATAAAAACAAACAATAATATTGTAATAAAAATATTTGAGCACACACTCTACAAGCCAAATTTTACCTTAAACCTTCTTTTCCTTTAAGCTTTTATATTTTTCTTTTTTCTTTTTTGTTTGTTTAAATTTTCCTGATTATAAAATGTTAATGTAATTTATTGAAAGTATCATTAATAGAGCTTATCCACATTTAAGCAAACATCATTTTATTTTTACTTATTCGTTTACTACATAAAAAGTCATTTACTTTGAGTTTAGAATTTCCATTAAATACTTAAATCAGCTTAACTAAACGGAATATTTATAAATCTCAATAAAAAACTTATTGAAAGCAAACAAAACATATTTATAGAAAGGAAAAAAAAAAAGAATCTAGAGCTAGAAGTTGTATTTTACTTGAAAAATATCCATTAGCAAAAACCATCAGAGACAGGAATAATAAAATTGTACAAGGTCGGGTAATAATTTAACTTTTGATATCATCATTTAGGGTACAAAGTTTTCATAATGTGTCAAAGTAAAAATGATAAAACTAATGGAGACCAATAAGACTCATAAATAAATATAATATTACAACTATTTATATTGATCGGAACAAAGTAGAAATTCGTGCACAGCTTATTTTACCTGATTACGTCATTTCGATTGAAAAAGGTGCGTGCGCATTCCATTTCACATAAATTCCAGTTAATGACTTGATTAAGAGTCAATTGCTATATTTAAACATGAATTGTTCGAATTTAAATGTGAATTTAATGCAATTCGAAAGGCTAAATAACAAATTTTAAGAGTTTTGTTATTTTCTTGTTTTGTTATTATTAAGAATTCATTTTACAAAACGAATTTTTAGTACACCTGCTTTTTGATATTAATATACAAAAAATTTTTATACTATCTTAACTATATCTGTCTCCTGTTGTATGATGATAAAAATAGATTAACTTATTTTACCATAAAAGCTCTGAGGTTAGTTAAATATTCCAAAGTGTTTAATAAAAGATATCAGTAACAATTTTTTATCGGCTTCATTAGTAGAATTAAATAATCAGTTTTGACTTCTTGGAAAATATGACGCAACATTCAAAATTTGAATTTAACTTGAAATTTAACAAGAACAGTTTATCTGATGAAACTTCACAAAAATAATATAAATAATAAGTTAATAATTTTTGGTTTATTTTTTAACGCAATGTCCTTTTACCACTAGACTTTTTTCTAAGCATTTTTCCAATTTTTTCGCAATTGAGTTTTTCTTGGAGAATGATTCCTTCGTTCAAAGTTAACCCCTGTCCTAAAAGTTATTTTTTAAGCTTAGAATTAAAATAAAATCGCAACTGAAGTAATATGACTACGAATATTGGAACTTTCACTCTCAGTTCATAACTTTAGCAATCGAAACATCGCAATTTCACACAAATGCATTCATATTAAAAGGATATTCATCTAGTCAGAATTTTTTTCACATTTACTTTTTCGTCCAAAATTCAAAGAATTTTACCTTTGCCTGTAAAGTCAATTATTTCATTGTTAAAACCTAATTTTCGTTATTGTCAATTATTTTATTAGATTTCTTAAATAATGTTCACCTTTTTCGAATTTATGGTCACGTTTAAACTTATTCACCAAATTATAAAGAACTTCAACAGTAAATATAATAATAATAACTGAGTCTAGTGAGTAATGATGATTACCAAAAACTAACCATCTGCGAAAAAACCACTTAGATTTTTTGAAGGATTTGGTGAATTTAAGCAAAAACAATATTGACTCGAAACGAAAATACATTTTTCTATATTTCTACAAACATCAAAACTGACGTTAATAAAGCACTTTAACTCAATTAGAAATGATTTAAACCTCATAAAACTTTAATGATATTTTCAAATGAGCTTCTTGTGGAAATAATATCATCTCATCAGATCAGGTCTGATTAATTCTCTTTAAACAACAGATGACAAACAACGTATTTCGGTTTGAACTATTGTGAACATTTAAAAAACTTGTAGAATCTTTTCATTTGTGATATTTCTTGTAATAACACGGCTATAAAATTGTTAATACGTAAATGGCTTACAATACATTTTTAGCTCACAAAATAAATCCTAGGTAACATGCCTTGATGGTAGACAATCTTGCATTAAAATTTGCGCTGAAAACTAGCAAAGACAACTGGATAAACACGATGCCTAAATAAAATCCTTAAAAAGAAAAATATCTAATTTAATGCAAAGTTGTATAATTTTAAATTCAATTCCATTATAGAAACTTATAACTGCTATAAATTAATATGTAACAAGTGAAATAGAACTAATATTTAGTATTTTAGATATCACAATCCATAATTTCATTCTCCTCTCATATCTAAACTGAGGATAACAAATAATTCCATATATTTAACGAAAACTACCCACGAATCTCTGTTAGCCATTATAAAATTTACGACCATAGAAAAAACAAGACTCGAAGACACAACAGGGCCACTTATCTCTTTTGATTAAGATAAATTTTTGTCATTAATGCCATTTTGAGAAGCGCTAATGATTTTAATTCTGTTTTTTTGTCTTTGGTTAGGTTTTTAAATATTGCCTTGAAATATTATTAAAAGTATGAAAACTTTCTATGGTCATTTGATAAACTTAACAAAATAAATTTATTTATTTTTTTGTTTTAAAGAAACCTTGAACGGAAAGAATTTTAGATGTCAAAACAATAAAATTAACTAAATTAATTCACATACGTAATTATTTAAGCCCTTTACTAATTTTCACATTAATAAATAAAAATATACCTAAAATTAGGATAAAAATTTGTTCGCCCTTTGTTTGACCAAACTTTGATATCACGCAATTACACAGTAAACAGAACGGAAATGGTGGCCGCGGTATTAAATGTTGGCAGTCAATTAATTTTTTTTTGTTTCTTTTAACAATTCTTATTTTTAGTAGTTTTTTTTTTTGTTTTTGGTATTAATATTTTTGTTAGTTGTCTACATTTTGGTCAAATTCACAACTAAAATGAAATGTATAACTATCAGATTGAGGTAATCAGCAAAGCGGCTCCAACGAATGAAGAAAAAAAACAAAATATTAAAATTGAAATTACGTGACAATACGGTGCGATGCGATCATTTTACTTTGGTTTTGTGTCGCTAATTTTGAGGTTAGATCACTTTCAATTCAAACTGTCAACTTAACATCTTTTGTTTACCAGATAGGCTTTGCTTATTGTTACATGGTTTTATTTATTTAAATAAATGCAATGAAATTACTTTATTTAACAAATGCTTAGAATTAACGAAAATTTTTTATTTCATAAAAATATATCATTAAATGCTAATGATCCAAACGTGAACTACTTAATTTAATATTATGTTGAATTGATCTAGTTTGAGTTGAAAGTTGATAAAATCTTTATTAGCCTTGTTCTATATTTTTAACACTATACTCATAAACAAACAAATACCTGACTTAGAGTTTCACACTTATTTCTTTGTATCATAATGAAAGTTGTTTAAAATTTTTCATCTATAGTAATCAAAATCAGCAGTTAAGGCACAAGTAATAAATAGTTCTCTGTGATAAATCTTTAAATTTTTTGAATCTTTTCAAATAATCAAATAATTTCACCCACGACACATAAGAAGCGACATTATTGGTGTTTTTAATTGACGAAAAGAAAAAAGTGCTGCTTCTGTTTCACTCAATAAAATTCAAATTCAAATTACTTCTGCATGCAGTGTATTTGACAAATCCCTGGGGGATGGTGGTTCAATAAATATTAAAAATAATCTTCAGGGAAAAAGGTTTCGCTAGATACATCGAAGCTATGAGATCTATTTTAAGGTCAAAAGTAAATGTTACATAGCCAGTAGAGTATCAAAGAAGAGTTAAAACAAACATTCTAATCTTATAAAGTAGACTAGTTTGATAAATAATGTCAAATTTGGATTAAAAATTGAATTTTTTGTGTTAGCTTTGGAGCTTAGCTGATGCTTAGACAGTAGAAGATAAATAAAGTCAAATAAACTCAAAATTAATTTTATATTAACATTAATCAAATGAGGCTATGTGAGAAATAATTAGGCTCAAGAAAATGTTTTTTTGACGTGAAAGGAATGGTAACAAAAAAAAATTCTAAATACGCATATATTGAATTACAAAAAAAATATTTGCCAAATATTGATAATGGAGCCATTCTCCCGGAATAAGTCGTCGTTGAGTTACTTCACGGCATGCATTGTAACTGATACAAATTTGAATCTGAAGTAATCTTCATGAATATTGCATAGAGACACGTACGATATCCAAGTAATATTAATATTTGTGTAGTTGACAAGTATTTGAATTTGAGATTTCAATTTGTGACGGAAAAAAGGACAATTATTTCTTAATAAAAAATTATCTAATTAATTTATATTTGAAATGTTGCTTTAAAGATTTGGTTGAAATTTTAAATGAAAGTATTAAAAATTGATTTAGTTTAACCCATTCAGTGCCAAACTACGAGATAGCTCGTAGTAGGCGGTTGTACTAAAAGTGCCAACTATGAGATATCTCGTAGTAGGTAGTGTAAAATTTGATTGGTTGGCACTGGCGGCAACATACGTAAAATTTGCTTGGCACTGGCGACAACATACGTAAATTTTGCTTGGCACTGAATAGGTTAAAACTGGAATTCTGAGAAAATACGCTTAAAGCTTCGTAACGAAATTCAAACACAAACAAACATGTTACTCAAGTATAACATTCGAGCTTAGCAAGGATATATAAATTGAATTCCTTTATGAACTCTGAACATCCTATGAAGACCAAAGGAGGACAGGGACTGGTTCGTAAAAAATAAAAAAGAGAATAACAATGGAAGAAACCAATTTCAATATTTCTTTTTCGAAAGTGGTTTCCAGTTAATATGACAATAAATAGAACTGACATATATTTTATTGTACAAATTCTCTCGAATACAGTTGGAGCAGCAACTTCTTTTTCATTCAGAAAATCAGAATTGGATTTATGTAAAAAGTGAGAAGGATAATGCAAACATTAAGTTTAGTTTTCACTTTTCAAGCGATTTATATCTGGGTCCATTACATTCTCATAAAGTACAAACAAAAAATAATGCTTAAATATTACTTTTGCTATCGCAAAATTATTTATTATTTAACAAAAATGGAGCCAGTCAGCACTTGTTGTAGTGTAGTTTCTTCTGAAATAGATTTTTGACGAGCTATATTTTATATCATTTCAATCACTTTCTTTGATTACATTAAAAAATGAACTTATCTAAGTTTCATTGAATCATAGAAAACACAAAATTTAAAAAACAACAGCCACATATACAAAATAAAATTCTATAATCACTCTGTAATATCCCAGTCTGGCTTCTAGTTACTACTATCTGCTTTAAAATATCAAATAATGCTACTAGAAAAAAGAATTTGAGAAACAAATCCCTCTATATAGTAAGAATAAAAAACTTGAAACAGAGTTAAACTCATTCCTTATTCTTTAGGCAGATCATATTAAAACAAAATTTGAATTTTGAATTAAAGGAAATACTTTTCGTTGAGATATCAAATATCTTACTACGCATTAAATGTTTCGATTAATGTAAGCGAGGTACTTTCCATTACATATAAAAATTCAATCTTCTGTTTTGAATAATTTTTATTAAAACTAATATTAAAATAAAAATTTCCCGACACTACTATAGTTTTATATTTTCAATTTAGAGTAGCTCAAAGCTATTTAGAACATTAAAAAAATTTTTTAACGTCTTTACAAAAAAGTATTTTTAAATCACTTTTATTTTGCTTCTGGTAAAATAAATTCACTTAATTTTTAGTATGAGAGATTTTTTCTACAAATTTACAAATTATATTTTCAAATCCTGGCTTTTTAGTTTTTTTATTTATGTTTTGTTCAATAAACCTCTGCATGGGTGGCTAATAAAAAACAAAAAACAATTTTTAATGAACCTCATCAAAACTCTTATTAACTATTATTAAAATCAGGAAATATAGAAATAATAATTATAGTTGAATGTATATTTTGTAATCTATCCATTTATCTCTGGCATAATTATTCCAATAAATTAAATTGCTATCTACTATTAAATACTGTTTAGTACTCCATAGTTAACCATTTAAAATCATACCTGAATATGGCTCATTTTATAAATATTATAGCTAAATATAAACCTGTATATATGTAGTATTTATATGTAGCCAAATACAAGCAAAATACAAAGGAGAATACAAAAAAAATTAACTAAGTAAAATATAGTCGTAATAGTTGCGCAAGCGATTCGTTTAACATGCGCAATTAGTTCATGCATGAACCATTTGGGAAGCTAAGCAATAGAAAATTGTACATTTACACCTTAACACAATTAAATAAAACTCACAAGTGTACAGGTGGATAAGCACCAGTAATTCCCTTATTAGTTTTATTGAGGTGAATGAATTCCAATATCAGTGCCTGCAGCACTTAGAAAGAAATTATGAATAAAATTCTCTTCTCTTCTTTGTCGATTTTATGTTTTAAAAACTTGGTTAAGGCAGCTGCTGTTCCATTGTGGCAAGAGACTGATTTTTATGATGGTTACAAATTTTATTAAATGATTAAAAGGTAAAAACCTAAATTAATAATCTAAATGAAACTGAAAAATAATCTAGTGTCATTAATTGACCATTAAAAATCATACATTTCAAATCAATCTGCAAAATGAGTTTTCTATTTTTACTATCAAATTAAGTTACAAAAATGTAATAAATTTTTCATTAGTTTTTATTCATTTGCAATTAATATGGTGTACTAGAATGAACTAGAAACACTTTAAGGATGGAAAATTCCATCGAATCAATTACACAAAAATATTGGCTCTAAGTTTGCTTGTTTTTGAGCTTAAGTGTCTTGAATATATAAAGTTTCACTCACTTGATTGCTTATAGCTCAGATTAAGCACATTATATGGTCATACATGCAATGAAACTTAGGTGCCGTCCATGCCGTCACTTATGCACTCATTTTTTTTTTATTACTTAATCATCTTTTCATTGCTGAATTTTTTTTAAATCCAAAAAATAACAAATGAGTACATACGAAACCGCATGCATGATAGCTTAGTTTCCTGAAGCCTTTAGTCGAATAGTTGTATTCAAAAAAATATAATGATGAGCAAAAATAAGAGGCTACTCCTGTATATTTGTCATTATGTCTTTTGGATTTAGTGACGCTACAAAAATATGGATCCTCCTCCTTTTCATTTGAAATGGCCAAATTTTGCTGGAAAAAAGTGTCAAATTTATAAATATTAAATATGGCGTAGTGAGTAACAGAAGCAGCCATTTGGACTAAAATATATTAGGATGACTGTAAGCTTTTAACTAGACTTTTGTGCCATACACGATGCATAACCCTGATTATCCAGTACGATCTTATTGGGTTTTTATTAACCAATTTGATTATTTTATATTTCATTGGGACAATTTTTACTACGACGTTGCTTATTCCATTGCAGGCACATTAGAAATTGTCAGTATATTATTAAGTTTATTAAGAATCAGCAAAGGTTCAATGAACATGAATTAAATTCACACAATTAACACGCAACCAGCGTTGAAAAAACTATCCAAATATTAAATACTGTTTAAAAATAATTTTCTTTATGCTTAGATTTTTTATCTTACTCTCATATTTAAAAGATAATTTTATGCAAATTAAAACTTTAGTTTAGTAAAAGTATTTAAATAAGCTTTTTGCAAAAGTTTTTTATTAATAGAAACAATAATTACTCTTTTTACATAATACCCAATTTTCTAGGAGTCAATTTGAAAAGAATCAACCCAAAAATATACTAAAAATCAATTCTGTACAACAATGGAAAACGCGAAATAATAAAAGTACTTCACTTATAAACCCCTTTCTTATACAACAACAACAACAAAAATACAAGCATAAAAAGGGCGTGGCATACGTTATTGAAAAATAATTTTTAAAGTGAGTTCAATTTTGATGCAGTAAAGCAACATCCAACCACAGCATCCGGTCTAGACGATTCCTTGAATTGTGTAGATTCTTTCTTCTTGTATTTAGAATGTCGCATCTTCCCACCCACTTGGTCCTTTTTTATTTAAACCGATTAACTCCTTTTGCTTCAAACTTATGGTTTTTGTATAGAGTGTAAATCAATACAAATATAGTAAAATCCTTTTTCATGTCTGATATTATAGATTTAGGATATTTTAAAAAAAAAAAAACATTTCTAAATTATGTTAAGGTATTTAAATAAAAGTTTAATAGCTAAATGGCAAATTATTCGTTTTTTTTTCTATTATCAAAAAACATTATCCTGAAATAATTCTACTAGATTATCCTATATATAAAAGTTCACTGAAACTCAAAAAATAAAACAGTTGTTGTTCATTTAAAATCAATCATTCGTAATTCGTAGTTCATGTTGAAAACAAAAAGGAAATAGAAATTTGTTCATCATTTTCAGTTATACTTAAAATTTTATTTCTTTTTTTTACCTATATTTTTCTCAAAGTCATCGTTTTCAAGCACCATACTGTTTTTGTTTTGACATTCGGTACGTGTTGTGGCTCATTCAAAAAGAAAATAATTGCATAACGAATCCTTGATCTAATATACCGTCTGTCACGTTCAAATGGAAACAAATATCCTGTGATCACTTCATTTCAATAGTTCATCCTACTTATGTGACCTTATTCTTATTTTTTTTTTTTTTTTGAATTTTGACATGTCATCGTGCATATGGTGAAAGCCGATCAAATTGATTTAATAATTTCCTTCCGATTCCAATTGAATCATTAGGAAGGGAAATAAAAAAAAAGATATAAACATTTTGCAACGACTTTTTTTTTATGTAAAAAATTATTTTATAGTAATATTAAGGTCAGTGAAAGCTTTTAGAAATAATTGGATGCATGTGAAGCTCTTTTATACAGGAAAATTGAATTTTTTGGTTGTATCGTTATACACAACTGTAATAATCCTCCTTTAACCCTACGATGTAATATATATAGTGAAATATTAACTGATCCAACGTTTTTTAAGGACACGTATAGTTTCATAGATTGAAACAAAATTATGATTGCATAAATAGGTATAATTTTGTGAGTAATTTTTGGTATGGTGTTTAGAAATGTATGAAATGTTCATATAATCAAATAAATATTTTAGCACAAGTTCCGTATACTTTCCGAAAATAGCTAACCGAAAGCATTTGACCATTAATTATTTTCATTTAAGTTTCGAATTAATTTTGCGTATAACATTTTTTGGATTTTTCACGTATTTTTTAAACCATATAAAAGATGACTTCTGTCGCCCTAAAAAGTTTTTGTAAGTTCACTTTTAAGAGTTACATTTTATGGAACAAAAATTGGTCATTTGTGTGAAATTTAAGGGCTACAATTAGTAGGAAAATAGCTCATCAGTGAACTTTTCATGCGTACGTCTTAACGAAAAGTTTATCATAGAAGTAACCATCATGGCAGCGTTTAAGTAATGCTTTAAAAAAGAAAATAGCAATGAAGGTAAAACTTTTCAACTTTTTCATTCATTTTTTCATAAGATGAGCATATTATGCGATCATGCATGCGGTTATCCATGGCGTCTATCAATAGTACCATTAATAATGCAGTAAGCCATACGGTCCTTCATCCAACAATTTTGTTCTTTTTTTGTTGTTTATCATTAACTTCTCTTATAATTATTTATTCTTGGTTTTAGTGCTCATTTTAATGTTATTTCGTTTTTAGAAATGTTACCAATGAAAAAATAAATAAATATGAGAAAAAATAACAAAAAATATCAATAAAAACAATAATAAGATAGTTAAGGCAGTTATAAAGAACAAAGAAAAGAGCAAGAGTAAGAAAGAGAAGTGCAGGGTAACCCCCTTAAGCGGGGTATTCTCTATTTAAAGTATATGGAAAGCACGAATAAGAGAGAAAATAATATTTTTACTCACAAATGATTCAGCCATCTTTATATGGGATGAGAGAGCCGAATCATTGATTCACATTTATATAGTGAATACCCCACCTTAGTGTGACCAGAGCTTAAGGCACATTCTTACTACATTCAAGAACACAATGAGCTGTATTTTACGTAGCCTGATGCTCCTCCAAACAACTGTCAAAAAATTTTATTCATGTTGAATTTTCCCCTCACCTGGTAGCTTCGTAGCCTAAACATTGAAATTGAAAAGAAGATTTCGTGGAATATCACTGAATCGCAACGCAACGCAAACACCGGGCATGCATTTTATAAAAAAGATATAAATTAAATTTCAATTTTTACGCGTGCTCAGAATCTCAGGTTTATATTAAGTAATATGACCAGAATATGAAATTGTCATTTACACTTAATGTATTTGGTATAAGATTCTATTCAATCCATTATTTTTTACGCAGTTATAATCTTGATTTATTTAATATTGTTTGCTTTTTTATCTCAACATGAATTTTTTCTACAAACATTTTTATTGTATGCTTATTTTTTTTACAATCTATAAATTAATTGATAGCTCTTAATTTAAGAACTTTGCAGAGTATTTATCAAAATCAGTTTGCTAATCAGCATTACAGGGCATACAACTGCAATTTTTAACTATTTATTTTTTTCTTAAATTTAAAAAAAGTATTCATTCAATTATAAAAACACAATACATAACGTTTTTTGAGTAATTTTTAAGATGTCTACTATTAAATTGCAAACATCTGATGGTGTAATATTTGACGTAGACGTACAAACTGTTAAATGCTTTGGAATAATTAAAACATTGCTTGAGGATTGTCAAATGGATAATAGTGAAGATGATATTGTACCATTACCGAATGTTAATGCTGACATCCTACGAAAAGTTTTACATTGGGCTGATTATCATAAAAATGATCCTGAACAAAGTGAAGCAAAAGAAACTCAAGAAAACAGTACAGATATTTCATCGTGGGATGCAAAGTTCTTAGAAGTTGATCAGTATACATTGTTTGACATAATAGTAGCAGCCAATTATTTAGATATCAAAAGATTACTTGAGGTGGGATGTAAGACTGTTGCTAACATGGTAAAAGGAAAAGCTCCAGATGTTATTAAAAAAATGTTTAATATGGAAAATAATTCAAGTGTTGAGGAAGAGAAATAAATTTGCAAGGAAAATGAATTCAAAAAGAAATATTAAGTGTGTAAATAGTTTTAGTTATTTTTATGTTTTTCTATTTTTTAACAAAATGACTTACATAAATTGTAAACGTAAATATTTGAAGCTAAGTTCTTTATTAATTAAAAAGAAATACTGATTGACTTTTTTTGTAGTAATAAAATTATGTTCACACCTATTTTCTTTTATTAATTAAACATATAAACGAATTGTTACTCAGAATATGGTCTAAAAACAATTAAACTTCTATTTTGCATGTTTATATCAAATAAGTTTAGATTTTTCTACTAAATATAGAAATGCAATCCTCACTAGTGAACTATTGAAAATTTTTTAAATTATATTTTTATTATTGTTGAGTGAGTATTGCTTGAAAACTCATAAAAGTATTTAAAATTTTAGCATTTAAACTAAGACACTAAGAAACATTTCTGAGAATGTGTACTAAGAACCAACACAAATAGTTTATAAAAGTTTCCATTTTTTAATTTTAATATTACTTGGCAAATTTTGAGCCATAATTTTAATATTTCTATTAGCAGTGTAAAAAATACCTTTATATTTTTCTCCAATAAAAAGCTTGAGGGATAAAAATGCATTAATACACTAAGGACATTCCACCCAGTGAAAATTTATTTTTTGGTGGACGCTAACAAGAAAAATGAAAATTTTTGATACTAAAATCACTGTAGCAAAAATCAAATACGCCAAATGAATCATAACACTAAAAAGATACAGCAATAAAAGTCTTCCAAGTCCATACAAAAACAAATACCAAACGAGTAATAAAAATTAAATAAAATCAAGTATTAACGCGTTCATAAACTACAATAGCAAATATGCAGAGCAGTAAAATTTACTCCCATTGAATGTGACAGTATAATTGACTTAAGGTTCTTTTATAATCACATCGCACGCTCATCCATTGCTCAAGGGAATGTAAAACGGGCTATTTCGTTTCTCTTCGAGTTTCAGTGTGTTTCCCTGATTTTTTTACAGGTAAAAGAGACCTTTTATAGTCTTGAGATTTATTTTTGAGAGGGCAACTTGTACTAAATCAGAAAAAGAAAAATCGTGAAACAATAAAAGTTTTTATTTCTTCTATATTTGTGAATTGGTGCCTATTTAAGTACAATTGAAATATCCAAATACCTAGATAAAAGTATAAAACAAAGTTTTTCTTCTCCTTTATCATTTTTGTTAGTTTTTTTATAAATGTAAGCTGTACAGAAGAATAAATGGTCTCTTTCACCCTCATAAAACGTTAGGAACTCTTCTGTAAAAAAACACCCCGTCTACAACCGCAACCTTCGGTGATTGCATCATTACCCAAGAAAAAAACTTAAAGACCACTTACATACTATAGACAAAATTGATTCAACAGGGTCTTTAGATTTGGTATAAGCAAATTTATAGATGTTCACTCAGTGTTTAGGGTCCAAACCAATAAGAATGAATAGAGTTCGGGCATCAAGTTCGCTATAAGTTGGGTACATAGTGCCTTAAGATGAGTATCCTATTGTAACAAACAATGAACACATTTAAACAGTTAGAAAGATTTTCATTCGCTGGGTTCTAACTCTCTTTTTCTCTCTGATTCTACTTAAGATTATATAGACTCAGAAGTGAACACATCCCAGCGGGAAAAATTCTCTCTTTGCATTACCAATGTAAGTAGGAAAGTAACCTGGGCAATGTTAATCTATAAATTACCAGCATCGATGGATTTTATCACGCGGATGTCATTGGAAAGTAACGTGTGCGTTTCTAGATTACCGTCGGAAACAAAGTGGTAACCAAAGACAAAAAGCTTTTCTGCATAGATTACCTTTTCGATTACTTTATGAAATTTAATTGTAATCTTATTTTTGGTGGTAAATTTTAATTTTTTTATTGAATTTTATAAGGAAGGGATTTATTATTAACTAAAACAAGTTTTAACAAAATTTATTTTTTATTTTCTACAAAGTATATTGATTACAAAAAAATTAATTGAAATAATTCTTTTCTGGTGAAGCCTTCTTTGTTTGATTTGATTTTATCGAATCTGTAAAGTTTTAAAAAATCTTGTGAATAATTTTTTTCAATATTATAGGTTGATATTATGCTTACCAAAAATAAGATCATTAATTTTACTTGTTTAACTGCACTAAACTTTTATAATTTATTGATTTTGGCTGCACACTTCTTTCGAACTAATTCACCGACTGACTGACAAAAACGCAAATTAAACTGTTTAACATTGCTGAAAAGTTTGTTAATTCCATACGTGTATATGTT
This sequence comes from Acrocera orbiculus, assembly GCA_947359355.1. Lineage (NCBI taxonomy): Eukaryota > Metazoa > Arthropoda > Insecta > Diptera > Acroceridae > Acrocera > Acrocera orbiculus. The sequence continues at coordinate 26,222,880 of OX375757.1, forward strand.
AACTATGATATATATGTACATATATGCTTCGCATTTTATATTTCCTTTAGTTTTAGTGTTCTTGGTTTTTGGCACATACAAACCTGTTGATTACCACTTCGATTACCAAATTCACATATACGCAAATTCATTAGCAAAGAGAGAATTTTTCCCGCTGGGATTATACTCATACTTAAACCAACTGTTAATACAATTGACATAATTTAAAAAATTTATAAATATGTTTTATTTAATTTAAGTAGTTTTAAAATATAATTTTTAAACATGTAAGCTTTGAAACTTAGTTGCCTTTGAAAGGCAGCTATAGTTAAAGCAAGAAAATTACAAAAATAAAGTCAGTTATTGTTTTGTGAATTTGAATAAAGTTGTTTTATTTAAATCATCACAATTAACAATTCAGAATTTAGGTTACCTAATTCTGCAATTGTAAAAACAGTAGCGCTTAACAAAGTTCGAAGCAAGGTTGAATTTAGGTTACCTAATTCCTCCTTGCTGGTGAACACCAATAATAAACAATTTTAAAGGAAATTAAAAATTAAAAACAAAAAGAAGCATTAGAAAAATAGTAAAAAAAGAACTTTACAACACATAAAACTCTCCACCCCTAGCAATATTATACAAGCAAAATAAAATAGGTGCATCAATAAGCGCATTGATAACTCCATAAGAAATGGCATTGGAAATCATCTGGTGGATGCCGTGGATAACGAACTGCAGGCACGGCCGCATGCGTAATCACAGAGTACGATCCGATCTTAAGGTTCCGAAATCAATTAAAACCATTCAGTGATATCTCTCGAAGACTTATGCCCCCCTAAAAAACTGTCAAAAAATACTTTTTTTCGCTCTTGAGATATCAGGAGATCAGCAGGAGCGATTTGCGTTGATTTTTTGTTTGGGTTTTTTTTGCACCATCCAAAATGTAAATAAAAAGTTTTTTATGCTTAAACTGAAAAGACAAAATTTACTAACAATAAGAGAGATCTCATTTAAAAACCAATTAACTTAATATAAAATTTAACAAATTTTCCGGAACTGAATTTTGTAAAATATAGAAAACAATAAAACTCCATCCATTTTGAACGAAAATTAATTAATTTAGACCTCTTGTAATCCTTTAAAATTGCTTAAAAACGTCTTCATTTCTTATTCACAGATTTCCATAATTTCTTTTTTTATCTATTCTTACTTTAGCAGATCTAATGCAGTACTTTAAGAAACATTTATACAATAATATAATTCTTAAAAATATAATTGTTATTAATTTTTGTGTGTACATATATGTGAGGGTATGTGTAAGTTTTCTTTGTTCTTTTGTTGTTTTTATTTTTTATTTGTTTAGTTAATATAAAAGAAAATCCACTTTTTATGAATGCATATCTGAAATTTAGTACTAAACATAAAAATAATTTTGTGTAATTAAAAAATAAAAACCTTCAGCAGGTCATTATAAATATAAATATGTTCCTAGGCCAAAAATTAAAAAGAAAAACAATAACATATTTTTTGTAATATGTTACGTTACGCTACTGATCATATAAAATATTTGTATATGTATGTTAAAAAAATATATGTTCGCTTTTGTCCGCATATTCTTTTTTTTCTTGAAATTTTCTGGTTCAGAGAATTCTCGCAGATTGCATGTTTAGTGTCAACTATCCATCGGTTAATTAATAAAAGGGAAGTCCCCCTAAACTATAAATTTGAGCACCTTTTACACAATTATCCACCTCAGGGTATACATATATATAGTTCTTTGTTTATCCACTAATATATTTATATGCACTTATATGCATGTAAAAAATAATAGAAATAAATATATTTTTCAATAAATTATTGTAATAGAATTTGGTTACCTACAACCACAAGTTATAAAACTAATTAAAAGAGATTACAATGTTAGATTTTTCAACTCGTTTCCCTTTGAATAAATTAATAATTGTTTAGCAAAGGGACTTTTTATTACCACACTAACACCTAAAAATTTATATTGCGAGGAAATATAGAGAAGAAAAGAATTAATACAAACAAAATTTTAAATTTGTTTATAAACAAATTTTGTGATTTAAAAATATGCCAAAACTTTCATATGTTTCGCATCTTTAAACTGAATGACAAATATTGATATAATTTTTTTAGATATAGATCAAAAGTGAGAGATCTGAACAAAAACAGAATACTATTGAAATTAATACAAAAAAAAGAGAAAGAGCTTTTTCACAAAAACGAATGAGGAATGATCAAAATCCGCTTTCATGGTTCGTTAAATTTAGTTCTTTTCTTTCATCGGATTCTGTGATTTGGTTTTCTTTACGTGGTTTTTGAAAAAGTTATATGCATCGTTGATGAACTAACTTCACCATTTTAGTCTGTCATTCCTTCCTATGTACATAATTGCTGTTACATTTACTAATTTGAGCTGCAGTTTTACAGAATCAGTTTAGGTCTGACACTTGAAAAGAATTGATTATTTTTTATGGTTTGTTCTGTTTTTTCTTTTTTGTTCTAAATTCTATTATTTTTGAATTAATTAACTCGGTACCCATGACGATGATGATCACGAGTGGTTTTAGAGTACACCATTTTGTGGGATTAAGGCTCATTTAAATTTTTTATTACCTCTTTTATTGTTTTTTAGTTTTTTTTAATGTTTTGTTGGTTTAATTTTCGTTTCATTTAATTTGTTTGATCTGATATTGAAGTTAAGATTTTTAGTATTAGGAAGTTGATTTAAATTAAATTTTATTATTTTTATGTTAGTTTTTTTTTTTTTGTTTTAAGTTAGTGACAAATTTATGTGATTTATCACGTTTGATATTAAGAGACGTGCGCGAAATGCTCTTAAGAGTAAAAAACTTGTTTTGAAAAAAATTCTTTAAGCACGTCTTAATTAAATTTGCTATGGAGTTAGATAGCCAATAAGATACCCTAATTACTATTGTTGATATAAATAAAATACAAATAATATGACATAAAAAACAAATAAACAGTAAAAAAATTTATTTGGATTATATGCAAAAATTGACAGTTGACGATTTAGGATGAAATTTGTTAGACAACAGCAACTAATTTAATTTAATTTATATTTCCAATTTTCCGTTAAGGGTTTTTCTACTTCAAATTGATAAAATCAATTAATCCATTAAAAGTAACAGAATAATAATTCGAAAGTTAGAAGACTGTGGGCTTTATTGTGTTTTTTTTTTTGTTTTTTTCTTTTTTAAATTAAAATATAAAAACTAGAGTGCTAAATTAAGAGGTAAATTGAGAAATTTTATTAGTTGTTAAGCTTTTTGAGGAATATCCAATATTTATTTAAAGGAAAATGCGAAATTTTCGCTTTATTGTTAAAGAAACATTTGAAACTAAGGTTAAGAGGGAGTTACTTCAGGTCTCAAATTTATCTCTAGAGTCAATGCTCATCCAATACTATACGTACTTCTACAGTACGAGTTAATATAAAATAAGAAACCTAAGAAAACTAAGAAAACTGAAAGATCTAGCCTAAATCAAATCAGCGAATAAAAAAATTATAAATTTTATTGAATTTGAAGCCACAAAGAAGAAAAAACTCAGTTTATTAGCTTTGATACCACTTATTGTATTTAGCGAACATGACTAAATTCTGATATTGTTTCAGTGCGATTTGTGTACACATTCAATTTCCTTACAGCTAACCATAATAATTATATTAAAAAAGGATTACTAAAAAAAACATGTTGCATCAAAGAGAAAAGTTCCAATCAATTTCAAAATATTTCAGAAATTTTCAAGAATATTTTCAATTTCAATAAACATTTCAAATAATGAGGACTTTAGGAATCTTAATTCATTTTAGACTAAAATTTGTCATGTAATGGTGTAATCAGGCCTCTTTGAAGATAAGTTAAACACTAACTCATAGTTACAATACATTTATGCACCCAACCAAAGCCATCAAGTAGAAAAATTTTATATTTATTTAACAGATCGCTACATAAATCTAGAAATTCTCATACAAATTAATGAATATAGGCTAACGTAATTATTTTCGTAAGAAAAACAAAAAAAGAAAAATTCCTAAAAGCATAAAACTTTAAAATGCTTATCTAAAGTAGCTATCGTAATTTTCAACTTGAAAAATTTTCATATTTTTCCTGCATGACTGCTTTTCTTGGCGGTGTAATCTTTCGCTAAATTGTCTTATTATGCAGGGAAATGCACTTAAGTAACAAAGCTACTTGGGGGTCCATCAAACCTAACCAAAAAAAGAAGAATAAAATTTTTAAAAAAAAAAACTTAAAAACAAAGCTCATCTCTGCATATAAAAATTTGATAATTATGCTCTGGACACGCTGCGAAATTGCTGTATATAAAATTATGTGGTTTTTCATGGTTAGATGATTTCAAATTATTCTCTCTATTGCGACAGTTTTTCTCGTTTAACATGGTTCAACACGCTAACATTATCTACTTACACTTGTGCTGCCATATATAAAATTTTCTCTGTCTCCTAACCAAAGGAATATATTTTACCAAAGCAGACAAATTTACAAATTATTTTGATATAAGTCTTTCAGTAATAAACTTACAAAATACAAATAAAATTCGTTAAGGACTTCTTTCATTTGCCTAAGTCTTTTTCATGTTTTATTTTAATGTTTTTATATTTTGAAACCTCAATTAACTGTGCTGTCATGCATAACAACTTGACCACCTTTTACTGGTATAAAAATAATTTTATATTTTTCACATAAAAACTAAATTCACTAATTGTTCATGCATCTATTTTCAATTCATTTTTAAAACACTGCAGGCGTTCTACTAGGGTCCCTCTTAAAAATTAGTTGAATAAAGTGGACATGGTTGAAGTGAAAATTACCCTTCAAAATGGTTACATTTTTCAAGATAAGAATCTAGTATTAGAGTCAGAGAAAGGTGGCTGACGTATTTCGAGGTCTCTTACCTTCAATTAACTGTTCCATTGCTTGTCTTGTACCTAGCTTAGTCAATTTAAATGTGGCCAAATGATCAGATCAGGAAGATAAGATTCGATCATTTCAGCTCAGGTTTTAAGTACCTGCTGTCTTTTGCTTGATAAAACATTTACTTGGCTATTGGTATGGGAATTTCAAAATATAACTAGATCTCTTTAAAGGGCTTAAAATATTTAATTTTCTTTTTTTTTTTGTATTTAAATTCTTTATATTGTATTGGAAGATTTATGTAAAAAGGCTCTTCGGGCCAGTGAATAAGAAAGCGATTTCTAAGCCTTTTATATGTTGATCTTGTATTTCTAGTTGTAAGGCTTCAAATAATTTAAGAACTATAACAATTATCAAATATAAGTTTTGGGTAATTTATAAAATTGGCATTTTGAAAAACGTTACAGTGTTTAATTAATCAAAAATAAATACCAAAAATATTGAAACTTTTGTCTTGAAAACTTTGTTAGTTTTTATTACTATACTCTTAAGCTATTTTAGCTTATGATTCATATGAAGGTGACATTAAGGAGTTTTTTATTGTACATTTTTCGATTCAATTCATTTGTACGACAGGGATCGTACAATCTTACACCAATGAGAAATGTCGTTTGTGTTTCAATGGGTACAAATTTATGAAGTCGTTAAAAGTCGCCTAGATAAGGACTACTATCTTAAACTCAAACATTCTTTAAAAACCTTTCTCTTTAAGTTCGTGAAACATTTGTTTTACAATAAAATGTTTAACAGCATAATGCTCGTACGACAAACTATGCAGCTCCTTAACTGCTAAATTTGGTAATGAAGTCATTTCAATTTGACTAAACATTTACAATTTATTTTGTTTTTTATGAATTCAATTAGACTTTTAAGCTATCGTTTTAATATCTTTTATTCAATACCTAAGACTAAAAAATACTACAATTTAAAAGATAATAAAAATTGTTTGACTTTTTTTGTAAATAAGGCTGCAGACACAAAATATGACTACAAAGGGCGCCTTCTCCTAGACAACTCTAGAAAATAAAAACTTTTAACTTTGTCAGATGTTAAGGAATTAAGAAATTTTTACATTCATTTTGTTTTTATTTATTTTGTATAATTAAATTCTAAACTACTTTTGATAGTAGTAAATAGAATAAAAAATAACTTTTGAAAATTTCCTTGAATTACAAATTGCAGTCAAAATAAATTCTAAAAACGATAACTATACCAAACCATATTAAAACCCATGGACTCAATTATTTTCAATATTATATTCTGTAACTAATTTTAAACTAAAATCCATATCTGAACAATTTTCTAGGATAGTAATTTACTACACCTACTTTTTCTGTTATATTATTTATTAATGTTCAATCTAAAAGCTTTGATAATTTAATTTACCACAATAGCTAAATCCATAAACAAGGAATCCATTACATATATTAATAATATATAAGAAGTACACACATACTATTACACTTTAAATAGAATTCAACGATTGAAACAAAAGTTGCCATATATTATGAGAGCCAAAACGATTATATATTACCTATATCTATTTACCATTGGACACAAACAAGAAGCAGTAGACAAATTACAGGATACATTCAAATTCTCTGTAGTGGCGGTTGTTGTCAAAATGTAAACCATTGTACTGACACGCAACTATGCCGCCCACTATGTCAACCACTTAAAATTCTGTTCACGAGTTTAACTTGCAGTTACTCTAATTTTTTTCAATACCCCTAGGACATTATCTAAAAAATCCTACACTTTTTTATCACAAATTGACAAATAAATTCTACAAAATTTCAGTCTGATATCTTTATTCAATTGCATTGACATCAAATTGTGTTCAAATCGAAGTAAAACACCTACACAAATCAAATCAAAGTTTACACAAAGGAAATTTGTAATTTAGTAATTTATTTATTACCTACTTTTCTTTCTTTTTTCAAATAAAATTTCAAATACTATAAAACATATTTATAAAAATTAAATTATAATTAAATCAATTTTAAACGCCAGGTGTAAAAAAATTTGATATTTTTTCTACAGATGCACTTTTAATAGCATTAAATTAGGAATATAAAAAATTAAAAAGAAAAAACACAGTTGCATAACATTTAGGCAAATAATGAGCTTAATTAATTGCACACGAAACCACTGAAATTTTTCGATTTGAATGTCGTCCAGTAATTTTATAAGGCGGCGTCACATCACATCAAGAAAGTCTTATCAGTTAAGTGCTAACGGCAATTTTTGATATAATTGTACCGTATAAATGCAAACCTCCTTAAGGCAAACAAAATTGTTGTTCACTTTATCTAATGAACTTGCAAATTGTATAAATACAGATTCATCGGTTAAATCCGATGCAGTTTATACAATTTCATATGTACAAAAATTTAATTTTTTGTGTTATTGTTGTTGTTGTTGTTGTTGTTCTTGTTCTTGTTATATATTTGACACGCAAAGCTCATTCTTTGAAGTGTATTATCATCATGCAATGTTGGTTTCCTTTTTAGTTGGAGTCAGATATTTAAAATAAAAAATATAAAATTTAATATCAGGACTTTTGACTTTCTTAAAAGTTGCAGATGCGGAAGTTTTATATTAAATATTCCGCTATACACACTATAATAATAATTGTCCGGTAAGAATTCCTCGTGTATACAATTATCTTTATTGATCGTGCAATTTTTGTAATGTTTTTAATTTTTTTTTGTTTTTTATTTACCATGCAATTCTAGTGATGATGACAATTTATGATGACTGATGACCACAGTTTTTTCCATATATTTTCTTTCTTTTCTTTACAACTGGTTGTTTTGTATAGCATGCGCCAATTAAGGAAACGGGCACGTTTTATTGTCCATTTCCGATGATTTATACTTAAAAAAAATAATTATGCAAAATATAAAATAAATAAAACTACATTAAATTGTGAAGGGAACATTTCAGTTAAAAAGACAGGTGTGATGAAGGTTTAAATCCAATAGCAGTATTGTTAATATTTTAATATCAACGTTTTTTATTTGTTAAACATTATTTTGACTACACTAAAGAAATATATGAAGTTTAGTTACATAAACGATACTCTCGTAGCGTTAATACAGAGCTAATGAGAGTAAAAAAGGAACATAGCCTGTCTCAAAAACTTTTGAAGTTGATTTTATTCAAAATAGTTCCTTTACCTTTGATATATCACTTTATACCATGGATGGCCAACTTTTCTTATGACATCAGCCAATTTGGTTGATAAGAGAATTCAGATGTGTCATGTACCTCGAAAACCTTTTATATCTTCTTACCTAAGATTTAGGTAGATAGAGACAAGAATAGAATGTAATATATTGCTTAGAAGAGGAAAAAGAAAAACTTAGTCAGAATTATTGTTCTTTATGAAAATGTCTCGTTGACAAAGATAACTCTTGAAGTCTATAAGCCGCAATTGTTGCCATTTAAAGCGTTGGGCTTTTGTAGATTAGGTATATTCAAAATTCAAAATTGAAAACCTCAACGAACTTGTAATAATCGAATGCGCCACATTTGGCTACCCCTGCTTTATACGATTGAGAGATATATCAAATGACTTTGATTATCGTCAAGATTTGTAATGTATCCGAACTAATAAATATCGTATAATTAATACCGGGATTGGTTAACAGGTTATCATTTTTAGCCAAAGAATTCCTTATTAAATTTATTCGATGAGCTGGCATATTATCGTGCTACAAACACTAACTTTGGTTTTCATATTATCTTGACCGCCGGCAGTTGATACGTTTTAAGAATCCCTTCGTTGGGACAAGTTTTGATGCGCCCTTCAAATCATAAAAGCTCTTTTAACTTTTTTAAGGGTGATTTTTTCAAGATTGTTAATTCTGAAACCTTAATTCTGCACAATGACACTTTATTTTGGGAATACATTGAAATACGATGTATAGTCACCAATAAAAATAGAATTCGATACCATTGTTTTGCTTTCAGCTGGACTGTGTTGAAAATTTTTTACATAAAACCCTTCTCAGCCTTATATTTGATTAATTCCTAGAATTAATTAATCCAGATCCTATTAATTCAAATGTTATAAAATTTCGAAATAATATAAACGATTGACAAAAGATAAAACATCTAATAAATTTTCAGAGTATTCGAGAACTTTTAAGAAGGATTTTGTAGATCACATTACATGTACGGTATGGCAAGATTTTGAAAATATAAATACAAAAAAATCAAATAGAAAAATAAATGCAATAATAAACTGCTTGCTCATGGCTTGAATTTAAAACTAAGAAATGCATTAACCCCAACAAGTTGGTTCGTAAAAAATAATATAAGTAAAAATAATACTTTTGATCCTATCAAAATCACCAGCTGTAGCAATAATAAGTAGAGTTATGAACTCTACTCCATATAGTAGAGCAATAGTATCTAAATATCCAGATGAGTAAAATTTAAGCTAGTAAGGAATTTATAAGGCAGTTGTAAGCTTTTAACAGGTTTCAACAAAAGAAAGCTCACAAAACCATGCCGGATGTGTATCAAATTGAAAGGACATAAGAAAATCTGATAAATATCTAAAGGTCTCAAGAAAAAGTATAAAAAACTTACGCTTGTTACCATAGGGGAAAAAATTTCTTACATATTTAATATTTCGCAAATTACTTAAAAATGACGAGGTAAGTTTTAGTGCTACTTTTTTCCACAATCATAATAATTCTCACCCTTGAATTCCCATTTGTATACTAGTCTTATGCATTTAACTTTAAGCGGGCAATTTAATTTTTTTTTAATCAGATTAGAAGATTAGTGTCTACGGTCCCCTCAGTAAGGCTAAAAAGTGAAGACAGAAAATCCTCAATTCTAACAAGTTTCAGTTTCATTTTCTTTATTATTTTTTTTTTTTTTGAATTTCACCATCATGGAATAATGTTTTCTGTGATCTCAATGATAAAAAAGTAATTCATTTACTTAAATTTTATTTAGGTTTCTGTTCTCATTTTTATTTAGTTTTTTTTCTTTTTGCACTCATATTTCATTAATGCTTTCAAATATCCTAAGTAAAAAAACTGATTTCCTAAGACATTAATACCAAACATATTAACGGCATAGTTATATGTAAATTCAGAATAAAATTTGTTTTTGACACTCGCGCATATTTAAATTAAGTTGAACAGTTTGCGCAATAGGATTAACAGCCCTTTTTCTGCAGTTTTAATCACGTTATTTAACAATTTAAAAAGACAAACTAAAACACATACATAGATTATTTATATTTTAACGAGAATATAAAAAAAAAAAACAAAAACAAAAACAATTATTAATATAACAGCAACTAGGTACAAGAAAGCTGCTTTTGTTAATGTTTATAAAATTTATTTTTTTACTAATATTCTTATGTTTTGTTAATTTACGTGGAATGAAAGTTGACATTTTATATGACTACAAGAAATTTATTTTGTTGTTGTTGTTCTTTTTGTGCCTTCCTTTCTTTAAAATGGATAATGTCAAAATATGACACCTTGAGGGTCTATGAATGGAATTACTTTTTGACGTAATCATGAAGAGCAAAACAAAAAAATAAATATTTGACGCGATTAAATTGTTACTGAATTGAGTTTAAAAGATTACCAAATACAGTCAGAGTCTTAAATTTAAACATTTAATCTCCATTTAGGAAAAAAACAGGGGAGAGCAGTGAGAATGTATTTTAATGAAAATAATCTGATTTTTGCTTATTAAATTTTACAACGTTGTTCAGTTAATAATTTTAGTTACTTGATGAGATAATGTCTTGGTATATAGCTACGTGAATTTACAGTGTCAATAGCTTACGTAGTTATTTCTTTGAAAAGAAGTACATATTTTGGGGTTTCACCAAAATCCAATGGAATAAAAAATAAGGGAATTTATTACCCGTTCCTCTGAGTCTCTAAAGTCTGCTACATAAAAAACGGTATTTTTCAGCCGTAATTAAGACTTTTGAACTGAAGCTCTTTCTTTAGCCTAAGTTCAGTTTATTTAAAATTTATGTAAGATTTCGTACTATTGGCATCCGGTAATAAGGCTCATTCGGGTTTTAGTTTTAAGATTCTAATAAAGAAATGGATACGACACATTTTAAACTCTCTCTCAAGCCAAACTTTATACAGAAAGATTATTAAAATAGATTTGTAATGGACATTCATACTTTTGCTTTATCTAAATATGCCACTAAAACTATGTGAATTATGACGCAATAAAAGCAATCTACTGGGTGATAATGTCAACAACAAAGAATGCCATATAAATTGATTAAAATTTTTTGAACTAGAAACACGACAAGCAATAAAAATCGGAATAAAGTATTCGTGACAATTCAAGAATATTTGGTTTGTATTGTTTAGCACTCGGCAAACATCCTAAAAAAAATTAAAGAGGCTAACATACTGAAAGCGTCGGTCCTATTTAAAGTGTTCAATTAGCAAAAACTTAATCAAAATTAAAGAGCAACAAGATAAATTTTAGTCTACAATGAAAAAATCAAAGAAATGGATTAACTATAGTAAACATTCAAAATAAACAATGAAGCTATTTCCAAAGAGCCAAAAATGTTAATGCAAAAATATGGTAGGCTATAAAGTATATCCCAGTCTTTCTAATTCAAAGATGAAGGTATGATCCCTAGTTGCATAATAATGCTAAAACTAAAGAAATCAATAAAATACTTGTCAAAATAAAACCTTTATTTAACAAGAGTAGTGAAATTTCCATCCTATATGATAAAGCAAAATCCAATGTAATACAAAACACCCAGAAGAATAATTCCAAAAACTAAATTATGGCCCCGACCTGCACAACAGAAGGTTATTTAATTTAATTTTTGGAAAAAGTAAGAGGACTGCGTGAATAACGCACACCCGGCGTCACATCTCACTGCCAAAAACGAATATCTACTTTCTGCGTAGTATGTGCTACCGTTTATTTGCTGTTACTGATTCAGAACTGGATTTCAGAATAGCTGGAAGCTAAATTCTACTCTGTAATCTGTTCAAGATAATTTCTAAAAATGCAAGAATTTGGAAACTATGTATAAAACAGTAGACGATGTCTTATTGGAATTAGTGTTTGTATCTTGTGTAATACTTTTCGGAAAAGTTAGGAAGTTTTTATATTTTTTTCTACGGCCTGTAGCCACGGGAAGTGGCTATAAAGCACAGCTGAACATCTGCTAATAAAAACTTTGATGGAGTTATAGCTGCAATTAAAATCGTATTTAATGAACAAAACAATTTCAATAACAGAGGTGCAACACATATCTCTTGTCTTTTCTATGTAATTTACCACTAGCTATTGCCAGTAGAGAATTATTAGCCAAAGTGGGTTTATTTTCCTTGTTCACCTTATGTTTATGATTTTCCATACAAAAAATTTGTTTTTGGCGATCATTTAACAACTGAAATTAGCAGTACCAAAATTTATTGGTTTTATAGCTTGATGAGGCATTAAAAACAGAACTTCAAGATAGCTAGTATTGCAAAATTTGATTGGATTACTTTAGACTTTTTAAAATTTCTTGTGGAATGAAATTTTACAGAATCTCTTCCAAATCTTATGGTAGAACTACTGTTATTCATGACAATTTCCTTATCTGTTGCTTACCCGTGAGCTTTATCAAACTAATTAACCATTTTACAAATTAAATATTATTTGTGGATTAAATAGGCTTCTATTCTATTTTCTAATTCATAATATAATATTTTTTTTAAATTTATTGATCTTTTGACAGTCACTTCTTTAAGAAAAAAATACGTCGCAATTAGTTCAGAATTGTTAAAAATTGCCTTCTCTCTCTAAAATTTTTTTCAAACTCTTTTCAAGCCCTTTCTCCAACAGTATAAACAAGGAAAATATATTGATCTATATGCTTGTTATCTAGTTTAAAATTGAAAAATCCTAAAATTATTAATATCGTATGTAAAAAAATTAGGAAGAATTTAAAAATTTTTGCCATGTGCACTACAAAAAAGTAGCTGCTTTTTTTGAATGTAATTAATTTAAACTGAAATTTTAAAAATTAATTAGCAGTTAAAAATGGCAAATGGGCCTTAAAAACTAAAAAAAATAACTTTTAAGAATGTTTGTATCCTAACCTCAGCTTATTTAAATGACGAAGCACTTTTTCTTTGTTGCGCCAATCCCAATAGAAAAAATATTAATCAGTAAATTTTTCCTGCATGAAGTCGCACGTGAAATATGCTGGAAAAATGAGCCAGTAAAACCTCGTCAAAGAATAAAATACCTTTTTGGCTACTTTTCATTTATATTTACTACCGAAAGTACAAAGCATCTGACCTTGGTGTCCATAATAAAACATAATATGGTGACGCTTTCACCGAAAAAGTAACTCTTTTTTTACTTCTTCACTCTTCTCCCTTAATAGATACTTCAATCTTTTAAAAAGTAAAAAAATCCTTCATAAATTCAACATATCACTATAATACATAAAAACATTATCTTTAAAAAGTTATTTGAGTCATGCGAATCCAAAATCAACAAAATTTATGATTTAGGGCTGAAAATTTCAACCTGTTTAAGCAATCAATTTACTAGCCTATAAAATCCTAACAAAAGATTGCTAAAATTTTTAAAGAAAAGTTTAAGTGACATAAGAAGAAACGTTTTACAATTAAATATAAATACCTTTAAAAATAAACCATAATACTTTGAAAATCTCTTGTAATTAAAATGAACAATTTTTATTGTAGTTAAATTAATTAAATAAAAACTAAATATCACATACCGTTACTGCATATACTATGGCTATCTAATTGTCCACTTGAATCACTATCACTATCATCGTGTGTACTATGACGTCCAATAATATTACCGTTTGATGGTACACTTAAATCCCTTGGTCCTTGTGGTGATGATGATCTTCTATCATCGTCAATATTATTATGATGATGGCTATGAATTGGTAAATGATGATGATGATGGTGAAAATGCATACTATTATTATTATTATTATTTAAATTAATATTATGATGACCATTTTCATTAGTTGTTGTTACATTATTAGCAGCTACTGCTGCTGCATTAGCCGCAGCTGCTGCTGCTGCTGCACTACCCGCTAATATATCATTTATCATAAAACGTGATCTTGGTGGCTGTAAAACAGCCATAGATCCTCTTTGAACTGGAACAGTCATTGATGATGTTATTGCTTTACCGGTAGTAGGACTAATACTACCAATTGTACTAACTATAGTGATATCGCTGTTATCACAAACTTCAGATCTATGCAGATTTAAATCTGTTATATTATTAATATTTGATTTTGAGAGCGGGCTTTCGCCCGTTTTATACCACTGTTGCACGATTTTGATTGATTTCTTATGAAAATTGGAAAAAAAAAATTTCTTTTTCTTTTAATCTATAAAGAGTATACTTATTAAAATTTTCTGTTTAGGTTTTTATGTATATAACTGTATTAAATTTCAAATAAAAATATGTTTTATAAATTTATTAATAAAAACCTCATCACATCACACTTTTATACATATACATATATATTTTTCTTGAGTATTATACACAAAACTATTAATTTTTAAGTATATTTTAAATTACATAGTATTATGATCAAGAATATTTAATATTAAATATTTCCAATAAAAAAAAAATCGATAAAAATGAAAACAGTCCCTTTTATTTAACTCTTAATTTAAAACTGTCAAATTTTTTCAAAATAAAATGACATTCGAAACGAACTTCACTTAACAACTGTCAAACTGATACTAAAAACATCAGTAAACAATTTGATATCAGGATACCAGCCTCCAACCCAAAGAATATTTCATGAGCTATTTCTTTTCCTCATATACAAGATACAAAGTGTATTTGTCTCACTCACTAGGTCAGTCCCTATATTTATCGTATAGATTTAATCACACATTAGCTATATATGTATGTATGAATATCTATTTTAATTATAAGAGGTCCCAATACCTACTTGATTGTAAATTTTATTACAATTTGTGTGGAAGATGAGAAGCTAAACTGAAAAAAAACAATTGTCTAAATCAAAAAAAAAAATAATAAAATATCTAAGCTAAAACAAACATTTATCAAAACTTTTACATTTATCCAATGGAATTGAAATTCATATTTGTATTTTATACCACTTCAACAAAATGGAAAATAATATGCATCCTCTAATCTTGACGAACTCTAAATTCTCTATGTATCACCAATTGATCATTAAGTGTTAAATAATAGGCGTGACTATTTTCATCAGCCAATAGAATTTCCATTATCTTAGTTGTTTTTCTTTCCTTACTTTTCAGATATATAGAAAGAGATGGCCTTAGTACGGTTTTCAGTGTTTTAAGAGTCATGCGTAATTAAAAGGCGTGGTTTTGATGTAATTTACACCGTTGCAACCAAGAGCCAAAGGGCGTCAACTTTTAAATTGTTTTCAACTGTTTTTTCCCCTTCTATAAAAAGTGCATTTTATTTTTAGTATTTATCAGATAATTGCCAACTAATTTCCCTGAGGAAGCTCGTTTCGTTAAGTACATTTCTACTGTAAATAGCCGGAAATTAACATTAAAAACGAAATTTTGAATTTAAAAATAATATTTAATTTTTGTTTAAATGATTCAAACTAAGAAAACTTTATTTATTCTACTTATATTTTTCGTGTAATAAAATTTTAACTAAAACAATATTTATAACTCCGCCTAAAAATTACAGGAATTCATTTTATTACTAAGGGAAACTTAGTTTTATTTTATATACATAATATAGATTTTAGTATTTTTGCTTTTATTTTTTTCGGTTAAAAATTGTAGGTGTATAAGTAAACATTTAGGGCGTCTTCCGTGGTGGGGAATATAAATTTCTTATTTTGTGCGCCATCTGATGCTTTTATGCTTTATAAATGGCACTTAGATTTTTTTTTGTTCTTTTCCCTTTGAAAGAAGTAAAAATTGAAGGAAATTGAAATTTATGAGCTGAAAAAACTTGTACTTTTTGTTTTTTCCTTATTTTTAGGATTGTATTTTGGTTTTGTAGCAGTTTGCTCTATGAGATACGGAAATGAGATTGCATTTTACTAAAACTGAAATTAGATAAAAGGTGTTAGAACTTTTTAGAGGTAATTATATAACCAAAGGGAATTTAGTTACAAAAATAATAAACTATGTTTAATATTATTCTTTATATGTTCGCTTTATATCTTTATTTTAATGAACATAGATTGTTATAATGGCATAATTATGAATCTTGATATTAATTCCATTGTAAATAATTCGTCTAAATGTTAGATATTTAGATTAATAATTTCATTTATTTAATGATGTATCATTTATAATTTTCAAAGCCTGCAACTGGGAAATATATTTCCTGATATTTCAAATTTACTAGTAAGGTAATTTTTTGGTAACTTATAATTCATTGTTAAGAGGAAGAATTTTTTGTACTCCATGTCCTCACTTAGTTGACATCTAAGTAAAAAAGAATAGTTTTGAATAAGTTTACATAATAGATTTTTCTAATAAACTACAGCTAAGCCACTAATTGACGGTTAATACAGTCCGATAAATACTGCTTAGAATATTTATTTCTCATTCCAACGATTTCTTACTCTTTTGAGTAACAATAATTTTGCTGTGAGCTCCTTTTTCATTTCTCTCCAAGTAAAAATTCTATAAACAAGAAATCCCTACATAAACAAAAAAAGCAACCAAAAATTTTACACATTGTTAAGTTTATTTCCGCTCAAAATGCAACTAAAGAAATTTCTGAAATTATTTTTCAGTTATTTTTCATATTTATTCAAAAGCGATTATTGTTATACCAACAAACAAATAGATGAGAATGTGCTTTTCCAATTTTTTATTTATTTAAACAGAATAATTTAAGCAAATCGTTATAGCTTTAATAGAAGTCAAATTTTAGTGGTTCACAGAACTAACTGTGAGCCATACTAAAATATCTAGACCTAAAATGTTAAAGTACACAAATCAAAGTGTTTTTTACATTAAAGTTATCCCTTATGATATTTACCAAAAATGAAAAATCACGTTTCCATATCTCTTTTTTAAATTAAAGTCATTCGTTATTCTTTGCTCATTGAGATTTTTTAACTTTTTGACTATATTTGTGTAGGATATTTTCTTGCAACTATATTGATTAATTCTTTATATGAGTCGCTCAGAAGCCAATGTGGATAAGTCCATTTTTTCATATTTTCTGATTTTTGCAAATTTTAATAGAATAAATAATATATTTCCTGGTCTTAAAAGGATTTACTCATACTTTCATTTTTTGTAGGTCAAAAAACCCTTTTTTTAATAGCCTTCGCATGTGTTATGTATTATGAATGCATTAAGAAACATTAATTTTCTCAATTTCCATTTTTTCATATTTTCTGATTTTTGCAAATTTCAATAGAATAAATAATATAATTCTTAGTCTTAAAAGGATTTACTCATATTTTCATTTTTTGTTGGTCAAAAAACCCTTTTTTTAATAGCCTCCGCATGTGCTATGTATTATGAATGCATTAAGAAACATTAAATTTCTCAGTTTGGATTTTTTGGACTTATCCACATTGGCTTCTGAACGACTCATATATTACTTAAATGTATTTTTAAAAAGATTTCTTTATTTACTACTGTTTTAATTTTCTATCACTTATCGTGGCTTTCGTCGAATATTGATAGATAATTATGCAAATTAGATTTAAAGATTTTATGTATTTGAACTTTGTTTGAAAAAATATTAACAAAATAAAAACATATCGAAATCTATAATTTCATTTCAAATGGTAATGACAATAATGTTTACCAAAGACTCAACGTTGAATTGCCCCAATCGCTCACATTTACAAAATTACTTAAAAAGAAAAATCGTCAAGCGTCGACGCTGGATCCACTTTTGAAAGTAACTAAACAGACATTCAAATCAATAAAAAATTAATAAAATATTAGTTATTATAATTAAAAATGTCTTAAGTTTGCTTAAAATTTGAATTTAATTTTTCTCATTAATCTTCTAAAAGACGACATTGGCCTGATACCAACAAAATTATTTTTAAGCTCACTAATTCATCCATAAAAAAAAAGGACGAAGCAAAATTTCTGTAGGAACTAGATGTAGGGTATCTGGACATAATTTGAAAATTTAAATACTTTTTACTTTTAATTGAGTTGACAACAAACGAATCAGCTTCCCAGAGGTAATTAGTCCTCTTTGGTTGCCCAAATGGAAGGACATTATCCATTAACATCGGGTGATACCAATTTATCTTTTCGCTGAGCTTTTTAATAAATTGCTGTTAGTTTAGTTGTGTTGGTGGTACTAGTGATTATGATTTCTCTTCTTCTTTTTTTTGTATTTTATATCAAATAATTGAGACCTAATAACATCAAATGGTGGGGTGTAGGGATGAGAAAGTTTTTTTCATGTTAATTGCTTATTAAAATTATGGTTTGAATTAGAGTTTGATCTTCTATTGGTCAGGATTTTTGTAATTAGAAAAGTATGTAATCATTGAAGCAATGAAAATTTTATTTTCTTTTTATGTTTTTGAACTGTTGGAAAATTTTCGAATGATGTTTTAGATTTGACTTATTTTTAAAGATTTTTTTTTGTATTTGGATGATAAAGTAATTAAGCTAAAGATTTTTTAAGTTTATGAGATAAACTTGATTTAATTAACTGCGTATTTCATTGCAAAAGAAGTTGTCAACAAACCCCAAAGCAAACATTTGAATTCTGTATTCTGGGATACTCACAGTATCATCGATTACTTAGAGAAAGGTTAAGCCATAAACAGCGATTATGACATTGTATTTTTAATGCGTTTGAAGTGGGGGATTGTAAAAAAACACGGCCTTATATGCCATTAGTTATTTCAAGCGATTACAGAAATGAAGGTTGGACCTTTTGCCACATTCATTGTGTTTGCAATCTGACTTATAGCAACTACTAATGCTTTGCATATCTCAAAAATATGATCCAAAAAATGGCATTTTGGCTATAATAAATCAGTCACTGCTGAAAGTGAGGACTATTCTAGGGCAAAAAATAAATCATTACTGGCCACTATACAATTTTTATAGCAACAATAGAATTAATATACGCTAACACTTTTAAAGGAGATTTTTTTATATTCATAAATGAATTTGCTAAAAGCACAAAGCAAAGTGCACAGCCAGAAGACAAATTGAAACCATCAAGCTCGTTGCTCTTTTGATTTTTATTTGTTTTTGCTATGTATGATCCATATTAGATGAGCTTTTATGAATATTTTTATATGTTATTTATTTTAAATATTTGACAAATATCTTAAAATACATTAAACAGTTACTAATTTCTATAACATTATAGAGCTATACTAATTCTGCCTTCAAAAACCACATGTTTAATAGATCCGAAAAATATCTTTTACAGTAGATTTGTAAAAATTATTGTCTTTCAAATTGAACTGGGGTTTTTTAATAAATCAAATTATATTTCAAACATTGTCCTGAATGTATTGAAACACTTTTTAATTTAAAATTTAAATCAAAACTGTCTCTAATTATTACTCATTTCATAAATTTGATAATGGGTAAGGCAAGGCTGGAATTAGTAACAAACAAATATTTAGTTAAGTACATATAATAAATCCATTATTTGTGGTATTAAATATACAACCTAGAAGTTAAACAGAAAAAAGTGGAGGTACATATAATCTGAAAGATTTGGCAAATGTCGAAGCGTTAAGAAAAATTCTTAGAGTACGTTCATAGAAAGCAATTGGTATGAAATTTAGCAACATCCAGCCTAAAATTTGTCTTAAAAGAAGTTCAAAACCAAATTTTTAATAAAGCTATTTACAACGTGTTAGAAAATTCGATCGTAATTGTTCTTGTTTGACGTAATATCAAAGTAGTATAATTTAAGGTATGATAAAATTCCATCTCCAAATAGATTACTATATAAGTTTATAAAATTATCTTCAAACTAATAATTTATTGATGGTTTGGAAGCTTTGCAATTTTATGTTTACTTCAAAAAACATTCAGTTATATGAAAAATTTTTTATGTTTTTCCAAATTAATTTAGGCAAACAAAAAAAATTAAAGTAACAGCACAGTCTCTAGGGAATATTTTTTTTAAAAAAATTCAGTTATCCTTTTTATCCTATAAGTGACATAATTTCATCTAAAAACACTTTATAAATTCATGAATCTTCCTAAATTGGCACTCATAAGCGACAACATTTTCGCTTATATATAAAAAGAGCTCAGCATGCTAACACGCATTACGTCTTCGAATTATTTATAAGAATTATTCGCTTTGACACTTTATAAAGGAAATAAGGGTGTCTTTTTCATACTTGACGCCTTATATAGACTATATATGTATATATTTTTATTTATATCTTCCAACCTGCTATTCTGTACTATAAAAACCATCAGTATACGAATATATTTTATCTCTATTTCCAATTACAAAAAGCATATGTGTAGGTATATTGAAGTATTATATTTGTCAACTAATGGATCAATGTACCAAAACTTATTTTTAGCAAATATTATGAAATTTTAAGTTATACTACTCTGATCTTATATTTTTCCACTAAATATAAAATCAAGCTGACAGCTAGTTAAAATATTTACTCGTCTAATTGAGGTTCGTCAGCCTTACATTACGAGATATAAATCTAAAAAACTTAAATTACAACCCCTTTAATTGAGAATATATTTCACTGAGGGTGTCGCGCCATTTTCGTTTTTATCTCAATTTGTCTTCATAGTAAGAGTGTTAAAAGTGGATTTTAATAAATTTATGCAAATTGTTCGCTTTTTGAATATTTTAGCATACAGGGTTCAATCCATTTCAGTACTCACAGAAAGTATTTGGTAAGCAACAAAATTTCATAGAGCAATTTTAATCTCTTAATTGGTACTGAAAATATTATATTTTAATATTGGAACAAGGATTTGAAAACGACGAATCAAGCTCTTCTGTTTTGTGAATTTATATTAATAATTATTTCTAATGTTAAGACTTCAAAGTTTCAAGTATTAGAATTGTTGTAAAAAATTCAATATTAAAACTAAGAATTTTACTTAAGGATTATGACTACTCGTAGAGTTTAAAAATTAAATTTTTTCTTCTTTCTTTCAAAAACTTCCCAGTTTTATGTATTATCTATCAAACCTTGCTAATGGAAACAGTATGCAGGTTAAATATTAATTTGAAAAAAGCTTCAACACACACTTTAATACTTACTTTAATATTGTCTACAATTGCATATAATAAAAACAAATAAAAACATAGGAAAAATTTAGTTCTTCATGAAAAAATTAAAAAATTTTACCCACTTGCAATGTTTTTTGAAGAAATATCAAGTGTTTCAGAGTAACAATTATTCAGTTTCTTTATGTAAAAATAGAAGCTTGCATGTGATTTCGAGGAAAACAATTGGCTTAAGCAATGTTTGCTCCTTCAGAATACCACATATTTCATTTTTACCACTTTTTCCCTAGAGATTCATTGGTGTTAATTACATCCATTATAAATTTATATAAATATAAAGTATAAATTAACTGCTTCACAACTGCTTCAAGGATCCATTTAAAAAAGGTAAATTTTTTTCATAAAATTCAAAATCAATAAAATAAGTTTGAATATTTTTCAAATAAATAATTTATTCCCTTATTAATTCAATTTTATAATAAAACTAAGAAATAATAATATCTCATAAGATTTGCCAAAGAATTATTTCAAATGATTGTTAAAAAAAAAATAAAATTGTAAAACCATTTGCCAGCAACATCAATTCACATATTAGAAGGAATACTACATCAATTTATGTGAAAAGTAGAATAATGTGCATTTTATCTTAAAACAAGATTTTTATTACCATGGATCGTTGTCCTAAGGATATTACACTCTTGATGAGGTGATAAAATAAAATTGCAAGGCCACATTTTTAGACATTATTAAGTCTTTGCAATTCAATCTTCAACGACAATATAGTCATTTTAGTTACTTTTAGAAATTGAGGGCCTATAACTTTATTTACAAAAATAATATCTTCTTAAGGTAATAATTTTTTACTTTACTCTGCTGACTAAAGGGGAAAAATATTTATTTTTTTTCTTTTGTTGCTACATATTTAGCTGTAGTCAAATTAATCTAAATTACAACGCAACTACTATCTGACTATGCCTGGAGACAAATGTGTTCACATAAAAATGAAGAATTGTTTCTTTAACAACTTAAATTAATCAATTTTGAAATTTCCCTTTCACTGAACTAAACAACACTTGAATTCGTTTTTTTGTTTTTGTGTTTTTTGAGCAAATCAATAACCTAAAAAAATATGGAAACCAGCTGCCCGAACTTATTAAACCATTAATTAATCAACAAGGAAATTATATATATATATATATATATATATATTTGTTATTGTTTTTGATTTACAGTACACCAACGCATTAAAAAAAAAATTTCCTGTTCTTTCATTCATGAAATTCCGTTTAACATACGCAACAACTAAAAATTTTTCTACCTCTAAGAAATTCAGGTGTAAACTGCTGATCGCCTGTTTATATTATGTGGACAAGATTGTATCCAAAATGCTTTTTGTCAGCACAAGAACAGAAAAAAAAGCAAAACTCGAAAAGGAGAAGAAAACTGAGTAAAGGTGAGGACAAATTAACATAATTCCAAATGGATTGGGATCGTAACATCTATAAAATTCAATCAAACTTTAATAAAAATAAAAAATATTTTTGAAAAATTCTTCAAAAGGAACTCATGAATTCTATATATTTATACGTTTGTCTCATTTTATCGCTTTCAGGATTTCAAGTATCTCTTCTTGTCTGGCATACAATATGCTATAAGCCCAACATTTTAGTATTTTGTGTCCACTGAAATGATCTTGTTTTTGTGACAATCAAATAAAATAACTGATCGTAGTTTTCGATAAGTTAATTCAGTTTTTATGTGTTCGAACGTAACCTTATCGCATCTAAACGTGCGATGAAAGAGGAAATAATTAATGTCAAAAATAGATTTAAGGAGTGATCGCGATTGAGCACCTGATAAAACTTAAATATTTAGAATATTTAGTTTAAGAACAATTTAATAAAAAACCAATACAATTAGGGATGTTGTAGCATTTTTACTAGTTGGAATTTTTGTTTTTTATGCCTCTTGACAACTTTATGAATTGACAAATTTAATTATTCAGGTGAAAATTAGTTGTGATTAATTAATTTATTGCAACACTATAAAAATTTTATTTTTATTATGTTTTAACTATATATTTAGTTTTTTAAATTATAAAATTATTATCATAAATATAAGTGAGCATAACAGTGTCTTTTTTAGGTACACAAATCGAGTTTGGAGAAAGTTTTTGTCGAACCAGTAACCATTTACAACACTACGACTGCTCAAGGCTTGTAAAACGGGATTTCCAGTTTAAAAAAAATCAGTTGATGGTTTTTTATTCAATTTGGGCAAGGATATAAAATTGACCTTATATAATCTATAATGTATTTACAATACCCACTCTATAAACGCTTTTTCTTTTTTTGGATCCTTGTCACAGTTGTTTTCTAAATTATTGTTTTAAAGAGATAAAACTTATTATTCTTTATTTTTTTTAATGGTTATATTAAAGGTAAAATCACAATTTTGAAATGGGAAAAGTGGTTTTAAGAAATTTTCGCATGTTAAAATTTTGTGTTATTAATCTTATTTAAATTTGTTGAAAAATTACCACTTTTTTGGGAACCGTTATACTTTTCAGCTGATTTTTACTTTACATGAGTGAAAACTATCCAGAGAGTTGCCGGCCAAAACTGAATTTCATTATTAATTTCAGTTATAATTACTATAATAAAATTGAAGGTTAATCATTTGTGCCAATTTATTTGTATTCTATTTACAAACTAAGAAAAACGGGAGTTGGAAAAATTGGAATAATATTTCTCATATAATTTATAAATTTTAAAGGACTATCTATGACCACAAACAGTAACACTATTTCAATACCAAAGTGAATGTTGAAATTCTCCATAAATCATGGCTCAGGAGGACAATCGGCATAATATTGAAAAATCTTTTGGCATTGGCCTGAAATCTTGAAATTAACTTTTCACAATAGTTCTGTTATCCTCTAAAAATTATAATAATTACATTAACTGCTAATAAATTTTTATAAAACATTTTGATATTAATTAGTATAAAATTCTAAAATTGTTTTGTTTTTAAAAATATATTTGGAATTTGAATTTTATTTAAGATCAGAAATACTTTTTAACTTTCCGTCTTTGGCATCCAGGTTTAAGGTTTATTTACGAATTAGAGGCCGTTCACACTGGTATCACTTATCTCCAAATGTTGTACAACCCTTGCTTCATTCTTTTTAGAATCCAGTTGATTTTTGTTTCTTCATGTTTTGTGATGACAAAAGGAGCCACTTATGTGCTATATTGAATTTAACATATCGCTTTCATACTATTCAAAACTAATGCTCATCTCTTTAGAATCCTTGTTGCAGTCGTTTTATACCAACAATATGAATATATTTCAATATGAAGTTCACACGTGTTTTCACCCCCACATAAACGAAGAAATTAACTTTAATGAAGCTTTAGAAACTTGAGTGATTAGCCACGTCGTATGATGCCCATGTAAATCAGCCTTTAAGGCCGATATCATTTGAAAATGAGATAGATATGCTTTATTTAAAATTTCCTAATAATATTATTAATATTATGATACAAAATTTTAAAGAAAAATCAATCTAATATAATATTTCAACCAAGAAAATTAATGTGGACAGTTTTAAGTATTAATATTTTAAGTTTTAATTTATTTAATGATTTCTTCATTAATTGAATACTTTTGAAGTTTAAAATTAAAACAAATCTAATTTTAACTAAAAACGAAAAACTGTAAATATCAAGAAATCATTTACGATCCAAAAAAATAAACAGAACTTGTCTAATAAATTTAACTTAGGCAGGTGGTTAAGTGCTTGCCATCACCATAAATAATCCAATCGTTAACGTAAAGACCTCCGAAGTTTTGATAACAACACAAACCTTTAAATAAAAAAGCGTTCACAAATCAATTTATGGATTTTGTATCAATTTTATGAAAAAAAATTTTTTCTTTTCTAGAACAACATAACATGAAACCGGAAAATTATTTTTCACAATTATCAAAAATAATCGCTGAATTACTCCTACGAAAATTATCAATAATATTAAAACTATGAATAATTAATTTAATATGTTATGAAAACCTTGATAGTGAAGCTACAAAAAAAAAAATAAGGCTTCATCTTCACTAAACGGCAATTAGGCGAATATTAACTGAAAAATTTGCATAAATATTTATAATTTTATTCATCATACAAAACGATGGTGAGCACTATCAGAATTTTTAAGAACAATGAACGGAAAAATATACATCAACTCAAAGTAGCAATTTTGTGGTGGAATTATAGACATGAACGTGTCTTCTACTTCCTAGTTTGTTCCTTTGAACAAAAATTGACCATTGTTAGCCTGAAGGTTATATTTTTGTTAGTTTTTCATGGTTAATGTTCTCGAAAAAATTGATTTACGGAAGTGGTAATCATTAGCATAGTTTTTGTTTTTGTCTTTCATATTTCATTTAATAACAAGTAATTGTTCAATTTTTAAGGTTGTTAAACGGAAGAAAAATGAATTATAAAAATTATATTTATATAACATGAAATTGCTTTTTTGTTTGTTTTTCTGATTAGGGCTCTACCTTAAAATTTCATAAAATTCAAAGTTTTCTGACTCAGTTTTTAATAAAATTTTTATTTTTCGTTGATTGTAGCATGCCTAAATAATTAGGTTTTGAGTATTTTTTATGTAAAAAGATGAAGAAAAGTATAAAATTCATTCGTTGGTGATGTAAGAAGCCATCTGTCGTCGAGATCTATCAAGGGTATAGTGCTAAGTGTCGAACTCGCTTTTACTCTTTATGGACCAAAAGCGTAAAAAGTTCAAGTTTGTTTTCGGTCATCGTTAGTTGTTAAACTTGCTTTAAAATATAATTACAAATGTTAGTGCATAAATAAGAAATAAATATTTAAAAACACTTTTTTTATTCTACTTTCATACTTTTGAATTTTCTGTACTGCTAAGACATTTAAGACTTCTTATGAGTTAACTTTCCAATTGTAGCTCTTACGTGACCATGTCTTCTCCTAGGGTCCATATTCCCTCAGAACTAAGTAAGAGTCCTTCTTGATCATCATTTTTATAGCATTGTAGTGAGCTAATAGCGGTAGAGTTATCACTCACAATATAGCACTAAATTTTGCTAATAAAACTGAGGTCACGAAACACTCAACCGTCAAATTTAATGCAAAATAATTATTTTCCCTATTGAAATATTCTTAATAAACACAAAAATCTTATCATGATCGCAATGTGTTAATGTGGCCACCATTCAAGAAACGTCAATATTGTCACCTTAATTATTTTCAAATATTTTTATCGATTTCTAAAACTTTGCCATCACTTCTAGGAGGGGAAAACTTTAAGGTATTCTTTACTTTTAGTAACATTACACTCAAAAATTTTCTGGTCATATTTAACTATAACTAATTAAATGCTTCTAAGGCTCATAAGTATTAAAATAAAATATCAAAAGTTACAACATTTGCTTATGTAATGAAAACCTGTTCAAATTTTTGAAAAACATAAAAAAATAAGCAATTTTACTTTAGATAAATTATCTAAGAGCTTATGTTAATCAATTTTTTAAGATAACCTTTACATTTGTAATTGTGCTTAAAGGCAGGCTTTAACTACATGTTAACTGCATGTTGAGAATGTAAAATCACTTTTCCTTATTGTTCAATTAAATTAATTTTTTTAAGTAAAAAATTTCAACTTTTATTTAATGTTAAAATTGGACTTTTATAAATTTTTCTTCAAAGAAAAGATCCATTAGAAAAATTCCTTTAAGATAAAAGAATCGCTTAAGTTAAATTACAAAAATTGGTTAAAAAATTGAATTTTTGACGTACTTACGCAATTTATTATGAAATAAAAAAACAGAATTTATTTTTTTCATTATTATAATATATTTTCAATTTGTCAAATTTAGCTAAAAAAATA